>ONZH01025118.1:0-739420 GCA_900303285.1 Rhinella marina | reverse complement strand
GGGCGATGCGGGCACATGGCGCCCGCTCGCGGGTGCGGCGGGCGTCATGGCCGGCAAGTCTCTGCTGTTTCTAACAGCAGAGACTTGCCGCTACCTACTGTGTCGCGGCGTCTTCCGGGGTTACTAGATGCCGTGATCACACGTGATCACGGCATCTAGTTGCGTCTAAACCCGGAAGCGTTCGCTTCCGGTGGTGTACAGACACCCCGGTGTGCGCAATCGGGGTGTCTGTACACCATATGAAACTGTAAATCCTCGCTGGTGAGGATTACAGTTTTCAAACTGCAATTCCTTATTCTGGCCACTAGATGGCAGGCGCAGGATAAGAAATGAGCAATTCATGGCTTTCTGAGTCTATAAAACCCAGAATTGCTCATAAAGGAAAAAAAAAAAGCCACAAATATATAAGCCCATATTTGAGCTTTCTAATAGTAAAAAAAAAATTAAAAAAAATGTTAAAAAATATATAAAAAATAAAAAAAGATGTTAAAAGTTCAAATCACCCCCTTTCCGTATAAGTAAAAAATAAATACCTAAATAACAATAAATATAGACATCATGGGTATCACCGTGACCGAAAACGCCCGTACTTTTAAAAATCTAAAAAAAAAATTCCCAATACGGCGAATTGTGTGGCGGAAAAAAGCGTCCAAATGGCGATTTGCCCGTTTTTTGTCGCTTTTTTTTCTAAAAAAAGATTAAATAAAAAGTGATCAAAAAGTCATACACACCCCAGAATGGTATCAATAAAAACTTCAGATCGTCCCGCAAAAAATGAGCCCCCATACAGCTCTGTACACATAAATACCAAAAGTTATAGGGGTCAAGATTTGACAAGGAAAAAAAAAAAAAAAAAAAGGGCAACTTTCTAATTATTTTATCACTATCGAAAACCGCCAGGAAAAACTATACATATTCAGGTATTGCCGGGATTCGTTACTGACCAGTTAGAATGAAAAGTAATGGGTCAGTTTTAATGCACATCGAGACGCCTGGTAAATAAGAAACCCGTAGAACTGTAGCGGAATACGTTTTGCTTGCATTTCCATCCCTGGTTTTGGAATTTTTTTCCCCGCTTCCCACTACACCGTATGCAATATTAAATGGTGGCGTTGGAATGTACAACTTGTCCCGCAAAAAACAAGCCCTCATACAGCTATGTGAACAGAAAAATAAAAGAGTTATGGCTGTTTGAAGGCAGGGAGCGCAAAACGAAAATGCAGAACCGAAAAAAGCTCCGGGCGCGAAGGGGTTAAGTTGCAGTAAGTTTATTGGTCCTGCTGAGTCAAACAGATTCCAGCGATCCTAGGTAAAGTCTTCAGCTCCACTCAACAAGCGAATGGCCCCTGCCAGCTCCTCAGACGCTTGGATTCTACTGAGACCTGCATGGAACAGGTGCTTACATCCACTGCACAATGTTACTGGCTTGTCCTATATGTTGAACCTTTATATCTTTATTCAATAAATTATTTCAGCATAAATGTATCCACATCTAGTCACCCCAGGGGCCAGGCTATTATAGGTCCACTTACTTTCTGCACGTGACATTAAAGGGGTTGTCCGAGGTATGAAAAAAAAAATATAACACTGTAAATCTGATGGGCAGCAATATATAACTAAGTTAAGCAAGTTTTGGGGAAAAAAATCATCTATTTCCTCATTTCCCTGGTTCTCTTCTGGCCTTTGTTTACCTGCAGTAATAACAATCTCTGCCCCTCCCCTGCTCTGTAAAGGGAGTGAATACAAGTGCTAGCCTGAGTGACATGTCTGCCTGCTGAAATACTCAGCAGCATGTTGTATGTGTAGGACTACAAGTCACAGCTGTACAATGAAACTGCTGATGCACACAGGAACTTCCCCCTACCTTTCTTGTGCACTACTCTGCACATCTCCTCCAGTGTCAGCTTTGTGTCTATAGGATGAGGAGGGCAGATCCTGTGTGTCTTCATTGCCTTCATTGCTACTGTTGTAAAGCCTTGAGCCCTGTGTGTGTTCTTGTGTTCTGGCTGAAGGGGTTAATGTTTTATCTGAAAGAATCCAGGGAGAGAGCAGGAGCCGGAAAAGCAGGCGACGTGGCCAGCACAGTGAAGTCTGGTGTACAGACTCTTATCTGCTTGTGCACAAATACCAGATTAGCAGGCAGAAAAGCTGACATCACAGGTCATGTGACCCTGAGTGAAATCTGAGAAACCAGCAATTTTTGAAGCAGAAAGTGTATGGAAAAGCTGTTGTATTTGATTAGTTAGAAACATACAAGGACAACCTCCTTAATTTCAAATAGTCCCCCCCCACGCTTGTGATTATGTATTTTCTCAATGCCACAAAAATAGGGCCTCCAAATATTCCTCCATGTGGTGTAAATCCGTTAATAAATGCCCCCCCCCCTTCTTTATTTCTAAAACTTGCTACAGAGGAATTTTAATCAAGGTGTGATGACAAAAAATGGCTAATGAGGTTGGATGGAATTCAGTACTGGTATGGATGGTGGAATAAAACAACTTGTGGGAATTTCTCATGACGGCAATTTTTGAAGTCATTGACATTATTTACACCAAATTATATCAACCATTGCACGTTGTTTGATAACTTCAGTGCAGCTTTATATATGTTCAGAGATGTTACTCCAGTTTTATTGCCACCCCACCCCTTAATTTCCTAGTTGATCATACCCACTTTCAAAACTGGAGCGAGTGGTGTGAAATCACCCAAAGTTGCAAAAGCCCTCTTTTATGACTTTTTGAAGCCAGAATTCTACAGTGCAGGGCTTCATCAGCCCCCCTTCATGTATATGCATAGGTTGTACACATTGGAGTCACATTATTATGACCACTTCTTATTTCCAACGTCGGCAGCGCACAGCTCATGAAGAGAGTCACATGTGGGGAGCTGATTTGACGGGTATATAAGGTGTGGTGAGCTGACTTCATGGGTATATGACGTGTGTGATAGGCTGTCTGCACACATGACCTTCGTTGCTATCACGAGTAAAAGGGCCGATTTATCAGGGTTGCAAAAAGGGATGATTATTGGCTTTCAGGCTGAGAGTGGAGGTATTTCTGAAACTATGCAATATGTGAACTGTTAATGTGCTGCTGTGGTGAAAATGTATGGTGGTCATGCTATATAAACCAAATCTATGACCCTTTGATGGCCCAGAATATTATTTAATCACTCCATTTCCAATAACTATAAGCTCTCTTAATTCTGTTTCTGGCCTATTTACACATAAAGTATAACCTTTATTATTATTGTTTAAAAAAACAAACAAAAAAAGTGTGTTCTTAAAAAAAATCAGATAACACCCTAGTTGTGATTTTCAGATTATCAGTATATTTATATAGTCTTGAGGACTTAGGAGCTAAATAAATGCAGAGGTATTATTTTTCATACCTCTACATAATTGCAACCGATTATATCAATGTTGCAAAGTCTTTCAAGACCATATTAGCAGTAGTGGGGAGGTTGTTTTTTGTTATTTTAGGACTAGTAACAGTGTTCAGAGTTTGTCATTCTCTATAGTTGTTTTATAACCATAAATTTGCCCAACATAGAGTGATGCCCCCTTAAGTACTCCCCACAAAGTATGATTCCCCCACAAGTGCCCCTACACTGTATGAGACCCCTTCAAGTGTCCCAATACAGAGTGATGCTACCTTGTGCTCCCACACAGAGTGATGCCCCCTTAAGTGCTCCTGACAGAGCATGATGTCCCCATAAGTGTCCCTATACAATATGAGGCCCCCTTGAGTTTAGGGGCTCTGGGGGTCTGTTTAGTTGTCCTATTAGCAGGTCAGCCTCCTGAAAGAGGTCACCAACATTCAGGGGCGGATTGGCCATAGAACCTACAGGGAAATTTCCCGGTGGGCCGATGCCCAGGGGGCCACACAAGCCCTCTTGATGGCCGCAGGCCAGGTACATAATGATCTGATGTTCAACAACCACAGGTGCCCTCCTGAACTCAATTGTGGTACAGTTGAATACAGTGGTTGGGATGGCAGTATTTTGTGCTGCCTTGTGGTATTTGGGTCTGTTGAGGTGGTATTCTGTGCTGCACTATAGGTCTGCCTACTTGTGTTGGCCCTGCCAACTTGTTTTGTCCCATCTTCTGTCAATTTGGACCCACCTACAACATGGGGCCACTTTTAGGTTTTTTCCAGGGCCACTCTAAGTTTCCAATCCGCCCCTGCCACCGTTAGGGAATACTGTCGCCATGAAGGGGCGCACATGGTGTGTAACAGCGTTTAGATTTTCCATGGAGCTTCAAGTCGTCAGCTTGCCTTCTTCCCATTGGGCATCCTGGTGGCATCTCTTCCCTACCTAAGCAATGCACATGCATCCAGCTGCCCATACGATGTAAAAGAATATGGGATTCATCAGCCCAGGTTCCTTCTTCAATTGCATGGGTCAGGTCTGTTGCTCCCGTGCCCATTGTAGGCGATTTTAGCAGTGGACAGGGCTCAGTATGGAGACTATGCTTCACTATTACCTTTACGTCATGTAACAGGCACACAGGTACAGGACAAGCTTTTAAAACACTGCACTTTGTGAACCCGATCTTCTTGCCTAGCTTAGACAACCCCTATCCATGTGTCTATTAGGGCTCATGCACACGACCGCGCCATGTTTTGTGGTCTGCAAATAGCGGATCTGCAAAACACGCAATGCGCCTATGTGTGTTCCTCAATTTGCATAATGGAATGGGCCGCCTATAGTAGAAATGCCTATTCCTGTCAATAAAACGAACAAGAATAGGACATTTTCTATGTTTTTTGCGGCCCCACGGAATGGAGCAATGGATGCAGACAGCGTACAGAGTGCTGTCTAAATCTTTTGCGGCCCCATTGAAGTGAATGGGTCCACATCCAAGCCACAAAAAATTCAGCTCAGATGCGGAACCAAACCATGTTCGTGTGCATGAGCCCTTAGGGGCTATGGATGTAAAAGAGGGGTGTCCTGCACTTAGCATTCCCCTCGAAACACAATTCTACATGTTCCCCCATTTGCTCCTACGGCTGTAACAGATGGGTGTCACCTATTTGGGACTTCCCTCTATATAAAAATAAATGTTAAAAATGAAAATGCCAAAAAATACCTATAATTACCCAATACAGATGTGTGACCAGAACCTGTACCCGACTCCACAGAGGAAACTGCTGATGTTGTACATTCTTAAAGGGGTTGTGCCACCATTAAATGTTATTATAATATAATTCAGCATAAAAGACTAGCTAGTTTTGTAATTTACTTGCTCCAGTTGTCAGATGTTCTCTTTGTTTCATTATAATGAAAACTCTGCTGTTTAATCTGTATGGTAAGGTGCATGTCCATCTACAAAGGTGGTCGCACATGCTCAGTTCCATCTTTCAACTGTCAACAGCCAGATCTACTGTTAGAATCTGTGACACTTAGGCTGAGTTCACACTTCAGTTATTTCCATTAGTTATTGTGAGCCAAAACCAGTAGTGAAGCCTCCTCAGAGATAAGATATAATGGAAAGATCTGCACCTGTTCTGTGTCTTTGACCCACACCTAGTTTGAGGTACAGGGATGGTTCTAGCTTTGTTAGAAAGAGGTTGTCATGTTCTATATGATGTCTAATAATTTGTATATCATTCATGGCATAAACCTCTTTAAAGGGGTTCTCCAGGAATTAAGGAAATGAAAACACGCAAATATTACTTTATTATAAATATATTCCCAAATAGCTTTCATTAGTTATAATGGATCATTTTGTCTGGGGAGCAATCATTAGGAGAAACAAAATGGCCGCCGTCCTATTAGTGCACACAAAACCTGTCCTAATCAAACAGGACAAGTTACTTCAAAACACTGTGGTAAAGAGCTGCCTCATCCCTCCTCTCTGCTCTACTTGTCAGGGATTATGATCCTAAATACAGTTTAATATGATATTTATCTGAATCTTTGTGAGAATGGGGTTCATGAGGAGACGTGAAGTACAGAGAGGACGGACAGGACAGACTGTGGTAATGGAGGCTGTATACAAGAGCTGCTGCCCATCAGTCACACCCCACAATCCTCTCATGTCTCCTCATCTTCTCCATTCCCACAGAGATTCACCTGTATTCTGGATGATAATCCCTGACAAGCAGAGAGCAGGATGAGGTAGCTCTTTACCTCAGTGCTGTGAAGTAACTTGTCCTGCTGTGTGATTAGGACAGGTTTTGTGTGTACTAATAGGATGGTGGCCATTTTGTTTCTCCTAATGATTACTCCCCAGACAAAACGAGCCATTATAAATAATGAAAGGTATTTGGGAATATATTTATAATAAAGTAATATTTAAGTATTTTCATTTTCTTAATTCACGGAGAACCCCTTTAATGTTGCCACACCTGGGCAAAACTGCCCAAGTGGTGGCAACACCAATCAAAATCACGTTGCCATCCTTGGAAATCTGCCCAGTGATGGCAACTAAGAAAGGGAGGGAAAATTTTCCCTCCAAAATAACACTCAGGGAATCCATCCTAGGGATGTCCATTAGCCCATGTGGATCCCTCCTAATAGTCCGTGATCCTGCCATTTTATTTCTCCTGATGGTTGCTCCACAGACAAAACGAGCCATTGTAACTAATGAAAGGTATTTGGAAATATATTTATAATAAAGTAATATTTTCTTAACATTTTCTTAATTCCATGAAAACCCCCTCAAAAACCGAAGGCCGCACAGAGTGAAACGATTAGAACCACTTCTTAAATATGAGCAAATCGAGTGTTAATTTATTACAGTATGAGCTTTCCTACCTTCCAATTATCCAGAATGTCTGGTATGGAGTCCATTCATGCGGATCACAGGGATAGTGATGATTGCATATGGCTGGCTACGATATGCCATCACTTTATTATCAGTGGGGGTCTGACTTGTGGTGCTTCCATAGATCCTGAGAATGAGGGGGGCCACAGCTCTGATTTAGTGATACGGGTTCTTCACTGGTTTCCCTGCACAGCGGCGTCCTGATAGTTCTTCCAGAGCATGTCCGCAGTATACCTTTGTTATTGACATTAATTATTTTGTTGATTCAGAAAATTGATTATATATATCTCTTAATATTATAAAAATTTGTTTCTGTCTGTCTGTTCTCTATGCACGACCAAACTACTGGACCAATTTTCACCAAATTCGGCACACAGGTACATCAGTTGTCTGGGAAGGTTTTAGACCAGGTCTCAGCTCTCTAGGACGTACCGTTCCTGAGATATTCCCAAAATATGACCTACATAAGCCAATATTAGCCTGGAAGCTTTGGTTTCAAACCCCAACTGCCATTCTCTGCACAGACACACACAGGGAGGGCAGGTTTCTATAACAACACAGCCAGGTAATTAGCAGCCAGCCGAGGAGCTCAGTTAAATAACAACCCAGCCATTTCTATTCACTGCTTTAAAGTGGCAGAGCGGTGTGGATGACACTGTTAAAGAGGTATTCCGGTTACCATAAATATAACTTATGTTTTAGACAAATTTTAGACTAAGGCCGTTCAGTAGTAATAAAAGATGTTTCCTTCCACTGCTACCCATTGCGTGTCCTCATAAATTACCATGGCATCGACCTGTAATTGAGGCCACCCTCAAAAGAAGGACTTAAACACCCCGCCCCAGGTCTCGCTAAGCCACGCCCCCGACTCTGTCAGGCCACGCCCCCTCCCACTCCGCAGCCAACAGGGATTAAAAAAATGAAGGTAAAAATCAACTTTTGCCAGCTGCAGGGGTGGCAGGGTGAATTTCTCTCTGCAACGACACACAGAAACATTAGATGAAATAGACTAATTTTAGACTACGACCGTTCAGTAGTAATAAAAGATGTTTTCTTCCACTGCTACCCATTGCGTGTCCTCATAAATTACCACGGTATCGACCTTTAAATCAGACCACCCTCAAAAGAAGGACTTAAAAGCAGCCCCCCCCAAGGTCCCACTAAACCACGCTGCGGTCAGGCCACACCCCCTCCCACTCCGCAGCCAATGGGGATTGAAAAAAATGAAGGTAAAAATCATCTTCTGTCAGCTACATTGACTTTCTCTGTGCAACAACACACAAAAACATTAAATGAAATAGATGAAATACACTAATTTTAGACTACGACCGTTCAGTAGTAATAAAAGATGTTTTCTTCCACTGCTACCCATTGCGTGTCCTCATAAATTACCATCGCATCGACCTGTAATTCAGAACACCCTCAAAAGAAGGACTTAAAACCCCCGCCCCAGGTCTCGCTAAGTCACGCCCCTGACTCGGTCAGTCCACGTCCCTCCCACTCCGCAGCCAACGGGGATTGAAAAATTGAAGGTAAAAATCAATTTCTGTCAGCTGCAGGGGTGGGAAGGAGGGTGACTTTCTCTCTCCAATGACACACAGAAACATGAAATGAAATAGATTAAATATACCCGTGCGAAGCGATGTTTTCTTCCACTTCTACCCAATGTGTTTCCTCATAAATTACCATGGCATTTACCTGTAATCCAGGCAACCCTCAAAAGAAGGACTTAAAAGCACTGCCCAGGTGCTGCTAAACCACGCCCCCGAGCCGGTCAGGTCACGCCCCCTCCCACTCCACAGCCAATGGGGATTGAAAAAATGAAGGTAAAAATCAACTTCTGTCAGCTGCAGGGATGGGAGGGAGGATGACTTTCTCTCTGCAACGACACACAGAAACATTAAATGAAATAGATGAAATATACCCAGGCGAAGCCATGTCCTTCTGCTAGTATATATATATATATATATATATGCAAATTGCCTCCAAAAAGAGCCCAAGGGCTGTCCTCTACATCTTTGGAGCCCAGCCATGCCCATTCCTATAGAGCCCAGCACCGCCCCGCTTCCCAAGCTGCCCTCCTTGCAGCCCTGACATCACTGAGAAGAAGCGCCGTAATCTTGCACATGCGCACGAACACCGCACATAATGATATATAGCTTTATGGGAAAAAATTATGGGAAACTCGTATTTCATTCATACAAATTCCTGTTCATTCTGGGCTTTGAAGTCCAGGAGGCGGTCCTATCAGTGATTGACAGCTATCTCTGTATACACATAGAGGGTAGGCTGTTGATGATGAGCAATAGTTACTATGATCATTCATCTCTACAATGATCTGTGCTGCAAAAATGAGCCAAACACACCACCAACAAGCATTCTGCTCGTTCACCCGGCGATCAGCGGCACATTTCCATGGGGCAATTATAAGGCCTAAATGTGACGCTAATTACCTGATGAACAAGCAAAATGTTTGTCACTACAACTCCCAGCATGCACATTTGAAATGGATGAAGCATGCTGGGATTTGTAGTTTCCCAGCAGCTGTAGCACCTGAGGTCGCTGATCCCCGGTATACAGCATCACAAAGGCATGTCTAACCCAGGTATGGCCGCCCACAGCATCCGCCATCTGATCCTGACCACGAGGGGCTCATCACTTACAAAGGTGGCCACCTGAACCCTTCAAGTGCCACGATTTTTCTCTGTCTTGTACAATTTGCGCCATTTAAAGTCTCATAGAGACGCTTTACTGCCGAAAGATGCTTCGCTCCTCATTCTGATGTCTCCTATAAGTTCGGCTCACCTGCACACGTCTGGGTCTTACATAGATGGTAACATGGTTGCATTGGCCTGAATCAGGGCTAAGGCTGGGTTCACACTGCGTTTTTTGGTTAAAATGCAACAAAACAAAGGTGTACATCTCTCAATGGGCGTTGAAGAACCAAAAACCGCAGCAAAAACGCCCAGTGTGAACCCAGCCTAACTGCAACACTGGCTTGAGCCCAACAGCTGCATGAAATGTACCCAGTCTTTATACAACCGACATTTCCTATTCACTTTAATGTCACAACAATACTATAGCATACCTCCCAACTTTTGAAAATTGCAAAGAGGGACGTCTGCGCACGCATCACGGCAGTTTTTTTCATACTAGGCCACGCCTCTAGCTCCACCCAAAACATAATTACTGGAGCCTCTGCGACAATTTTTTTCTTGTGCTTCAATGTCCATATAAATATTAACACATAAATCATCAGATTATAGATATTTTAAAGTCAAAATTGCACCAAATAATGAAATTTTGGTCTAATATGTAGGTAGAAACCATGCAGACACTATAGTAAGGAGCAATTTAGTACATTTATTAATGCACATTTATGCATTAATTCCCCAGGTCAAAAAGAAGGACATTTAAGGATCAAAGAGGGACAGAGGGACTTGGGTCAAAAAGAGGGACTGTCCCTCCAAAAGAGGGACACTTGGGAGGTATGCTATATAAATCATGTCCATCAACCATCTGTTCCATCTACTGATTCAATACGCATGCGCCCTGGACCCAGCTATGCTCCGCTTCTAATACCGCGCATGCGTATTCACTTCGCCTTGCTCTTCCCCTCTCGCGCTACATTACCCGGAAGACAATGCGCCGCAAAGGGCGCCGGTGTCATTTACATATCTGACGTCATGACGCTTGACGTTCTCTGTCTCGTGGGAGGCACCGGTTTGACCTAGACAGCGGCCGGAGGAGAAGATGGCAGCGGCGGGCAGGATCTCCTTGAAGGTATATGAAGCAGGAATAGAGGAAGCCGGGGAGAGGGAAGAAGCCGGGGCCGAGGAGGAGGGGAAGATGGCTGCGCTGTGCATGTGTGAGAGTCACCTTCAAGGAGTCCTCTCCATATCCTGGACTGACATTACCCCCCTCTGTATGGCAGTGCTATCCTCTAGGCTCAGCATGGTGTAACCTGCAGTATAATATATGTGTATATAGTCTGCATGACGTCATCTATCTCAGGTCAATGTCAGTAAGCTGCATGTAAGCCTTACTATTAATGTAGTGGCCTGTTCTTGTGCTATTTAGTGGTCTGCACACCACTATATAGTTATATATTAATTTGGGGCCAGGATATGGTGGATATAAATCACTGACTTTGAGATTATTGATTTAATCCTTTATAAATCTAATTAAAAGGCATCTACCCAGGCCCGATGTAACTAAACGGTGTCCTTACCCTTATTACAGTGCGGATGTCCTCCTTATGTCCCCCTGGGGTAACACAAAATAGTCCGTGCAGGCAGTGTATCTGGACCACCCTTAAAGGGGATGTCTACCTTATACAATCCCCTGTCATGTGGAAGCTGGTGCGTCCACATGGCGGGAGGAACACTTGTGTTATGTAGGCCGTTTCGAACTCCAGAGCAGCGTCCAGGCCTTTCAAGGGAGATCTCAATGGGGACGCTCAGTATGACATCCATAAGCTTTTGGTGGACAACCCCTTTAATTCTTGAGATCTGGGGGTTGTAGTAACCATGTCTGACTAAAGGGCAGTGATGACGCTGAAGACCAGTATTTCTGCATTAAATTAAGTCTTCTAGAAACGGCGCCCCCACCTGTCTGTGGGACAGGTCTGGTATTGCAATTCACTTGGAAGATTTGGTACCAGACATAGTCCATGGACGGGTGAAAAGTTGTGCCAGGATTGAAACCAGTCCACAAGATTTGGCATAAGTGTCTGATCCTGGGGATCTTGGGACTGATCAGATCACTAACGTGGGGGGCCCCGTGTTCCCACATGACTGGATCGGCAGCTCACTTGTCCACTCCATTCTATCTAGTCCCATACAGGTGAATGGAGCTGCAGTGGACGTCAGAGACTTGCTGCTTGATTCATTTGGGTGTATCCCCATTCTTGGGATTGGTGGGGCCCCCAGCGTTCGGGCCCCCACTGATCCTGTGGGTAGGGTATCAGTTTCTACCTTGGCACGACCCCTTTAAGGTCATGTCACTCACCTTGAAGGGCCTGGCAGGAAACACTGAGAGCTCTTTAAAGCCACCGCATTGACAACCAGGACAACCCTCAGGTTCATGTGATCTAGGCGGCCATCTTTAAAGGCTATGGACACCTTCAGGGACGTTTTTTTATGATTGCATTTTACTTATTTTGTCTTTAAAATTATTTTTTTAATCAGGTCTTTATTAAACATGTTCAGCCATTTCTGAGATACAGGATTGAAAACTAGTCTCTGTTTTCTTTGAATCCCGTCATCTGAAGGCTCATGTGACCTCACAAACGCTTATTTAAAGGGTTATTCTCATTTTAGACAATGGGGGCATATCGCTAGGATATGCCCCCATTGTCTTATAGGTGCGGGTCCCACCACTGGGACCCGCACCTATATCCAGAACGGAGCCCCCGAAGTGAATGAGGGCGCACTGCGCATGCGCAGCCGCCCTCCATTCATTTCTATGGGGCCGCCGAAAATAGCCGAGCGCTGACTCGGCTACTTCCGTCGGCTCCATAGAAATGAAAGGGAGCGCACCGCGCATGCACGGCCCGGCTCCCATTCATTTCTATGAGCGGCGTGGGGAGCTGCGCCTGATGGTGGCCGGAAACCTGGGGTCCTCCAGGCGCAGCTCCCCGCTCCGTTCTGGATATAGGTGCAGGTCCCAGTGGTGGGACCCGCACCTATAAGACAATGGGGGCATATCCTAGCGATATGCCCCCATTGTCTAAGATGAGAATACCCCTTTAAGCCATATTCCTATCAGTATGATAAGAACTGAGCTATGAGTGATTATGAGGTCAGGAGATCGGAGCTACACATGAGCTGTCAGATGACGGGATTCAAAGAAAGCAGGAAGTGACAGCCTGGCTTTTAATCCCTGTATTTCAGAAATGTCTGGACATTTTTATTTTTTTTTAAAGACCAATTGAGAAAATGATTTTTAGCCCAAAATGTGTGAAATGCAATAAAAAAATTTCCCTGAAAGTGTGCGTAGGCTTTGAAGAATGATGTCAACTGCACAACCGCTCTTTAGAGTCACCCCAAGGCTATGTCAGCAATCCCTGTGACTAATAGAGGGGGGTGTAAAAGTGTTGCGGTCACGGTGAGGCACATTGTACGGGGAGATTTCCAGGAGAGCTTGGTACGGCAGTGAGGTCTCTCCTGACCACAGGGGCGCGGACGCTGCTGTAGACCCTCCACGCGGGTCCAGATCTAAGGTCCAGAAAGATGACCTCACCTGTGTCTTCTGTATTCCAGGTGCGTTCCTTCAGCACAAGCGTCTCCAGACCTGTCGCCAAGTTGGTGAGGGTAAGTCTGCAGTTCGGCCGGCCTGTCACTGGGGGGGTTTATGGGTTTTAGCAATTACTTCAAGGGAGTTTAAAGGGGGTCTCTAAGTTTTTTTTTTTTTTTAAATTAGGCAGAGGGCGTTGTAAAATTAAAAAACCCTTTGTCACCTTTAAAGGGGTTAGAAGAACATGGCTGATCTTACAGCGCCATACCTTGGTGGTGGCTGGTATTGCAGCTCAGCTCCTGTAATACCACACACAACCTGCAGGGGCACTGTTTTGGAAAAATGCAGCCATCTTTTTCTAAACCCCTTTAACCACTTCCCTCCAAAGCCATTTTTTTTTCTCGGTGTGACATTACAAAAGAACATAATGCAGTTCCGCCATTGCTTTTTGGGGTTTGTTTTTAGGGTGTTTACATTGCGCCATAACAGCAGTTACCTTTATTCTGCCGGTCAGTACAATTATATAGTGTTTTTTTTTTATGCTTTACTACAAGTAACCATATTCTGACACCCATAACTGTTATATCTATCAGCGGAGCTTGTTTTTTCTGGGGTGACCTGTAGATTTTATTGGTTACGACCACCCTGCAATCCATCAGTGGTGGTCGTGCTTGCACAGTATAGGAAAAAGCACCAGCCTATGTGCGCTCCCATGGTCTCTGCCACTGGAGAGACCGGCGCCTTTTCCTATAGTGCAAGTACGAGCACCGCTGATGGACTGCAGGGTGGTCGTAACCATGGAAACGAGCAGTGTATAATGTGATGGAAAAATGAATCCAGCCAGCAAAGGAAGTAATATGGACAATAACAATACATTAGTAAGTGTCTTGTATTAACTTTCTCTACATCTTGCTGAAGTGAGACGACCGCTTTAAGAATAAGGCTTCATTCACACGACCGTATGTGTTTTGCGGTCCGCAAATTGCGGATCCGCAAAAAAAAAGGATGACGTTCCGTATGGCATCCGTGTCCGTTTTTTTGCGGATCCATTGTAACAATGCCTATCCTTGTCAGCACAACGGATAAGAATAGGACATGTTCTATCTTTTTTGCAGAACGGAAATGCGGACATACGGAAATGGAATGCAAACGGAGTACCTTCCATTTTTTTTGCGGACCCATTGAAATGAATGGTTCCACATACGGTCCGCAAAAAAAAACGGAACGGACACAGAAACAAAATACGGTCGTGTGAATGAAGCCTAAATCTTATTTACACGCGGGTCCTCTGAGATACGTACTGGTGCTGTGCTGGGAACGTGGCTGCTAATGGAGGAATCCTGTTCATTCACTTAGACAGGAGAACTAGCGCATGCCCAATCCGTCCCCAGTATGTCTCCAGTATAAGTGAATGGAGGCCACTGATGGATGGGAACCTCCATCAGCTGCCATCATCCCAGCGCAGCCCCAGCGGGTATATGTCAGTGGTCACACAGGCCTATTTGTATCCCTGTAAAGACGTGTGCAACGAAATTGTGCCGCCAGTCGCGTCCTTTCTGCCTGGAGATAGCACTGGATATCACAGAGTGGACATGTCCCCTCTCGGCGCGGTTGCGGCTAAAAGTTGCCTCTCTGGGATCTACAAAAGAATGGGTGGCAGGAATGACAGCCGCCAGTGGAATTTCGGAGCAAAACGCCATGTGATCGGCCCATAGCCTGTCAATTTAGGTCACCGATCCTCGGGTAGGAAGCGGCTGTGAAGAAATGCCTTTGCTTTCTTACATTCTATACACTTTCTTTCCGTCTCTCCTCAGCCGCCCATCCAGGTGTTTGGTCTGGAAGGCCGCTACGCCACCGCCCTCTACTCTGCCGCCTCCAAGGAGAAGAAACTGGATCAGGTGGAGAAGGAGCTGAACAGAGTCTCTGTGAGTAGGACCTCCATTATTACTCCTCCATGTGTCTATGGCCGACCTGCAGCCCTCCAGCTGTTGCAAAACTACAACTCCCAGCGTGCTCGGACAGTCTACAGCTTTCAGCCTACAGCAGGGCATGGTGGGAAGTGTAGTTTTACAACAGCTGGAGGGCCGCAGGTTTGGCCACCCTTGGTCTATGGGGTGAATGCGTTCCCCTGGAGCTGACCAGTCCCGTCACCTCCATTATCTCATAGGGCAGTGATTTTCAACCAGTGTGCCTCCAGCTGTTGCAAAACTACAACTCCCACCATGCCCTTCTGTAGGCTGATAGCTGTAGGCTGCCTGGGCATGATGGGAGTTGTAGTTTTGCAACAGCTGGAGGCACACTGGTTGAAAATCACTGTCGTAGGGTACATCTGCCTGAACCCCGGTTTATACCGACAAGCACTCGCTCCGCTTTATTGGTCAGTAGGTTTGTACCTTTCATCTGCAATCCTCACCTTCTATCTTCCAGTCTCTTATTAAGGACCCCAAGTTATCCATTGTTATCACAAACCCCCACATCAAGCGCGCCCTGAAGCAGAAGACGGTCTCCGACCTCCTGACTAAAGAGAAGTTCTCCCCCATCACCTCCAACTTTGTCAGTGAGTATCCAGCGACCACCTAAGGGCTCCTGCACAATGCTAGAGTCTGGAAGTGGTCGCTGCCTCTGCTGTGACCGCGCACCTCTCTCTGGTATCGGGGTCTTACCGCTCGGTGTAGAGACAAGGGTCAGGACCTTATTTGCGAAGCTCTTTCCTAGTTTTTTTGGATCCGGCTGTGTCTTTAAATGTATGGTTCATGTAGAAACCCTTAGGCCCCTTTCACACAAGCGTGTCCGGATGCGTTCAGGAAAATCCGCATGCAATCGCAGTCAGTTTTGACTGCATTTGCGTACGTTCGTTCAGTTTTTTCCGCGCGGGTGCGAAGCGTTTCAATGCGTTTTTCACGCGCGTGAAAAAAAACTGAATGTTTCTAAACAACATCTCTTAGCAACTTAGTTATTCACGCAGAATATAGAACATGCTGCGATTTTCACGCAACGGCGAACTGCTGCGTGAAAAACATCGCTCATGTGAAAAGCCCCATTGAAATGAATGGGTCAGGATTCAGTGCGGGTGCAATGCGTTCGCATCACGCATTGCACCCGCGCGGAAACATCGCCCGTGTGAAAGGGGCCTTACTGCTGAGATATCGCGTAACTCTGTGTACAAGGACCTGCGGGGCGTCCCGTATATCGCTGTGTTCGGTCATGGGCAGAATAGCTGAGATTTACCGTGGTATCATAGCTGGGATCCATATGACATGACCCAAATGCAGCCACGTTCATGATGCCTTAGTGTATGTTCACACGAGTTGGTTTTGTGTACACGTATAGGATCCACAGCAGAAATCCCAGGCTGACGTAGATTGCTGTACTGAGGATCAGTGGGACTAATCCGTCTGCTTTTCTCCGTGGCTTCTACCTACTCTTAGCGGGGCATTCATGCGACCATATTTTCGGCCCCCATCTGGCGTGGACCCATTCATTTCAATGGGGCCGCAAGAGATTCAAAAGGCAAAAAAAAAAAAAATAGAACATGTCTAATTCTTGTCCTTTTTACAGACAATAGGCATTTCTAACAAAGGGTCAGACATGCCGATCCACAAAACGCAGAACGCACGCGACCGATATCTGCGTTTTGCGGATCCACCTTCCATATTTTTATATATTTTTTTTTTTATATTTTCTGCAAAGAAATTTTCAGCTGCATGTGATAAAATACTTGTTTCACCCATGAAATAACAATTCTGGGGCATCTATTCTCAGAACTCTGCGTTGCGCTGTCCCTCTGTTATTCCTCCTGGAAGCATATAATTGGATTACCGGGCACTATCATTTTCCCATAGATAGTAGTGTATCCCTACAAAGTCTGATACTGTCCAGTCAATCTTTGACAGAGGGGATGGTAACGCCTTGTTGTCCACTTCCTTATACATTTCCAGGAGGAACGTTGTTTTTTTCTGTAATGTCGAGTATTCACCTCATCCTTCGTGTCTTTCCCTTCACAGATTTGCTGGCTGAGAACGGACGTTTGCGCTACACTGCAGAAGTGATTGGCGCCTTTGCTAAAATCATGAGCGCCCACCGCGGCGAGGTGTTGTGTTCGGTCACCACGGCCTCCGTAAGTGTCCATATCACACCTTCTACACGTGGCTGACCACTATTCCTGGGTATAGTCGGGGTGTGTTACATGGATCCCAGTTTTGGGGAGGGAAGAATTTCGGCAACTCTTCTCCCCTAAGCTGAGACGTGTTCACAGATGTGACTGGCGGGAGAACATACTGTATTGTGTGGCTCCGACTTTCTTCAGAGATTGCAGGGCTTGCTGGGAGTGATTAAGACAAGTGAATGATTGGTCTGTCTTAGGTACTCCGATTCCATCTTTCTAAGGCCTTATTCCTCCAGAGGAAGAATAAAGGGATATTCTGGTTAGAAGATATTAATCCCTATCCACAAGATGGGTGATTACTATTAGGCTCGTTTCACACTAGCGGCAGTGGATTCCGACAGGTGAACAGCCTGCCAGGTCTGTGCTGGTGCACGTGTGGGGCCAGAACTACGCTCTGGCCCCATTCACTATAATGGGGACGGGCCGCGGTTCCGGCCGCAGCACGGCAACGTTGCCAAGAGGCGGCCGGACCCAAACTACGACATGTTGTAATTTGAATTGTATTTTAATTTGTTTTAAAATTTAAATAAAATTTTAATTAAATTCATTAACTTAAATTCATTTTAATTTAACCACTTCCAGTCTGCCCATTGACTATAAACGTCCTGGTAGTGGATCTCTATCTCTGAATGGACGTTTTAAAACGTCCTTGAGCTTTGCCCCCTGTGTGCAGCACCTGTCCATAGAAGTTCCATGACTCAGCTGCCTCCTGACAGCCAAGAACATGGAGCTTTAAAGGGATTCTGTCAGCAGGATATTGGGTATAGAGATAATTACATCTCTATACCAGCCTTACTGCTGTGATTGTAACTATGTAAGTGTAATTGTTATTAGGGCAGTAGTTTACATAAAAAAGCGCTTTTATTAACATGTGAAATACCTGGATAAGGAGCCCAAGGGGAGGTCCTGCGAGCCGTTGGAGCCCGCAGATTTCGGAGCCCAGCACCGCCCTCCAGCTAATTATGCACGCCCCTTCAGCGCTGTCTTCTCCCCCGGCTGCGGCACAGACTCTTGTATGCACGGCGCATGCGCGAGATGCGCCGCAGCCGGGGGAGAAGACAGCGCTGAAGGGGCGTGCATAATTAGCTGGAGGGCGGTGCTGGGCTCCGAAATCTGCGGGCTCCAACGGCTCGCAGGACCTCCCCTTGGGCTCCTTATCCAGGTATTTCACATGTTAATAAAAGCGCTTTTTTATGTAAACTACTGCCCTAATAACAATTACACTTACATAGTTACAATCACAGCAGTAAGGCTGGTATAGAGATGTAATTATCTCTATACCCAATATCCTGCTGACAGAATCCCTTTAACCTGAGACCTTTTTTTCCTGGCCTCCAGGTTTTTGATCACTCTGACAAGCTGTTAAAGCGATCACAAATGCTTGTACTATCTCCCTCTCATTACTGCAGGTCACAGAGCAGTTTACAACCACATATGGGGTGTTTCTGCAAACTTCAGAATCAGGAAAATAAATATTCAGGTTTGATTTGCGGTTTACCCTTGCTATCTTATAGGAAAAATGAATTAAAAATTGAAAATCTGCAAAAAAAATATTTTTTTAAATTTCACCTTCCTTCTGTTTTAATTCTTGTGGGAAATCTAAAGGGTTAACAAACTTTGTAAAAATCAGTTTGGATTACATTGGGGGCTGTAGTTTCTAAAATATGTTAATTTATGGGAGGTTCCTATTATTTAAGCCCCTCAAAGTCACTTTAGAACTGCAAAGGTCCTTTAAAATTAACTATTGGAAATTTTCATGAAAATCTTAAAAATTACATCTAAAATTCAAAGCCTTCTAACGTCCTCAAAAAATAAAATTACATTTCCAAAATTATGCCAACATAAAGTGGACATATGGTGAATGTTCATTAATAACAATTTTATTAGATATCCCTTAAAAGCAGAGAAATTAATATTTAAAAAATTGCGATTTATTTATTTTTTTCAAAATTTTCAGTGAATTTTGGATGTTTTATAAATAAAGGTAAAATATATTGACTCAAATTTACCATTAACACAAAGTACAATGTGTCACAAGAAAACAATCTCAGAATGGCTTGTATAAGTAAAAGTGTTTCAAAGTTATTACCACATGAAGTGACACATGTCAGATTTGCAAAATTAGGCCTGGTCAGGAAGGGGGTAAATGGCCCAGATGGGAGGTGGTTAATTTTAAAATGTTGTAATTTTAATTGTATTTAAATGTAATTTTAGTTGTAAGTTTGCCGTGCTGTGGCTGGAACCGCGGCCCGTCCCCATTATAGTGAATTGGGCCGGAGCGTAGTTCCGGCCCCACACGTGCACCAGCGGCAGCACAGATTCGGCAGACTGTTCACCCGCCGGAACAGCCTGCCGGAATCCACTGCCGCTAGTGTGAAAATAGCCTTAGATTAGTAGGGGTCCAACTTCGGGAACCTTTACTAATCATGAGAAAGGAGGGGGGGGGTAATTAATGGAGTTAAAGGTCAAGCACGTGCACTGCTGCTCCATTGATTCTCTATGGGACTGCTGGAGGGAGCTGTTATCTGTACTCTTCTATCTCCAGCAGTCCCATAGGGAATGAATAGAGCAGTAGTGTACATGCTGGACTGCCTGCTCCATCGCCGGCCCCGGTTCTTGTGATTGGAGGAAGTCCTGTTGATTGACCCCCTAATAATCTAATAATTATTCCCCTATCTTATGGAAAAACCCTTTAATCTTCTCTGCTCTTTATGGTTGTGTGCTGTAATATATAACCATTCCCCGACCTCCTCTGTAAATTTGATGTTCCGCCCACTGTACAGGTTCACTGTAGCCTGTGCTCGTGGTGATAGTGTTTTCCCTGTAAACCGTTATAGACTCATAACCAATCTGTTGGTCAGTCGGCACTACGGATAATGTTGCGGTGCACATGTCCTAGGGTTGGCGTCCCATACAATAACCATGAAGAAATTTGTGACGCGTTTCGGCACAGACCGTGCCTTCCTCAGATGTTTGTGCCGAAACGTGTCACAAATATGTGGCATTAAAAGAGCATTCAAAAAGGAAAATATGAAAGAGTGCCGGTCCTTTCTTCATTGATATACTCATAACCGTATGTTTGCAGGCTCTGGACGAAGCAAGCTTGACCGAATTGAAGACCGCCCTCAATGGATTCCTTGCGAAGGGAGAATCATTGAAACTGGAGACCAAGGTGGGTGTTTTAATAGTAAATGTCCTCCTCGTCATGAGGCGCAAATTGTGTAAGGGGATACCCCCAAGAACATGACTGCTAGGGGAGGCAGTTCTGCCGGGGCCTCCCTCAGTTACAGGGGAGGCGGTTCTGCCGGGGCCTCCCTCAGTTACAGGGGAGGCGGTTCTGCCGGGGCCTCCCTCAGTTACAGGGGAGGCGGTTCTGCCGGTGCCTCCCTCAGTTACAGGGGAGGCGGTTCTGCCGGGGCCTCCCTCAGTAAGGAGCAGCAATACGAATTGCCGCCATCATTTATAAGGAGAGATAGGAACGGAGCGCTACCTGTGCCTCCATTTACAAGAAGGCAGTGCCATCTGTGTCTGCATTTCTAGGGGAATATGTTCGGCACTGACATCAGACATCTGCCATTAACATTCTGTAACATTTCACTAATGATTTCCATAATCTCCTCTTGTGCTTCACATTTTAGACTGACCCCTCAATCTTGGGAGGAATGGTTGTCAGCATTGGGGACAAATACATTGACATGTCCACAAAAACCAAGATCCAGAAGTTGACCAAGGTCATGAGGGACACCGTGTAAAGAAGCCTCTCCGCTGAATAGTTTGTTCTATCACCCGTAACGAAATAAATAATTTTACTGAGTGTAATGTATCTGATGTTGAGTCTTCCTGAAGATATTCTGGTCACTGACACATTGCACCGATTTGATGTTTCTGCAGTGGTACGTCTCCTCCACACCACAGTGTGCACGGAGCCTAACTAAAGTGGTGAAGATGGTGGTGCTCACAGCTGTACACCACATATGGCCCGGAGGGCGCCCACAATTCTCTGGCCCGAATGTCCATAGGGCCTCTGTCCAGATACTATGGGTTGTGTTTGTGGAAAGGACCTTCAACATGATCTTCCTATTAGATCGGGTAAAGGTTATTCCCACCTCTAGGATATTCCATCACTTTATGATCGGTAGAGAGTGGACCTCTGGGACCCCCACCGATCCAAAGAAATAAGGCGTTCATTACTGGCTTATTTCTGGGCCCTTGCCCTATTCAAATAAATTGGACCAGCTTTAGTTCCTCACAGAACCGGATGATGGGGGTGGCTATGGAGTGCTAAAGTATCAGTGATAACGTGATGGTTTATCCTAGCAGTATGACATCACTGTGTGGTTTTCCTAGTTCACAGGGATCAGCAACCTCCGGCTGTTCTCAAACTACAACTCCCAGAATCCTACTTTCACTTCTGTAGAAGTTACAAGAACAGTCAAGTGTGCATGCTGGGAGTTGTAGTTTCATGGCAGCTGGAGTGCCGAAGGTTGCTGATCCCAGCTGTAACACTACAGAAATGCTCATAGTAATAGTATTACCCATGAGTAGGGGCTCATGCACATGACCATGGTTTTGGTCCGCACCCAATCCACATTTTTTAGCAGATTGGATGTGGACACATTCATTTCATTCGGGCTGCATAAGATGTGGACAGCACACCGCGTTGAAATGTCCTATTCTTATGCGGTTTGCAGACAAAAATAGTTCTAACATAGGGCAGGACATACCGTTCCAGAAAATGCGGAGCACACACATTTAGGATCCGTGTCTTTGTGGCCGCAGCAGCAGCCGTGTGTACATGAAGCCTTAAAGGGATTGTCTAGCCTAGGAGCAGACTTACCCATTCCATTACATGTGACCACTGAGGCCAATGATTGGCCACGAGACCAAACCCCTTCTGGTCCGTTCAAGAACGTGAACAGGGCTGTGGTACTGGAATGGTGGGACTGAAAATACTTTTTATTTTTTCTTCATTTTGTGACCTGTTTGAAGGAATGGGTCCGAATGGCTACTTGGCAGGACAACCCCTTTTGGGGACATTGACACGACCGTATCCATTTTGCGGTCTGCAAATTGTAGATCTGTAAAACACAGATGGTCACCTTGTGCTTTCTGCATTTCGTGGATCAGCACGTCCCTCCCTTTGTTAGAAATTCATATTTTTGTCTGCAAATGGACAAGAATAGGACTTTTTTTTATTTTTTATTTTGCTGGGGCTGAGAACAGATATACTAATGTGGACCGCACAATGTGAAATGAATGGGATGCGGACCGGAAATATGATCACGTGAACGCCCCTTTAAAATGGATACAACAGATAATAGTCTAACCTCCCATTGTGTATTGCTGTGTTGGGTTGTCAGGTGTAATTCCTCACTGTTTTTGCCGTCAGTGAATGGAAACATTTAAAGGCTGAAAACCCCCTTGTCCTGGACCCACCGCGTCTAGATTTGGAGTGCAGAGGTCACTGTTTAGGGCCTTTTTCAACTCTGTGGTGGCATCAGTGGCCTGCTGGGGTAGCAGCATCTCAACCAGCGAGAGGAAGAGACTTGACAAATGGATTAGAAGACCCCCTAGACCTAGTGCAGGTGAGAGAAGGATATTCTCCATGCTGGATCATAACTCCCATCCTGTGCATGAGACGGTGATAGCATTGGGCAGTACCAAGAGTCATTCCTCCCTGCTGCTGTCAGGCTGTACAAGAAGTGGAGATAGACCGCACTCATCGCCTACAGGTTCCTGCGGATATCAGTCCAGCCAGAGACTGAATTCTATAAGTTGTGATATCTATATCACTTTTTTTTTTTTTTAAATTTGTACCCTACTGTCACTGATGCTTTTTTTTTTTTAGTTTTTATACTTTGTGTTGCAGTAAAGCTCCTATTACACCAGCAGATGTCCTACAGATCACGATAAGCGATCAAAGATGTTGCCACTCATTAGTGACGAAACTTTTGGTTTATTAGGCCTCTTTCACATTAGTGGCAGCACGGATCGGGCAGGTGAAGGGTGCTGCTGGATTCGTGCTGCCGCAGGGACATATGTGGGGCCGGAATCACGCTCCGGCCCCACACGTCACACAGTACATACACCCAGCAGGTCTTCACAGCGCAGGAGGAGCAGGATGGCGTGAACATAAGACGATTCCCCACAGCGCCCTCTGCTGGGCGCCGGGTGGAATCGTCCTATGTGTGTGCCGTCCTGCTCCTCCTGCGCTGTGGAGACCTGCTGGGTGTATGTAAGTATGTATGTGTATTAGTATGTGTATATGTCTGTATGTGTGAATGTGACGGATCCGTCATGAACTCAATTGAAAGTCACCATTGTGTCACACCAAACGGATCCGTCCCCATTGACTTTCATTGGGGGTCATGACGGATCCGTCTTGGTGCGGATGCCTGGACCGCATGCTGCGGTTTGCTCTCCGGTCTGTAGACGGAACAGTGCTTTTAGGAGCTTCCGTTGTCTTCAGTTCAGTTTTGTCCCCATTGACAATGAATGGGGACAAAACTGAAGCGTTTTATTCCAGTATTGAGCCCCTATGATGGAACTCAGTACCAGAATTATAAAACGCTAGTGTGAAAGTAGCCTTATACGCATCGATAATCCTTGTTCTCTTTTAAATGGTTCGTTATTACATGTATAGATGGTGGACAGATGGTTGGCGTGACAATGGATGACGCTGTGGTGATGGGTGTCCACCACTCACTGAATGTCCCATTCCCCATCCAGTAACATATTTCCGTTTCGAGGTAGTCAATGGAAAGACACACCTATTGCCACTCCCCCAAGCCACGCAGTGGATCGTTTGCGACTAGACGCCTACGTACTATACGAACGGATCTATTAATGACGAACAATAATTTTATAGCATAGATCACGATGGACGAGAAACGATCGGTTTATCGCTCATCTTTCAATCGTTCATACTTACTACATCACGCAAATCTTGTCCAATTTCACTCGCATGCATGAGAATCTGTACGATATTCGCTCTGTGTAATAGGACTTTAAAAGCCATGTAAACCTCCGAAGGCAATTTTTTTCATGATTTTATTTTACTAATTTTTTTTTTTCCAATTGGCCTTTGTTAAAAATATTGAGCTGTTCAGTCACAAAGGGTTAAAGGGGTATTCCCATCTCACACATGTAGTTTGTATAGTTAGATATAGCCATACCAATATTATTACTAATAGAATGTATTTATATAAAATGTACCGTTTAGAAGATTTTCCTATTTGTATATCCATTGTCCCACACACATCAGTCAGGCCGTTGCCCCTGGTTACGACCACCACGGCCATGTAGTAGTGGTGGCCGGCTTGTTCTTGTTCAAACCCGCACTGAGGTAACTGCTGTATTGTGAACACACATTACATGAACATGCGGAGACACATCTTAGGGTATTTTCACGTCTGCATTTTGGACGTTACCAGTCCAAAACGCAATGGTCAGGATCCGTCCAAAACGCAGACTTTATAAACGGATCCTGCTCCATAGAGATGAATTGATCTCGGAACAGAATCCGTTTCTCTGCGTTTTGGAAAGGCAGAGAAAAATGCTACAACCCTAAGATGTGTCTCCTCATGCTCATGTAATGTGCGTTCACAATACAGCAGTTACCTCAGAGCAGGTTTGAACAAGAGCAAGCCGGCCACCACTACTACATGGCCACGGTGGTCGTAACCAGGGGCAACGGCCTGACTGATGTGTGTGGGACAATGGAAATACAAATAGACAAATCTTCTAAACGGTACATTTTATATAAATACATTCTATTAGTAATAATATTGGTATGGCTATATCTAACTATACAAACTACATGTGTGAGATGGGAATAACCCTTAACTGTTTTTCTAGCTGTGTGACTAGTACTTTCACTTAATGCCGGTCATTAGTGATGAGTGAAGAGAGCTTCTGACCCTAGATATGAAGGTGCTTCACGGAAAACTTCGGATTAAGGGCTCATGAACACGACTGTATGTATTTTGCGGCCCCCAAACGATGGATCTGCAAAAAATACGGATGACGTCCGTGTGCATACCATATTTTGCGGAATGGAACAGCTGGCGCGTAATAGAATAGTCCTATCCTTGTCCGTAATGTGGACAATAATAGGACATGTTCTATTTCTTTGCGGAACGGACATACGGAAAATTAATGGGTCCCCCCCCCCCCCCCAAAAAAAAAACAGACACGGAAAGAAAATACGTTCGCGTGTATGAGCCCTAATGCTGTACGGAAATCCGGCTTGCGAGACTTCGTTGAGTAACTTTGGTATTTGATTTTTAAAGTGGAAAACCACTTTAAAACTTTTGGTTCCGTGGTAGCAGTCGGAACCGAAGCAGAGTTCGGATCCAAGTTTTAAAGTGGTTTTCCACTTTAAAAATCAAATACCAAAGTTGTACAATGAAGTCTCGCGAGACTTTGCAAATAACTGACTTTGCCTCATCGGAGGACGTACTTTTTAAATGCTGTATGGAGACGGATCTCTGTACAGCATTAATCCAAAATTCTGAGTGAAGCGACTTCGGATCTACAATCTGAAGCTTGCTTCGCTCATCAGTACTGGTCATCTAATAACCCTTATCTCTAAACTACTAAGAGGTCATAAACGCTAATTTAAGCCACATTCTTGGAGCTCGTTCACATCACCGCTCAGCCCTTCTGTTCTCCTGCTCCGTTATAGGAGGAGGAGAACGGAAAGGACGGATCAGGATATAATTGAGCTGAACAAAGCCTATGCACCCCATAGACTATAATGGGGTCCGTTAGGTTTCCGCTCAGAAGATGATTTTTGAAGTGGAGACAAAAGTTGTGCACGCAGGACTTTTTTCTCCGCTTCAAAAATCTTCCTCTGAGTGGAAACCTAACGGACCCCATTATAGTCTGTGGGGTCCCTTAAGCTCCGTTCAGCTCAATTATATCCCGAATCCGTCCTTTCCGTTCTCCTCCCATAACGGAGCAGGAGAACGGAAGGGCTGAACGGTGATGTGAACGAGCCCTTATCCGTAAGATAAGAACTGAGCTATAAGGATTGTTTAGGAGGTCAGAGAGCAGAGATAAGGAGCCCGTCAGCTGCTGGTCTGATGGAAAATACAGAAAATTACAAGGGTGCTACTAGAGCATCTCTGCCCTGTACAGAGAAAAGGGCTCCATATTTTTTTAAATAAAGCCCATTTTTAACAAAAAAAAAAAGTATTTCTAGCTCAAAATAAATACAATAATTAAAAAAGTTGCCCCCAAAGGTGTACAGAGCCTTTAACTGTGAATTTCCCCACTGTGGGGCAATTAAAGGGGTTGTCCGAGTTATTTTTTTTGTTCTTTATATGTTTCTAACTTGTCAGGTATAACAACTTTCCCATATGCTTTGTGTTTCTAAAGCTGCTGGTTTCTCAGAGTTGACTGAGGGTCACATGACCTGTGATGTCACCTTATCTCCCTGGTCTGATGTTTCGTGTACAAGCCTCAGAGTTCAGATAACAGTCTGTACACGAGACGTCACTGGCCACGCCCCCTTTCTTTGCCGGGCTGCTATCTGCTCTCTCCCTGGATTCCTTCAGATAAAACATTAACCCCTTCAGCCAGAACACACTGAGGGCTCAAGACTTTACAACAAACAGTAGCTGCAGCAGTGAGAGGAGACAAATGCTGGGCAAGGAGCTATAGAGGAATTGTACAAGTAGGTACCCTCCCAACAGGTAGGGAGAATTTCCTGTGTGTATGAGCAGTGTCATTGTACAGCTGGTACTTGTAGTCCTACACAAACAACATTCTGCTGAGTATCCCAGCAGGCAGACATGTACTCACAGCACTTATATTCACTGCATGTAAACAAAGGCCAGAAGAGAACCAGGGAAATGAGGAAATAGAGATTTTTTTTTTTTTACCTAAAACTTGCTGAACTTAGTTATATATTGCTGCCCATCAGATTTACAGTTATATATTTTGGACAACCCCTTTAAAGGATTATCTTATTTCTTCCAAGGTGTCAGTGACCATGACGAGGTGAACCACCCAGTGTGCAGCACAATAAAGAGAAATGCAAGTTCTTAATTACTTCACTAATAGTTTTATTAAACTTTTATCCCCCACCAAAACAACATGAAATTCATACACCACAGAAGAGGCGATAAAAAGTCCTGATATGTCTACTAGACAGGCAGAGGCCTACAAGTTGCAGTGCAGCTGACTTGGCATTTTCCTGATGATGTCCACGTGGCATGGTTGTCAGATGGATGGTTTACCAACTCGCAAAAAAAAAAAGTAATCAAAAAGTGCAAATAAACTGTGGTTCCCCATACAACCTGATCTCATCTTAATTGCCACAGGTGACCAATTTCTCATAAACGTGACCCCCCCCCATCTTCCCAATAGCTCTTAGGGTGGCCATGTAAATTAGATAAATGTCAGGCTAACCGTCAGCCTTCTGTATGGTGGTGGAACAATGGGTCAGGCATGTTAACCACCGAACTGGAGGGGGGAGGGCTGATGCTGCTATCTCCTGAATGGTAGCAGCTAGACATGCAACTGGTCTTGTTTGAAAGCTGACAGTCCAGGCTTTCATACAAACCAAAATGACAGCTAAAGTCCCAGCAACAGAGTTGAAATCACTGTTAGAAATCAAGCCGGGAATAATCGCGTGTAAAACGTGTTTTTATGTTCACTTTTCACAGCATCCCGATCAGTGATATCTTCCCATGTACTGAACATATTGCTGTCTGAAAGCTTGGAATATCTGCTTTCAAACAAGACTAGCTGCATGTTTCTAGCTGCTACCATTCAGCAGCATCTAAAGCAGCCCTCCCCCCTCCAGTTAGCTACTTTTCCCACTGCTGGAGCTGGACTCTGGCAAAACAGTTAAAGGGGTTGTCCAGAACTTTGATACTGACAGGATAGGTCATCCGTATCTGATTGGTGGGGGGTCTGACACCCAGCACCCCCACCGATCGGATATTTGAAGAGGCCATGGCTGTGTGCTTGGTAAGCTGTAGCGCCTCCATTGTAATGTGGCTGTGCTTGGTATTTCAGCCTGTGACTGATGAATGTATCTTCACTGGCCTAGAAGAGGCTGCAGAGCTCACCGAAGCACCACGGCCTCTTCAAACAGCTGATCAGTCGGGGTGCTAGGAGTCAGAACCCCACTGATCAGATATTGATGGACCAGGACAACCCCTTTAATTTAGAACATGCCCGATCCTTTTACTCTTGGCGGAGGAGCACCTCACACAAATGGATTATACGTCTGTTACTTGTGGGTCATGGTCCAGCCGCAGCTTACCCGAACTCGCAGCATCGTGGGGGTCAATTACACCCGTGGTGGGGCCATAACCCTCGAATAATATGGACATGGGAATAGCACCCCCCCCCCAGCTCTAATTGCATGGGATTAAAACTGTGCTGCAACCACTAACAGTCTCATAATACATGACCTCCAACGATATGGCCACGCGGGACGCCCAACGCGTTTTACACGTAAAAAGTATCAGCCAAGACAGCAGAACTGGAACTTTTACATTGAAACAAAATACTTTTAAAGGTATAGGACTGAAGTTGGCAACAAATACATGCTCGAAATCATTCCCTTAATGTGTGACAGGAGGGAAAACAAAAATTTCCTGACGAGTGCAAAAAAAAAACGAAACAGAAAAACAATACTGTGCCTAATAAATAAAGTCTAAAATCTTCAGGTATGAAATGTAAACTCTGCCTATAATGTTTCAAAATACATTTATATTACAGTGGTCTGTAGGATGCCCCCCGCACCCCTCTCCATATATATATATATGTATATAGTACAGGCTGGTCACCCCTGGCTCCTCTAACGCTGGGAGCCATGAGTTACCCGCATGTTTTTCACGTTTTGTGCAGTGGTTTGCAGCCGGTGGCCCTACAACTCCCGACATAAAATGTGCAGGTGCCAGGGTCTGCTGGGAGTTGTAGTAGAGCCACGGGTTACAGAGCACCGGATTTGTGCAATGGTCGGTGTCCGTTCCGGACAATTATTCACAACAATACGGTGTTGCCTAGAGGCCTACACGCGGGATTTGCCGTAGCGGCATACGTACCATATTACAACACACGTACCATAGTTACACGTCACACACTGTGGCAGTATTCAGTAGTCTCACCCAGGAACAGGCCATTGTGGCAATCAAGGGTCCTCGCCACAAAAGATGCTCCTTCTGGCTTGTATAAAATTAGAATTTTTTACCTCAAGAAACAGCGCCACCCTTATTCATAGGCTGCATCCGGTAGTGCAGTCTTATTTGAATGGGGATGAGCTGCAATACCAAACACAGGCGTGATTTCCTGTAATCTCTACAATCCCGTCTCCTTTACACGTACCAGTGCATGTCTCCGTCACATGGTGCCGGCAGCCACTTTGAAGGCTAAACTAGTCTATCATGGAGGCAAATCATGAAGACCAGCAGTGCCCCACGTCAGTCAGTGTCTAAATGTTTCACATTTTACAAGAGGCCACTCAACAGCATATGACATGACATAAATGTACGGCCGTCAGATCCGGTCTCCACCGCGGTCCCTCGTCTGGAGTGTATATAATGGCCGCCTCCACGCTGTGAAAGAGGCAGATATGGTTTCAAGAAAAATAGACAATATCCATAGAAAAGAACAGGATCAATGTGGGATATTTTGGAGTGGAAAGAACATGGACGCTTTGCTGAGATAGATATTAGGGCTCATGCACACGCAGAATGGGTCCGTGATCCATCCGCACTGCAAAAAAAAAATTGAAAATGTTCTACTTTTTTGCGGTGCGAAGGCACGGAGAGAAATCTCATGGAAGGACTATGGAGTACATTCAAGTGAATGGGTCCACATATGTGATGCGCTGCACAAATGGCCAGGGCCTGTATATTGCAGGACCGCTGTTTGCGGGCTGCAATACGGTCCCGGCCGGCACATGTGCATGAGCCCTTCGAAAGATATGAGATAAGGTGCGTTTACACGCGCTGAGGAGAAGCTGATCAGTGGGAAGGAAGCGGTTTTTCCCAACAGACACGGCTCGTCGTTCAGTGGAGGTGAAGTCCTGCCTTTACATGCTGAGATCTCCTCCACAGTACGGACAGGAGTGATCGCTGCTGCTATCACTGGTTCCCATACAGAATCATTGCTCCTGGGCAGCAGAGGGCTGTTTAGAGACCACAATCTACTGCCCGGGAACGATCACTAAAGGTGCAGCAGATTACCCGATGAATGAGCATTTCGCGCTGCGGCACCTTTAGACGGGCAGATTATCGGGAACGAGTGTTTCGTAGGAATGTTCGTTCCTGATAATCGTCCCAATATTCACATTGTGTAAATCCACCTATAGAAAGAGAGACGAACATGATACAGATAGACAAACACAAGTCAGATACGAGATAAAAAGTTATTAGATACGAAAGAACCTAGATAGAAAGAGACCCACAACATACATATGAGAGATAGTAGACAGACAAGAGACAGACGGATATGAGAGACACGAGACAGGGAGATATAGACACAAGATAGAGCTATGAGATAGATATCAGACAAACACGAGACAGAAAGAGATACAGAGATAGATAGATATGAGGTAGACAGACACAAGATAGAGAGACAGATATTAGACAGATAAACATGAGAAACAAAGGTCACGTTCACAGATCAGTGTTTCATCAGTGATTTCCATCAGTAAATGTGAGCCAGAACCAGGTGCGGGTCAAAAACCGGAACAGGTGCAGATCTTTCCCTAAGGTCTCATGCACACGACCACCCTGCACGGGCACCAGCCATGTGGCCACCGTTTGCGAAAGCAGACCCATCCATAATATTCTGTCCACACCGCAAAAAAGAGAACATGTTATATCTTTTTGCAGAAGCATGGACAGAGTCCCACAGAAGCGATCAGTAGCGCTTCTGCTCTGCTCCCTGTATTGCGGATTGCACACCCATTCGTGAGCCCTTAGCGTGCCTTCACACGACCATATGAATTTTGTGGGCCGCAAAAGATACGGATGCAGAGCAAAAATATGGTTGTGTGAATGGGGCCGTATACCTTATTACTGTATAAGCTCCACTTTTGGTTTTGGCTCATAATCACTGATCAAACACTGACTGTATGAAAGAGGGCTCAGATATGAGATAGACACAAGATAGAGAGATATGAGACAGAAAGATATCCGATAGACAGGAGACAGATAGATACACAAGATAGAGAAAAGAGAGATGTTAGACAGACACGAGATAGATAGAAAGAGACTGACTTGAGATACAGAAATAAACAGATAGATAGATAGATATGGGATAGATAGATAGATAGATAGATAGATAGATAGATAGATAGATATGGGATAGATAGACAGACAGATAGATAAATAGATAGTCCATACTATATTGTGACTGGAATAGATTAAAAATACTGTTATAAGAAGAAATGCTACATAGCAAATAGAGGAAAACATAAAAGGCAAAACAAAGTAAAATTGTGGTAAAGGCAGAGGAAGAAAGCTTGTTTCGTAGTCCCAACCTCCGCGACCCCCCCCCCCCCCCCCAGCCTCGGCTCCACTGTTCCCTTCCAGCTATTACCCCCGTACCCGTCCTGTGGCTCCACTCCATTCATGTAAACATGGCTGAGCTGCAATACCAGACACAATCCATTGGCGATGGTGGCGCTGTTTCCTGAAGAAAGCAGCCATGTCTTTATCATCTCATAGAACTCATTTAAAGGGGTATTCCCATCTTAGTCCTGCAACCCCCACTGATTCTGAAAATGAAGGAGCCACAGCGCTGATTTACTGCTATGCCCCCTTCTCTGGATGTGCAGGGGCTCCATGGGACTGGCCACAATCCTCCTCCACTCTCAGGATTGGTTGTTGTCCCGCCAATCCTAGCGACACGCCCTTGATTTATAAGATGAGAACGCCCCTTTAAGCTACGGTGAGCAAGCAGAGCTGAATGCACACACGTACCGGTCACTGGAGCTATTTTGTTAGGCGATCGCGCCGTCTGCACAGATAATCCCCACATCGCTACCAGAATACATCTCCGTATAAATAAACCCCCCACATACATGTCCATTGCCAGCGCCATTACTTGCTGTATACTTATATGTCAAATATGTACCTCTAAAAAAATCTCCTACTATAGCCTGTAACTCCCACAGTATACTGAGTCTAGCATCTGACTGAAACGGACATATGGGAGGAGCAATGGGTGTGACAGCTGCTTTCAGATAATCAGCATCACTAGGGGTGCTTTCCTAAAAACAGGTGACAGACAGCATTCCTCCTCCTGAGTCCTTTTCAGCTCAATGCCAGGCAGAGTTTACATCCCACCTACTACATGCTGTGAATTAGAAAACTCAAAATATGAAGACTGGACCATCATGGCGGCCAAGGGTTCTTGGCAATGGTGCCACCACGGGGACGCGGAAAGTCGTTTCTGCTTTTACGTAAGGAGTTAAAACATACACTTCCCGATCTGGGCTAATCATGACTTCTATGATCTGCCTTAGGACCTGTACCGTACCACAACCAATCAGACGCCTGCTTTTAGCAGTGGAGTAAAGAGGATGATGAAAGGATACATCTTATTGGCTGAAGGAGAACTGTACCGCTGCCACTTCCAGACATTGGACTGAAATAAATAACAGGATGTCCCTAGGAGGCATCGTACCGTATGCAGCAGCTTGCATGGCGCCACTACGCTATTCTAAATAGGACATATACTAGGGCATCTGTTTTCCGCAATAGTGGAGAACCCCTTTAAATCGCAACCCACATGTCCTACACCGACCACTGATCTCGAAATTTTGAAATCATAAAAAAATATTAGCTATGTCCTGCCATTGACCTATGTGTAATGAACATAATCATAAAACTAGTGATAGGTGGCGCTATCATCCGTGAGCCACTCACTTACTACAACCTCGCAAAAATAGGAAAACCGCGAATAAGCGGCACCATGACGCGTTCTCTCTCATGTGTCGGCTCCGGGGCTTGGTCTCGGGTGAATTTTGGTCAAATATCCTCCATTGAATTAGGCAAACTTCCTAGCCGTAGTAGAACTACTAATCCCAGCCTGTTCCTTCCCCCCCATAGCTGCTGGTGGGGCAGGCTTGCTGGGTGGCTGGCGCCTCTTGGGAATGTGAGTGTCCCTTCTGAGCCGGCGACGCAGCGGAGTGTTCATCACAGCGAAAGAGACAACATCCTAAAATCTAAAATGACTTCCCACATATAAAACACGGACATTTTCTTAGAAAATGGTCATCCCAATTTTAAAAATCCTGCCATGGGAGAGCGGAGGTGTTAGATCCGGGATTGGCGACGATGTACCATCATGAGAGGGCGAGGACGAGGGTGTGCGCCCCCCCCCCCTAGGTTTCATCAAATAACTGCAAGTCCAGACGGACGACTATCTCCCCTGTGGGGACCTCGTGTAACAGCAGACATTTCGTGACGGGGCCTTTGGAGCCTTGGTCTTTCTTGATGTCTGCAACTCGGATTTCTGTTCTTCCCAGAAAATCTGAAACAGCAGAAAATCTGTATTACAATTTACGTAATTTTTTTTTTTTTAATATACTTTCTGTATCTGTTTCTCATGGCTTTCAAGATCTCTGCTTGCTGTCATTCAATAGAAACCTTCATAGTAAACTATTGGGGCATAGACAACTGCCCTGATCCTGTCATGGACACACAAGTGTGCGGATCTAACTGCACCAACCCAGACCCAGAATTAATTTTTTTAATTTTCCTTATTGTTTGCATGGACAAGATGTATTTTTAATGGCACCACTTAATTTACTATAACTGGTACTGAAAAACAGGAAAAAATTATTTGTCGAGTTATATAAATTTAAAAAAAAACAACAAAAAAAACTTTCTGCCATGATTTTTCAGGTTTTGTTTTTATGGTGCTCATTATGTGCTAAAAGTGACAAGTTGAGCTTATTCTGCGAGTCTGTACGATTACGGCAATACCACATTTGTACAGTTTTGTTTTTGTTTTACTGCTTAAAGGGGTTGTCTGAGTTATGAAAAAAATATATAGCACTGTAAATCTGATGGGCAGCAATATATAACTAAGTTAAGCAAGTTTTAGGCAAAAAAAAAAAAATCTATATTTCCTCATTTCCCTGGTTCTCTTCTGGCCTTTGTTTACCGGCAATAACAACAATCTCTGCCCCTCCCCCTGCTCTGCAAAGGGAGTGAATACAAGAGCTGCCCTGAGTGACATGTATAGCTGCTAGAATACTCAGCAGCATGTTATATGTGTAGGACTACAAGTCCCAGCTGTACAATGACACTGCTGATACACACAGGATCTCCCCCCTACCTGTTCTTGTGCAATACTCTACAGATCTTCTCTAGTCTGTCAGCTCCTGTGCCCAGCATTTGTCTCCTCACTGCCTGCAGCTACTTAGTAAAGCCTTCAGCCTTGAGTCTGTGCTTGCTGAAGGGGTTAAATCTTATCTGAAAGCATCCAGGGAGAGAGCAGCAGCAACCGGCAGTGCAGGGGAGGCGTAGCCAGCACAATGACATCTCGTGTACAGACTCTTATCTGATCTCTCACCCTTGTGCACAAAGGAGAGAAGCTGACATCACAGGTCATGTGACCGTCAGTGAAAGCTGAGAAAGAAGCCACTGAAGTTAAAGTAAGTACATTGAAAAACATTACATTTTTCTAGTTAAAACATACAAAGGACAAAAAAATAACTTGGACAACCCCTTTAACAAAAAAAAAAAACCTTTGGAAAAAAATTTAATTTTCTTTGCCCTGCCGTATTCTAACACCAATAACTTTTTTATGTTTTTCTCTACTGGGCTGTGTGGCAGCTTTTTTTAATGGGGGGGGGGATAGTTTTTATTGGTCCCATTTTGGGGTACATAAGACTTTTTGATTGCTTTTAATTAATTGTTTTTGGGGAGGGGCAAGGTGACCAAAAAAAGGTGAATCGCCATTCACCACGCAGGAAAATATTTTTATATTTTAATAGTTCAGACTGGACATGGCAATACCAATTATGTTTGTTTTTTATTGTTTATTTGTTTTATATAAAATAATGAAAGGGGTGATTTTAATTTTTAATATCTATAAATATTAATTATATTATATATAATATGTTTTTAAAAAAAATTTTTTAAACATTTACCTGTAATTTTTAGTTCCCTTAGGAGACTTGTACATGCAATCTTCTGATCGTTTCTACTACAGCAGTAGAACACTATTGCGGTCTATGGGATTTTCACAGGCTGTGCCTCAGGCACAGCTTAACAGGACGCGCCTGGGAGTCTTCACAATGCCCCAGGCTGTCATAGAAAGTGACTGAAGACCCGCAATTTCAGAGGGTAGAGGGATCCGCCTTATCTGACTGCTCAGATGCCTCAGTTGCTATATGACCCCAGTTAAATGACTAGGATTGGAGTCATCTCCCATCTCATTCATTGTGTGAATGGAGCATGATCCATGGATGACCCTGCTCCAAACACCTCTCATTCCATGTCAGGGGGTCGTGAAGGGGTTAAAGACACATAGCCTGCACCTGTGTTCATCAAATAACCAGGACAGATGTTTATGCCTTGATACTAAACCAGGAAGGTTCCTACTGAATGACAGCAAGCAGAGATCTTGAAAACTGCAAGGAACTTGTATATGTTCCATGAGAGGTTAAAACTGACAAATGTAACATTTGGCACCTTCCTTCGCTTCCATTATAGAAAAAGAAATCTGCTTGGAAACAGTCAACAAGCTGCTGCTGATGGATCTATTATTCTTATTTGTCTCTATGTTATGTTTAATACATTATGCAATGCAAGGGGTAAAACCCACACTATAATCCACAGGTAGCACGTATAGATCTTGCAGCAAAAAGTTTGAATATTTCCTAATACCCTCTGCAACAGGCAATGCAAGTATTACACATGCATATATCAATCATGCAAGGAGACAAAAGTAACCTGCCTGCTGATGGTTTCCGTACAGCAACAAATTCTCTAAATAATTCTAAAGATATCGTCAGGAAGCAAAAAATAAAATAATGTATGGCCCGGCTAAGAAATCTATTTTGATGGCTAAGACCCTGCCAACTTAGTATGCTAAAACTGAACACCCCCTCTGGAGTAGTCATAAACCTAGATGGAGAGGGGAAGGGGTGCAGCTGAATGCAGCATGGTAACAGGCAAGCATTGGGTGTGTCCTCATAGATGCGGCCCCATGGTACTAACCGTCTGGAGAAAACTGGTCTCTTTCGAACACAGTGATGCAGAGGACGTCCTGCTCCAGGTCCTTGATGAAGAACTGGCAGTTGGAGTTCCACTTGGGGTTCAGGGTGTCCTGTATGGTCTTCGTGATGTGACACTGAGAGCCCATCGTTATCTCACAGTATGGATTACTCTTCCCTGTGCGATATGATAAGAATACATGGATCACGCTCCCAATGTCAGTATCGGACTCAGTTCAGACATGGCGGACAATCTCACAGAATCTGGGTAAAAATCTGAGTTACATTCAGCGGAGATGTCGCTGTGACCCTGAAATCCACAATTCTGCCAATTTGAAAATCAGCAGCGTTCCCCGAAATCCATGCTGATTTTCTGATCTATGTGGATGGAGTTAGGGACCAAATGACCATGTGGAGTGGGATTAGGGACCAAAGTGACTACATGGAGTGGGAATAGGGACCAAAATGACCACGTGGAGTGGGATTAGGGACCAAAATGACCACGTGGAGTGGGATTAGGGACCAAAATGACCACGTGGAGTGGGATTAGGGACCAAAATGACCACGTGGAGTGGGATTAGGGACCAAAATGACCACGTGGAGTGGGATTAGGGACCAAAATGACCACGTGGAGTGGGATTAGGGACCAAAATGACCACGTGGAGTGGGATTAGGGACCAAAATGACCATGTGGAGTGGGATTAGGGACCAAATGACCATGTGGAGTGGGGACAGGGACCAAAGTGACTACGTGGAATAGAAATAGGGACCAAAGTGACCATGTACAGTGGGGATAGGGACCAAAATGACCATGTGGAGTGGGATTAGGGACCAAATGACAATGTGGAGTGGGATTAGGGATGTGACACTGGGAGCCCATCGTGATCTCACAGTACGGATTACTCTTCCCTGTGCGGTATGATAAGAATACATAGCTCACGCTCCCAATGTCAGTATCGGACTCAGTTCAGACATGGCGGACAATCTCACATTATCACCTCAATCTGGGTAAAAATCTGAGTAACATTCAGCGGAGATGTCGCTGTGACCCTGAAATCCACAATTCTGCCAATCTGAAAATCAGCAGCGTTCCCCGAAATCCATGCTGATTTTCTGATCTATGTGGATGGAGTTAGGGACCAAATGACCATGTGGAGTGGGGACAGGGACCAAAGTGACCATGTAGAGCGGGGATAGGAACCAAAATGACAATGTGGAGTGGGATTAGGGACCAAAGTGACCATGTAAAGTGGGGATAGGGACCAAAATAAGGGCCCGTTTACACGACCATGTGAATGGGTCCACATCTATTCCGCAATTTTGTGGAATAGATGTGGCCCCATTCACTTCAATGAAAGCGGACAGCCGCAGCTCCGAAAAAGAACTAAAAATAGAACATGTCCTATTCTTGTCCACAATAGCGGACAAGAACAGGCATTTTGTATGGGGTGCAGTGCATTGCAAATTGCTGAACACACAGTGGCCGGCATCCGTATTTTTGCGGATCCGCAAAAACTCGGACGTCTGAATGGCCCCTAACCCTGTGGAGTGGGATTAGGGACCAAAGTGACTACGTGGAGCGGCGATAGGGACCAAAATGACCATGTAGAGTCGGGTTAGGGACCCAAATATGACTATGTGGAATGCTTAGGATGTCAAAATGGCCCTATGAAGTGGCTAGGGTCTTAAGTGAACCTGTGGCGTTCCAAAATGATCATGTGGAATGCCTATGGACCAAAATGACCATGTGTAGTGTTAGGGACCTAGAGAGGCAGTTTTTCTTCCTTTTGGAGGAGAGACAATTTGTCCACATTCTTTATCCAGTGATACGTATTAAGCGCTGACAGAGACACAATCCCTTAATTCCTTGCTCCGGAGAAGAATGTTGTGCACTCACCATGTGATCTGCAGGGTTTCAGCTCGATGCCTTCCACAATATTCACCATCAGTCTGCCGATTCCTGTTGCTCTTTGAGAACGTACTGTACATAAAGTAAAAAAAAAAATGTGTCTACCGCCATCTAGTGTCAGAAGTTATAAGACCACAAGTGTGAACATGAGGAGCACTTTCCTAAAATACTTGATATGTGGCTCCACACAAACCTGAAAAATCTCAGCAACTTGTTGCCACCACTAGGGGATAGGCCTGTATATGGCTTGTGCCATGCAGATTGCCCCCTGGTGGCAGCCGAGATTTTAAGTCTTTTCACTCAATTTCAAGTTGTGAGAGTTAATGGGACCTCTTATATTTAGAGCAGCAGTATTACCTAAATACGCCTTCTCTCTCTTCTTCTTCTCTGTTTCTATGTACAACTCGGACGCAGCTTTAATTTTCTGCACCCACGCAGTCCTGGAAAACATCAGCCATTTACACAGACCCTCCACACAACAGCTACTTATTAATGAATAATGAAGCCCCCCCCCCCCCAAGTCTTATTATCTTAGCCTCATGTCTAGGAACGACGAGTAACTTGAGGTGGTGCCTCTTGCTGACAACCTCTGTCAAGTTCTGATATTACATCTGACAACTAGTAGTCTACCAATTTTCACACATAAGTCCTAGGGTTGGATCCCCCATGACCTATGTACAGTGGACGGAGAGAGGGAGCAGGTTGGGAAGGCACCATGTCTGTCTATGAGTGCTGGAGTTGTCTTCAGAATTTGGGTCAGATTGGCCAAACACATTATGAGAGGATCCTTCAGTGGGTCCAGGCGAAACAATAATGGGCCCTAAAGGTCCAGCTGAAGACAACACCATAAATGTGAAGCAGAAGACAGCCCCTATAATGTGAAACAATAATGGGCCCTAAAGGTCCAGCTGAAGACAACCCCAATAGTGTGAAACAATAATGGGCCCTAGAGGTCCAGCTAAATACAACCCCAATGAATGTGAAACAAAAATGGGCCCTAGAGGTCCAGCTGAAGACAACAACATAAAGATCCAGCTGAAGACAACCCCAATAATATTAAACAATAATGGGCCCTAGAGGTCCAACTGAAGACCACCCCAATTCGGAGGCGACTTTGGAGCCAGTTACTTGTCTCTATGGTCTGTTTCTTATGTTATGATGGGAGTAGTAGTTGATTTCTCCACATTCACGAAATTCTTACCTCTCATTTATGCTCTCTGCACGGAGTGTGTAGACACGATCAATGTGAGAAATGTGGAAGATCGGCTCATCCCCTGAAGGGTCTGTGGGCAGCTTCACCAGCACTTCATTCAGAAATATCGGCTGCAGGATATAGATTTACATGAGAACCGGTACAGAGAACACATTAATTCACCTAAAATCTGATTAATAATGCAGGCTGGGCTGAGGGATGGCATCACGTGACTGCTGCCAGGCTGCTCTTCGCCATCTCCAAGGGCATGTGAACTAACTGATGAGCTTCAAGGGAAGGTCTATCCTAGCAACATATTCTTTATAGTTCCAATGTATGTAAAATAAAAAATAAAGGCCTTTGGTAATAAAATGTTCTACCGTTTTATGTTTACAGCTCCTACTCAGAATAATGTGTCTCCCAGGATCCAGTCTGATCTGGCAGTTATACTTTCCATCTGGCCTTCAGCCTTCCTTATCTTGTGTATGTATGTTAGCAAGAAGTAGAGGTCAAAGGGAACATGACTTGAAGATCAGACTACACAGCATTTGTTTGTAGTCTGTTACCATGGAGACTCACAGGTCCTCATAGTGGCTGTATACACAAAATGGTACATTACTGATCAAGAACATTTACAACACTTCACTATGTTTTATTTTAGATGCATTTTAACAAGAACATAATTGGCTACCATGGTGGAAACATCCTTAGAACCAAATGCTAGAGACACAATTCCTTACTGCAACATTTTTCACAAGGTCATAGGTATAAAACAATTTTTTGGCTAAAGACCTTTGGTCAATATCTTAGCAGCACGTAAAGGCCAAATGAGTATAGTCTACAGATAAGCAGCAGCAAGACATCTACTGAGGTCCCTATGTTGTGGGGAAAACCCTATACATTGGGCAAGAGTCTGGATATTGTGAGTCTGTCAGAAGTTTTGACTTCTCAAAACTGCTGACAGAGGCAGAGTGATGAGGGATAAAGCTGTTTAAACATACCTTTGTGTGTGCTGCAAGTGCCATGGGGGTGGCACTTCTAATAAAGTAGGGGTGGAAGGGGGGGGGATTGTCAGCAGTTTTGATCCCTCAAAACTGCTGACAGACATAAATTGATGAGGGATAAAGCTGTTTAAATGTGGGTGCTCATGATTCCTGGATGAGGATAAGGGACAGAGACTGTACATGAGGGGACGGCCCCCACGGCACTTGAAATTGCAGCATCAGCGGCAATAAAACTTCTCTTCAGTCATGTAAGAAGCATGAGCACCCACTGAGGTGTGTTTAAACAGCTTTGCCCCTCGCCAATCTGCCCCTGTCACCAGTTTTGAGGGATCAAAACTGCTGACAGACTCCCTTTCATAGCAGGATGGCTGACATTAGACTTGTTCCAGAAGTGGGATTCCAGATCACTGGACAGCTCAGAATAGCCAGATTATTGGCATTTACTCGTTTTTCTGCCAGTCATGTTCTGGCGGACCCTTGCCTGGTCTTCTAGCCATCGTGTCATTCCTCACTCACCGTCTTGTACATCTTGTACTGGAGGTTGGACTTGGGGCTGAACACCTTGTCAGTGCCGGAGGAGCCCAGCGGTTTTATCACCTGGGTCAGCAGCAGGAAGTCATTGAACAGGAAACCATACAGCTCCTTGTTGCTCTTCGCCTTGTACAGTTTGCCGCTGTGCAGGAACTTGCGCGGCCCCAGGCAGTTCGTCACAGAGTTGAACACTAGTTGCTGTAAGAAAAAGAAAAATGACGGCAGAAAGCCAGCGGTTAACGGGGTTGTCCCATGAAAAATATTCTACGTATTTCAAAGCAGATCCTGGATCTGAATGCTTTTGTAATTACATGTAATTAAAACTTTAGTGAAGCCAATGAGTTATTCAATAAAATCTATAAGTATAGCGCCACCTGCTGTTTGTTCTTTTCCTTTATTTCTAGGTCCACCTCACTGATATCCTTATATCCATCCTTCAATTGCTACCACATGCAGGAAAAAGGACACTCCTCCTGAGCTGCCAGTTTGATATAAATCTAGCAGAGCAATAAATGAGATCTCTGGATCCATGTGAGGTACAGGGCTGGTTCTAGCTTTGTTAGAAAGAGATATAAACATATGTATAATCTCAAAGGGCATCTGTCAGCAGTTCTGACCCTATGACACTGGCTGACCTGTTACATGTGCGCTTGGCAGCTGAAAGCATCTGTGTTGGTCCCATGTTCATATGTGCCCGCATTGCTGAGAAAAGTGAAGTTTTAATACATGCAAATGAGCCTGTAGGAGCAACGGGGGCGTTACCATTATGCTTAGAAGCTCAGCTCTCTCTGCAACTGCACCCTCTTTACAATTTGTTTGACAGGGCCAGGCAGTGTAATGGATCATGCTTTGCCCTGACTTCTCAAAAGTCAATTAAAGTGGAGAGGGTGCGACAGTTGCAGAAAGAGCAGAGCCTCTAGGTGTCATGACAACACCCCTGTTGCTCCAAGAGGCTCATTTGCATATAATAAAACTTCATTTTTCTCAGCAATGCGGACACATGAACATGGGACCAACAAAGATGTCTTCAGCTGCCAAGTGCACACGTAACAGGTCAGCCAGTGTCATAGGTGCAAAACTGCTGACAGATGCCCTTTAAAGTCAACGTAATGTAGATGATTTTATATAAGCATTTCGGTGACTTCTCCACTTTGTCTACAGTGGAGACCAGGGACGTCAAATCTAGAGGCCCAACATAGGAAATTTAAGGAGCTCCCAAAACAGGTATCTACCTCAGAGAGCCCCTCGCACTGCACATGGGCCTGGATCCACTCCAGACGGTCGGAGTTTTCCTTCTCCCGGACGCCCTCGTTGACCTGTGAGCACAGCTCCTCCGCCTTCTCCAGGGCGTGTTTCAGGTGGCTGTGATCGGGGTGATTCTCAGGGGTATTTTCTAGAATCTAAATATAAAAAAAAAAAAAAAAAGGGCACAAATCACATTAAACAAGATGTCTATAATTGAGTGCTGCCCCTCTGAACAAGGGAGCATGGCAGCTTCAGCATGACCAGGGCAATAATCACCAGCGCAAGTTCTATTGTACTCAGAATGCAGAGATATAGGAAAAATTGCCCTCAGAGGCATGATGAGTCGGCAGACACATGACAAACAAGGAAGTAGGATTCAAGCACGGGGAATAAGAGAAAACTGCAAATGAGGCAAATTTTAAAAAAACTATCCAAGGATACACTTTAGAGTGAAAAGTAGTAAACCCTTTAATACTAATTTGACCGTTGTGGTGTTGCACGGGGATTTGCATACATGGATTTTCTGAGATTTGGACATACTGTCTCTTGAAAAAAAAACCTTTAAGTCCCCTTTAAATGCAAAGTACAAACCTGACGTGAATACAGATGGTTGTACCCCTTATTACTTACGTTTTTTATGATCAGAGGATATCTTGTGACTCTTTGCATAGGTTTGAGAATGAAGCTGGACAGCGGCATTCCTTTACATCGAGGATCCATAGCTAATCTCTGAGGAGACAGCAAAGCATCGATTAAGTCACCACTTAAAGGGAACCTGTCATCTCCGAAACACCCCCTGAACTAGAGTAAGTGTTGTATATTGTAAGTGATGCTGAATCCGAACATGTAATTTTTATCTTCGTACTCACTTGCATTCTGACGCTGTGCTCTGACAAACCAGCAGTAAAATGCACTCAGTGGACTCCAGTGCTCACTCACATAATGGAGAGGACTCAAAGAAGAGTCCACTCAATGTATTTTACTGCTGGTTTGCGGGAGCACAGCGTAAGAATGGAAACGAGTATGAAGATAAAACTTACATATTCGGATTCAGCACCACGTACACTATACAACACTTACTCTAATTCAGGGGGTGTTTCGGTGATGACAGGTTCCCTTTAAGCCCGTAACAGGTATGTATATATGTAAGTGTTTCCAAAAGTCTCAGCATTGGACATGGGGGGAGGAAAATTCTGGATTTCTTGAGATGGTACCTTAGAAGTGATAGACATGTCCACTACCACTCCATTTAGAGAGAAGATTTGGGGACACCCCGTTCTCAGGATCACTTGGGGGTCCTAACGATCGGACCACTACCATCCAATATATATCACCGATCCAGTGGGATAATCCCCTTAGACAACAAAGGACTCACTTTGACAAACTCCTTGAACTCAGGCACTTCATCGGTTTTCTGTTGAATGAGGGCGGCACCGTTAAGCTGGCAGCTACAAAAGCGGATATAGGGCTGCATGTGTGGTAACTGGGCTGTCAAGATGTCACCGATCATCTTCACTGGCATCTTCTCACCAGACATCTTCTTACGAACACGTAATGCCCTAAAAGCAGAAGAGGAACGGTAAATCTAGACAAACTGGTCATTTCAACGGCACGGGAAACCTAGACGAACTTTTAAGAATGGTTTTTGAAGACACTTGAGATGAATATTTTTTTCTAGGTAAACCCCACCCACAAAGACAGGCCCCACCTCCAAAACAAGTTGCCGCTATTAATAGTGTGCCACCAATATAGTGCCAGCATACTGCCCCCTATCACATAGCCATACAATGAATATAAAAAAAATAAATAAAATTTGGATTTCGTGTAACCACCATCAGGGGGAGACAATGCGTACATGCTTATATGTCTCCCACTGAAGTCAATAGGAGCAATATAAATACATACGCGGCAATCTTCTCCTAGTAGGCCAGCAGCCTTTGGAGAAGACTTGCTTGCTCAGGAAATGTGAATGCGCACACTGGGACACTGTGGTGACCTGTTCATCAGAAATATATCAAGACCATCAAAATATCTGCCTGCCTCATACAGAAAAGATTGCTGTGATTAACATCAAGAATGAGAAGCAATCAGTGGTATGTACAGGATTTACTTATTATGACTGCTCTGGGGTTTCCATGGTAGCATCAACAAACTGAGATCAAGTCATGTGACTGCCACTCATATAAACACATTCATAAGAAGGGGAGGTCACCTGACGTTCAGTTAATCTGTTGATGGCAACCATGGCAACCCCAGAGCAAGCAAAGTATTTACATTACTGTAGTAGTTACAAGTCCTAGAGGAGGGGAGAAGAACACAGCAAGGTCTGTTACATAAAGTCTTAATGTACCGGCGTGGGATGTGCATATGAGCAAGCAAAACCATTCTGGAAAATTTTGTATTTGTATTTCTCTGGGGAGGACTGGCCGTGCCCGGCAGCGGCTCACCTGTCCCACAAAATAACATGTAACATGGCCTGTTACTTGGAGGACTGGGGTAGTTAGCTAATCTAACGTCTATGGTCCATGCTTAAAGGGGTTGCCCCACAAAAAATATTCTACATTTTTCAATCCAGTATCTGGACCTGAACACTTTTGTAATTGCATTTAATTAAAAATTTTGGAAAGCCACTGAGTTATTCACTGAAAGCTATCTGTATAGCGCCACCTGCTGTTTGTTCTTTTTCTAATTTCTCTGTCCTGCTTAATTAGTTGGACACACATGCTCAGTTCCAACCTTCAACCTCCACCAGCTGCAGCAGAAAGGACACGCACTGTGATAAAGTGCACGCCAGCTTGAATAAATCTAACAGAGCAATTGGAGCAATGAACAGGTAGGATCTCTGGATCCATGTAGAGGGCTGGTTCTACATATTTTATGTATTATATGAAGTCTGATTTTCATTTTTTTTTTGCTTTACTGATAGGATAACTCCTTTAATTCATTTACATAAAGCGGATATCAGGTGAACAATCTCAGAATGTTTAGCTGAGCGTTATACTGTCAGGCTGGGTGATGCCTATAGTGTGCCCTCCGGTGGCCACATTGATATAAAAATAAAATCCTTTAAAATATGGCTACTCTGTCAAAGCATTAAAAAAACTCTAAAAGATTAAACTACAGACATTGAAGGTGTACACTTTATAGTACCATCTCATACAACCACAATGTCAATTCGGAGCAATACTTTAAAATACATGAAAAACTCTTACTTCAGTAGCTTAATATTGCACATGATTAACTCCTTCCAGTTGACGAATATCATTGCCACTTCTTTCTCTGTTAGTAGCTCGGACTCCAGTAACGGCTTCTGGAACGTCTGTGAGATATAAAGTCAGATAAATATCCGGTATTACAAAGGATCAGGTCATCCCCGGTACCAGGGACCGAGATCTCGGGCTTTTCAATGTCACATTTCCAAAGATAAAAGTCTTTTGGTCACAGCTATAGTGGGGAAAACAAGCAAGACTTACATATAGCATAATTTTTAACCCTTTACTGACCACACAGTTTTTTCGTTTTTGCATTTTCACATTTTTCACTCCCTGCCCTCCCAGAGCTATAACTTTTATTATTATTATTATTATTTTTCACATAGCTATATGGGGAATTTCTTTTTGTGTGACAAGTTGTACTTTCTAATGGCACCATTTAATATTGCATTCAATGTAGTAGGAAGCTGGAAAAAAAATTCCAAACTGGGTAAGTCTTGGGGGAAAAAAAACACAATTTTGCCATAGTTTTATGGGTTTTGTTTTTACAGCGTTCCCTATGCATTAAAACAGACCTGTTACTTTCATTCTCCAGGTCAGTATGATTACGATGATTGTATATTTATATAGTTTTTATTGTTTTAATACTTAAAAAAAAACACCTTGGGAAATTATTTTTTTTTTTGCATTACCATATTCTGAGTACCATAACTTTTTTGTATTTCAGTCTATTGAGCTGTGTGGAGCTCATTTTTTGCAAGGTTATCTGTTGCTTCTATTGATACCATTTTGGATTGTGTATGACTATTTTGATCACTTTTTATTCACAAAAGTGAAGCGAAGAAAAAAAAAAAGCAAATCGGCCATTTTTATTTTTTATACCGTTACAGAATTCACATTGATATTTTAAGTTTTTTTTTACTTTTTCTTTTCATTTTTTTTTTAAGTCCCTCCTCCTCATGTGATCGCTTGACCAATACACTGCAATCAGTCTATGGGAGATTTGCTAGGAACGATTGCTATGGTAGCCTTGGATCCTTCAGACTGCCACAGCAACTAAACAGCTCCCTCAATCTCGACACGGGGAAGCTGTTTAGGCCCCGGGAGAGCAGCACTCTCTGGCTTTCACTGCTCAGATGCTGTGGTCACAACATCTGAGGGGTTAAAAGTCTGTTATCGGAGTTATTGCCCATCACGGATTTTGCCTTCGGGTATCTGCTTTGTAAAACAGCAAAAACCCAGTGGGTATGGCACCCACTCAGCTCCTGAGCGGGCACCATGTGTAAAATCTCAACTTCCGCCGTAAATGCACGGCAGCAGTCAGGAGGGGGTTAAAGGAGTTTCCAGGATTAGAAAAACATGGCTGCTGACAGTACATTCAGAAACAGGAACCTGCCCATGAGTTGTATCTATTATTGCTGCTCTGTTCCACGCAAGCGAATGAGGCTGAAATGCAGTAGCACACAAAACCTGTGGGGACGTGTGGCACTATTTTTGGAAGAAAGCAGCCATGTTTTTCTTGTCCTGAAAAACCCCTTCAACTTACACATGGGCATCTGCTTTAACATGACTCCCTTGAATATAATCACCAGTAATTCCCATCGCAACTGGTTTTATTTGAGCTCAATAAACTTTATGTTGACCAAGACTTGCCTAAAGAGCAAGGCAGTCTCCGAATCATGTAGAGGAAGAAAGCTGCCTCTTAATATCCCTAGTCATGTAGCAAGGTCTATTAACCCCCTAACAGTTTTGCAACTGCTTTAACCTTTCCTATCTTGGCAAGGAGCTAGACATAAGGTCCTGGTTTTGTCTGAGAGCTGACAATCTAAGCTTTAAAACAAGACCAGGATTCAGCTGCTTTCAATCCTGACCTGATTTCTAAAGGCCATATGTCTCCATGTAGAGGAGCTAGTGCTAAGATCCTAAACTTGGTTTTAAGCTTAGGCTACATTGGAAAATGGCTGTGTAACAATTTAACAGCTGTCACACAGCCAAGTAGTCTCATGCTCGTTTTTTTTAACAGACTGTGAATACTGGCTGTAAAAAAAAAATAGGACGTGCTATTTTGTCTATTTTGCTCACTATACAGCCCCCAAAACTTTTTGGCCTCAATTGTAAGCGTCATATTTGGAGGAAACCGGGCACTGCTCATCACCTGCCCAATATCATCCCAACAGTGAAGCATGGTGGTTGTAACATCATGATGTAGGGGTGTTTTTCAGCAGCTGGCACAGGGAGACTGGTCAGAGTTGAGGTAAAGCTGAAAGAAGCAAAGTACAGAGATATTCTTAAACCTCAGTCTCAGAATGAGCTGTAGGTTCTCCTTCCAACAGGACAATGTCCCTAAGCACACAGCCAAGACAACACAGGAGTGGCTTAGGGACAACTCTGTGAAAGTCTTTGAGTGGCCCAGCCAGAGCCCTGACTTGAACCCAATGGAACATCTCTGGAGAGACCTGAAAATGACTGCCCACCGACAGTCTCCATCGAACCTCAAAAAGCTTGAGAGGATCTGCAGAGAAAAATGGCAGAAAATCCCCAAATCTAATCATTATGGGGTACTGAGTGCAGAATGATGGAGAAAAATTTTAACTTTTTTTTTATTTTAGCACAAGGCCGCAAAATGTGAAAAAAGTTAATGGGTCTGAATACTTTCTGAATGCACTGTAGATACAGGAAAACTTTTTTGATCTTCTTCATGCAGAGAGTAGATATACAAAGGACATATGGGAACTGAAAATATATTGGAAAAACTCTGAACAAGATAAGGGGTTGAAATCTGGAGAGGTTTCATTATATTAGAGAATTGTTACCTCCAGATGAACTCACCTCTGTGACTAGCTGAAGATCATTCACATAGTTCTCTTCGGTCACTATGAGCTCGTGGATATAGCCCTGTCTCTTCCTTTCTACAGGACTCAGCATATCGAGGAGATGTAAATCCGCACACCCTGAAATGCAAACAGAGAGGAAGAAAAGGCTCAGCTGTGTGTGTCCCTCATACCAGCTGTCCCCTCACAAGGTCATCAACCTCCATAAATATTTCTAAAACAGAGGGTCAGTGACTTCCAGCACTCCATCATGCACACATGCATGGCTGAACTCCCACAAAAGTGATTGCAGCATGCTGGGAGTTGTAGTTTCACAACAGATAGAGTGCCAAAGGTTGCTGACCCCTGCCTCAGTGGATGGAGAACCATGGTGGCCAGGCTACAGATGTTCTTGCCCACATAACCATGAAGCCACTGTGGCCCTTTTATGGGGATCCTTATTTCCTTCATTATGGAACAATGACCTATGGAATGTTATTTTTTTATATATATACTTATTCTTTTTATACTTACCGTACTTGCCATGGGCCTAAAACCAAAAATTAGGGAGTAAAGAAAGTAGCTCTCTATTAATTTTGGTGATCCAGCTGTGTCCTTCCGTTGACTTACCTGCACTTTATACTATGCTAAACAGCCTAAGGATCCTTAAACTTATGATGACAAGTAAAGTTCGATATCACTGTCTACTTAGATCTTGTTTTCTGTCCCTCTGGTGTAGCACTGAAGCACAGTAGGGAAGCCGATGCCAAAGAAGATCCCATGCCCAAGGAGCAGTTTAGACATTCGACAAATCTGTGACGCCAGATGCTGGACAGAAAAATACTGCAGACGGGGTGTTTCTCTGCCGGCTATGGATGCTGGCTCGGTGCACATAAAGGACATATTTGCCTTGATACGAATGATCAGAGATAGTTTCCCCTAAACTAGCCCGTTTGCTTAAGGGCCAGTGAAAGAAAAAGAAAAACAGTAACATTTACCACTAATGACCATAACAGTTAAAGAGGATCTGTCACCACGAAATGCTGTGCAATCTGCAGGCAGCAGGGTATAGAGCAGGAGGAGCTGAGCAGACTGATGTATAGTTTTATGGGAAAAGATTCAGTAAAACCTGTAATTTACACATTTACATCTCTACTTTCTCAGAACTTAAGATCATCCCCCATGTACAGCTATCAGTGACTGACAGCAATCTCTGTATACACACTTACACAGAGAATGCTATCAATAACTGATAACACCTCCCTGTGTGCAACTATTAGTGACTGACAGGTAATTCTGTATACACACTTACACATGGAATGCTATCAATCACTAATCACCTCCCCGTGTACAGCTATCAGAGACTGACAGGTAATTCTGTACACACGCTTACACAGAGAATGCTATCAATCACTAATAATACCTCCCCAGTGTACAACTATCAGTGACTGACAGCTATCTCTGTATACACACTTACACAGAGAATGCTATCAATCACTGATAACACCTCGCTGTGTACAATCATTAGTGACTGACAGCTATCTCTGTATACACACTTACACAGAGAATGCTATCAATCACTGATAACACCTCGCTGTGTACAATCATTAGTGACGGACAGCTATCTCTGTATACACACTTACACATGGAATACTATCAATCACTGATAACACCTCCCCCATTTACAACTATCAGTGACTGACAGCTAGCCATCTCTGTATACACACTTACACAGAGAATAATATCAATCACTGATACCTCCCTGTGTACAGCTATCATAGACTGACAGGTAACTCTGTACACACACTTACACAGAGAATGCTATCAATCACTGATAACATCTCCCCTGTGTACAACTATCAGTGACTGACAGCTATCACTGTATACACACTTACACAAAGAATACTATCAATCACTGATAACACCTCCTCAGAGTACAACTATCAGTGACTGACAGCTATCTCTGTATACACATTTACACAAAGAATGCTATCACTGATAACACCTCCCCGTGTACAGCTATCAGTAACTGACATCTATCTCTGTATACACACTTACACAGAGAATGCTATCAATCACTGATAACACCTCCCTGTGTACAGCTATCAGAGACTGACAGGTAACTCTGTACACACACTTACACAAAGAATGCTATCAATCACTGATAACACCTCCCCGAGTACAACTATCAGTGACTGACAGCTATCTCTGTATACACATTTACACAAAGAATGCTATCACTGATAACACCTCCCCCGTGTACAGCTATCAGTGACTGACATTATCTCTGTATACACACTTACACAGAGAATGCTATCAATCACTGATAACACCTCCCCGTGTACAGCTATCAGTAACTGACATCTATCTCTGTATACACACTTACACAGAGAATGCTATCAATCACTGATAACACCTCCCTGTGTACAGCTATCAGAGACTGACAGGTAACTCTGTACACACACTTACACAAAGAATGCTATCAATCACTGATAACACCTCCCCGAGTACAACTATCAGTGACTGACAGCTATCTCTGTATACACATTTACACAAAGAATGCTATCACTGATAACACCTCCCCCGTGTACAGCTATCAGTGACTGACATTATCTCTGTATACACACTTACACAGAGAATGCTATCAATCATTGATAACACCTCCCCTGTGTACAGCTATCAGTGACTGACAGCTATCTCTGTATACACACTTACACAGAGAATGCTATCAATCACTGATAACACCTCCCTGTGTACAGCTATCAGTGACTGACAGCTATCTCTGTATACACAGAGGTGTTAGGTGAGGGGAGGTGTTATCAGTGATAGCATTCTTTGTGTAAATGTGTATACAGAGATAGTTGTCAGTCACTGATAGTTGTACATGGGGAGGTGTTGTCACTGATTGATAGAATTCTCTGTGTGAGCGTTTACACAGAGAATGCTGTCAATCACCGATAATACCTCCGTGTAGAGCTATCAGTGACAGACAGCTATCTCTGTATATACATTTACACAAAGAATGCTATCAATCACTGATAACACCTCCCTGTATACATCTATCAGTGACTGACAGCTATCTCTGTGTAAACGCTCACACAGAGAATTCTATCAATCAGTGACAACACCTCCCTATGTACAACTATCAGTGACTGACAACTATCTCTGTATACACATTTACACAAAGAATGCTATCACTGATAACACCTCCCCCGTGTACAGCTATCAGTGACTGACATCTATCTCTGTATACACACTTACACAGAGAATGCTATTAATCACTGATAACACCTCCCTGTGTACTGCTATCAGTGACTGACAGTTATCCCTGTGTACTGCTATTCAGTTAAAAGGAGTGAGTACTGGTAATTACACTATACCGTCGCCGCTGCAAGGGAGATGACGGGCAGTGCAATGAAGAGGAGGACTGTGGATCACTAACTCCTCTTCACACGGTTGATTGCCAGGGGTGCCAAGTGTTGGACCCCTGCCGATCAGATGTTGATGACTTATCCTGATGATAGGTCATCACATTTGGCACATTTTTAGTTTTATGTTTAATTTACATTTTAGGTTAATAAATCTGCCCCTGTAGATCTGTCTACCCAGCATCTTCTGCTCAACAAGATGCCGCTAACAGATCGGACTACTTGCACAACATCATGGGTTCCCATTAAAGGGGTTTTCCAGGCTCTTGATATTGATAAATCAGGATGGGTCATTAATATCCAATCAGCAGGTGTCAGACACCCTGCACCTCCACCGTCAAGCTATTCTCAGTTGCCTCTGGTGCTGGAACTAGCACTCTGATTGGAACAGGAAGCACAGCGCCGTTCAAAGTGTAGTGGCCATGTTGGGTTTTTGCAGCTCATCTCTCATTGAAGTGAATGGTAGTTGAGCTGCAGTACCCCAACACGGCCACTTCATTTTGAACGGCGCTGTGCTTCCTGTTCCAATCAGAGTGCTAGTTCCAGCACCAGAGGTGTTTTCCATCTGATGGAGCAGATGTCTAATGCAAATTTCTAGGTGCATCAGCTACCTACCTAGGGATAGCATTATAGATAATTCTATAACAGGGGTGGGGAACCTCAGGCCGCAGGATCATTTCATGTGGCCCCCAGCCAGAGCACATAGTGCAAATGCTAATGGCCGCTTCCATTATGGAAGCGGTCCTTAGCATGCAGGAAGCACAGGAAGAGGAGAACAGCACTGCACTGGCTGTACTCACCTTCCCTGGTCTTCTTCCAGCCCCACTCTCTGAATCTGCCAAGTGGCAGCGCCGTCCGGAGCTGGAGAGGTAAGTTTATTATTTTATTTTTTTTTAAATGTCTGATCCGAGATCTGATTGGATGCTGGGGAAAGGGGGGGGGGGGCTGGAGAGATCTGATAAGGAGTGATCTGAAGTTAATGGAGGGTGGGGAGGGTCTGATCTGAGGTTGAGGGGTCTGATGGGAGTCTGATCTAAGGCTGGAGGATCTTATCTGAGGCTATGGGGGTCTGATCTGAGGCTAGAAGGGTCTGATGGGGGTCTGATCTGAGGCTGGGAGGTCTGATGGGGGTCTGATCTGGGTCTGGGAGGTCTGATGGGGGTCTGATCTGAGGCTAGAAGGGTCTGATCTGAGGCTGGGAGGTCTGATGGGGGTCTGATCTGAGGCTGGGAGGTCTGATGGGGGTCTGATCTGAGGCTAGAAGGGTCTGATGGGGGTCTGATCTGAGGCTGAGAGGTCTGATGGGGGTCTGATCTGAGGCTGGGAGGTCTGATGTAGCCTGGAGGGGCTGATAGAGGTGGGGGCAGATCTGAAGGTGAAAAAAGGACAAAGGCAGGGACAGTTGCGAAGGAGGAGGCAGGGAGAGTGGAAGCTTGGTGAACTCCTCTCTGGACCCCCCTGGGATAAGCTTGGCTGCCATTAATGCCAAATAAAGAACTAAATACATAACATTCTGAGCGGTGAAAATGGCGCCTGTACCATATGTAATATATATAGAGCACGCACCATTTTGTGAGGCAAAAATACAGCGCTCTAGATTGTTTTAACTGAACCTCAATTTCTGTAACTTACCCCTAAATCAATTATATGTTTGACCAAATATAGCAGTCAAAATTTTAAGTTGAGAATTTTGTATGGCCCTCGAACGATGTTACAAATATCCAAATGGCCCTCGGCAGCAAAAAGGTTCCCCACCCCTGCTCTATATGAACCTAAAAGGCTTATAACATTCATTCAGACTAAGGCCTCATACACACAACCATATCCGTTTTTCGGTCTGCAAAATACGGATCCCAGCCACGTGCATGCCAACATTTTTTTTTCAAACTCTGTTCTCTCTTTTTTGTGGGGCCGTGGAACGGACATACAGAGCACAGTGTGCTGTCCCCACTGAAAGGAATGAGATTTATATATTGAGGCTTTTTTCCCATAAATAGTGGGAAGTAAATGCCCTGCAATCGGGGGGGGGGGGGGGGGGGGGGGGTGCACACTTCACTAAAGCGTTTGCTCACCGGGGCCCTCCGTTGGTAGGAAGTTTTTAACAATTTTTTTAAATGTTTTATTACTGGATGGCATGAGATGGTCTCCACTTTGATTCCTGAGAAATTGGAGTCCTTAACAAAGCTGATGAAGAACTGTGGCTATTGGTCACTGCATGTGAGAGGGGGTTCCTATCCAAGGGGTGAACAAGTCTGTATCTGGACACGAAACGAAGGGCAAAAAGCCAAGCACGATCGACAAAGCTGATATTCTAATGTACTGTCCATCCGCAACTGCAGCCTGACAACTTTACAGACCTGAGGGGTGCCTTCACACGCGGCAGATTTTGTGGCAGATAATTCCGCGACTGAAAATCAGTTCTATTCACCTTAATGGGGCTTGCAGAAATTCATTTAAATGAAATGAATGGAACTGATTTTTAGTCGCGGCATTTTCTGCCACAAAATCTGCGGCATGTGAAGGCGCCCTGACAGCACTAAACATAGACAGTCTTTCGATCTACAAATGTTTTCCTACTTTTCTCTCATGTGGTTAGAACATGGACTGTAAATGTGGTCATGTGAATGAGCCTTTCCGAGCACACCGATTGATGTGGATTTATCCGGTTGAACTTCCAGTCCTATCATTGACGTCAAACATAGAAATGGCAGAATCCCTGGTGCAGGATCTAAATATCAGGGTGAACAGTGTGGATAGAAAAGTTAGAAGCGTAAACCTGAAAGGTTTTGCTCACGTGTAACACTACGTTGTTCATATCTTCCGGTAAAGCCCGACACATATGCCAGGGGCCCCTTCTACCCAGTGTATGTCAAGAGCATCCAATTGGCATATACCAGGCTGGAATTTATATATATATTAATCTGTAATAAACAGTGTATACACAATATGCTATTCCATGGAAAGCTACAGTAAAGAAAAAAAAATAAAAAAAATGGGGCCCTATTGACTAAGTATGTCTATACAGTTGTATGCATTAAGAGCTAAAAGCCCAATGTGAACAAAGAGTACCAGAAGAGCAAATATATTTACAAAAGGATGGGATCTGAATGCAGGAGACTATGGCTTGTACAGCGAAGTGTGAGATTTCAGCAACAACGGGGTAGGAGGTGGTCTTACAGGTTACATAGTTAAGGTTGGAAAAAGACACAAGTCCAAACTGTAATCCTGCTATATCCATTCCTGGATGGACATTGATCTTCCTTTTAAAAAGGGGTTGGGCCAAGGGAAAGGGTGAGTAGAACAAGATTTCTATACATTATCATAAGCCTCAATTTTATGTTGAATTAAAAAGTCATCTAAACCCTTTTTGAAGCCATCTACTGTATTTGTTGTGACCAGCTCCTGCGGCTATTCCAGAGATTCACAGCCCTTACTGTAAAGAATGCTTGTCGCCTCTTTTTTTCTCCAGTCGTAGGGAGTGGCCTCTTGTTTTTTGAGGCCTCTGGTTTAAAACAGAATAGCTTCCCTTGATATTTTTGTACAGTCCGTTTATATATTTGTACAGGTTAATCATGTCCCCCCTTAGACGTCTTTTTTCAAGGCTAAATAAACTCAGTTCATTTAATCTTTGCCCATAACTAAGATCTTCCAGGCCCTTTATCAGTTTAGTTGCTCTCCTCTGTACCTTTTCTAACTCTAGGGCATCCCTTTTATGGACTGGTGCTCAGAACTGAACTCAATTTATCTCAAGATGAACAAAGATGGAGTTTACTTCTCTAGCTTGACTCCTACATTTTAACTTTAGGCGGGAAAACTTTTGGAAAGGAGTGACCATTCTGACTTGGATTTTCAAAGTTTCAGTAAGTACACCAGCCTCATCAGGTCCAAGAGCTCTATCCAATAATGCAGGCAGATTGTATTGTGAAATCTGTTGGCAGTCCCTCTGCTTCCTTACAGGGCGATTTTCTTTTATAATTTTTCACTCCCGGCCTTCCCAGAACAACTTTTTTTGTTTTTCAGTTCACATAGCCATGACTTTTTTTTTTTTTTTTTTGCATGACAAGTTGTACTTTCTAATGGCACCACTTAATACACAATTTTATAGGTTGTTTTTCTGGCATTCCCTGTGCAGTTAGGCTGACCTGTTAACTACATTCTCTGGGTGAAAACGATTACAGAAGATACAACAATTGTATATTTTTTCTTGTATATGATTACTGAAACAAAATAAAAAACTATGGAAATTTTTTTTTTCTTTTTATCGCCATATTCTCACCTCCATAAGTTTTTTTTATAGTTATGTCTACAGAGTTCTGTGAGGGCTCATTTTTGTTGCAGGACAACCTGTAGTTTTTATTGATACAATTTTGGGGTGTGTATGACTTTTTGATCTCTTTATTTGAGGGCGGTGAAGCAACAAAAAAAATGGTCAGCCATTTTCAATTTTTTTTTTCCATTATGTTTTTTTTTTGTAAATTCTTTAAGTTTTCAGAAAGCAAAAAACAAAACAAAAAACAAAACAAAACATGGGATAAATATTTTTATAGTTCAATAGCATGGGTGTTTTTGGATGTGGCGATGATGTTTAAAAGTTTAAATCACCCACTTTCCCAAGAATAGAAACAAACAGTTAAATATTTTTTAGATTTTTTCACCCATTGCTTCTGCAATAGATTGAATTGCTTTACCAATTTAATGTAATGTTCTATTGCCAGGTTATTGCCTCCTGCAGGGCTCCATAGGAACTACAGCTCTGAAAGCCCTGGTTTCTTCAGGGAGACCAGGGCTTTCCATTTCAAACAACGGCTCACCCGATCAGCCCTGTGAGCACGTGATCCTGGGTTTTTCACCTCTCAGATGCCATGTCCACATTTGACCACAGTATCTGAGGGATTGAATGTCTGCAATCGGCATTATCACCGATTGCAGACATTAGCCTCGGGTGTCTGCTGTGTGCCATCTTTAAAGTCCCTATCGCCTAGATATATCCTAGAGTCATGTGGCAGTAGGGAAAAGGTTAAAGGGAACCTGTCACCAGTTTTACACTGCCTTATCTGCTCCAGTGCATGCCAATGGGTTCGGATATTATGGCCTCCCTGTTGCAGACAGTTTTTTTCCAAATTAAATCAATGGCAGGTGGGCAGAGAGCTGGGAGCTCACGGATATCAAGACTTGTCTGCATGTGCTGGACCTGTTCAGTACAAGATTTTAGGAAAACAGGAGTTGAATAAAGAAAATGATCCAGGATCTGTCACTAGTTTACGCGGTCCTTAGTGAGGACACCATGAAACGGACAACAGATTCCCTTCCCCCTCCTAAGGAAAGGAGTCTAGTAAGCAGATCGCTAACCAAACACAGCCCTCAGACAAAAGTGCGCAATTTCTATATAGGGGCTACAGAGACCATTTTGAACTTGCCTATGTGTGCCAACAATAGTATGGTTTACATTACAAAAAGACTCTTCACTGTTGTCATCCCAGAACATGTGGGTGAAAGTAACCCCTGTGGGATTATTTGCACTTTATTATCCCTGCCCCTGATGCACGGACTATAGAGGATGGAGACCAGATGATTTACTTATGTGCACTTTTGCAACCATTTTTTTGCTCCAATGCATATAAATAAAATTGAGTCAACACTGCAAACAGCCTCGATTAAAAATGCCCTATGCATTTGTGTGTACAGGCCCTGTGCAGACCTAGGGTTCAGGTTCGTGAAGATGGTCACACACCAGCCCTGTGTATTTGCTTCCCTGCTTTTTCTGGGCTATACCTGAGCACTGTAAAGGCATCTGTAAGTCATCATTATCACACTCAGCAAGACATATATCCCCCGAGCAGCCTTCTGATCTGCGTTCTGATCTGCCACAGCTGGCACAACCACGTCTGTGTGAGAGAAGGCCGTTCAGACTCAGCATTGAGATAAGGGAGAATAAAATGTCCACTCAGCTCTTAACTAGCAGCATCACAAGCAGGTATGAGGAGCTTGAGGAGCTGCTAGTTAAAGGGGTATTCCCATCTCACAAATGTAATTTGTATAGTTAGATATAGCCATACCAGTATTATTACTAATAGAATGTATTTATATATAGTGTACTGTTTAGAAGATTTGCCCATTTGTATAGACATTGTCCTACACACATCAGTCAGGCCGTTGTCCCTAGTTACAACCACCGCAGCCATGTAGTAGTGGAGGCCGGCTTGCTCTTGTTCAAACCAAACCTGCACTGAGGTAACTGCTGTATTGTGAACGCACATTGTATGAGCATGCGGAGACACATCTTAGGTACTTTCACATCTGCCTTTTGGACACTACCAGTCCAAAACGCAATGGTCAGGATCCGTCCAAAACGCAGACTTTATAAACTGATCCTGCTCCATAGAGATGAATTGATCTTGGAACAGGATCCGTTTCTCTGCGTTTTGGAAGCGCAGACAAAAATGCTACAACCCTAAGATGTGTCTCCGCATGCTCATGTAATGTGCGCTCACATTACAGCAGTTACCTCAGAGCAGGTTTGAACAAGAGCAAGCTGGTCACCACTACTACATGGCCGCGGTGGTCGTAACCAGGGGCAACGGCCTGACTGATGTGTGTGGGACAATGGATATACAAATAGGAAAATCTTCTAAACGGTACATTTTATATAAATACATTCTATTAGTAATAATATTGGTATGGCTATATCTAACTATACAAACCACATTTGTGAGATGGGAATAACCCTTTAAGGGCTCAGTGGGCTGCTTTTTCGTGTGTCTGCCGTTTATCCTAGCACATCGATAGAGTGAGCTACCCCCTTGTGGTCCTGGTTATCATTACCAACATGTTTTACCAAGTGATATGAGTTTCAATTAAGATCTGCATCTTGTGGATTTTACCATCTTAGATTTGTTCTCATCTGACTAATCCCCATTTCTCTTTATTTTTTTGGGGGGTGTTATAATATATATATATATATATATATATATATATATATATATATATGTATCTATATATCACTTATACCCCTGAGCTGAGTCCCCTGATGAACCCACACTTGGGGGAAACATGCCTGCACAGTATAGGGATTACTAGGGGTAGGTTCCAGCGTTGTAGGGTTTACCCTTGTGGGGCGTTCTGCAACTTTACGGCATCTAGGGTGCATGTAGGGTCAAGGGGTCCCTTAATATCCCCCATCCCCCCCGCCCTTGCCTACTTTAGTATTTTACTAAGTAATCATCTGCTCTACTCCCATTGTGGGACCCCTGTCTGCACCACTTGATTTTACACATATTTTTGGTTGTTTTTTTGCTCCCTTATTTCATTTTATATATTAAAAGTTGTGTTTTAGCTTCTGTGCTTTCTGAACAGGATTATCGGGGCGGCCATCTTGCCTGGGCTGTTTGTTCTTAACATTTAGAAAGCATTAAGAAAATTGCTTTATGGCAACCCCATGGGCCATAGACACAATGGTCAGGAGGGGACTTTACTGACTTCTCTGGGAGAGTTTTCTGGGCATGCTCTGTGACCTGTGCAGAGGTCATTATACAAGGGGAGAATAGATAAGCTGTGATATCACCTATTATGAATGAAGGAGCATGTCTTATCTGTACACAGAGGTGATATCATTACAGGCAGGCTTAGAATGACAGACAAGCAGATAACTGCAGTAAAGTGATCTGTAAAGATCAAGAAGTGGCACCTGTTATTATGCTTATTGGCCAGTACAAAATTGTGGGAGTTTATGTTTTTTGTTTAAATATAGATATTCACATGGAAAACTAAAATATCAAAAAGTAAAAAAAAAGTATTTAGAATTAAAATGTAATTTAAACAATGGGTCATTTTCTGATGACACATTTTAGTTAACTAGCAGCTTCAAAAGCAGGAATGTTTGGGGCAGTGGGCTGGGGAGCGAGCTGCCCTATTGTGGTCCTAGTTATCGTCACCAACTATGTTGGTTCTTACCAAGTCATATACTGTATGTTTCAATTGATGTGATGTTTCAATGACTTAAATTTGTTGTTGTAATCTCCTTTTCTCTTTTTTTGGGGGGTTGTTAGTTGTACATATCACTTATTGCACTAAGTTGAGTCCCCTGATGAACCCGCACTTATTACCCTAAGTTGGGTCCTCATGAGGGGACCCAACTTAGGGTACCACTGGTGCTAAAAAAAATTAAAAATGAACAAGGCCCCGGGTCCAGATGGATTACACCCTAGAGTTCTAAAGGAGCTCAGTTCAGTTATTGCTTTGCCTCTGTTCATGATATTTACGGATTCTTTAATGACAGGCATTGTACCAAGAGACTGGCGCAGGGCGAATGTGGTGCCCATTTTCAAAAAGGGTGCTAGGTCTTCACCAGGAAATTATAGACCAGTGAGCTTAACATCCATAGTGGGAAAAATGTTTGAGAGCCTTCTACAGGACTACATACCGGATTATGTAACTGCCAATAATATAAAAGTGATAGCCAACATGGTTTTACTAAGAACAGAAGCTGTCAAACTAACCTGATTTGTTTTTATGAGGAGGTGAGTAGAAGCCTGGACAGAGGAAATGCTGTCGACATTGTGTTTTTGGACTTTGCAGAGGCGTTTGATACTGTCCCTCATGGACGACTAATGGGTAAATTGAAGTCTATTGGTTTAGAAAATATAATTTGTAATTGGATTGAAAACTGGCTTCATGATCGTATCCAAAGAGTTGTGGTCAATGATTCCTACTCTGGATGGTCCCGCAAAATTGCAGAATGGATGCGGACACATTTTACAGAAGTGTGAATGGGGCCTTAGGGGGAGTAACACTGGGAGAGTCACTTGTTGAGAAAAATCTGGGTGTATTAGTAGATCATAGACTAAATAACAGCATGCAGTGCCAGTCAGCTGCCGATAAGGTTAACAGAATTCTGTCTTGTATTAAAAGAGGTATGGACTCGCGAGACAGGGATGTAATATTGCCACTATACAAAGCGTTGGTGCGGCCTTAACTGATGTTCTGGGCACCAGTCAATAAAAAGGATGCCCTGGAGTTGGAAAAGGTACAGAGGAGAGCAACTAAACTGATAAATGGCCTGGAAGATCTTAGTTATGAGCAAAGATTAAATGAACTGAACTTATTTAGCCTTGAAAAAAAAAAAGACGTCTAAGGGGGGACATGATTAACCTGTACAAATATATAAACGCACCATACAAAAAATATCAAGGGAAGCTATTCTGTGTTAAACCCCTAAAAAAACAAGAAGCCACTCCCTACAACTGGAGGGAGAAAAAAAAAAAAAAAAAGAGGCAACAAGCATTCTTTACAGTAAGGTCTGTGAATGTCTGGAATAGCCGCAGGAGCTGGTCACAGCAAATACTGTAGATGGCTTCAGAAAGGGTTTAGATGACTTTTTAATTCAAAATAATATTGAGGCTTATGATAATGTATAGAAATCTTGTTCTACTCACCCTTTCCCTTGGCCCAACCCCTTTTTAAAAGGAAGATAGGCATTGATCCAGGAATGTATATAGCAGGATTACAGGTTGGACTTCATGGACTTTTGTCTTTTTCCAACCTTAACAACTATGTAACTACGATGACCCCCCCCCCCCCTTGATTACATAGATAAATACTAGGGTAGACATCTTCTCTACTTCCATTGTGGTCCCCCGTCTGCACCTCTTAATTTTACAAATTTTTTTTTTTTTTTTTTGGGCTCCCCTATTTAATTTTATATATCTTTTTGATAAAAAAGTTATGTTTTAGCTTCTGTGCCTTCTGTGATAGTGCTAAAGTCTGACATACACTAGTTCTATCAGGATCCTCAATTGCTTGACTCAATTTTACGGCAAAATGCCTTTTCATTTTGTGATTTTTTTACATAATTGAATAATTGAACTGTGAAAAATATCTGCAGACTTGTTTTAAAACAGGCACATCGACATAAGGACATGAGCAAATTAAGTCAGAAAATGGCTCAATTACTATGGAATATTATTTTAGGCATGCTCTGTGACCTCTGCAGAGTTCATTGTACAGGGAGGGGGAGGAGGTGAGCTGTGTCCATCACTTACTGTGAATGGTGAATTCTATGTTCTCTATACAACTTTGTTACCTGTGATTGTAATTCTGTCTCTGATGATAATGAGCCTGCCCTTGTGTACAAAACACGGGCTGAAAAGTGATCTTTACACCACAGGAACTGTCAGCGGATTGTGAAGCTCAGTGTGAAAACTGCAAGATTCCAGGTTTTTTTTTTAAATATAGGGATATAGAAAAATAACAAAGACCTCAAAAATAAATTACATTTGTACATTAATTTTCGGAAGATCTTTCTTAGGCCCCATTCACACAACCGTATGAATGGGGCCGTATCTATCCGCAAAAATGCGGGAATAGATGCGGCCCCATTCACCTCTATGGGGCCAGGAGCCTCTTTTGAAGCATGTCCTATACTTGTCTGTACGCACGGACAAGTATAGGCATTTTCAATGGGGCCGCACGGCGTGTGTTCCAAGCGCTGCGGAACACACGCCGGGCGACCCCTGTATATTTGCGGGTCCGCAGTAATGCGGGCCCGCAAATATACGGTCGTGTGAATGGGGCCTAACTTCCTATATAACAAAAAAACAAACAAACACAAGGACAACACACACAGGAAGATTTTAGCTTTTATAAGAAGGATTTAATTCTCTATACATGTAGTTGATTGTAAAGGCTGTATTACAGTTGTTAAAGCTGTAGGTTTTTTTTTATATATTTATATATCTTACATTCATATCCATGACAATACTGAAGTGCGGGTGAACACAGAGCTCCAGTTGGCTCAAGCCATGTAAATGGATTTTGTTTGGATACGGAGAATAAGCAGAACAGTGTAGGGGAGGGGGATGGGGTACCAAAGTAAAATAAAAATAAAATAAAAAATATAGAATAATCACAGCCATCAAATCAGTAGTAATTAGTCAGAACAACTGTCCTTATTGTACTTTTTTTTTTTTTTCTTCTGAGTGGCTTTCTCAATTACAAGAAATCTCCGGCATTAAATACTGGATTTAATGTCTGAGACTTCTTGTACAAGTCCTTATAACTGAGAAAGCCAGTCGGATGACTAGCAAAAAGTCTTTAAGAAAAAATAAAACACAATAAGTCCAGTTGCTCTGATTTATTACTAATGATATACCATGACCTGCATAACTGAGAACTTTTACAGACATTACAGCCATCAGTACAAATGCTCCATTTTGGCTATTTTTTATTTTTTTTTGTCCTTTTCTGCTAAGCAAGGCAGTAAAAGAGGACACTAGTGTTCCATAAAATAGTTAATGAGGTGTACGGCACAATACCACGTAGTAAGCTTCTAAAAAACATGACACAATTTCCACAGTCTAGATAAAATGGTAGTTTAAAAAAAAAAAAAAAAAAAATGTATGTAAACATTGCCATTAATTACAGGTTAAAATAGTGTATACATTCTTTGTCCTGATCAAAAAAGGAACAGCTAAGAAGCCCTGTCACTGACCGAGGGGTGGAGGGGAATGGACGCCTTTCTCTTGACCACAAATTAGTTGGATGGACATAAAATACTGGTATGTATAATACAATGGACAGAATATCCCCGACAAATGTATATAATATATATATAAAATAAAAATAATAATAATAACATACATAAAACAGTACAAATCAGGGATGTACGCCATGTGCAAAACCGAAGAGCGTTGTTAACAAGCACGGTGAGCCCGTCAACACTGGAAAACCATTGCAGCGGAAAAAAAAAAAAAAAAATACAATTCAAAAATTTGTTTTACGGCATATAAAAAATAAAATAAAAAATTACTAAACCTCTACACATACATAGTCGATTACAAATTTTGTAGTATATACTTCCTAAATAACTGGGAACATTTAACCATTTGTAACCTTTCTTCTCTTCTTTAAAAGCCTCAAATAAACAAATCCAATGCTGGACACATTAAAAAAAAAAAAAAAAAAAATTAAAAAAAATACGCAATTAAAGAGAAAAAAAAAAAACAAAACATTTCATATTTATGGACACAATATTAACAGTACATGCAGCATTCCTTGATAGTGGGTCTTTTTGCAAATCAAAAGTGTTAACGCAACCATTTGGCGACTGACTTGCCCTCAAATGATTGAACGAGTGTCGCAGAACGTCAAACTGAAAAAGGACGTTGTATGAAAATGTAATTTAAAAAAATAAAATAAAAAATATATAGTTTGCATAAAATGGAGAAAGCCGCAAAAGGACCCACTATCCTCTGTACTCAATTTTATTTTTTATTTAGTTTTTTTTTTGTTTTGTTTTTAGCTTCAGGATCTGCGGAGACAACGTAATGGTCAACATGCATCTAAATGGAAAATGAGGTAAAATTCTGTGCAGCGGTCGTCTAGTCAGAAGGCAGAGGATGATCATGCTGGAAGTCACATGATCACGGCTGCATCTCCCATCATCCCTCTGGGCAGTGATATGGGGATAGTGGGTCTCTTTGAGGACTTTCAAGCCTGAGTAGGGGGATGGACAACATATGATTCCTAGAAAAAGGAGGAAAACAACACATAAGCAAACAAAAAAAAAAATTCTAAAAAATAAATAAAAACAAAAAAAACCACTGTACACTACAATAATGACTGTGCATGGCGCAAAATAAATGGAAACAAAAAGGCAGCATGCTACACACACAGAGAATGATGTATGATAACAGGACTACGACTACGAAGAGAACTTGTCGTCCTGTCAACTTACTGAACGGGTTTTACGGGGTTTAAAAAAAACAAAAACATTCAGGCTGTAAACATAAGCTAGTCTGTCTCTACACTGCTCCCTCATGGTGGAGGGTCACGTGTGCTATCCCCATCCGTATGTCTGTAGCCCCACAAAAAATATAGAGCGTGTCCTATTCTTGTCCATTTTGCGGACACGGATAGGCATTGTTGCAATGGACCCGCATCCGTATTTTTTGCGGACCACATAACACATACGGTCATGTGAATGCAGCCTTAAGCTGTGAAGTGGCCCGCCCACTCATATGACATCATCATGCAGATCTGTAAACAGAGATGTGGCAGGGGATCCAATCAGAAAAGAAATGGTGAGGAATTCTTAAAGGGGTTTCTACATTATATATCTTAAAGGGGTCGGCCACCTTCTGGTTACTGATGACCAATGTGTTTGTGAGATGATTATATAGTGCTTACGAATACAGTTTGTGTTGAAATTCGGCACCATTTTCTAGATTTAATAAGGTATACTACCTTGTTAAAGTCTTTTGTGCTGTCCACACAGAGGTCCTGTCCATAAAATGGCCGCTGATGGAGGGTCATGTGACCAGGCAGATCACCTCCATGTGATGTCTCCTCCATTCAAAACACACAGCGCTAAACTCCCAACAGAATAAGTGCAGACGGCAGGTTCAGTGGATTAGAATGGAGGAGACATCACAAGGAGGTGACCTGCCTGGTCACATGACCCTCCATCAGCGGCCATTTTATGGACAGGACCTCTATGTGGACGGCACAAAAGACTTTGTGAACTAGGGGGCGTAGCTTATAAAACACAGAAAATGGTGCAAAATTACAAAGTATTTATTAGTAAGTGCCATATAATCATCTCACAAACACATTGGTCAACAATAACCAGAAAGTGGCCCACCCCTTTAAGGTAGATATAACGAGAAGTTTATATTATTTCAGAATTCTGGGTTGAATTAAAGGGGTATTCCAGATTGCTGCCGCAAATAAAGCTTAAAGGGAACCTGTCAGCTCTGAAACACCCCCTGAACTAGAGTAACCGGTGTATAGTGTAAGTGATGCTGAATCCGAATATGTAAGTTTTATCTTCATACTCACTTCCATTCCGTCGCTGTGCTCCCACAAACCTGCAGTAAAATGCACTCACTGGACTCCGGTGCTCACTCACATAATGGAGAGGACTCAAAAAAGAGTCCTGTCAATGTATTTTACTGCAGGTTTGTGGGAGCACAGCGTCAGAATGGAAGCGAGTATGAAGATAAAACTTACATATTCGGATTCAGCATCACGTACACTATATACTGCTTACTCTAGTTCAGGGGGTGTTTCGGAGATGACAGGTTCCCTTTAAAGAAGAACTCCAGCAAAAAATTTTATTCCATGTCCTGCTACAAATGTACACGATGTAATCTGTAGTGAATGTCATTTTCTTACCAGTAGCTGAATTTTTGAATTATATCTCCCTGATGCTTCTCATCCGTGTCTTGTGACTAAGAATTAGACCCACCAACTCACACAGCACCTTATGTGTGGACAGGAAGTCTAATTCTCTATGTATTCCTATGGGAGCCTCACTTTCAGTCTCATAGGAATGAATAGAGCAGTGACTGGCTTCCTGTCCTGGGTCAGTTGGAGGTCAGGGAGTTGGTCACATGACCCAGATACAATAAGAAGAGAGGGGATAACTCAATTTCAGCCTCTGATAAGAAAATGACATTCACTACAGATTATGTCATGCACCTTTCTAACAGGTCAGAGAATAAAATTTTTTGCGGGAGTTCTTCCTTAAGGATCCGTTCACACATCCATAGTTACGGGTCCGCATCTGTTCCGCAATTTTGCGAAACGGGTGCTGACCCATTCATCCGCATTCATACTTCCGTTCCGCGGCCCCGCAAAAAATATAGACCATGTGCTATTCTTGCCCGCAATCGCGGACAAGAATAGGCATTTCTATCATGGTGCCAGCCATGTGCGGTCCGCAAAACACTTACGGACATGTGAATGGACCCTAAACGGGTTTCCCCATCTGGGAAATGTATGACATATTGGTAGGATATGCCATACATGTCTGATAGTTAGGGATCCCACCTCTGGAACCCACTCCTATCTCAAAGTGAACGGACAGCAAGCTGAGCATGCATGGCCACCCCCTCCTTTCGCCAACTTTCCTGCACGCTCGGCTATTTTCGGGAGCAGTACATGTGCAGTGTGCTCTCTGGAGAAAGGAGCAGGTCCCCGACATCTATGGCATTGTGCCATAAAGGTCCCAAAAGGGAATAACTTTTAATCTTTCTATTATGAAAAGTTCTACTTTTTTCCCCCCAGTATACTTACTGTATCAATTATTTATGGTTTTCAAGATCTCTGCTTGCTGTGATTCAAAAGGGAGCTTTCATGGTTTACTTCTCTCCTGGTCACGTGATGGATACAGAGGTCATCAGAGATGGGTGCTGTGATGGACCGTGCACCTGTGAGCCATCACATGACCCACACAGATCTGTACTTTATATAAGTAAACAATGAAGGTTCCCACAGCAAGCAGAGATCTTGAAAACCTATCAAAATTTTTCATATATTTTTTTTTTTTTAAACAGATAAAAAAATGCATGTAAAAACACCAGTGTTTATGTCACAAGCCTCCATTTAGGACGTCTGCACACACATTTTTCCAGTCCTATAAAGCATATAGGAAAGAGCATGCTGCATTAAGAAAAAAAAAAAAAGTGACCCCATAAATACCACAAAGTAAAACACATTGCATGTAGTGCATTATAGAACATGGGTCAGCAACCTTTGGCATTCCAATTGCAGTGAAACTACAACTCCCAATATGCACACTGTGCTCAGCTTTTCTTGTAACACCTACAGAAGTGAATGGAGCGTTTTAGTGGAGTTGTAGTTTCATAGCAGCAAAAGTGCCGGAGGTTACTGATCCCTGCTGTAGACTTTAAAGGAAGAAGTATTTTTGGGGCAAAAAATGTGATGAAAAAAAAGAGTTATGAAAAAGGTGACGTTTCTTGCAAAAAACCCCGTCTGTGAAACCAGCCTCCAACTTCTATTCTTCCATTTTTTTAGTTTCCTATGGCCATGAATGGCACAATCTGCTCACTTGTGCAGAGACACTTCCCCAGCTGCCATATTGCCGTATAACTAGGCAAATCTTTAGGAAGAATTTTCAGGAGTTTAGAAAAGTTGGGTGGAGTAGAGCCTGTATTGGGAATTGCCCAGGTTTCCCAGAAACTAAGGCCCCTTTCAGACGAGCGAGCTCCACGAACTTGGAGTTGTAGCGCGAGTATGCTGCAGCTCCTGTCATGACCTCCTGGCGCTGACGGGGTCACATGTCATTATGATGCTAGGTAACCCTTACATAATACTGTCAGTGTTATCAAATACATTCCAAAACTGTAAGGGTTACATAGCATCATAAAAATCAATATAATGCTTTGCGAACCCAGCAGTGCTGGGAGGTCATGATGGGAGCTGCAGCATACTCACGCTAAAAGTCCAAGGCGTGGAACTCACTCGTGTGAAAGCCTAAAACCTGAAAAGAACTGAAGCAGGTCAATTTGCTGGCATTAATTCTAGGTTGCATGATTGTTTAGATTTAGTGATCTTTCTCATCACACTAAGTGCAAATTCAAAAATAAAGGCAGCAAAAAGGGGAAAAAAATGTGCAAAATCTTACCATAAACATGTCTATGTCATGTGCACTTATTAGGTGCAACAGCTCTGAGGCCACATTTGTGGGGATTCAGGACCCTCATTTTGTATTTCTGTGGAGGCTTCACCTCTGCATCTACTAGGTTGCAGATAACACTCCACAGCCGCTGATCCTGCAGGTCATGTTTTTACTAATGTACAGACAGGATCAGACTACACCAGGTTTGTTTGTAGTCTGTAACCATGGAGACACAAGTCTGCATAAAAGCTATATAAATAAAGCTGTAGGACAATTTTGTGTATTCAAAAAGTTGCCTAATATTTCACATTTTAGAGGCATTGGGGCAACAAAAAAAATGGTTGCAAAAGTACACATACCCTTGAAATAAGGATGGGCAAGTATACTATGTATGTGGTAGGCAGACAATGGAGGCAAATTACCTTAAAGAGGCTTCCTAATACTATAATACTGGTTTATCATTGGTTAGACCATCAATATCAGATCAGTCCAGTTCTTGGCACCCCTCTAAATCAACTGACTGGAGGGGGACATGCCAATCCATCAAGCACTGTGTTCAAGTTATTGTTTACCAGACATATATGCCCCCATTATCAAAGATGGGATAACCCCTTTAATGTCTCTTTCCACTGGACCCTTAAGATTGTTGCTATGGCTCACCTAAGAAGACAGGAAGACAGAGGGGCGGTCCTTCACACTGCATGCCTGCGTTAGGCTTCAGAGTGAGGAGGCGTGTCTCTCAGTAATCCAATCTGATTGGCTGGCAGGAAGCTGCTGGCTGCAGCAAGTGTGTATGTGAAGTGAGGGAAGGCAGTTTTGGCCTGAGAGAACTGGCAGAGGAGCCATCTTGAAAAGATCCTCATATTGTAGAGGTTAAAACAGCTGTAACTAAGGGAAAAACTCAAGGAAAACAGTGGTATGTGAAGAAACTAAAGACTGCTTTATGCATAATGTTCCACCAGCAGTAACGTATGCTAAATGTGATTTTTTGATGAAAACATGACAGTTACACTTTAAGTATGGACCCTGTTGTGTGCATGAGGCCTTAAAATTTCAGGTTGAGATTGGTTATCTTATTCCTTAAAGGGCACCTACACTATAATGAAGCAATCGCTTCTAATTTACACCTCATCTGGATATTGATGGGCAGCTCTATGCCACGTTTCAGTGGCTCTGACGTTCTGCTGATATCTAAATGACAAATCATTACATATGGATTGGACTTGGATAATGACTATTTTAATCCATCAGAATCTGAAACCAATTTTTCCTCCAATAATAACATCTGTTAGGGCGATCAGATGGATGTGGCGTCTAAAGCTGGAAATCGGACAATTGAACAGGTTTAAGGCCCTGCGGAAGATCTTCAATGAGATGGGTATAAGGGGGGCAGAGGGAAAAGCTTCAATTTCTGCAAAGAGCCGCAGAATCACAGCAATGCTGCATGTCTTACAACAAGAAGAGGCAAGATTTATTATGGAAGGAGCACACCCCCCGTTCTCTACTTACATTGTTGGCTGGGGTCCATGTCTGTGGTCAGCTTGACGTAATTGGAAGGGAAGAGACCCACTTGGCCGTTCAGTTCCCCCTTCCACCAGTCGGGATCTTCTTTGTTCAGCACGTTGATGACTTGACCTTTGGAGAACGCCAGCTCGTCGTCATTCTGGGCAATGTAATCGTACATCCCGATAACCTGGCATGCTGAAGAGTGACAAGGTAAAAATCAGTCCGCCGTCCCAACAAACTTGCTGGGAAAGATTTATTTAAATGGGCCGCCTGGTTTAGAATAATCATTTCCAGAATTCTTACACTGGGGACACCAATTCAGGAACCCTTGGCTACAAACAGCATTTCGTGCTCCTGGTGCACCCATGAATTACATAGGCAGCGCACTGATTTCAATGACAACAGAGTTAATACTCAAAGTGTCCTGAGGTGGCGCTGCAGGGAAACTGAACACCTGCTGCAGGGTCCCTCTCAGCTGATCGATGAACAACCTGTGATCAGCTTACTATCACAGGAGCTTTGTAAGAAAGAAAAAAAAAGTGTCAAAAGTGGAGAGCCCCCTCCCTCTTAAGGACTAGGCGGCAACAAAACAGGAGCAGCTCAACTCCACCCACCCACCCACCAGAGGACTGGATTTTACTTACTGGGCGGTAACACTGCTGGTTTGGGTGGTTCTGTGGGGGTGCTTTTATTTGTACCAGGGCTCAGAAGTTTAACGTAGTTGGCAGGGAACCATCCAATCTGCCTCTTCTTTCCACGGGCCTGTAAAGAGGAGACACAGGGTACAGAGTAATCCACATACAGGGCACATAAAGGAGCTTTCACACAGTTTTTGTTTTGGCATTTTTTAGGCTTGTAAGTGAAATTAATGTATTTTTTTTTTACAAGAATAAAAAACTGAAAAAAACATCAGGAAGCGGTCTTAAAACGCAACTGAAAAAAAATTAAATAAAAAAATATTTGAAAGAAAAACAAACAAAAAAACCCAAAAACATCCGACCACCCTAAGGACCCATTCACACAGCATCTTTTAGTGTGGGTCTGTTGCCAAAAAGCCACCTGCTGCTTGAAGCTACGACCACACCAAGAAAGGGCATAGCATTGAAATTGCCATTGCAAAAATCAAGGGTCTAATGCAGCCTCCTCTTAAGGGTTCCTGCACACGACGATATGATCTTATGAGTGCGGGACAATAGTCCCGCGGCCGGCCCGACGTGCACAGCATCATTGTAATCAATGATGCTGTGCGCTCCCATGCCCACAATCTAAGCCGCTTCGGGACATATGGTCCGCTCACGCATACGGTTGTGTGCAAGGGCCCTAAGACCAGCGTTTCCAACCTCAGTGGCCATGATCACCAATCAGGAAATTCTGATTTATGCATTAATAATATCTAATAAGAAAAGAAATCAATTTAAAATGGTCATTTCACTAACTTTGCAGAAATCAATAGTACAAGTGACCACAAGAAACTTTGTAATGTGTCTTATCAGTGAGATATGTCTAGTTCTCATGTTATCAGCTGTTTACCTCTCTTCCCTGCTTGACAATTGCTTTGTCCTTTGAAAAAAGACTTAAACAGCATCTGTCAGCATGATTAACCCCATTAGACCAGGTAGGGTTGATCATGCTGAGTAAAATAATCTATTTTTTCTATAGGGCTAATAGTTGATTAAATGTATTAATTTTTATGTAAAATTACCTATATGAAGCAACTGGCCAAGGCGTTAGGAGCACCAACGATGGCCATGGCATTAGGAGCACTGCTAGCGCAACTCCTCCACGCTTTCTGTACCCGCCCCCCTCTTTGAGTGACAGGGCTAGACATCTCGTCCAGCCCTGTGTTCTCACTGTACTGCTCAGGCTCAGTGACTTGGCACCTGCACAGTGTATCTGATAAGCAATGCTTTCCAAGCTCATCAGATCCACTGCGCAGGCGCCAAGTCACTGAGCCTCGGCACTACAGTGAGAACACAGGGCTGGACGAGATGCCTAGCCCTGTCACTCAAAGAGGAGGGGGGGCACAGCTAGCAGTGCTCCTAGCACTATGGCCAACCCCTTGGTGCTCCAAACAGGTAAGGGAAAGGATCTGTAGTTCTAGTTCATGTAACAGTGAGACATAAACCATTTAAAAACTTACATAATACATATTTATATAGATACATGTATAATATTATAACTGTAAAGTATTTCCTGACCAGAGAGTGTTGTGTACACACCCTGTACTACTAAGGGCTCATTCAGACGACCGTATCCATCTTGTGGTCCGCAAATTGCCGTATGCGTTTTGGATTTTGTGGAACAGAATGGCCAGTCCTATGATAGAAATACCTATTATTGTCCGCAAAAACGGACAAGAATAGGACATGTTTAGAGATGAGCGAACGTGCTCGAAACGTGCACTGTACCGCTCGGCTCCCCTGCGCCCATGCGAGCGCAGGGGAGCCGAGCGGTACAGTGCTCGTTTCGAGCACGTTCGCTCATCTCTAGACATGTTCTATCTTTTTTGTGGGGCTGAGGAACGGAAGTGTGGACGCCACGCGGTGTGCTGTCCGCATCTTTTGCGGCCCAAATGAAATGAAATGACACAAATATACTGTCGTCTGAATGAGCCCACATCTAAAGTTTGTTAAGAGGTTAGGTACTCTCATCTGTGATACTAACCTGCAGCTCACCTTCCCACCAGCCTCCTGGGTTCTTCTTCCTGATGAGTATCAGCTGCCCGGGCGCCAATGTCAGCTGTTCTGGGCCGGTAGCTGCATAGGGGGCAATGACCTGGGCAATTTCTAAGACAAGAAGATATACATAGAGTTAGATCTTATTCAGAAAAAGCTCAAGATGATCTTGCGACTGCAATGCTTTTTTTTCCCCCTGGATAGAGAAACACTGAATTTGAAGAGCGACTGCTATTTCACCGCTACTCGAGATGGTTGTGCCACTTAGGGTTGTCACGATTTTGATTCGATTTCAATACCATAAAAAAAGTAATGTGATACTCATTGCCATTCGATACCACACGAAAAAAATAAAAACACCAAAAAAGCAGTATGCGTTCCACATTTTACGGAACGTCCGGCCCATAAACAGCCCTAACTAGAGATGAGCGAACGTGCTCGTAACGAGTACTATACCGCTCGGCTCCCCTGGCGCAGGCATCGGCTTCCGTCGGGTGAGGAGGACGGAAGCGGCTGCCTGCGCCCCCATGCGAGCGCAGGGGAGCCGAGCGGTACAGTGCTCGTTACGAGCACGTTCGCTCATCTCTAGTCCTAACCCATTTTTTTTGTGGACGGACAAGGTGACTAAAAAATAGCGAATTGTGCAGTTTTTTTTTTGTTTTTTTTTTTATACGGCATTCGCTGCATAGAAAATATTTCTTCATATTTTATTAGTTAGCACTTTTTCAGGCGTGGCGATAGGCTTATTTTTTATTGTTTGTAAATTTTATATGTAAAATTGGGAAAGGGGAGATTTAAATTTTTAGTATTTTGACGCTTTTTTTCTTAAACTTTTTAATTTTTTTTTTACTTTTTATTTACTATTAGGCCCCTTTGGGGCTAGAACCCTTGTCCTATTCACCTTGATAGAGCTCTATTAGGGTGAATAGGACTTTACACTGTCCCTGCTGCCCTGGGCTTTGTGCACACAGCAGCAGGAAGCTTACCATGGCAGACAAGGCTTCAGTAGCGTCCTGGCTGTCATGGTGACGGATCGGAGCCCTGCGATTACACTGCTGGGGCTCCGATCGGAACAGTCACTGCACCATTAATGTAGGGGAGGGGAACATGTGGCCACTGCCACCAATGAATATAACAATGGGGGTTATACTTTATAATCCACTTTGAATCCAGAGGAAAAAAAGACTGGTTTGCATTTCCCACTTATAAAAGCAGAGATAATACGCGAGTTTGAGCGTTCGCGTGTTTGACTTTAAGTGTGTGGTTGAATTAAGTGTGTGACTTTAGATTGCGTGAGTTCAGATTCGGGAACTTTAAAAGGGAATACAGTAAGTCTGTCCATATCATTGTATTGTATTTTTTCGCTTTTGCTTGTGTAATCCCCATTAGAATGGCTTCCATCATTGACAGCGCAGTCCAGTGCACATCTTGTCTGATGTATGCAGTCCTGGAACAGCCGTTTAAGGGTGCATATATTTGTTCAAAATGTGAGCAAATTGTCCGCTTGGAATCGCACATCGTGTATCTAAGCGGGCGAATTTCAACGCTGAGAAGCACTGACAATTTGGAAAAGAGTTTGCTGCTCAGTGAGCAAGCACTCTATGGGGTAGATGCGGGGGAGGGTGGTAGTGAGGAGGCACAGGAAAGTGAGGTAGCTAGCTGGGTAACAGTTAGAAAGCGGGTTAGAGGGAAAAGTGCCAGGGAGGCTAGCCCTGATCTGACACACCCCAACAAGTTTGCAAGTTTGGCAGATGAGGGGGATGTTACTTCAGGGAGAGCACTGCTGCAGCCGGACACTTCCTCTGCCAGTCAGGGGAATGTCAGCTCCAGTAAGCAGGGGGGCAGGAGAGCAGGGCAGGCCAGACAGGTGCTGGTAGTGGGCGACTCCATTATTAGGGGTACAGAGAGGGCAATCTGTCACAAAGACCGGGATCGTCGGATGGTGTGCTGCCTTCCAGGCGCTCGAGTTCGGCACATCGTGGATCGGGTTGACAGATTACTGGGAGGGGCTGGAGAAGATCCAGCAGTCATGGTCCATATCGGTACCAATGACAAAGTTAGAGGTAGGGGGAGTGTCCTTAAAAATGATTTTAGGGATCTAGGGCATAAGCTTAGGGCAAGGACCTCCAAGGTAGTGTTTTCCGAAATACTGCCTGTACCACGAGCCACACAAGAAAGGCAGCGGGAGATTAGGGAGGTAAACAAGTGGCTCAAGAACTGGTGTAGGAAGGAGGGGTTTGGGTTCCTGGAGAACTGGGCCGACTTCTCTGTCGGCTACAGGCTCTACCGTAGGGATGGGCTGCACCTCAATGGGGAAGGGGCAGCTGTTTTGGGGGAGAAGATGGCTAGAAGGCTGGAGGAGTGTTTAAACTAGGGACTGGGGGGGAGGGTAACTACATAATAGGAGGGGAAGATAGTGCAGATAGAGACCTGGGGCAAGGTAATGGAACTGGGGGAGGAATGGAAGGAGGAACTAGAACAGATCAGAAGGAAAGGTGTAGGGTAAGAAATATACACCAACCTCTTAATTGTTTGTACACTAATGCCAGAAGCCTAGCTAATAAAACTGGTGAACTGGAATTAGTGATGTGTGAGGAGGACTATGACATAGTTGGAGTAACTGAGACATGGCTGGATGATAGCTATGACTGGGCAGTTAACGTACAGGGTTACAATCTTTTTAGAAAGGATCGTCAAAACCGGAGAGGGGGAGGGGTCTGCCTTTATGTAAAGTCATGCCTAAAGCCCACACTCCGGGAAGATATAAATGAGGGACATGAAGATGTGGAGTCACTGTGGGTAGAAATAAATGGAGCCAAAAACAATAATAAAATACTACTAGGGGTTTATTATAAACCACCCAATATATCAGAGACCACAGAAAATCTACTTCTAAATGAAATAGACGAGGCGGCAAATCATAATGAGGTCGTTATTATGGGGGACTTCAACTACCCAGATATAGACTGGGAAACTGAAACCTGTACATCTCATAAAGGAAACAGGTTCTTGGAAATAACCAAAGACAATTACCTTTCCCAACTGGTTCAGGACCCCACTAGAGGGACGGCCATACTGGACTTAGTATTAACCAATAGACCTGACAGAACAACAGATGTGCAGGTCGGGGGACACCTGGGAAACAGTGACCATAATATAATAACCTTCCAATTGTCATTCAAAAGAGCGTTTCTTCAGGGAGGAACAAAAATACCAAACTTCAAAAAAGCAAAACTTAGCCAACTAAGAGAGGCCATAGGCCTAACTAACTGGGACAAAGTCCTCAAAAATAAAAATACAGCCACAAAATGGGATATTTTTAAAAGCATCCTAATATCTAATTGTGAGAGGTACATACCATATAGGAATAAAATAATAAGAAACAAGAAAAAACCAATGTGGATAAATAGAACTGTAAAGAAAGCAATAAATGACAAAAAGAAAGCATTTAAATCACTAAAACAGGAGGGGAGTGAGGAAGCATTGAAAAACTATAAGGAAAAAAATAGAATATGTAAAAGACACATAAAAACAGCCAAACTAGAGACCGAGAGATTAATCGCCAAAGAGAGTAAAACTAACCCTAAAATGTTCTTCAATTATATAAATACTAAAAAGTATAAACCTGAAGGTGTGGGCCCCTTACAGAGTAATGAGGGGGGAGTAGCAGAGAGCGATGAGGAGAAAGCGAAGCTGCTAAATAACTTTTTCTCCACTGTATTCACTGAGGAAAATAAAATGTCAGATGAAATGCAGAGTATAAAAGTAAATTCCCCTTTAAAAGTGTCCTCTCTGACCCAGGAAGAGGTGCAGCAACGTCTTAAAAATATTAAAATAGACAAATCACCAGGACCGGATGGCATACACCCCCGTATCCTAAGAGAATTAAGTAATGTAATCGACAGACCCTTATTTCTGATATTTAAGGACTCTATACTGACGGGGAGTGTTCCACAGGATTGGCGCATAGCAAATGTGGTGCCAATATTCAAAAAGGGTCCAAAAACAGAGCCTGGAAACTATAGGCCGGTAAGTTTAACGTCTGTTGTGGGTAAACTGTTTGAAGGTTTTCTGAGAGATGCTATCTTGGAGTACCTCAATGAAAATAAGCAAATAACTCCATATCAGCATGGCTTCATGAGGGATCGGTCATGTCAAACCAATTTAATCAGTTTCTATGAGGAGGTAAGTTCTAGACTTGACCGCGGCGACTCAATGGATGTCGTATATTTGGACTTCTCCAAAGCGTTTGACACTGTACCACATAAAAGGTTAGTATACAAAATGAGAATGCTTGGCCTGGGAGAAAATGTCTGTATGTGGGTAAGTAACTGGCTTAGTGATAGAAAACAGAGGGTGGTTATTAACGGTACATACTCAGATTGGGTCACTGTCACTAGTGGGGTACCACAGGGGTCTGTATTGGGTCCTGTTCTTTTCAATATATTTATTAATGATCTTGTAGAAAGCTTGCACAGTAAAATATCAATTTTTGCAGATGACACTAAACTGTGTAAAGTAATTAACACAGAAGAGGACAGTGCACTGCTACAGCAGGATCTGGACAGACTGGAGGCTTGGGCAGAAAAGTGGCAGATGAGGTTTAACACTGACAAATGTAAGGTTATGCATATGGGAAGGAATAATGCAAGTCACCAGTACATACTAAATGGTAAAGCATTGGGTAACTCTGACATGGAAAAGGACCTAGGAATTTTAGTGAACAGCAAACTAAGCTGCAGAAACCAGTGTCAGACAGCTGCTGCCAAGGCCAATAAGATAATGGGTTGCATCAAAAGAGGCATAGATGCCCGTGATGAGAACATAGTCCTGCCACTTTACAAATCACTAGTCAGACCACATATGGAGTACTGTGTACAGTTCTGGGCTCCTGTGAACAAGGCAGACATAGCAGAGCTGGAGAGGGTTCAGAGGAGGGCAACTAAAGTAATAACTGGAATGGGTGGACTACAGTACCCAGAAAGATTATCAAAATTAGGCTTATTCACTTTAGAAAAAAGACGACTGAGGGGAGATCTAATAACTATGTATAAATATATCAGAGGTCAGTACAGAGATCTCTCCCATCATCTATTTATCCCGAGGACAGTGACCATGACGAGGGGACATCCTCTGCGTCTGGAGGAAAGAAGGTTTGTACATAAACATAGAAGAGGATTCTTTACGGTAAGAGCAGTGAGACTATGGAACTCTCTGCCTGAGGAGGTGGTGATGGTAAGTTCACTAAGAGAGTTCAAGAAGGGCCTGGATGTATTTCTGGAGGGTAATAATATTACAGGTTATAGTTACTAGAGAGGGGTCGTTGATCCAGGGAGTTATTCTGATTGCCTGACTGGAGTCGGGAAGGAATTTTTCCCCCTAAAGTGAGGAAAATTGGCTTCTACCTCACAGGGTTTTTTGCCTTCCCCTGGATCAACTTGTAGGAAAACAGGCTGAACTGGATGGACAGATGTCTTTTTTCGGCCTTACAAACTATGTTACTATGTTACTATGTTACTGCGCCACCAATGTATGTAAAGCACATTAATTTAAGTACAGGCAGCGGGTGCCGGCGACGGTATCACAGACCCGCCACCCGGGCAGCACGGTCTAGTATAGTTAAATAGTAAGACCCGGTATTGTATAGATCCAGGTCTAAAAGTATCGGTTGGATATCGATAACTGGTGCAACTCTAGTGCCATTGTGCAGCCCTGGCCTAACTGTCAAACTCAGAATGAATAAAATATATTAATTTAAAAAAAAAAAACCTCAAAAAATAAAAATCGTGTGTTAAAAACATTCTTGGATTGGGCCTCACTCATTAGTAAATCTAATGGCAGAATCCTTGAAGGGAACCTGTGATCAATTTTATGCTGCCCTCCCAAAGAGCAGCATAAAACAGTGACAGACGTGCTAGATTAACAGTGGCCTGTCACTCATCTGCTAATGTGACGTGATCGCGGGGGCCACACAATTTAACCCTTGCAGCGCCACCTCACGGGCTGCTGTTTCCCTGCCCACCAGGCACCGCCTATCCCTAGGAGTGAACTGTCAGTTGCTGGCAGGCGGGTGGAGATGCAGCAGCTCCTGAATAATCGTCATAGATGGAGATGAGCGAACTTGTGTCTTGCAAGTTTGGCGTACAAGGTTCGGGTTCTCTAAGAATCCCATAATGGATTGCGCTACCACGGACCATACCTTATGGTGGCGGAATCCATAACGGAATTCTTAGAGAACCTGAACCTTGTACGCCAAACTTGCAAAAACACAAGTTCGCTCCACACTAGTCATAGATACATTTCAAGACTAAAAGAACATCAATAAAACCATAATGTAAAAAGAGAAATACAGGTCCCCGCTTCTACTATATATGCCATGTCCGTAATAATCTTGGCGTACATTTTCTAAAGATAAATTCCCGGCTGCGTACCTGGTTTCTTCCCAAGACTTCCTGTTTTTCCTGCTGCCACCGATCCCTAGAAACAAAAGCACAAAAGCGTTGGGATGAAAATGAAAGCACTTGCAGATTTTCGGGGGGGGGGGGGGGGGGGGGGCTACCAATGATCTGGAGCGGAGTGTGGCCTCTTGATGGTTTATCCAGGAGCATCACACATATGGCTGTGATACAACTCAGTTCCGTTCAAGTGAAGAGAACTGAGCTGCAGTACGAGGCACAGCCACACCTGGATGTATGGGGCTATACCTCAATGAACAATGAAGGGGCCATGATGCTTGCTGGTTCGTTCTGATTGGTAGGGAGGGGATCGGACCACCACTGATCATAAGCAACACATGAGATCCTTCTGCAAAGCGTTACTTAACCTAACAGATTCCACGCTTCTGCAGACAATCTCTGGCCTCTTGAGTGGCTGCAGCGGCCATGTCACCGCCGCAGCCAGGTAAACAGGTAAGTAACACTGTTCTTTTTTGCAGGAGGATCCCAAGTGTAGCTCAGTTTCTTCATGAAACCAGACAACCCCTCAAGAAACCTTGCAGACTGAAGAATTTCTGAGCATTGAAATCAAGTATCTTGCAGTAAATTCAGTACAGGCAATGCACGGAGAGAACGGAGAAAAGTATTTTTACCTCAGAGTCTTTAAGCCTGACGTAGTTGGAAGGGAAGACGCCGGTTTTGTCCCCTACGGTCCCCGTCCACCAGTCGCCATCTTTCTTAATGACCACAATCATGTCGCCTTGCTGGAAGGTCAGGTCCCCCTGTTCATTGCTCTCATACGTGTACATCGCTATGTATTCTGGAGACAAGACATGGTGATGGTGAACATTTCTGAAGTTCACACCGACTATGGTACCTCAAGCATGCGCTACAAGAATAACCAGAAGCTGGAGGACCCCCACAATCACTAAAAAGGGCAACCTGGGCCCCTGTTCCACCTCATTGCAGGGTCGTAGGATGGTCAAGCATGCACCATGCTGCTTCATTCAAGGTCTATGGCACCCGCTGAGGACATCACTTGGTCGGTTTATTGCCCATAATTTAGAATTGATGCCGCACCAACGGAGGCCTGCTAAGGCAAACGACAGACCATACACACAAGATAAAGGACTGCAGATGCCAAATAGAGGGACCGTCAATCTAACGTATGTAAGAGCAGTCAGACTGTCAAAAGGATCGGTGTGCATGTTGGCTTCCCACTCCCAATAAGGCAGTATTAAACGTGCATGCTCAGCCCAGGTCTTGGTGTATGGCTAACTTTAGTCGCATCTTCCAGCGCGGCATACAAACGCCAAAAATAAAATAACGATGTGCAGAACGGCCTCACCTTCTCCTTGGACGGCAGGCTTGAATGCTGGTGATGAGACCCTCTTTAAACTGGCTGGGCTTTCTGAAGATGTTGAATCAATACTGTGGACAAAAGAACAGAAGCAGTGTAAGGGATTATCTTATCTTCACTAGCAGCAGATGGACAAGAATCTGCTCTCTCCGGTCAGACCCCGACACTCCTTCAGAAGACAAGGTTCCCATGCTATGTAGGTGCAGTAGCTCTTTCACAGTCTACCCTCCCAGGACCCGCGGTGCATATCATCCCCATTCACTTGATGCTGCAGGGCGGATGGGAACGTAGTTTTGAAGAGGGTGATTTTAATCGGGGAGCGTGGCGCTCACTGCCTCATCACTCCTCTGGTCTGTGGAGGGTGTGAAAACCTTGCAAATCTGATACTGAAGACCTACAGATACCCTTGTAAAGAAGCCATCAGTATAAGAGTCTTGGAGAACCCCTTTAAGTGTGAGGAAGATCAGAATATTGATTCATTATACCAGGGACGCTCAACCTGCGGCCCTCCAGCTGTTGCAAAACTACAACTCCCAGCAAGCCCAGACAGCCTACAGCAGGGCATGGTGGGAGTTGTAGTTTTACAACAGCTGGAGGGCTGCTTACCTTACACATCTTTAAAGAGGACCATTGACGGCCTACTGTATCGCTAGGATAGGCCATCAATGTCAGATAGGAGCATCACCTATCTAGAGAATTGGACCCCCGAAGTGAATGACAGCACACCATGCATGCACAGTGTGCTCTCCATTTATCGCCATGGGAGTCCCAAACACTAGCAGGGGAAGCACGCTCTGCTATTTTTGAGCATCCCATAGTGCTGAATGGAGAACACACTGCACAGGCGCAACCACCTCGCCATTCAACACTATCTTCGGAACTCCCCTCCGTTAGCAGTGAACGGAGAGTGTCAACGCATGTACGGCTGCTTTCCGTTCACTTTGGGGGTCCCTTTATGGAGAGAGGAACAGGTTCCAGATGTGGGAACCACACCTATCTGACAGTGATGGCGTATCCTAGCAATAAGCCATTCATGTCCTAGGTGGGAATACCCCTTTAAAGAGGACCTCTCCCCCCTCCTGACATGCCTGTTTTAATAGCTCCATGCATTCCCCACGTACTAACAATTCTGGAACATCTATTCTTATGTCTCTATGTTGTGCCATTCCTTTATTATTTGCACTAGAAGTTATGAATGAATTGCTATTTGTCTTCAGTAAGGGAACAGAGGGGAGGTAACCAGTTGGGGGCGTGTACCTGCACAGACTGAACATGGCAGCACTGATTGGATAGAGTCAGACTGTGCAGGGACACACCCCCAACTGGTCACCTCCCCTCTGTTCCCTTACTGAAGGCAAATAGCAATACATTCATAACTTCTAGTGCAAATAATAAAGGAATGACACAACATAGAGACATAAGAATAGATGTTCCAGAATTGTTATTACATGGGGAGTGCATGAAGCTTTTAAAATAGGCACGTCAGGAGGGGTGACAGGTCCTCTTTAAGTATTACAGACCATCTTCTATTAACCGCTGCAAATTTTCGTGTCTGCTCCTTCTCCTTTGTATTAAAGGGGTTCTCTGGTCTTTTAATATTGATGACCTATCCTCAGACCTATCCTCCGACACCCGGCACCCCCGCCGATCAGCTGTTAGAAAGGATGGCAGCAGGAAGAGACGGGAGACGGCACGTGCCTTCCTTTCATACAGGTGATCAGCTGGGGTGTCGGACCCCCGCCAATATGATATTGATTGATCCTGAGGATTGGTTATCAATATTAAAAGCCCAGAGAACCCCTTTAATAGGTTTCAGAAGTTAGGAACACATAAAAGAGCTGCTACCGGGGAAAAAAAAAAAATCCATACAAACCTTGTAGACTTCCTAAGGGGACCTGAAATGAGCTTGACGTACGATTTGGGAAACCAGCCCTTATGTCCTTGAACTTCGCCAAACCACCACATGTCCTGCTGCTCCAGCACCGTGATGGTGTCATTCTTGTTGAAGTTCAGATGGTTGTCCTTCTTAGCCCTCCAGGGATATAACGCCTGTGCTTGGAGTCCTTCTACCTTCTCGCCCTTTCGAAAGAAGAACGACACATGGAAACATGAACCAGAATGAAGACACTGGCCCCAGTAATCCAACATCTCTAGATAAACCTTCCTAAATCAGGCTGTCTGCAGAGGATTACGAATGGTGAAAAGAAGAAGCATGATACAGGATTATACGGGTGTCATGGGGAATGGAGTGCTCTACTTAGGACTCCCTTCTACGAACCAGAGCAAGAAGTCTTATTTCAGAGGTGTTTCCAAAGATCGCATAGCTGCATGTAATACTAAATTTCCCCTCTAGTGGGCACTGATGTGGAATCACCGGCCAGAGGGAACTTCCCACAGCAAAATCAGCTACTAGCTGGGGAAGGACCTAAACCAGAGATCTCAAACTCATGGCCCTCCAGCTGTTGTAAAACTACAACTTCCATCATGCCAGGAGAGCCTACAGCTATTGGGGCATGCTGGGAGTTGTAGTTTTACAACAGCTGGAGGGCCACAAGTTTGAGATCTCTGACCTAAACCAATCACCATAACAGGCTCTCACAGTGCTAGTCAGTAAATTTGTACCTATGACACTGGCTGACCTGTTACATGTGCACTTGGCAGCTGAAGACATCTGTGTTGGTCCCATGTTCATATGTGCCCGCATAGCTGAGAAAAATGTTTTAGTATATGAAAATGAGCCTCTAGGAGCAACGGGGGCGTTACCATTACACCTAGAGGCTCTGCTCTCGCTACAACTGCCTGGCCCTCTGCCCTTTATTGATAGGTCCAGTACAAATCTACTGACTACCACTGTGGTAGCCTCATATCCTTTAGAGGGACAGAGGCTACTACAGAAAACCAACAAGCCCCTGATATCCACGCGGGGAAGCCATTCGACCATAGCATCTGAGGGGTTAAAAAGGTTGTTCCACATAAAATATTTCACAGTTACCAGCTCCTGGATCTGAACACTTTTGTAATTGAATGTCATTAACAATTTTGTATACGCAGTGAGCTACTCAATATAATGTATCTGTATAGCGCCACCTGTTTGGTTTTTCTTATTTCTTTGACCTGTTCACTGAGAAGGCCGCACATGCTCGGTTTCATCCGTCAACTGCCTCCTGAGCTGTGATAGGGAGAGCTGAGACACGCCTCCTGAGCTGTGATAGGGAGAGCTGAGACACGCCTCCTGAGCTGTGATAGGGAGAGCCGAGACACGCCTCCTGAGCTGTGATAGGGAGAGCCGAGACACGCCTCCTGAGCTGTGATAGGGAGAGCCGAGACACGCCTCCTGAGCTGTGATAGGGAGAGCCGAGACACGCCTCCTGAGCTGTGATAGGGAGAGCCGAGACACGCCTCCTGAGCTGTGATAGGGAGAGCCGAGACACGCCTCCTGAGCTGTGATAGGGAGAGCCGAGACACGCCTCCTGAGCTGTGATAGGGAGAGCCGAGACACGCCTCCTGAGCTGTGATAGGGAGAGCTGAGACACGCCTCCTGAGCTGTGATAGGGAGAGCTGAGACACGCCTCCTGAGCTGTGATAGGGAGCGCTGAGACACGCCTCCTGAGCTGTGATAGGGAGCGCTGAGACACGCCCCCTGAGCTGCAGCAGAAAAGATACTCCCCTTGAGCTGTCAGCTTGATATAAATCTAGCAGAGCAATGAATGTGGAGATCTCTGGATCCATGTGAGGTACAGGTCTGGTTCTAGCTTTGTTAGAAAGAGGTTGTTATGGACTATATGACGTCTGATTTTCATTTTATACATTAGTCATAGAAGAACCCATTTAAGGTTATAATATTCTTATTTATTGTATTAAGAACCAACAGCTCTTCACTCAATATGTATTTATCTTATTTTTAATTTTTGATAAAATTTACAGTTAAAAATTTCACTCTCTGGATGGAAAGGGCAAAATCCATGACATGTCCGCAGGAAAATCCAAACATAACTCATGTAGATTTTGACACTGATTTGTTTTGGATCTTGCTGCAAACTATGCCCTGGGTAAACATACCATTAAAATCCAACCTACCTGACCCAGTACTGGGGACGGAGAAGAGCCTGTTACTGTAGCTGGAGTAAAAGCAGATCGCTGCCGGATCTGGCCCGCGCTGGGTACGGTCAGTGAAGGCTGGGTTGCCCATGTGTCCCAGTTATCGGTCTCGGCCTTCTCGTTATTATTAGTTGGCCACCTGAGAAATACATGGAAATCAGCACAATAGACCCAGAACCGCAGTGCAGATGGAAAACGTCCAGTACATGCGACATATCCCTTGTGTCGGGGGCCACCTACGTGGAGCTGAAGTCTGCCCAGTTGTTGGCGTTTGTAGATGAATCTGTAAAAGCTGCTGATGTGGCTGTGGACGGGGTCAGGTGGACAGTGGTTTTGGCTGTAGTGTCTGCAGCTTGCTTTGCTGTACTTGGAAACTCGCTTTCAGGCAGTCTCTCGGCGTAGTTGGCGGGGAACCAACCCGTTTTCCCTTTCAGTTCACCCCCTAGCCATCCTGGTTCTCCAGTTTGGCTCTCATCAACCTAGTGGAGTAAAGAGTGACAGTCACGGGGCTATCTGGAGCGCAAATATTACATTACAGTAGGTCTTAAAAGGTGTTCTCCAAGTTAAATTTATTGATGACCTATCCTCAGGATCCGACACCCGGCACCCCCGCGCCGTACCAGTGCTGTCTCCTCTTCACTGTTTACATGCTGGCCGTAACAGGGGTAGTGGTGAGTATGTGTAATTACACCTCACGGCCCCATTCATTTTTATGGGAAGAATCGCTCCCATACAAGTCTATGTAAGCGATTCTTCCCATAGGAATGAATGTGGCGGCGAGGTGTAATTACACCTGCTCACCACTACCCCTGTTACGGCCAGCATGTAAACAGTGAAGAGGAGGCAGCACTGATACGGCGCGCGTCTCCTCTTCAAACAGCTGATCGGCGGCGGTGCCGGGTGTTGGACCCCCGCCGATCTGATATTGAGGACCCATATTAAGGATAGGTCATCAATCCTAAAAGCCTGGACAACCCCTTTAGGGGACGATACTAACAATGATGGTCTTATATTCCTGTCCCCCAAATCTGTGTTACTGATGACATCACAGGAGGAGCTACTTCAATGCTACAGAGCAAGTTCCTGATTTTTTTTTTTTTTTTTTTTTAATCAAATCATTTTTTATTGATTTTCTTTGGCTTTTATACAAAGATAACACAGATTCATGTGCAAAGGCATACAGAGACCCAATTTGGGTAAATCCACAATCATAGACAAAACCTACCCAATTTCCTATTGCCAATTCCCCATCCCTCCCTTGAACCACACCATAACGCACTTAGGCCATAACTCTCTCTCTCTCTTCCCGACCTGTAATCATGTCGATCCTATAGTTCCAACCAAGCTAAACCATCCCCACCCTGTCTTTACCGAGTAATACCCCTCCCCAACTGAAGAGATAATAGGCGCCTGGAAGGCAATCCCGGTGTGGTCATCCACGGTCCCAATATACAGTCAAACTTTTTGACAGTGCCTCTCTTATAATACACTCCCCTCTCTAGCCCAATTACACATTCATACTCCCCTTTGGTTGGTACATTGGCGCTGATCCAGTATTTGCCTATTAGTTTCCTGGCTTGATATAATAATCTCCTTCTACCAATGTTGGGTCCCTATGTGGAGTCATTCTGCAGTAGGCCCAATATACAGGTTAATGGTTCAGCAGTGAGTCTAATTCTATGTACCTCAAAAATAACATCCAGTACTGCTTGTCAGAAAGGGCCTAGAGAGGTACATTCCCAGAACATATTAAGTAGATGTGCGTCAGGAATTCCACATTTAGGGCTCATGCACACAAACTTATTTTCTTTCCCTGTCCGTTCCGTATTTTTGGAGGACCGTAAGTGGAACCATTCATTTCAATGGGTACGCAAAAAAAAAAAAAAAAAGACAACGAAGTGTGCATTCCGTCTCTGTATTTCCGTTCCGCAAAAAAAAATAGAACATGTCCTATTATTGTCCGCATTCCGGACAAGGATAGGACTGTTCTATTAGGGGCCAGCTGTTCCGTTCTGCAAAATATGGAATACACGCAGACGTCATCCGTATTTTTTGCGGACTGCAAAATACATACGTTCGTGTGCATGAGCCCTTAAAGCAATTAGACAAGTTCCTGACCTTTAAGTGTTATTTCGTACAAAAAAGAACAGAGGTTCACCGGACGGACCAGTGACTGGACCCCAGCTGCACAGCAGAGGTCACCCCACTATTTTGCAGCTTACCATGATTATATCCCCAGGCTGGATGGTGATTTCATCATGGCTTCTTGCATCAAAAGGATACAGTGCTCGGTAATACACGACCTTCACGTCCCCCTGAGAGATGGTTAGTGGCGCTTTCTCTAAAGAAGAAGAAAAAAAAAAAAAATCATCAAAGTGGGGTGTAATACAGGCAGAATCCGTGCCCCCCATTATCTGCTAGCAGGCTGGCAAGTTGGCAGACCCAAGGATATGGACTATAAATCATGTACGTGGTCTGATCGCACAGTAGACGGGTGGGAGTCAGACGGAAGGAAGGATAAGATTACACAAAGGGCTAGGTAGCTGTCTGCAAACATGGGAGACCTATAGGTCTGCACAGGAGCTGCGCACACAGAATGTAAGGAGATTCTATAAGACTTAAAGGGTTATTCTCATCATGGACAATGGGGGCATATCGCTAGGATATGCCCCCATTGTCTTATAGGTGCGGGTCCCTCCGCTGGGACCTACACCTATATCCAGAACGGAGCCCCGCAAGGTGGTGGCTGGAAGACTCCCTATAGAAGTGAATGGGAGCGCACCGCACATGACCGGCCACCGCTCCAATTCATTTCTATCGGGCTGACGGAAATAGCCAAGTCAGTGCTCGGCTATTTTCACCAGCCTCATAGAAAATGAATGGAGGGCAGCTGTGCATGCAGAGTGCGCCCTCCCTTACTTTCGGGACTCCGTTCTCAATATTGGTGCAGGTCCCAGCTGTGGGACCCGCACCTATAAGACAATGGGGGCATATCCTAGCAATATGCCCCCATTGTCTATCATGACACAAACCCTTTAAATATCATATTTAAGTTGTCACTTGCAAAAGCTGGATATAATCATTACTGTATCAAATGTCTTCACTTTACAACCAGTAGGGGTCTGACCTCAGGGATGTCCACCTGTCTCGGGACCCCACTGACCCTGCATCCCCTTCTAAGTTTCCTTATGCACAGCACACTCCAGACCACCCGGCCGTGCAGGGAACCACAGCATGGCCCAATTCATTCACACAAGGAGAGGAGTAGGGTCCCATCTGAAAAAGGTCACCTTGCCGCGGTGGATGGGCACAAATGATTTTGATCAAAATAGATTTGAGATATAGATATATATATATCATTTGTTTATACGTTCAATGTTTGCATTGTGTTTGGTTTTGCCAGATTCCCATGGATGAGCCATGCTGCAGTTCCCTGCCCAGAGGGTGGCCAGGGATGAACAGTAAGGGTACGGCCACATGTGGTGTAAATGCTGCGAGTTCTCTACAGGAGAATGATATGGCATTAAGCAAACACAGCGCTAAACCAGGTTGTAAAATCGGTACAAGACAAAGACCTCTCACACAAAGCAGCACTCCGGCTACACACGCCATGCCCCCAGCACACACCTGTACCTGTCCAGGGGACCTGTCCTCCAGGCTTCATTGGCTCAGGCGGCTGCTGCTGCTGCTGCTGGAAAAGTTTGCTGGATTTTTCCTGAATCTCCAGTCTTCTCTCCTCCTCCATCCTCTTTACCGATTCCTCCCTCTTCAGCTTCTGTTCATCTTGCAGCACTTTGTGTCGCGGAGGCTCCTCTTCCTGCTTCACGCGGTCCTGCCATTGCTTCTCCTGCTCTTGTGCCTTCCTGAAGGATACAGAGGGAGCCAGGAGACGTGAACACACAAGCAAGAGCTGATCTGATCCATTACTGCCCAACTTCCTGTACGTTAAAACCTGCCACGATCCAAGTCATTTTGTTTGGACTCCAAAAGGATAATGGAGCTCCCTCTGCAGGAAAGTGATAGAACTGCACAGACAAAAACTCCTGGCAAAAGCCTGCATTACACAGATAGACAGCAGAAGCGGGCAGGAAGAGAGAGGGGAGACGGCACGTGTGATCGGCGGAGGGGGCGGGTGTCGGACTCCCGCCAATCTGATACTATCCCGAGGACAGGTCATCAATAGTAAAAGCCTGGAAAACCCCTTTAATGCTACGGATTCCCACACCTCACCTCAGTGAGGCATTGACAGCCCATTCTAAGGATATAGGATGAAATAGGAATAATTACCCTAGAACATTAAAGGGGTGATCTGACTCTTTGTAACTGATGTCCTATATATAATCTGAATAGATCATCAGCACATGATCGGCGGGGGGTCTGAGACTCCGGACCCCCAGTTTGAGAAGGCTCTGGCGCTCTTGTGAGTGCCTCGGCCTTCTCACTGCTTACCATAGGTCAGTGACGTCATGACCATCGGTCACGTAGCCTAGGCGCAGTTCAGCCGCTTTTAAAGTTCTAGCAAATCACTAAGATGTGCCATCACCTTAAGGCCGAGGGAGGTCAGACCACAGGATGATAAAGTGATGGGAGTACCCCTTTTATATGAACCAGTACATCACTTCGACCTTCGGCCCTCCAGCTGTTGTAAAACTACAACTCCCACTGTGCCCTGCTGCAGGCTGTCCAGGCATGCTGGGAGTTGTAGTTCTGCAACAGCTGGAGGGCAGCAGGTTGGGCATCCCCGCTTTAGACTAAGACATAACGGAGATGGAGACTTCTGTACCTTCTCTGACAGCACATGTACCTAAACAAGTAGAAGACTCTTCTCACGTAGGTTAAGCTAAAGCCTCTCTGTACACTCGGCTGACACGTGGCGGCTTCGCCCGGCTGCTCCGGCGGTCTGTCTGGCCTGACTTGCTCTGCACTGTCACTATTCCTCTCAGCTATCGCCCTGAATAACGGGATACGCAGATGACGAAATACAATCCTGCAAGATATTTCACACTGATGCTAATGTCTGTAAAGAGCTGAGGAATATAACACCGCTATATAAGTGCGTAAAATAATAATAATCAGCAAATATTCCTGCAAAGCGCGAGCTCTCCGGAGGTGCTGGTCTGATGGCCGGTCATTTTTACAAACTCCATTCATACCTATATTAATTGTAGAAATTCTGCTATACGCCTGCTGTGTGTGAACATAATACCAGATGCTCTAGAAGAGGAGCCGGCCCGCCATCATTTCTTGAAGGCTATAATCATTTGACATTTCTCGGATTCTTAAGCGCTTCCCCATGCACAAGACTGTATTTTTGTCCTGAATCCAATCCCCATTTTTTGAGGATCGAATGAAGCCCCATTCATTTCAAAGGGGCCGCTGCCATATCTGAAACTCCCTCCCCCCCACCCCCTCCAAAAAAAAAAAAAAAAAAAAAAAAAAAGGCCCCAGTGCCCCACAGAATATGACAGTGTTGTAGCAGGGACACATTCTCTGTACAATATAGGAAGGGACTATGGACCAGGCAGTCACTGCAAAGTATGCTCTGAAGTCAGCAGCAAAAAAAAAAAGAAAAAAAAAAAAAAGAAAAAAAAATAAGCCAACTTATTCCTCCTGAAAAGTAGGCCTACGTAACATGCAATTTGGAGAACCCCTTTAACTTCTAAAACACGCCCACCACCACTGTACTGTCTATACAGATAATACAGAACATGGCTGCCTCCAGGGAAGTTCTTAAAAATAGTTACAAAAACTATAATAAAAATAATGGCAGCTGAGCTTCTGCAATACACCAGCATGGCCACTACACAGTGGGCGGAGCCTTCTGCTCCTAACTCCACCCATAAACAGAAAATTGGTGGTGGTGGTGGTGTGTGCTGGACCTCCCATCAATCTGGTGCTGATGACCTAATCAATATCTAAGAAAACCCCTTTACATCCAATTGGTGAAAATTAAATAGATAATACATTCCGATTAACCCCTTAACAACATTCGGACTTCTAAAGATGCTCCTATTTATGGCAGCAATTCAGAAGAAAATTGCAGCACTGTAGCCGACAGCCAAAGACATTGCAGCACTGATCAGAAGCCAATAAGGTGGGTCTCTGATCGTTTTAACCCCTTAGAGCCCACAGTCGCCCAGGATTGTGGTATCTAACGTTTAATTTTCCTTAAAGGGAATCCATCACAAAAACCTGTTCTATATTTTATTTATGCTAAAAAAAGCTATTATATATTTGTAAGAAATAATAAATAAATAAAAATTCCAATGTGTGAATTATTATAAATAAATATTAGATTTTACCATATTTACCATCTTTGGTCACCAGGGGGAGCTCTGCTGGCCAAATGAGGCTTTGAGCAACCTGTAAGTAGGCATGCTGCAAAAAAGTGGGTGGTACCAATGACATCACCAATTTACACCTTCAGCGGTGACATCACTGCTTCAGCAAGATAAGATGAGACAATGGCTTCGTTACAAAAACACAGATCTCTGCTCCTCAGGCTCCTCCCCCACTGGTCACATGGCCGATTACATCACTAAGGTCCTACAGCCCCAAGAACCTCCATCTACTCTGTTTCTGAGTCCCGGGCCGCTCACCCCAGCAGTACACTCAGCAAAAATTGTCTGCACTGCTGGGGTGAGCTGCCATAGAATTTAGAACAGGCAGCCTAATGAAGACAAGGACGCTGCTGCAGGAGTGAGGAGCAGGCAGTGGGCTTCCCCCAGCAGCAAGGAGGGAGGACCTGGCTGTGTGTTACTGGTGTCATCACAGGGGCGGGCTCACGTCTTCCATTCATTCTCTATAGGGTCGGCAGCGACTGAGAAAACCTATGTACATGCCTGCCGTAAGTGAGGTGCCATTGTGTTGTAAACCCAGACTGTCACACTTTACTTCCAACATGGCAGCCCCCATGTAAGGCAAGAAAACTGAATAAAAAAAACATTTACACAATTTGAAAAATACATTATGTCAAAACCTGCTTTTCTTATGTTGTAAAACATATCAAAATTTTTTTCTTTGCGATAGTGTCCCTTTAAATGGTCCCTGAGCCACCATGAGAGTATTCTACCTGAGAGCCTCCTCCTTCTGCTTCTCCAGCTCAAACATCCTCCGTTCCTGCTCCTTCTGCCTCATCTTCTCAGCCTCCATGTCCTTCTGCTTCTCCAGCTGCTGCTTGCTGTGCATCTCCCGCAGCTCCTGCAAAGACACAGTTATTTGGATACCGGACGTCAACAGAGGGGATACAGATCTGAAATATTCATATATTCATAGAAATATAGGGCAATTATAAATGGACAGGACTACAAATCCCATCCTCCACAGGACACATATGACACCTAGCCGCACAACCGTTACCTTTAGCTGGTTATTAAAGACATCGATTTCCTGAAGTTTCGCCCGGGTTTCTTTCTCCACTTCATCCAGTTGGTCTCGGAGCTGCTGACGACCGATTTCCTTGGCTTCCAAAGCTCTTTTTAGTGTAAGGAGGGAGTCTCCTGGGAACAAGTCAGAAATCCAACAGTGAATATTTCTCTCTGACATGAGTGCTCAACCTATGTGCAAGTCCTATACCCACACTAAGGGGGAATGACCATTGTGGTCGAGGAAGAGGTGCACGATATCTCTAGGCACAGTGTAACTGGCTAACAGGTCTGGAGGCTTGCTTAAAGGGATTATCCCATGACTAATCCTAAAAAATGAAGCTCAGACATCATATAGTACATGATAATCTCTTTCTAATAAAGCTAGAACCAGCCCTGTACCTCACATGGGTCCAGAGATCTCACCATTCATTGCTCTGCTAGATTTATATCAAGCTGACAGCTCAGGGGGCGTGTCTCAGCCCTGCCTATCACAGCTCAGGGGGCGTGTCTCAGCCCTGCCTCTCACAGCTCAGGGGGCGTGTCTCAGCCCTGCCTCTCACAGCTCAGGGGGCGTGTCTCAGCCCTGCCTCTCACAGCTCAGGGGGCGTGTCTCAGCCCTGCCTCTCACAGCTCAGGGGGCGTGTCTCAGCCCTGCCTCTCACAGCTCAGGGGGGCGTGTCTCAGCCCTGCCTATCACAGCTCAGGGGGCGTGTCTCAGCCCTGCCTATCACAGCTCAGGAGGCGTGTCTCAGCCCTGCCTATCACAGCTCAGGAGGCGTGTCTCAGCTCTCCCTATCACAGCTCAGGAGGCGTGTCTCAGCTCTCCCTATCACAGCTCAGGAGGCATGTCTCAGCTCTCCCTATCACAGCTCAGGAGGCATGTCTCAGCTCTCCCTATCACAGCTCAGGAGGCGTGTCTCAGCTCTCCCTATCACAGCTCAGGAGGCGTGTCTCAGCTCTCCCTATCACAGCTCAGGAGGCATGTCTCAGCTCTCCCTATCACAGCTCAGGAGGCATGTCTCAGCTCTCCCTATCACAGCTCAGGAGGCAATTGAAGGATGAAACTGAGCATGTGCGGCCATCTCAGTGAAAACCGTAGAATATTTTTCGTGGGGCAACCCCTTTAAGCATCTCTGCCTGCCATAGTAATCAGTGAGGATGGCGGTCTGACACCACCCACCCTCACTGATCAGATGTTTTGGGCAGCCGTGGCACCGGAAACTATAAAATGTAGGGCACAGAAGGTTTGAATGGAAGCTGTGCTGTGCATCGCGGTTGTCTGAAACAGCTGTTCGAAAGGGGTGCCTTCATGGAATTGCGTGTGGAAAATCCATACAACAAAGCAGATGAGATTTTACAGAATTTCACCCAAAAATCCACAATTAAATCTGCACACAGCTTGATGTACAGTGCAGATGTTAAATCCGTGGCATGCCATTTATGCTGAAGATTTCACCCTTTGTAATAAAGAGGGTGAAATTTGTGGGAACCTACTTAATTCACGCTATGGATTCTGATAAAAAGCCTGCCTCTTCTGTGCACCCCTGAAACCAGTGACTGGCTGCAAAGGTTGTATCAGCTCGACAACACGGGACCAATGCAGCCAATTGCTGGTTTCTTTTGTGCACGACTGAAACCAGTAATTGGCTGCAGCGGTAACATCATCTTGACAACGCGTGACCAATCCAGCCAATCACTGGCCTTTTCTGTGCACCATTACTGATGCAGCAATTTTCCGTTTTTGCATTTTCGTTTTTCACACTCTCTGCCTTCCTTCCCGTAGCCATAACTTTATTTTTCCGACCACATAGCCATATGAAAAAATGGCAAATCAGCAGTTTTATTTTTCCCCCCGTTATGCCATTCATAGTATAGGATATGATTTTTTATTATTATTTTTATTTTGTGGACCACAACATTCAAGAATCAGATTACAATTTGTATAGAGTAATGGAATTTTCTCCATTATCCTATACAGAAATAGTTCTATTACAATTCAGTGCTGCCACCTGCTGGCCTGAATTGTAATATACAAGTAATGAGCCTGGAAGCCTAGTACAGGCTCATTGCTTACATGGAATGCCTCCCCTGATCTCCGCTGGGGAAGGAGTTCCTGTGCACATGTACATCAGCTTTCGGTAAGGAGTTAAGCCATCCAAGAGGACTGTAAGACGCAAACAGAACAGACGTATACTCCTCTAGCCTTTGAGGATTACCTCACATATTATTAAGACTATTAAAGAAGAACTCCCGCAAAAAATTTTATTCTCTGACCTGTTAGAAAGGTGCATGATATAATCTGTAGTGAATGTCACTGATAAGAAAATGACAGTTTCTGTGAGTAAAAACCTCTCTTCTTATTGTAGCTGGGTCATGTGACCAACTCGCTGACCTCCAACTGACCCAGGACAGAAAGCCAGTAACTGCTCTATTCATTCCTATGGGAGCCTCACTTTCAGTCTCATAGGAATACATAGAGAATTAGACTTCCTGTCCACACATAAGTCTCTGTGTGAGTTGGTGGGTCTAATTGCTGGTCACATGACACAGATAAGAAACTTCAGGATGATATAAGTCAAAAATTCAGACACTGGTAAGAAAATGACATTCACTACAGATTATATCATGTACATTTCTAGCAGGACATGGAATAAAATTTTTGTCGGGAGTTCTTCTTTAAGAAACCTCAGGCCTCCTGAGATATTGTGACAGAATCCATCAATACTCACTGTGCAAACTGTTCTGCTGAACCTGCTTTAGCTGGTCGTTCAGCAACTGCTTCTCAGGAATCAATTTTCCAAGCAGCTGCTGAGACTCCTGGAAGGTAAAAAAAAAAAATTATAATAACTGGGACACCATAAACACAATTGAAAAAGGAGAAAAACCAAGTGGATCTACAAGCTGACGATGAAATAACAATTGTGGAGCATCCCTACTTACAACTCGGCATTGTGTTGTCCCTCTTTTAATCCTACTGGAAACATATGGACAACATTGACAACTGGGTGCTGTCAGCTGCCAGGCTCACATGAGGTGTCGCTTCCATAGATTACGTGTCATTACCCTGGCAAGTACACTACACTTTGCTACCCCCTACAACAGGGATTAGCAACCTCCGGCACTCCAGCTGTTCTGAAACTACAACTCCCAGAATCCTCCTTTCACTTCCACGAGAGTAACAAGAACAGCTGAATAGGTGTGCATGCTGAGAGTTGTAGTTTCACAGCAGCTGGAGTCAGGGCTGTGGAGCCTGTAAGCCAAAGCCCCGACTCCAACTCCTCAATTTCCCCTAATTCCGACTCCAACTCCCTCATACATGGCACATGTTTAAGTGATAACTTTAAAGAGGACCTTTCACGGTTTTGAATTACTGTAGATAAATACCTCTTGTCCCGGGGTACCCCCCCGCTGATGCTGCCACTCTGCCTAGTTTTTTAAAATACAGCTCCTACTCCCCGCTGAGCCCGCCTGTAGTTTTCATGCTCAGTATGTAAATACTGAGCATCAGTACAGGGAGGAGGAGACGCCGGCATTTCTCAATGGGCGTCTCCTTCTCCCTGGCTGTGCCGCGATCCAATCACAGCGGAGAGCGTCACAGCCAGGGAGAAGGTGAGGTTTTTTTTTCTCCCTGGCTGTGACGCTCTCCGCTGTGATTGGATCGCGGCACAGCCAGGGAGAAGGAGACGCCCATTGAGAAATGCCGGCGTCTCCTCCTCCCTGTACCGATGCGCGAAAACTACAGGCGGGCACAGCGGGGAGTAGGAGCTGTATTTTAAAAAACTAGGCAGAGTGGCAGCATCAGCGGGGGGTACCCCGGGACAAGAGGTATTTATCTACAGTAATTCAAATCCGTGAAAGGTCCTCTTTAAACAAACTTTGCATGAATCAATAGTACAGATATATTACAAACTTTTTTGTTATGACATGTACTAGATATCTTTACTCTGAACTTCCAGTATTAGGCTTTTCTCTGGGTACAGCTCTCTAAGGGCCTGATGTATGAAAACTGTCTAGGTCTAAGACTTTCTTTGTTGCCCATAGCAACCAATCAGAGCTTCCCTTTCATTTCTCCAGAGCACTATATGAAATGAAAGGGGAGCTCTAATTGATTTCTATGGGCAAGAAAGAAACTTCTACACCTAGACAGTTTTCATATATAAGGCCCGAGGTGTTTTACATCAGAGGAAAAGCAAACTAAAACAAAGCATACAGAGAGAACATGCACTGGACAAGTGATTTATACACAGTTTATTGAAAGTCTAAATATACTAAGAAGTATTTGCCTTAAAGGGGTTTTCTCAGCAGGTTGATTCACTGGCTGACAGGCCGTTTGCACTCACTCTGTCTCCTCAGGCTGTGTGTGTGTGGGGGGGGGGGGTCTCCAGCAGTTATTAGCATATATTAACTTACTCTGACAGAGCAGGAGATTGTGATCTCTAACACAATTACAGGTAAAGCCACGCTTCACAGTCCTTACAACACTTGTACCCTTTGCTTACAGCAGGTAATCACTCAAAGCTCAGTCCCATCATTCTTCACATCAGATAACAGTCTTTCTGGTCTGCAGGTTACCAAAGAAACCTGTGTGCAGTGAGAGACCTGGTGAACTGTCAATAGTTCATGACCAACGTAAAAATCTACTGACCACTGTATTTAGAAAATGTCTTCTTTTAACTGTCCCTTTATGTAGAAAGCTAATCTTTGTAACTAGTGAGAAAACCTCTGTAATCCTGTTTTCTTTAGTAGATCTGAGATGAGTACAGCCATTCCTTCCCAGTGCCGTTTTCCTCTGATCTGTAGAGGAGGAGCTTCACTTCTAACCATTTACATAAAGGGCAGCACACAGTCATCTCAACTGAAAGCCTAGATCCTTAGTTCAGGAATAGAACAGACATTTATAGGACATTTCATCATTTTCCCAAAGTCTTATGAAAATATATTCAGCACATATTGCACTGAACTAAATGTACCAATTTTATATATATTTTAGGAGTCTGAGTCTGTCCATTTTATTCCGGCTCCACCAAAATGGACACCGTCTCCACAGCCCTGCCGCAGCATTCCAGTGACCGGAGTCGGTCCATTTTACACTGACTCCAACTCCACCAAAACGGACACCGACTCCACAGCCCTGTCAAAGTGAATTCAGTCATACAAAGTGGTACAATGTCACTCTGTCTGCAACAGAGGAATATTTTTTTCTTTTTGTTCTTGCAGCAGACGACCTCAATCCATTATCACTTTAAACAGTTGGAGTAGGTTTTTCTACCTCCATCTTCATGGGTTTTGTGGACCACTGCAAAAAATGTTTTTTCTTCATGTCTTATAACTTGTATTTGTTATACCTTTTATTTTTACGTCCTGTAACTGAAAATTTCAATAAAAAGATTTTTAAAAAATGTATGTTTTTTTTTTTTAAAAAAAAAAGGGAATCTGTCAGCAGCTTTGACCATGCTAAACTGCTGACTGCACTAGGCAGGGGCTGAGGAGATCAGGACAAACATACCTTTTGTGAAGCTTTTATTGTCAGGAGCAGTGTGAACATTAACTTTCACTCTGCCAGATTCTCCTCCTAAGGTCCTGGAGGCGGAGCTTCACTGTGACATGCTCTCTGCATTGTATTTCACAGCCCCTCCCCTCTGAGCGACAGCTGAAGTGGCCTCCTGATTGAATGTTATAGCTGATACTCAGTGCAGATGGGAGAGGCTGTGAAATAACTCAATGCAGACAGCACTTCTTTGAGAAACTCCACCTCCTGGGCATTTGCAGAAGCAAAATGAAAACCTCATATTCACTCTACTCCTGATAAAAGCTCTGCAAAAGGCATGTTTGTACTGCTCTCCATGGCGCCTACCTAGAGCTGTCAGAGTATGTGAGGAACCCAACATGAGCAGAGGGGAACATACAGACTTCACGTACCTGAAGCTGCTGCTGTAGATGTGTGATTTCTGCAATCCTCAGCTCTCGGGACTTGTTTGTACTTTCTATCTCTTGCCGCTGTGTGGTGAGACGATATCTGATGTCTTGAAGTTTTCCTTCCAGCTGATGCTTTTTGTCATTCTTTAAGGGAAGCAAAAGGACGTCTTAGACTTGGAAGCATTTGGTCAGGGGCTGACAAGTGACAAGTTCTGTGCTTTAACTTACCAAAGCTTCCAGCTCAAACTCAAGAGTCTTCTTCTTTGCCTTCAAGACCACAATATCCTCTTGTTCCTTGTTTCTTTGATTCAGGAGCTCCTGGCGCCGATTCCTTTCCCACTCCAGTTGTCGCTGACGTTCTAGTTCTCGCTTTGCAGCCTGATTATGAGAGTTATGCAACTTTAAGTTAACTCGGCATGACAATTTACATATTATACCTCCATACCAACAGATTTTCTTAAGCAGACAGCTTACAACACTGTAACAAATGTCATCCAGCACTTTATACTGAATGGTACCTTCATTCAATTTTGCATCAAATAATACGTTTTTGTAAAAAATGGATAAAATGTCATGTTTGCAGCTAAAAGTATGATAAAAGCAGAGACTGGGATTAATAAGGAGTTTAAAAAAAAATCTACAAAATTTATTACTGGAGGCTGTAAAGGGGAGATGACCGTAAGCTGTGATTGGTAAGGGGGGAGGGGCGATAACATGAAGACAAGTCTCTTCCCCCAAATCACCGAACTGCTCCTGTTAAAGGGCTGGACTCATTTTCGACAAAATGTAAATGGCAATACGCTATTCAGACAATGAACAAGACTTGCTATGACATCTTTGGAATCCAGATGCTTCTTCCTATGATTAAAGCATAACTGTCTTTTTTTTTGTGTAATGTACAGAAGCAGTGATACTGACCATTTCTGTAACATACTTTTGTGAGGAATAAGGAATCATGATCCAGGTTTTAGCCATGATTTAATCATAAGAATCATGACCTGACAAGCACAGCCATCTGCTGGCACCTAGCAGATGGAGTAAACACAGCAGGGGTCCTGCCTTCAAAGCAGGTCACTTGTATACGATTCACACCTTTCCCAGCCACTCCGGAACCAAAGCTCTTTACACAAGAAGAACCCCTCAGCAGGGAGCTATCAGCTTGTTAGCCATGATAGCCACTTTCCAGACATATTGGAGCCAGGAATTAATAAAGAATTATGTACTGGCTGTTCATCACAAACCTAAGCCAATCATATATTCACGAGGCGGGGACACAGAGGGACAGGTACAAGTCCATAAGTTAGCGATCACATGTCAGGAAGCGGAGATACGGAGATCTCAAAGCAGGAACCTGATAAGTGTGTCGTGTTTGGTCTCCACCTGTAGCTGAAACTCAGGTGGGTCAGTTGGTTCCAGAACCCTTTCCCTGTGACCTCCCGGTCTGGAGCTATGGGCCATATTGGTTTTGTGGAGCTTTTTGCTACCAGAACTGTGACGGGGGGTTGACACCTCCCGGGTGAGGAGGGGAGTGGCCGGCTGCAGGATAAAAGGCCCCAGAGAACAGAGGCCATTGTCTTTCTCTGGAGGGGGGGGTCACCCTGAACACGGTGTTTGGAGAGACCTTGGACAAGCTGCTGACATCACTGCCCCCCCATGTGGTTACAGCCAGGCCTTACCTCAACCCAGAAATCATCTTAACGGACTATACATCTCTCTGGTAATGGACTATTGTTCTGTTCAATTCTGTTGTACCATACCACTTGTATCTGCATATCTGACCGTTTTATCCATCTTCTGTGTATATAGTTATATCTAGTGAGCCCTTAAGGTGATTAAAACAGGATTTTTGTAAAACTTACCGTAAAATCCCTTTCTTGTGGCTTCATTGGGGGACACAGCACCAGTGGGATATAGGCAGCTGCCACTAGGAGGCGACACTAGATAATCAAAAAGAGAGCCCCGCCTGGCAGCCTATATCCCTCCTACGGACACCAGGCTAGCTCAGTTTAGTTAATAAGCAGTAGGAGCCAAACAGAAAGATACAAACCAGTCTGAACCCGGGGACGAGAACTCAAGGAACAGCAAACAAGCCTGGGAAACAGAACAACCCAGAAAAAAAACAGGGTGGGAGCTGTGTCCCCCAATGAAGCCACAAGAAAGGGATTTTACGGTAAGTTTTACAAAAATCCTGTTTTCTTGTGCCTATCATTGGGGGACACTGCACCAGTGGGACGTACAAAAGCAGTCCCAGAGGGTGGGGAAAAAGAACAATTCCCAGGTGGCCAGCCTACCGTATGGCGGCCTGCAGAACCCTGCGGCCCAGACTGGCATCAGAAGAAGCCAGGATGTGGACCTGGTAAAACTTGGTAAAGGTATGCACCGAGGCCCAGGTGGCGGCTTTGCAAACCTGGGACACCGATGCATGATGGCGAACCGCCCAGGAAGCTCCCACGGCCCTGGTGGAATGGGCAGTGACCCGGAAGGGGGGGGGAACCTGTCCCGAGAGCGATAGGCCTCAGAGATGACGGCCGTAATCCAACGCGCAATGGTCACCTTAGAAGCGGCAAGACCCTTGCGGGGACCCTCAGGGATGACGAACAAGGAATCCGACCGACGGAAGGGAGCTGTGAGGGACAAATAGACCCGGATAGCTCGGACAAGGTCCAGACAGTGAAGGGAGCGTTCCCTAGGATGGGAAGGGGCAGGACAAAGAGAGGGAAGAACTATATCCTCATTGATGTGGAATGCCGAAACAACCTTCGGAAGGAAGGAAGGGAGAGGGCGCAAAACCACCTTATCCTTGTGCAAGACAAGATAGGGGGAGCGACAGGAGAGAGCGGCTAATTCAGATACACGGCGGATGGACGTAACCGCCACCAGAAAAGCGACCTTCCAAGAGAGAAGACGCAGAGAAATCTCTCGCAAGGGCTCAAAGGGAGGACCCTGGAGCACATCGAGCACCAAGTTAAGATCCCAGGGCTCGATGGGGGGGCGGAAGGGGGGATTCAGACGAAGAACACCCTGTAAAAAGGTCTTCACCTGGGAGCGCAGAGCCAAGGCCCTCTGAAAAAGCACGGACAGGGCGGAGACCTGAGACCGAAGGGTAGAATGGCTGAGACCCTGGTCAAGGCCGGACTGTAAAAAAAGAGAGGATCCTAGGTGTGGAACAAACGAGAGGATGCACACGACGTTGCTCGCACCAAGAAAAAAAGGATTTCCAGACCCGATGGTAAATACGAGCCGACTGAGGCTTACGGGCCCTAAGCATAGTCTGGATGACAGACTCAGACAGGCCCCGAAACCTCAGCACCGCGGCTTCAACAGCCAAGCCGTCAAATTGAGCTGAGGTAAAGTGAGGTGGAAGATCGGCCCTTGAGAAAGGAGGTCTGGCCGCAGGGGAAGACGCCAAGGGGCGTCGGCCAGGAGGTGGATCACGTCTGCGTACCAGGACCGGCGAGGCCAGTCCGGAGCGATAAGGATGGCGGGAACGCCGAGAGCCTTCAGCCGTTTGAGGACCCGCGGAAGAAGAGGGAGCGGGGGAAACAGGTAAATCAGGGAGAACTGATCCCAAGGGGTCACCAGGGCGTCCACCGCGAACGCGCGGGGATCCCGAGCCCGAGCCACGTAAGTGGGGAGCTTGTGATTGAGCCTGGACGCGAACAGATCCACGTCGGGGAAGCCCCACCGACGGCAAACCTGACGAAAAACCTGTGGATGGAGAGACCACTCTCCGTGGTCCAGGGACTCGCGACTGAGATAATCCGCCGCCCAGTTGTCTACGCCTGGAATGTGGACGGCAGAGAGAGCCGGGACGAACTGTTCCGCCCAGCAGAGAATCCGAGCGGCCTCCGCCATCACGGAGCGGCTTCTGGTGCCCCCCTGGCGGTTCAGATAGGCAACGGCGGTGGCGTTGTCCGTCTGAACCCGAACAGGGCAACCCCGGAGGAAATCGGTCCAACGAGTCAAGGCAAGGAATATCGCCCGAAGCTCCAATATATTGATGGGAAGGCGCGACTCCGGCAAGGTCCACGTGCCCTGAGCCGTCAGGACACCGAAAATCGCACCCCACCCGGTCAGGCTGGCATCGGTGGTGATGACCAGCCATTGAAGGGGGAGGAAGGAGCGGCCCTGAAGAAGAGCTGGAGACGTCAGCCACCAAAGCAACTCCCTGCGGACTGCCGGGGAGAGGACGATCTTCCTGTCCAGGGAGAGTGGAGACTTGTCCCACTGGGCCAGAATCGCTCCCTGGAGGGGACGAGAGTGGAACTGAGCAAAAGTGACGGCCTCGAACGAGGAGACCATCTTGCCCAGCACCCGCATGCAGAAGCGGAGAGAACAGGGGGAGCCCGAGCGGAGCTTGGAGACAGCCGAGCGCAGGGAAGAGATCTTGTCGCGAGGCAGGAGAACCCGAGCCGTCTCGGTGTTGAACAACATCCCCAGAAACTCCATCGAGCGAGAGGGGAGCAGGGACGACTTCCGGAAGTTGATCACCCAGCCGAAACTGGAAAGCAGATCGAGCGTGATCTGAAGGCTGGACTGAGCATCCTGCAAGGTGCGGCCCTTTACTAAAAGGTCGTCCAGGTACGGGATGACCGCCACTCCTCTGGCACGAAGGAGAGCCATGAGGGGGGCAAGGGTTTTGGTAAAAACCCGGGGCGCTGTTGAGAGACCGAAGGGCAAAGCGACAAATTGGAAATGTAGAGAACCGATGGCGAAACGAAGAAAGCGCTGATGACTCAGCGCGATGGGCACATGGAGATACGCATCGCGTATGTCGATGGAAGCGAGAAACTCGCCCTGGTCCAGGGACGCGACCACCGACCGCAACGATTCCATGCGGAAGTGGCGGAGGCGGACATAGCGGTTGAGGTGCTTCAGATCCAGGATGGGCCGAACAGAGCCGTCCTTTTTGGGGACGGTGAACAGGTTCGAGTAGAAGCCCTGGAAGCGCTCGGAGGGGGGAACTGGAACTACAACCCCTTGAGCAAGGAGGTGGTGAACAGCGCGGGAAAGAGCCAAAAGCCCTGCAGAAGAGCGGGGGATCCGAGACAGGAAAAAACGAGGAGGCGGAAAGGACGCAAACTCGATTTTGTATCCGGAAGACACCACCTCCCGTACCCACGCGTCGGTGACGTGGGCGAGCCATACCTACTTGAAGGAGAGCAGACGACCCCCCACCCGAGGGGAAGACTCGAGTGGGGGAAAGCCTTCAGGAAGAAGACTTGGGGGCAGGGCCCTTGGAAGGGCGGGAGCGCGGCTGCCAGGACGGCCGGGGCTTAAAGGAGGGCTTCCCGGAAGAGGCGGCTGAGGGAGCACCCTTCGAGGACTGCTGACGAGCAGGGGCTTGGAAGGAGCGAAAGCGACTGGAACGCTTCGGAGGCTGGGAGCGCCTGGGCCGGTTCTGTGGCAACAAAGAACTCTTGCCACCGGTGGCGTCAGAAATAATCTTGTCCAACCGCTCCCCAAAAAGCCTGTTTCCTGAAAAGGGAAGACAAGCAAGAGCCTTCTTGGAGGCGGCGTCAGCCGACCAAGATTTCAGCCAAACAGAGCGACGAATGGCAACGGAGTTGGCCACAGCCCGAGCAGACAGGCGAGCCGCTTCCTGGGAAGCATCACACAGATACTTAGAGGCATGAAGAATCTGTGAGGCTAGGGACAGCAGATCCTCACGAGGGACCTCCGAAGAGATGTCACGGACCAGTTGCTTGGCCCAAGCGGAGCAGGCCTTACTGACCCAAGACGCCGCAAAGGAAGGGCGAAGGGCAGAACCCGCAGCAATGAAAACGGACTTGGAGAACGTGTCAATCTTCTTGTCCACAGGATCTGTCAGGGACGCACCGTCCGCTAAGGGGAGGGTGGTAGATTTAGACAGCCGGGAGACAGGGGGGTCCACAGTAGGTGGGACCGTCCAGGCGGAGACTAAATCCGCAGCAAACGGAAAAAGAGCTTCTGTCCGCTTAGAGGAGGGAATGCGCCGGTCGGGGTGCTTCCATTCCTTGTCCAAGAGATTCTCAAAGTCCTTATGACTAGGGAATACCAGCGGTTGCCGCTTATGGCGACTAAACGAAACTTCGCCTCTGGCCGCAGAGGGAGATTCGTCCCGGATATGGAGTGTGTCCCGCACTGCACGGACCAAGGCTTGCACCGCAGAGGCCAGATGGTCCTCCCTGTCAGACCCTGAGGCAGAGTCACAGGAGTCCCCCGAGGCGTCAGAGAGGTGTTGCTGAGAACCGCCCGCAGTGGACTTTTCCGGAGAAAGGTCAGAGGAATACCGGGAAGGTGACCGAGAAGGGGAACGCCGACGCCTCTTGGAGGACCGTCCCCTGGAAGGGGAGTCAGGAGACACCTGAGGAGGGGTCGCAGAGGGGGGCGCCTGGGCCGGCAACCGGTCAATGGCGTGGATCATGACCTGAGACAACTTAGAGAGGTCACCGATCGCCTGGGTCAGGGACCTAGCCCACTCGGGTGGGGCCGCAACCGAGCCAGAAGGAGCGGGAGCCTCGGTGGGAAGGGTACCAAGGGTAAGGCAAGGCACACATAGGGAGCCAGACTGACCGCTAGGGAATTTTTGACTACAGCGAGCGCACGCAAAGTGCGTCGCCACAGCCACCGGAACATGCTGCCTTGGGGGGTCGTCCCGGGGACCAGACATGGTGAAGGGCCCAACGGACAAGCAATAGCCTGGAGAAAGAGGAGTATCACCCACTGGGTGCCTACCAGACCCTGGAGCAGCAGTGCAAGCACTGGAGAAAAACGCTGCAGACCACTGGAGGAGCTGTATACCACTGGAGCTGTGCCGTGCGGACCCCTGAAGGCAGAGTAGACCGGCTGAAAACAGTCTCAGGAGCAGAGCCACCGCAGGATGGAGACTGAAGGAAGGACCACCCACAAAAAGGAGGGGCTAAGAGGAGAGAGGAGCCCGCCGGCGGGAACAGGAGAGGGCCGGCAGAACAGCGGGCGGGCGCGCCGCCCAGCGTGACGTCACTGGGAGGCGCCCGCCCACATGCGGCCTAGCAAGGGGAAAGCCGCGGCCTCAAGTAGAGAAGCGCCCGGCCGAAAGTGCGGCGCGGCGCGCCGCCGGAAGAACAGGCGCGTCTGCCCCGCACAGAAGGAGGAACCAGAGAGTCCCCGGAACCAGGGGGCAGCCCGGAGAACACGCGGGAGGCCACGGAAGGAACCGGGGCCCAGAGAAAGACCGGAGCACGCAGCCACCGGAGGAAAAGGCCATGCATGTGGGCTAGCAGAAGACCGGCCAGGAGGTCCCCAGAGGCAGCTATACAGGGCGCAGGGGGAGGAAGGCAACATACTCACCGCTCCGACGACTTCAGGTGCGCGCAGGGTCACCCCTTCAGTGACCTCGCACCGGAGTGGGGCACTGGCATCCAGCTGCAGGGAGCAGCTACAAAGGCGGATGGGTGACCGGCGCAGGGAGAATATGAACATATTCTCCAGGCACCCTCAGGGGGGTCTACGTCTGATGTGGCTTTCCACGCCGACGGCCCCCCTGATAACCTAAAAGAAAAAAGAAAGAAATAAAACTAAAATAAAAAATCAGAGGTGCAAAGCACCGGTGTCTACCTCCTACGGACACTAGACTAAAAACTGAGCTAGCCTGGTGTCCGTAGGAGGGATATAGGCTGCCAGGCGGGGCTCTCTTTTTGATTATCTAGTGTCGCCTCCTAGTGGCAGCTGCCTATATCCCACTGGTGCTGTGTCCCCCAATGATAGGCACAAGAAATATATAATTTAATCTTGTGCTGTTCTTGTATCTTGATCACAAATCCCTACGTCCGTGTTTCCGGTAATATTATTATACACTACCTAGGGTTGGCTGCGCACCTGATATAATCCGTTAACAGACCAGAGTTATATCAAACGAGAGCTGGTGGCAGTACTACCGGGCTGACTTGGTTTCGCTGGTGATAGCGAAAAGGGTCTCTCCGCTGGTCAGGATTGTGAGTGAGCCTAGCGCTACGCAGGGATCACGTGGGCTACCCTCTCTCCCTTTCTGTGCCCGCATGGACAGGAGGTGTCTGTGAAAAACCGTGCCGTACGTAACCTTACACCCCCTGAGGGGGCGTGGAACGTCACGTGTTTCTAGTCAAAGACTGAACCGTACCGTGTGATACCCACCTATGCATGCTCAGGGCGGGGCTGCAGGTACAGTTTGTCACACTTTAATTACTGAAATCGTCCATTTCTACTAGAAAAATAGCTGTAAAGTGGCCCATTTTGAGCCTTAGCAATGCTCCTCTGTCTTCTGTTTACATAACAACACAGTCAGTGTTAGCAAGTCTCCACAGTTATGTAAACAGAAGACAGAGGAGCGTTGCTAAGGCTCAAATTGGGCGACTGTAGAGATTTTTCTAGTAGAAAAGTACAATTTCAGTAATTAAAATATATTACAAAAATGGTCAGCATCACTGCCTCTACACATTATACAAATAATAAAAAAATTTGACAGTTACACTTTTAAGGTAAAAGACCACAAAAATCTGTTACCTCTCTCCGCTCGATTTCTTTCCTCCGCTCCTCTTCTCGTTGCCGCTCCAGCTCGCGCTGCTTTTCTAGCTGCTTCTCCAGCTCTTGTTGGCGCTTTCGCTCCTGTTCCTGGCGCTCCCGTTCCTTCCTCTCTTGCTCGGCCCGCTCCAGCTGGGCTAATCTCTCCTGCTCTTTGCGCTGCTGCTCCAGTAGAGCCTGCCGCCTCTTCTCCAACTCCAGGTTCCCACGCTCAAAGTTCTCCCTCTTCTTATCTTCGAATGTCACTGGGAGAATAAGCACGCATGGTCATGGATGCTCGATTTACATGTACTCGCAAAACAACGTCTTCTAGTGATTACGATAATCCATCACTTTATGACTCCCCCCCCCCCCCCCCCCAACTCTCCTGATAATGTGTGTACGGATTGATGGGTGCTGCTACACAGGACAACCCCTTTTAACCAAGATACAGGGCCAAGAATATATATATGTACCTGGCAGTCTTTTGTCGGCCGGCTGCGGCTCCTCCTCTGCTGGTTCCTCAGGTAAACGTTGATCTACAGACACTGAGCTCATCATGGATATGCCGCTACCAGAACGAACCCTTCTGTTAAAAACACCAAAAATAAAAATTCCACCTTGGTCAGTATGCATCTTGCTTAACAAAAAAGCTCTGATGTTCATAGACACATTGACCCTCGTCAGCCATAATGTGCGTTTTCTCCTTGTGTCACCAAAACTGCTCTAATCTGACCAGACATGGACTCCATAGGTGTCCCAAGGCATCTGTCAGAAGATGTCAGATGTAGATTCTTCTCTAGTCCTGTAAGTTGAGGTCTCTATGGCTTGGACTTGTTTTTCCAGTAGATCCCAAAGGGACAATCAGATTGAGATTTGGCGAATTTGGAGTCAACACCTTGAACTCTTTGTCATGATCCTCAGACCGCAGTGCGACAGGGGCATTACCCTTGTGAAAGGGACCACTGCCACACTGTTTAAGTAGATGGTACATGTCCCATCCACATGATCAAGATCCAACGTTATTCACTTCACCTTTAATAATATGGCTCATCGGTGTAGATCCTCGACAGCAATGTTGAGTAAAGCCCGTTAAAGGAATATTCTGCAGGATATTCCATAGATAGATGCAAGTCCATCTCTGAGACCTGCACCTATCATCAAAATGTGGTTCCCTTGATCGCCATCCCGTTTGGCGAGGTGGTCACTGGCCGCCAGATCTATGCGAGGAATGAACAGAGATCCATGGCTCTTCCCATTTAGATGGAAGGGACACAGCGTCCCGAAAATGTATATTATGTAATGTCGTGTGCTCCTCACCTGAAAGATGGAGGGATGTAATCTGGAGGCAGAACAGGAGGCAGCGGCTGCCCGGACATAGCGAGGTCTATTAAGTGCATAGCCAAGATAAACTCTTCAGCTGTTAACTTCCCATCCTGGTCAATGTCTGAAAGATTCCTGTAAGAGAACAAAGGAAAGTAGAATACACTTAAAGGGGGTTGTCCCACGAAAAATATTCTACAGTTTTAAAACCAGCACCTGGATCTGAATATTTTTATAATTGCATGTAATAAAAAATTTAGCATAGCCATAAAATACATAAAATGTATCTGTATAGCGCCACCCGCTGTTTGTTCTTTTTCTCATTTCTTTGTCCTGCTCACTGAGATGGCCGCACATGCTCAGTTTCATCCTTCAACTGCCTCCTGAGCTGTGATAGGCAGAGCATGGACACGCCTCCTGAGCTGTGATAGGCAGAGCATGGACACGCCTCCTGAGCTGTGATAGGCAGAGCATGGACACGCCCCTGTAGCTTTAGAAGAAAAGACACTCCCCTTGAGCTTTCAGCTTGATATAAATCTAGCAGAGCAATGAATGTGGAGATCTCTGGATCCATGTGAGGTACAGGGCTGGTTCTAGCTTTGTTAGAAAGAGAATCTCATGTACTATATGATGTCTGATTATCTTTTTTTTACATTAGTCATGGGATAACCCCTGTAAGTAAACGAGGACTACAGGATAGCTGGCGCTCCCATTGAAGTGAACGGAGGGTGGCTGTGCTTGCGCGGTGCGCTCTCGTTCACTTTGGGGGCTCCTTCAAGAGATAGGGGCGGGTCCCAGAGGTCTGGCATGGGTGGCAAATCCTAGTGATATGTTGCCAGTGTGCTGAATGGGCACACAGCAGAGCAGAGAGCACCACGGCGCCATATACAACATCTATTATACCAGAGCAGAGATATTACACGCTTACCATATTGTAGCTAGCTGGGCTTGCGGTAAACTAGATTGCATAAGTATAGTTCTTGCTTGAGGACCTAAAAAAAAAAAAAATCATGAAAATATGTTATTCATCTGGATATTATATCTCTCTCTCTCTATCTCTATCTCTCTCTCTATCTATATCTCTATCTATCTATCTATCTCTACATCTATATATTAGAAATAATTGTGTAGTGGTGGAGATGCCTGCCCATTAATATTGAATTTCTGGAAAAGCCTTTTAAGTGGGGTGCCAACCCGGGTCCACATGCCCTATGTAAGTACACAAAGTTGGTAAAGGGGATGTGGTCCGCAGCCTACTGAAACAGACATGCATGCTGGGTATATCTATGCATGTGGCTTAAGGAGTCGTGGAGACGCCCTGTAACTGAATGAGCTCTCAGCTTACACCTGCATACGAATGAAATGAATGATTGGACCAGAAGTATTACAAGAAGAGTACTGTACGTTACCTGTTAAATGGCCGCTCATAGTTTTATCATGGCTGTTGAACAACTGTCGATACTTCAGGCGCGAAGACTGAGGGACGGCCCATTCTGCCACTGGAGGAGTCCTGTAGAAGGGAAAATGGCAAAAATTAAATGTCCGCTCTGATTTATAATGGGATCCATTTGTCCCTCTTCTATTAAAGGGGTATTCTGGTTACTACAAGTTATCGGAAAGCTGAACGATTGACTAATTGCACCATTCTCCAACCAATTAAAAAAAACTGGGGTCCCATATCCGTATCTTGATGGAGTGGCAGGTTGAGCATGCGCCCTGCCACCCCAGAACTCCCACAGGGATGAATGGAGCGACAGCTCGCATGCTCGACCTACCTGCTCCGTTCATTTTGGGGGTGCCAAGCAGTAGGGAAACCCGTGCATGTAATCAGTGGGGGTCCCGGTGGTAGGATCCCCACCAATCTTGTGGACAGGGGATAACATGGCAATAAAGGAGTATTTCAGTAATCTCAGGAAATCCCATACAGAATGAATGGAGCAGTAAAGTGCATGCTTGGCCTTCATTTCCATCTTGATGGATGCACGAGACCCCCGTCTTTGGGATGAGAGCAGCAGAGCGCATGCTCGGCCGGCCTTTTACATCTTGATGGATGCAGGAGACCCCCATCTTTGGGATGAGAGAGCAGTAGAGCGCATGCTCGGCCGGCCTTTCCATCTTGATGGATGCACAAGACCCCCATCTTTGGGATGAGAGAACAGTAGAGCGCATGCTCGGCTGGTGGGATGAGAGCAGCAGAGCGCATGCTCGGCCAGCCTTTCCATCTTGATGGATGCACAGAACAACCGTTTAGGGGATGAGAGCAGCAGAGCGCATGCTCGGCCTACCTCTCCATCTTGATGGATGCACAGGATCCCCATCTTTGGGATAAGAGCAGCAGAGCGCATGCTCGGCCAGCCTTTCCATCTTGATGGATGCACAGAACAACCGTTTAGGGCAGGGGTAGGGAACCTCCGGCTCTCCAGCTGTTGTGAAACTACAACTCCCAGCAAGCATACTCGCTCTGCTCTTCTAAGAACTCTCATAGAAATGAATGAAGCATGCTGGGAATTGTAGTTTCACAACAGCTGGAGAGCCGGAGGTTCCCTACCCCTGGTTTAGGGGATGAGAGCAGCAGAGCGCATGCTCGGCCTGCCTCTCCATCTTGATGGATGCACAGGACCCCCATTTTTGGAATGATTGGGGGGGGGGGGTCTCAGCAGTTGGACCCCCGCTGATCAGTTAGTTAGGAGTTAACTTGCAGTAACCGGAGTACCCCTTTAAATATAATGTTATATTATCTCTTCCGTTCACTCATCTACAGCAGTCTCACCAGAGACCATTACACAGACAGGGGCTTACTTACACCGCCACATCAAACGACTGGGCTTTCTGCAGGGTCTTAGCGTTGATTTGGGCGCCGGCACCAGAACGGCCGAATGACGAACTCTTTGGCAATGTGGCTGCAAATACAGAGAGCCAAGAATGAGAGTCAATACACATAAAAATACTACTAGAGTACCACAAGTTATGACACTGGGCATAAAGAACAGAGAATACCGAGCCGGTTATCTACCATACAGGTGGGAGAGGTAAAGAGCTCTGCCGGGCTGGGAGTGGGCCGACCTCTGTCTCTGCCTTCATTGTAATATTATTTGTACTAGTGTTTAATAGTAATGCTGAATATTTGAAACCGAGATCGCATAACATGGTACTCGCCACTCTACATCTGTATATGGACGACTGTCACCTCTTCTGACATGTTTGCTTTGGCAAATATACTTGTATTCCCCATGATGACAATTCTTCAATCTTTTCTTAGAAATGTGTGATGGGTCATTCCTCTATTATCCCTCCTAGACATTTATGAATAAATTGACAGCTAGATGTTACCAATTGGGGGCGTGTCCCTGTGCGGTCTGACGCTGTCCAATCAGTGCCGATTCTGCCAACTGTGTGCAGACACACCCTCCTGACAAGGGTAGAACCCTGGCATTCATTTATTCTTCAATAGTAAGGAGGAATAATAGAGGGATGGCACAACACAGAATAGTAAAGGAGCATTCCATTCTTTCCTACTAATATGGCACATATGAAACTTTCAAAAAGCCCCAAAAATTCCCAGCTCAATATCTGATCAGTGGGGATCTGACTCCCGACACACCTGTGATAAGAGGAGGCAGCACTCCAGTGAGCACAATGGCCTAGGTCAGAGAGGTCATGTTCATCGGTCACAGGTAAGTGCGCAACACCAAGCACAGCCACTGTACAATGCACAGCGCTGTGTCTGATAAGCTGATCAGTGGAGGTCTTGGGTGGCTGATGCTCACTGATCAGATATTGATGACTTATCCTCAGGATAGGCCATCAGTATTAAACTTCCAGAGACCCCCTTAACTGTTTTGTCAGAGTGGAGCTCAAGCAGTGGGAAAAGTAGCTAACTGGAGGGGGGAGGGCTGCTTTAGATGCTGCTACCTCCTGAATGGTAGCAGCTAGAAACATGCAACTGGTCTTGTTTGAAAGCAGACATTCCAAGCTTTCAGACAATGCCAAATATGTTCAGGACAGAGAAAGACAGAAATCGGGATGCTGTGAAAGCAGCTGAAAATGAAAGTAAAAACAGGTTTTACTCGCAATTATTCCCAACTTGATTTCTAACAGTGATTTCTCATCTTTACCTGTCCTTTTGGTCTTGTATAAAAGCCTGGACTGTCACAAGACCAGTTGCATGTTTCTAGCTGCTACCATTGAGGAGATATCACCATCTAAAGCAGCCCTCCCCCCCTCCAGTTTGATACTTTTCACACTGCCCGAGCTGGACTCGGGCAAACCAGTTAGGTGTTTTTTCTTCTGCACAGACACTGAACAAGCAGCGACTGCTTTTAGATATTACCACAGAGTGGAGCAATGGATGAAAACCGGCTGCAGCTTATAAGAATGGTGGCAAAGGTCTGAACTTTAGCTTTTGTAGGTGACTAAAGTTGGAAATATCAAATAACTGAGAATCAGTATGACCAGCACAACCATGCATTACATAGGGGGGTTGCCACTCTGGTTCTCCTGGCTGGGCTCCATATACATGGCTGCAGCACAGATGCCACATCGACAGCGCGACAACGCTGTTGAGGACCCCACCATACAGCACCTCGTATCTCAGCTGTCTGCCCTGGGGATATATTCTACAGTCTGGATTTAAAGTTTTAGTTATTAATTAAATCAAAGTGAATTATAAATATTAAAAAAGAAATCCCCGTTCTAGCAGTATGGCCGTCATCCTTGGAAGACAGAAGTTATGACACCCCGCCCATGATCGCTGCAGCTGATCACAGGCCTCAGCTGTGCACACAAGCCTCACATGACTCTGTGGTCACATCCTGGTCAGCAGCGATTGGCTGCAGCGATCACGTGACCACAGACGAGATGTCATCACTTCCTGCTGGGGACAAGGCTGCAGAACTGGAATAAACAATTTTCAGCAATGAAGGCCTGAAGATGGCAGAGATGTTGACCGAGCTGGAAAGTTGCGGTGAGGATTAGTGAGAAGCAGCGTACCCGAATGAGCAAAAGCAGGAAGAGACTGGATTACGGCGGGCGCTCCGTTAGCCAGGGGTGGCACTGCCGCGGCAGGAACAGAGGACACTAATGGAGGAGACATCCCTACAACTGGAATGGGAGGCATTGGCACAGGGGCGACAGCAGCAAGGGTCGGCATACCAGTAATTCCACCTATACCTGGAAGACATAAAACAGCGCAACTTTTGAATTGAGAAAATTTGTCGGTGCCAAAAACAATAAAAATAAAAAGTCCTTCAGTCATTTTGCTTAAGGGGTTTTTGGAGAGTTGAATATTCATGGCCTATCCTCAGGATGGGTTCTCAACATCAGATTGGCGGGGGTCCGACTCCCAGCACCCCCACTGACCAGCTGTTTAAGAGGCTGCGGTGCTCCAGTAAGTGCAGCTTCTTCCCAGGCCAGTGATGTCCCCTTCATTGGTTTCATGGCCGTTGAGTGCTGCGGCCTCCGCTGTACATTATATAGTGGCCGTACTTGGTATTGCACTTGGCCCCATTTACTTGAATGGGACCACGCTGCTCCTAGGTCATGTGACCGATGAACATGAGGTCACTGGCCTGGGAAGATGCCATGGCACTCCTTGGAGCGTTGCGCCCTCTTCAAACAGCTGACTGTCGGGGACTATGAGAAATGGACCCCCACCAATCTGATACAGGTCATCAATTCTGGTCTCGGAAAACCCCTTTAAATGGAGTTCCAAGTTCCTGGGAAAGCTGGGTGACAACCAATACGCCTGTTGATTTTCAAACATATAAAGTGATGCCTGCTCAGGTCTGAGATCCTAAAACATGTCCATCAGCAAAAAAAAAAAAAAACAACATTTACAATTCTATCGGTTGTTATTGGAAACAATCAGCAAGTTTGATGACACATTCTAACGGCTTCTATAATTCAGTGGGGCAGTCACTGTACGATCTCTGGTCGAACGGCCACACGCCCTAGGAGCCAAAGAATCAGAAAAGGCTCTGTTCACACACTGAACTAGCAAGGCATGCGCTGGCAGACTTCAGCTCCGAAGCCAGCAGAATTGAAAATTCAGCTCTGGACAAGCACACCAGCAGGAACTTACTGTAAATGTCTAATGTGTCCAAAGTGAAACCAGTTCTAAGGATCAAGAATTCACATTTTAACTGGTCTTCAGCAAGTCACTGTAACAGCTGATGGGTGCCAGGACTCAGACACCCGCCAATGTGAAAATGATGAACTGTCCTGAGGACAACCCCTTTAAAGAACTTTATAATGACTGAATAGAATACCTGGCTAGGTATCTGCTACAAAAACTTGAGGGGTCCAATGGAGGAACAGATATGGGAGTCAAAAGAGGCTTTACCTTCCAAAAACGTGCGCCCACTGACAGCCATGTTGAAACCCAGCTTCATTGGGGGTCATTTACAATAATTTCTATGCCTCTTTTTGGCGTAAAAATAGTTGCGCGACCGGGAAGTTGTGGGAAGTGGAACATTGGCCATGGAAAATGTAGTGTAGGTGTAGATGTTGGCAAAAAAAAAAACCTACATCTTACTTATGATGAAGGGGAGAAACAAACACCGGCGTAAATTGGATTCAAGTGTTTCGGCCAAATTCGTTTCAAACAGGTGCCTACAAATCAACTGTAGCAGCTGCACAGAAGCCTAATATCACCGCGCTCAATGCCAAGTGTCGCCTTTAGCAGCGGAGGCAAGGTCTCTGGGGGGAATGAATCACCTCTCACTATATGGCGGTTTGATGGAGGAATTTGGGTTTGGCGAATGCCCAGAGAACACGAACAGGAATGCACAGTGCCTGCTGGAACACGTGGCTGCATTTCAGGATTTGCACCCTTACTTCCAGTGAAGGGTGAGGTGTTTTTGCCCTCCCATTTCTCTTGGGTGGTTAACCCCACCCCCTCCAGAAATTAATTATTCCCTGTAAAGCCAATACCACAAAGACACTGCCTCCCCCACTCCACAGCCTCGGAAGCACACTTACCTGCCTCCCCTACTCCACAGCCTCGGAAGCACGCTTACCCGTTTCCCCCACTCCACAGCCTCGGAAGCACACTTACCCGCCTCCCCCACTCCACAGCCTCGGAAGCACGCTTACCCGCCTCCCCTACTCCACAGCCTCGGAAGCACACTTACCCGCCTCCCCCACTCCACAGCCTCGGAAGCACACTTACCCGCCTCCCCCACTCCACAGCCTCGGAAGCACACTTACCCGCCTCCCCCACTCCACAGCCTCGGAAGCACACTTACCTGCCTCCCACTCCACAGCCTCGGAAGCACACTTACCTGCCTCCCACTCCACAGCCTCGGAAGCACACTTACCTGCCTCCCACTCCACAGCCTCGGAAGCACACTTACCCGTTTCCCCCACTCCACAGCCTCGGAAGCACGCTTCCCTGCCTCCCCCACTCCACAGCCTCGGAAGCACGCTTACCTGCCTCCCCCACTCCACAGCCTCGGAAGCACGCTTACCCGCCTCCCCTACTCCACAGCCTCGGAAGCACACTTACCCGCCTCCCCCACTCCACAGCCTCGGAAGCACACTTACCCGCCTCCCCCACTCCACAGCCTCGGAAGCACACTTACCCGCCTCCCCCACTCCACAGCCTCGGAAGCACACTTACCTGCCTCCCACTCCACAGCCTCGGAAGCACACTTACCTGCCTCCCACTCCACAGCCTCGGAAGCACACTTACCTGCCTCCCACTCCACAGCCTCGGAAGCACACTTACCCGTTTCCCCCACTCCACAGCCTCGGAAGCACGCTTCCCTGCCTCCCCCACTCCACAGCCTCGGAAGCACGCTTACCTGCCTCCCCTACTCCACAGCCTCGGAAGCACACTTACCCGCCTCCCCTACTCCACAGCCTCGGAAGCACACTTACCCGCCTCCCCCACTCCACAGCCTCGGAAGCACACTTACCCGCCTCCCCCACTCCACAGCCTCGGAAGCACACTTACCCGTTTCCCCACTCCACAGCCTCGGAAGCACACTTACCCCGTTTCCCCCACTCCACAGCCTCGGAAGCACGCTTACCCGCCTCCCCACTCCACAGCCTCGGAAGCACGCTTACCTGCCTCCCCCACTCCACAGCCTCGGAAGCACGCTTACCCGTCTCCCCCACTCCACAGCCTCGGAAGCACACTTACCCGCCTCCCCCACTCCACAGCCTCGGAAGCACACTTACCTGCCTCCCCCACTCCACAGCCTCGGAAGCACACTTACCTGCCTCCCCCACTCCACAGCCTCGGAAGCACACTTACCTGCCTCCCCCACTCCACAGCCTCAGAAGCACACTTACCTGCCTCCCCCACTCCACAGCCTCAGACGCACACTTACCTGCCTCCCCCACTCCACAGCCTCAGACGCACACTTACCTGCCTCCCCCACTCCACAGCCTCAGACGCACACTTACCTGCCTCCCCCACTCCACAGCCTCGGAAGCACGCTTACCTGCCTCCCCCACTCCACAGCCTCAGAAGCACACTTACCTGCCTCCCCCACTCCACAGCCTCGGAAGCACACTTACCTGCCTCCCCCACTCCACAGCCTCGAAGCACGCTTACCTGCCTCCCCCACTCCACAGCCTCGGAAGCACACTTACCAGCATCCCCCACTCCACAGCCTCGGAAGCACACTTACCTGCCTCCCCCACTCCACAGCCTCGGAAGCACACTTACCCGCTTCCCATTCCACAACCTCGGCTGCTCCGCTGGGCTCCCTGGATGTAAACGTCCTGTTTAATGGCGCGACAGCCAATCACAGGCTGCAGAGGTGGCCTGCTCCCCTTGCATCATGACAAATGTTCACATGACCCAAAGGGAGCAGGTGATTTGCTGCAGCCAGTGATTGGCCGTTGCGGTATTAAGCAGGAAGTTTACATCCAGGGAGCCCAGCGGAGCAGCTGAGGAGGTGGAGTGAAGATACCGTGTGGCGGTGGGAGAAGCAAGTAATTATGCTTCCCTTTACTGGTCTTTACGGTGGGGGAGTTTCCAAAACCAACTTCCTGTTAGGCCCCATTCACACGTCCGTATGTGTGCACATCCTGGAAAACAGTCAGTTTTTTGCGCCCCCCAATCGGCTGTCTGAAGAGGCTTTAGTGCTCCTGTGAACAGCTGTGCTGGGTGTTGCAGCTTTTGACTTCAATGGGACTGAGCTGCACCTAAGCCATGTGACAGATGAAAGTGATGTCACTGGCTTAGGAAGAGGCCGCGGCACTGCCAAGGATAGGTCGCCAGTATTAATACTCGGACAACCCCTTTAATGAATCCACATACAACTTCAGACCTATTTTTTAGTTTAGTTTTGTGGAATAAAACCTGTTCAAAATACACTTTAAGTCTTGAGGTACCATAGATACTAACCAAAGCCTGAAGGAGGCGGTATGGCGACTGGTGGCTTCAACATGGCGGCGGGGAGAGCAGTGGGCAGGGGGTAGCCTTGCAGCTTCAGTTTGATCAGCTTCATAGCTATGGAGAACTCCAGCTGGTCCATCCTTCCATCATTGTTCATGTCAGCCAATGCCCTAGAGACAAATCACAGTGAGAAGGGACACAGAAGGTTACAAAACGCGTTGGAGATCAAAATTCACGTAAAAGGAAAACTGGCGTAGTTGCTCTCTGCAACCAATCAGATTCCACATTTCAATTTCCAAGGGAGCTCTGAAAAATGAAAGGTGGAATCTACCACTACTGGAATCTACTTTTTTTTGGGGGGGGAGCCACTAAGGCTACCTTCACATCAACCTTTTGTGTTTCCGTCAGAGGATCTCAAAACCGGAGGAAAACGCTTCCATTTTGTCCCCATTCATTGTCAAATGGGGAGAAAACTAAACACCGAATGGAGGGCACCAGAATGTATTCCATTCCGTTGCGTCCTAATGGAAGCGTTTTGGCTGGATCCGGCAGGGTTAAGCAAAAAAGCTTCTGTTACTGATAATACAACCGTCTGCATCCGTTATGAACAGATCCGGTTGTACTATCTGTAACATAGCCAAGACGGATCCGTCATGAACTCCATTGAAAGTCAATGGGGGATGGATCCGTTTTCTATTGTGTCAGAGAAAACGGATCCGCCCCTATTGACTTGCATTGTGGGTCATGACGGATCCGTCTTGCTCCGCATCCCAGGACGGAAGGAAAAATGCTGTTTGCTGCTCTCCGGTATGAGAACAGAATGCATTTTGGAGCACTATTTACGTTTTGTCCCCACTGACAATGAATGGGGACAAAACTGAACCATTTTTTTTTTCTGGTGATGAGACCCTATGACGGATCTCAATACCGGAAAATATTAACACTAGTGTGAAAGTAGCCTAAGTCAGTTTTCCTTTACACTAGTTTTGATAAATCTCCCTCACGGAGTTCAAAGATAAAAACCGCCATATCATCATTCACCTGCTGTTCAGGCCACCTGACACACCTGGGCGGATTCTCTTGCTCACTAGCATTGAGGCCATTAGTCTGACTGGTGTCCCCTGATGAAGTTAGACCAGCCATCCAACAGAAATGCGTTGGGCCCAATCTTGTTGTTTCATCTGGGATCTCACAACTATATTGTTTACAGCATCAGTGCGGCTGCAATAGGGTATCCTAGCTATTGATTAGGCCGCACACATGTCACACAGTACAGACACACACACTTACATGCTCCCGGCAGGTCTCCACAGCGCAGGAGGAGCAGGACAGCACACACATAGGACGATTCCCCACAGCGCCCTCTGCTGGGCGCCGGGTGGAATCGTCCTATGTGTGCGCCGTCCTGCTCCTCCTGCGCTGTGGAGACCTGCTGGGAGCATGTAAGTATGTATGTGTATTCGTATGTGTATATGTCTGTGTATGTTTATGTGTATGTCTGTATGTGTGCAGGTGACGGATCCGTCATGAACTCCATTGAAAGTCAATGGAGGACGGATCCGTTCACCATTGTGTCCACACCAAACGGATCAGTCCCCATTGACTTTCATTGGGGGTCATGACGGATCTGTCTTGGTGCGGATGCCTGGACCCTCCGGTCTGAAGACGGAACGGAATGCTTTCAGGAGCGCTCCGTTGTCTTCAGTTCAGTTTTGTCCCCATTGACAATGAATGGGGACAAAACTGAAGCGTTTTATTCCGGTATTGAGCCCCTATGATGGAACTCAATATCGGAATTATAAAACGCTAGTGTGAAAATAGCCTTAGTCAAGACCAAGTAGGTGCACACTGGGGTCATCACCTGCCTCTACTCCTCTGAACCATCCCCTCTTCTCTTGCCTCACATTATACAAGCTGCGTCTGGTAAGACCCTTCTTTTTTTTCTGTGCAGTGGTTCACTGTCCAGCACTTCAGTAAGTTTAAAGGGGTTTTCCAGGATTTTACTACTGATGACTTATGCTCAGGATAGGTCATCAGTATCTGATCGGTGGGGGGTCTGACACCGGGGATCAGCTGTTTGAGAAGCCACCTGCACTCCTGTGAGCGCCGCGGCCTTCTGTCCACTCACCAAGCATTGTACATTGTACAGTGGCCGTGTACTTGATATCGCACTCAGCCCCATTCACTTGAATGGGGCTGAGCTGCTCCTAGGCCACGTGACCGATGAACGTGATGTCACTGGCCTAGGAAAAATTGACCGAAGGCCGTGGCGCTCACGGGAGCAGCAGTACCTTCTCAAACAGCTGATCGGCGGGGGTCCCGGGCGTTTGACCGATCAGATACTGATGACTTATCCTGAGGATAGGTCATCAGTAGTAAAATCCTGGAAAACCCGGTTAAAAGGTATAAAATATATAATTGTATTTTTTTGTTTTCTAAATCTATAATATTAATATAAAATATATAAGATTTTTCAGACTGACATATCTACCATTACTACCGGTCTGACTGCTCTAGCTGTAAAAAATCCTTTCCTGTACTGACTTCTAAATCATCTTTCCCCCCACATGTAATGAATGCCTCCTGGAACTGGATAAAGTCCTTGATTGGAAGAAGTCACGTTCCAGTTCTACATTATACACGTGGGGTCAGTATAAAGATGAGATCCCCTCTAAGGCGTCTTTTCTTAGAGCTTAAAGGGGTTGTCCAAGTTATTTATTTGTTCTTTATATGTTACTAACTTGTCAGGTATAACAACTTTCCCTTATACTTTGTGTTTCTAAAGCTGCTGGTTTCTCAGAGTTGACTGAGGGTCACATGACCTGTGATGTCACCTTATCTCTCTGGTCTGTGATGTTTCCTGTACAAGCCTCAGAGTTCAGATAACAGTCTGTACACGAGACGTCACTGGCCACGCCCCCTTTCTTTGCCGGCTGCTATCTGCTCTCTCCCTGGATTCCTTCAGATAAAACATTAACCCCTTCAGCCAGAACACACTGAGGGCTCAAGGCTTTACAACAAATAGTAGCTGCAGCAGTGAGGAGACAAATGCTGGGCAAGGAGCTATAGAAGAATTGTATTGTACAAGAACAGGTAGGGAGAATTTCCTGTGTGTATCAGCAGTGTCATTGTACAGCTGGGACTTGTAGTCCTACACAAACAACATGCTGCTGAGTATTCCAGCAGGCAGACATGTACTCACAGCACTTATATTCACTGCCTTTGCAGAGAGGGGGAGGGGCAGAGATTGTTATTACTGCATGTAAACAAAGGCCAGAAGAGAACCAGGGAAATATAGATTTTTTTTGCCTAAAACTTGCTTAACTTAGTTATATATTGCTGCCCATCAGATTTACAGTGCTATATTTCTTTTTTCCATAACTTGGACAACCCCTTTAACAGGCCCAATTTTCCTAGTCTCATTATAACAGAGACCTTCCGTCCAGTCTGTGAACCCTTTTTAGCTGCTCACCTATATCCTTCTTAAAATGCGGAGTCCAAAACGGAAGATGTGGTCTTACGAGGAAGGGGGTTTATAAAGGGTTAATATTACATTGGGATCACGGATTTTTAATCTCTCTTTTTTAACACACCCTAAAAGCTTATTTGCTTTAGAAGCTGCTGCCTGACATTGAGTACTATTGGAAATAGTCCGTTTCGGCTGACAATCTAATGTGTAAGGCACAGCGGGTAGAGACCTACTTCGATATCATAAGGTAGACCCCCACCAGTCAGACTCTGATGGCCCTTTAATTACATTCAGTGTAGAATATCTATAAATCCCTGATTTTTATTTTTTCCAAGGGGAAGTATTTTACTTTTTTATCCTTGGTAGAGCTTAGAAATCTCATGTAGAGAAAAGCAATTAATAACCAGACGCGGGAGAATTGAGATAAGAGCCATATGCTGCTACAACGCAGGGACCGTACCGCTGACCAGTCACATCAGATAACCGTAATCACGGCCTGGCGTCAGGTGACTAATCTGTAGGCGTCAGCCTGAGCGTTATCAGGCCCTCTTGGGTTAATGGTCGGAAAATGCATGTTTTAAGGGGGAGGGAGATGCGACTACCATGTGGCTGCAGTTTTCCTTACATGGACATCATTTACGGTAGCTATAGTTCAGGAGAATATGATGGCGGATTATTAAGTAAACAGGAAAATGATTACCACCGCAATTATCAGGCCTGATCTGCCCACAACTTCCCCAGATACTGCTGAAAAACTACAAAAATATATATAATATGGAAATCATACGCATTGACGCAAGAGCAGGAAATGTAGGCGAAAGAGTGGAAAGAACAGATCTAGAAAATATCTACTCCTTCAGAGGCATTTTTTCCGATTGCATTTTTTTTCATTCTGTGCAAAAAGTAATTAAAAAAAAAATCTTTTTTTAAAAAAAATTTTAAATCAGTTTTAGCCTACCTGTAAGCGTTACTTTCACTCAGAGCCGTCATCTGACAACTATGTATAGCCCTGATCTCTGAACTACCAACAGCTTAGAAACACTGGATTATGGTCGATGGTGCATTGTGTGTGACCTCCCCTGCGGTCCCTAGTCCCACCCCTGCCTTTGTATAGCTGAGGATGAATGGTACCAGGAGGAGATATATCCCCGTTTTCTGCTGGACTGTTCGCTCCTTATTTATATTTATTAAAGGCTGTGGACACTTTTGGGGGCATTTTTTTTTTTTATTATTGCATCGTACTCATTTTGAGCTAAAAAAAAAAAAAAAATCATTTAAAAAAAAAAAAATTTCAGTCATTTTCTCTGTACAGGGTTGACATTCTCCATTAGCAGGCTGTAGGAACTCAGCTGACGGCTCGTGTGAATCTTATTTCTGATCTCCTGACAGCTCATAAACACTTTATTAAGGCGTCTTTCACACTAGCGGCAGCACGGATCCAGCAGGTGAAGGGTGCCGCCGGATTCGTGCTGCTGCAGGGACATGAGTGGGGCCGGTACCGCGCTCCGGCCCCACACGTCACACAGTACATACAAACAGACATATACACAGACAAATACACATACATACTTACATGCTCCCGGCAGGTCTCCACAGCGCAGGAGGAGCAGGACGGCGCGCACATAGGACGATTCCCCACAGCACCCTCTGCTGGGCGCCGGGTGGCATCGTCCTATGTGTGCGCCGTCCTGCTCCTCCTGCGCTATGGAGACCTGCCAGGAGCATGTAAGTATGTATGTGTATATGTATGTGTATATGTGTGTGTGTCTGTATGTGTGTGTGTCTGTATGTGTGTATGTGTGTCTGTATGTGTGTATGTGTGTCTGTATGTGTGTATGTCTGTATGTGTGTAGGTGACAGATCCGTCATGAACTCCATTGAAAGTCAATGGAGGACGGATCCGTTCATCATTGTGTCACACCAAACGGATCCGTCCCCATTGACTTTCATTGGGGGTCATGACGGATCCGTCTTGGTGCAGATGCCTGGACCGGAGAGCAAACCGCAGCATGCTGCCTGCGCCGCTGCTGGTCTCAGTTTTCATCCATGCACGGGGAGAGGCAACAGCGTTGGTGCAGGGACCAGGAGCGGGGCGGGTAACCAGGTAAGTAAAATTAGTGTGGGGGGCCCGGCATATGGGGGAGCATTTGTTCGTGTCAGATAACCCCCTTTAAGACATGTTCTTATAAGTTAAGAATTGGGCTTTAATACGCGTTTATGAGCTGTCAGAAGATCAGAAATAAGCTTCACATGAGCCGTCAGCCGAGTTCCCAGAGTCTGCTAATGGAGAATCTCAACCCTATACAGAGCAAGTGACTGTAATAAAAAAAAAAAAAAAAAAAAAAAAAAAATAGAAAAAAAATTTCAGTTCAAAATGAGTATGATGCAATAATAAAAAAAAAAAAAGTTTGCCCCCAAAAGTGTCCACAGCTTTTAATAAAAAAATAAAATAGGGAACAGTCCAGCAGAAAACAGGGATCCATCTCCTTCTGGTACCATTCATCCATTCAAAGAACGGCAGGGGTGGGGCTGGGGACCGCAGGGGAGGTCACACACAATGCTCCATCGGCCATAATACAGTGCAACAGTCGTTAATTTTTTTCTAAGGACAGTGGGGGTCCCAGAGGTTGGACCAGCACCTATCATAAATTGATGTCATATCTTACTGCTACATTCCTTTCTAAGATGATAATACACCTTTAATGGAGGAAAGTTACCATAACAACGCTCATAACCCCAGACGTAAGAAGAGTTAATACAACCTACATCGACATAAGACATCACCACTGCCCCCTATTAAGCCGTTACAGTGTGCCGGCGCAATTCATTTTTATCTGTGGCTGTAATTCAAGCAGATTTCAGCAGATCCTTGGCCGAATTCCCAGTGAACGGCTAAACCAGTACTTTAATGAGAGCATGAAATGCATTCATGAGCAAATGTTCTTCTCCGCACAAGGCTGGATATGTAATGTCTTGTAAGAGGAAGGAACAGGACATCACTTATCTCTAGGGGAGAATCGACACGTCGGGCCTGTCATGAGCCATGACAAACGAGGCAGTGAAAATCAGGGGCAATTCAGATAGCGAACACAGCGGCCTCAGACGGGGATGTGGAAAATGCGCATAAAACAGCAACACGTCTGTAGAGCTGCCAACCCCAGCTGCCCGAGCAGGGCGACACTGTACCCGTCACAGGAGGGTGCCAGTGACAATGCTGAGGCAGTGTGGTGACAGTCACTCTGTTCTACCAGTACCTAGTGAAGTCACTGCCACAGATGTCAAGTGGGAATGTCTCTTTCTCGCCATTGAAATCAATAAATGGTCCAGGCTCAATATTCATCATGGGTCGGGGGGGGCCAAAGACAACATGATTACTGAGCATCTTAGTATGGGTAATGTAGCAGACTGCATGGAGGTGGGGGTGGTCTCTGGAATATTTCACGAAGACTTGAATTTAAAGGGGTTGTCCCACAAAAAATATTTTACAGTTTTCAAACAAGCAACACCTAGATCTAAATATTTTTTGTAATTGCATGTAATTAAAAAAGTATCATAGCCACTGAGTTATTCAGTAAAATGTGTCTGTATAGCGCCACCTGCTGTTTGCTCGTTTAATTATCTCTTTGTCCTGCTCACTGCTGCACATGCTCAGTTTCATCCTTCAACTGCCTCCTGAGCTGTGATAGGGAGCGCTGAGACACGCCTCCTGAGCTGTGATAGGGAGCGCTGAGACACGCCTCCTGAGCTGTGATAGGGAGCGCTGAGACACGCCTCCTGAGCTGTGATAGGGAGCGCTGAGACACGCCTCCTGAGCTGTGATAGGGAGCGCTGAGACACGCCTCCTGAGCTGTGATAGGGAGCGCTGAGACACGCCTCCTGAGCTGTGATAGGGAGCGCTGAGACACGCCTCCTGAGCTGTGATAGGGAGCGCTGAGACACGCCTCCTGAGCTGTGATAGGGAGCACTGAGACACGCCTCCTGAGCTGTGATAGGGAGCACTGAGACACGCCTCCTGAGCTGCAGCAGAAAAGACACTCCCCTTGAGCTGTCAGCTTGACATAAATCTAGCAGAGCAATGAATGTGGAGATCTCTGGATCCATGTGAGGTACAGGGCTGGTTCTAGCTTTGTTGTAAAGAGATTGCCATGTACTATATTATATCTGAGCTTCATTTTTTTACATTAGTCATGGCATAACCCCTTTAACAGCTCCGACTAGAAGCTGCGCCAAACTTATCAAGCCTGGAAAACAAGGCTCATACAAACTAGGGATTTTTTTTTTTTTTTTTATATATACGGAGCCTCTGACTTGACTGGCGGATTTTACACAGCCCGACTGTCAGACAAATTATCGGGGACGAACATCTCTGTGAGTGCTCGCTCCCAACAAAGTCAGTCTAAAAGGTGCAGCTGATAACCCTATGAACGAGCGAAGCGGTCATTCATCGGGTGATCCCATCCTTCATGCAGGCACATAAATAATCGTATGTAAAAATGGCTCGTCTGAATGAGTCCCAAGGGAGGTCCCAGGAGCGGTCTGCAGGATACTAACCATATCTGTGCAAGTACGGGCGGGTGCAGCCCAGACTGGAGGAAGAAGTTTCTGGCCTGGTCTCCTGCAGGGAAAGAGAAAAACAAAGTAAAAATAACAATAATAATAATATTATTAATAATAATAATAACAACAATAATAACAAAATAAATAATTTTAAAATAATAAAATTTATAGTTAACATATGTAAGAATGTCACCAGCAGTGATTGCCTCCCTGTACAGGAGGGAATGCTGGGACTTCTGGATCCACAAATCTGCTACAATTTCGGCAAGAGGTGTATGGAGTATGTTGCCATCAGTCCTGCTGGCTACATGCTATTGGGTTCTGTTCACCACAAGTCTCGTATTCCAGGAGGACACATAAAAAAACACTGTCAAAAGAGATGCACACAATCAACTGTGTGACTTCTATTTAAAGGGGTTGTCCCACAAAAGAGATTTCCAAAGTTTTTCAAACCAGCACATGGATATGAATACTTTTGTAATTGCATGTAATTAAAAGTTTAGTATAGCCACTGTATCTGTACAGCGCCACCTGCTGTTTGTTCTTATCCTTATTTCTCCATCTACCTCACTGAGGTGGTCGCACATGCTCCGCTCCATCCTTCAATTGCTACCAGACATATGATCTGTTAGAAGCTGTGAAAGTTACAGGGAGAGAGCTGTATCAAAATGACACGCCCCCGAGAAATGACAAGTCCCCTTTGCTACCATTTTGAAATTGATCTAGCAGAACAGTTGGAGCAATGAATGTGAAGATCTCTGGACCCATTTGAGGTTCAGGGCTGATTCCAGCTTTGTTAGAAAGAGATTGTCATGTACTAAATGAGGTCTGATTTTTATTTCTTTCCATCAATCATGGCAGAAAGGAGTAAAGGCTATGAACACCATCTGAGGCAATTTTTTTTTATTGCATTCTACTTATTTTGGTAAAAAAAAAAAAAAAAAAACTTTTTGAAATTTGTCTTTATTAAAAATATTCAGATCTCCTGACTTCATAAACACTCATTATAGCTAAATTCTTATCAAACTGATAACATGGCTTTAATGAGTGTTTATCTTAAAGAAGAACTCCCGCAAAAAAATGTATTCCATGCCCTGCAAGAAATGTACATGATGTAATCTGTAGTAAATGTAATTTTCTTATCAGTGTATTTGTGAGTTATATCTCCCTGATGTTTCTCATCTGTGTCATGTGACCAGCAATCAGATTCACCAACTCACACAGAGACTTATGTGTGGACAGGAAGTCTAATTCTCAATGTATCCCTATGGGAGCCTCATAGGAATGAATAGAGCAGTAACTGGCTTCCTGTCCTGGGTCAGTTGGAGGTCAGGGAGTTGGTCACATGACACAGCTACAATTAGAAGAGAGGGGATAACTCACAAATACAGTCTCTGATAAGATGATTACATTCACTACAGATTACACCGTGCAGCTTTCTAACAGGTCAAAGAATACATTTTTTGCGGGAGTTCTTCTTTAAGTCAGAAGATCAGAGATAAGAACTACACATGAGCAGTCACCTGACGGGACTCAGACTTAGGCTACTTTCACATTAGCGTTTACTTTTTCCGGTATTGAGTTCCGTCATAGGGGCTCAATACCGGAAAAAAAGGCTTCAGTTTTGCCCCCATTCATTGTCAATGGGGACAAAACTGAACTGAAGAGAATGGAATGCTCCTAAAAGCATTCCGTTCTGTCTCCAGACCGGAGAGCAAACCGCAACATGCTGCAGTTTGCTCTCCGGTCTGGGCATCCGCAATGCCCCCCAATGCAAGTTAATGGGGACGGATCCGTTCGGTGTGACGCACTAGTAAACTGATCCGTCCTACATTGACTTTCAATGGAGTTCATGACAGATCTGTCACCTTGCACTTCCTTTGGAGGTCCAGCAGGTGGCGCTGTGCAGGCTGCTCTGCTCTGGAATGTTCCCTCTCGGTGGTCCGCTGCACTATTCTCCTGCGGACAAAATTCTAGGTAAGCTCACATCCTGGCCCCGATGTCACCGGTCTTTCCCTTCACTACATCCCTCACTACACTACGCTACTATCTTCACTAGACTGAATGGGGCTGGAGAGCGGTTCCGGCCCCACACGTGCACCTGCGGCAGCACGGATCCTGCGGGACCCTTCACCCGCCGGATCTGTGCTGCCGCTAGTGTGAAAGTGGCCTTAGGGCTCATGCACACGAATGTATTTTTTTCCACGAACCGCAAAAAAAAAACCTCCATGTGCATTCAGTGTCTTTATGTCCACATGGCCGTTGCGCAAAAAAATAAAGCATGACCTATTATTGCCTGCATTTTGGACAAGGATAGTACTGTTCTATTAGGGGCCAGCTGTTCCGTTACGCAAAATACGGAATGCACACGGCATGAGGACTAAAGAGAAAAGTTGTTTAACGCTTCTCAAAAACTGCTGAAAATTTTTTAATAAAGACCAATTGAAAAAAAAAAATTTTTAGCCCAACATTATTTAAAAAAAATTGCCCCAGAAGGTGTTCATAGCGTTTAAGTCCATGGACATGGCAATGATGCCCATGGTCCTATACCGAGGACAAATAGCTGGACCCCCTTTCTCATAGGGAAGTGATGAGTTAAAGGGGTTGTCCGGGTTCAGAGCTGAACCCACAATTTCACCCTGGCAGCCCCTCTGATATGAGCATCAGAGCATTTCATACTCCGGTGCTCCCCCTTGTCCAGCGCTTTGGCCTAGCAGTGCTCCCGATGACGTCACCGGCTCTGATGGGCGGGCTTTAGCCATTTTACAGGCTAGAGCAGTGCCAAAAGCCCGCCCATTAGTGCCGGTGACATCACTGGGCTCACTGCTGGGTGGAAGCTTCCGACTAGCAGTTCCTGTGGAGAGTCCGGTACGTCACCGGAAATCCAATGTGCGATTTGGAGCAAAGGAGAGCACCGGAGCATGAAATCCTCCTATGCTAACATCAGAGGGGCTGCCTGGGTGAAATTGTGGCTATGTCTGGGTTCAGCTCTGAACCAAGACAACCCCTTTAAAGAGGACCTGTCACCACCCCTGACATGCCTGTTTTAATAGCTCCATGCATTCCCCATGTACTAACAATTCTGGAACATCTATTCTTATGGCTCTATGTTCTGCCATTCCTTTATTATTTGCACTAGAAGTTATGAATGAATTGCTATTTGCCTTCAGTAAGGGAACAGAGGGGAGGTAACCAGTTGGGGGTGTGTCCCTGCACAGACTGAATCTAGCCAATCAGTGCTGCCATATTCAGACTGTGGAGGGACACACCCCCAACTGGTTACCTCCCCTCTGTTCCTTTACTGAAGGCAAATAGTAATTCATTCATAACTTCTAGTGCAAATAATAAAGGAATGGCACAACATAGAGACATAAGAATAGATGTTCCAGAATTGTTAGTACGTGGGGAATGCATGAAGCTATTAAAACAGGCATGTCAGGAGAGGGGAGAGGTCCTCTTTAACCACTGCTTCAAGGAGGGCAGCTGCCACATTATTACAGGGATCTAATTTAAATGATCTGGGAAGCGAGATATTAGTAAGTCAGCTTCTGTCCTCTGTTCTTCATAATAGAGGAGGATTTCCCAGCGAGGGGGAAGGATCTCCATTTTTCCATTTTCAGAATTTAAAGGGATTTTCTGACGCAAAAAAAAAAAAAATAATAATTATATATAATATCTATCTCTATCTCTGGTGTGCGAATCCAAAATTTGCCAATATACTTTATTGACTAAACTAGCCAACACCAATGTTCTGATTTCAGTCCCCATCTATGGTCCTAGTGTTGGAGCATCTGGGATCAATGTGATTCAATTTTAATTTTTTTTTGGCATCAGACAAAACCCTTTACATTCCAAAAAAAGGAGGGACCCCTTTAAGAGCAAAGAGCCATGCTGAACTCTGTGCACCCCTGATAAGCTGCACTACAGCGGTCTTGCTGCTGCTTATTCCCCTACCGTATAAAAACCATACATGGGCGACCAAGGATGCATCGTGAATTGTCTGACTCCGCATCCATAACTACAACTGATTCCAGTGGAAAATCAATAATCGGACAAGGAGATGACGGAGGAGTCAACGTTGATTTGTGTAATTGATCGTTTTCCACAGACATGTCAGAAGCCAGCAGCCCCATTCCGGAGCGGAGAAGCCTGGAATCCATACGGTGCCCTGTAATTGGTATGTTAATGTAATCAGAGCCCCTGAGCCGGGCATGAACCTGCTAAAATTAATTACTGAGCGTAGGTGGAAGGAGCAGCGTTCGGAAACAGAGCGCCCATTCCTCCAAATTAATCAGATTCTGAGCGAGATTAGCAGAAAATCCCATTACTAGAAAGGATGGAAAGGACAGGAGGCTCTCTTACCATAACCGGTCTCCGCACCCGGCATGCTGCGGCAATATCATCCCCGACCACATCCAATAAGGGGCTGCTTTTAGGCGTGCAAGCAAAACGGAAGCGCCTTCAAAAATTTTATTAAAAAAAAAGTTTCGGAACTTGGCAAATACTTTATTCCTCTGGTGCTAATAATTGCTTTCAATGTTCTTGTGGTTGCCCTTGGAAACAGACAACGGTTTATTTCCATTCTGCTGTCAGACATGTGACCTCGTGTCCACATAGGGCGGAAATTTTCTCCTGTGGGGCTATTGCTGAGGATTCAGCTTTGCTACAATGAAAGAGGTGAAATCTGCAGCAATTCACGTACAGAATGAGAGCGTTTCTGATGTGAAATTCTGCAGTAAGCTTGGTTTTCCACTAGGGAATGGTCTGCAGCGCTCGGCTATTTAAAGGCTATGTACACCTTTGGGGGAATTTTTTTTAAAATTATTAGTGCATTGTACTCATAATGAGCTAAAAATCACTTTTTCAATGGGTCATTATTACAAATATGGAGCCCTTTTCTCTGTACAGAGCTGAGATTCTCTACTAGTAGAATCTGAATTTTCTCTCTCTCTTCCATCAGACAGAGAGCTGATGGCTCCTTATCTCAGACTTTATAATGCTCAATCCTTATTCATTTTTCCATCACATTATACACTGCTCATTTCCATGGTTACGACCACCCTGCAATCCATCAGTGGTGGCTGTGCTTGCACACTATAGGAAAAAGGCGCTGGCCTCTGTGGTGGCCGGGGCCGTTGGACTGCACATAGGCTGGTGCTTTTTCCTATAGTGTGCAAGAATGACCACCACTGCTGGATTGCAGGGTGGTCGTCACCATGGAAACGAGCAGTGTATAATGTTATGGAAAAATGAATCCAGCCACCAAAGGAGGCAATATGGACAATCACAATACCTTAGTAAGTGCCTTGTATTAACTTCCTCTGCATCAGGGATCTCAAACTCGTGGCCCTCCAGATGTTGCAAAACTACAACTCCCAGCATGCCCTGGTAGCCGAAGAATGTCCAGGCATGATGGGAATTGTAGTTCTGTTACAGCTGGAGGGCCACAAGTTTGAGATCCCTGCTCTACATGATAAATGGCACTTACTGAAGTGAGAGGACCCCTTTAATTACATGCAACTACAAACGTATTCAGATCCAGGGGCTGGTTTGAAAACTTCAGAATATTTTTCATAGGATAGGTCTAATTCATCAGCGTGAAAACTGCAAGATTTTAGTTTTTTAGAAACTGACTTGAAAAAATAAGAAAAAAAAAAAAAAAAACCTCTAGAACTCTAAAAAAATGCGTAACAAAAAAATTAATTTCTGAAGACACTTAATTACTGATAATTACCGGTAATATACCCCGCTGTTGGCTTGAGCCCATGGAACTGTTGATCATGTTTCGCTCTCTCCTCCACAGTTATGGCCCAGATGTCCAAATTCCCTATTTAATAAAAAAAAAAAAAAATAATTCTTAAAAAAAATAAAAGCATAAGAGAAATCCCCATTTCTGTCCGGTCACCGCACCGTCTGTGTGAGAAGCTGTGGCTCTCACATGATACCCATCCTAAATATCTCAAACCCCCCCCCCCCCCAGACAGGACACTGCTTGCGGAGACATCCAGAGGAGACTACTAATACCCTGGAGAGAATCCACTCACCCCCAAATGGCGCAGCAGCAAATTGAGCCATGACTGTGCTCCGTTCAGCTTCCTAGATGGTACCTGATGGAAAAAGGGAGACAACGGGTTAATTTGGTAAATGTTACCCCGGGTTTACTGATCTCATATCAACAACCTAGGAGGTGTGCGAGTCTCTACCAGGAATAGCGCCACTTTTCTATGCAGGCTGTGTTCGGTACTGCGGCTCAGTGAATGAATGGGGCTGGGCTGCAATACCAGACACGACCAACGTACCAAGGTGGCGCTGCTTCTGATAGAGAACTGTCCAGAGCTTTCTAATCTCATAAACAATAATAGGTTTGAATTGTCATGACTTTGCTACGCAGAAACTTGTAGTCCCTTGTAGTGCCAAAATTAAAAGGGTTTTCTGGGATCAGAATATTTATGACCCTATCCTCAGGTCAGAGGGGGTCCGAGACCCGGCGCAGCCATCGATCCAAGGAGCGCTGCAGCCTCCTGACAGCATACCAGGCACAGCGCCATCCTCTGCATAGTGGCTGTGCTTGGTATTGCAGCCCAGGCCCATTCCATTGAATGGGAACGGGCTGCACATAGGCCATATGACCGATGATGGCGGCGTCACGTGTCTAGGAAGAGGCAGCAGACCTCACCGGAATGTCTTTCAAAATTCAGGACAAATCCTGACAAATTAGGGAATGTTGGCGTCTGTGGATGTGACCGGGCACATATCTCTCCAGCTGCGCCCCCTACAGCTGAAAAATTTGTATTAACAAGTGGCTAATAAAATAAATGCAAACCAAGATTTCCAAAATACAAAATTGTGGCCGCCCCTCTGTCTTACAGTGCCCCCCAGCCTGGGTCATAGAGATGGGGACAATCCTCTATAAAGTCCGTAAGTCCTAATAGGACATACGGACGGGAGCTGCCTTCATAATAGGTTTATACACTACAGAGAGACTGGTCTTGTCCTGGTCCAAAGCCAAATACAAGAAGATTCAAAGAGGCCCTGACAGCTCTCTGGTCCATTTTAGCGGATCCGTGTTGGCGAACCGCTAATCTAGTAATTTTTTTTTTTTTTTTTTGCGGATCCGTTTATTTCAGTGGGTCCAAGGTCCATTCCATATTCTATCTTTTTGCAGAACGGACATATGGATTGAGAAAACACACGGATGGTCAGGGAGCTTTCCACATCCGAATGTCCACTCGACAAACAGATAGAACACGTCCTATACCCGTCCACAAAATGCAGACCGCGAACCCGTTGAAGTCAATGGGTCGGCAAAAACACGCAGATGCAACACGGACGGTATCCATATTTTGCAGATCTTCAATTTGAGGACCGCAAAATATATACGGTCATGTGCACAAGACGTTAGTTTCTACCTGCATTCGCCAAGTAGTAATTCTGGAGCATTTATTCTCATGACTCTATTATTCCTACCAGAAGTTACCAGCAGTTTGCAGTGAAGGTCCAGCTGGGTGTTACCAGTAGTTAGCACTGATCTTGCAGCGCTGGGGTCCTAGGTTCAAATTCGACCAAGGACAACATCTGCACAGAGTTTGTAGGTCCTCCCTGTGTTTGCGCGAGTTTCCTCAGGTTTCCTCCCAGACTGATAGGGAACTTAGATTGTGAGCCCCATTGGAGACAGTGTGATGCTAATTTCTATGCTATATAAAAGAGTAAAAAATGACACCCAGCTGCAGACTGCTGACAATTCATGGATAACTTCTAACAGGAATAATAGAGGAACGGCACAACATAAGAGTCATAGGAACTGAAATTACATGGGGGATGCAAGTTGTTACTGAGACAGAGGTCCTCTAGAAGGCGCTCATACACCCTCAAAAGTTCTCATCCAGCAGACGTGTATCCCTCCGTACATCCCCGTACTCAGCTCAGCCGGGCATGCTTGTGTTCTCAATTAAGGGAGTAAATCTTGCCAAAAAACTCTGGGGTGGTGGCTTATCATCTGCCAGGGGGATTGTCCATACACCTCCATGAGATAGCTGCCCGGTTCCGACAACACTGCTGGCCTGGACGACTCTATGGTAGTCAGGAGCAGAGACAGACCAACACTCAAGTTCCTCCTGAAGTGATCCCCTGAGACTTGTGCTCAGAAGGTTCCTTTAGAACAGGGACGCCCAACCTGTGGCCCTCCAGCTGTAAAACTACAACTCTCAACATGCCCTGATAACTGTAGGCTGTCCAGGCATGCTGGGAGTTGTAGTTTTGAAACAGCTGCAGGGGCTGCAGGTTAGGCCCCCGCGCTCTAGAACTACACCCCATCTTGCCAGTAGAGAAGGGTCCTCCTGAGGGCAGGCCACGGTCCACTGACTTACTTGTGAGGAGCTCCCAAGTCCCTATTCAGTCCCTCCCTGCCCAAGATAACAGACCCCCTCACCCTCCATTATGTGGGAGGCTAATAGAAGAGAAGGTTTACTCTACAAAAGACGAAGAAAAGACCCGAACAAAGGAACCGCGGCGACAAAAGAGATGTCTGGGAAGATGCCAGGACACCATGTGTGAGATGTGTACACAACACTCAGGAGCCTCCAGCCAACAACGCCAAGAAAAGTTATAGACAAACTGCACCTCCCAGGCCTCAGCCCATCAAAGCTGAGGATCTGCTACAATGGCGTCCAGTCTAGATCCATCAGCAGCTGAAATCTCTCTCCAGTCCTGGGGTTTGTTAGGTCCATATCTCCGTTCCAGTAGAGGAGCAGAATACCAGAATGACTGTATCTGGCATAGTCGGACACTACCGGGCACCGTTGGATCGGCATTACTATAGTGCAGTAATGTCTAACCTCCGGCACTCCAGCTGTGGTAAAACTACGACTCCCAGCATGCTCCATTAATTTCTATGGAGTTCTGAGAACAGCCAAACAAGAATACATCTTGGGAGTTGTAGTTTTACCACAGCAGGAGTGCCGGAGGTTAGCCATCACTGCTGTAGTAATGCAGATTCACCAGGTTTCCGGCATAAACGCCAGCTTTCTGTCAGACAAACAGTACTTTTCTGACAGAAAGCTGGCATTTAGGCCGGAAAAAACAGTAGATACCATTATAGTGAAGAGGATCCAGCGATGCCCAGCAGTACCCAGCTATGCCAGATATGGTAACAACTACCGGAATGCCCATGTGGACCTTGTCTTAGGGTGGTACACAGATTTCTGAGGTATACTTTGCTCAGCAAGACAGCGTGCCACCCATAGAGGTGAATGGGCCCGCCCCTATTCCGCAAATTTGCGGAATAGGTGCGGACCCGTTTACACGGTTGTGTGAACGGGCCCTTAAGGTACCCATATGCCACCAGTCACCCAGTGGGGGCCTAAAAAGAGTCCTTTTAGCTCCCATTGGTCTGCTAAAGAATTTGGCCAGGAAGCCAGCCTCTTCATCACATCATAGAGAGGGGGAGGAGGCCCCGAGCTCGTGTCAGAATGAATACACAGGACAAGAGCAAATATCGGACTACGGTACAGCTTTAAAGGGGTTTTCTGAGACTTAGAGGGGTTATCCCACGAATAATGTAAAAAATGAAAATCAGACATCATATAGTACATGACAACCTCTTTATAACAAAGCTAGAACCAGCCCTGTACCTCACATGGATCCAGAGATCTCCACATTCATTGCTCTGCTAGATTAATATCAAGGGGAGTGTCTTTTGAGCTGCAGCTAAGGGGGCGTGTCCATGCTCTGCCTATCACAGCTCAGGAGGCAGTTGAAAGATGAAACTGAGCATGTGCGGCCTTCTCATTGAGCAGGACAAAGAAATAAGAAATTAAGTGGTACGATACAGACATATTTTACTGTAACTCAGTAGCTATACAGAATTTTTAATTACATGCAATTACAAAAGTATTTAGATCCAGGTGCTGGTTTGAAAACTGTAGAATATTTTTTGTGGGGCAACCCTTTTACATATTGCTAACCTGCCCTCTGGGGCTGAGCAGGGAGAAGGCTGCGGCACTATGAGCGCCAATGCCTTTTTATAGGCTATGTACACCTTGGAGGGCAATTATTTTTTTTTATTGTCTTGTACTCATTTTGAGCTAAAAATCATTTTTTTCAATTGGTCTTTATGAAAAATATGCCTTTCTTTTTAGTGTACAGAGCCGAGATGCTGTAGCAGCAGCCTTTGTATTTTCTATCTTTTCCGCCAGACCAGGAGCCGACGGGCCCCTTATCTCTGCTCTCTGACATTATAAACACTCATTATAGCTCAGTTATTATCTTACTGATAAGAATGTGGCTTAAATACCCGTTTATGACCTCTCAGTAGTTTAGAGATAAGGATTATTAGAGGACGGCACAAAGTGAAAAGGTGAAAGTACCAGTCACAGAGTTAGAAAAACAGTTAACCCTTTGTGACAGAATGGTTCAATATTTTTAATTAAAGAAGAACTCCTGCAAAAAAATGTATTCCATGTCCTGCTAGAAATGTACATGATGTGATCTGTAGTGAATGTCATTTTCTTACCAGTAGCTGAATTTTTGAGTTATATCATCCTGAAGTTTCTTATCTGTGTCATGTGACTAGGAATTAGACCCACCAACTCACACAGCACCTTACGTGTGGACAGGAAGTCTAATTTTATATGCATTCCTATGGGAGCCTCACTTTCAGTCTCATAGGAATGAATAGAGCAGTTACTGGCTTGCTGTCCTGGGTCAGTTGGAGGTCAGTGAGTTGGTCACATGACCCAGCTACAATAAGAAGAGAGTGGAAACTCTCAATTTCAGCCTCTGATAAGAAAATGACATTCACTACAGATTATATCATGCACCGTTCTAACAGGTCAGAGAATAAAAATTTTTGCGGGAGTTCTTCTTTAAGGCCAATTGAAAATTAGATTTTTAGCCAAAAAAAATTGCCTTCAAAAAGGTGTACGTAGCCTTTAAGTGCACTGAGGTCGGAGCCAAGTCACTCTGTGCACCCATGCTCCTCTGCAAGCCCCTACCTCTCAATTGACAGGATCAGGCAACATGACTAGGCAGGAAGCTGACCCTCTCAGTCAAGGAGTGGAAGGGGCTGGGAGAGGAAGCGGGAGGAGCATAGCGACTTGGCCCCGCCCTCAGTGCACTTACCGTATTTTTCGCCCTATAAGACGCACTTTTTTTCCCCCAAAAGTAGGGGGAAAAATGTGGTGCGTCTTATAGGGCGAATACAAGTGAGCGCTTCCATAAGGAAGCGCTCACTTGTACGTAGGGACCCCCATCAGACCTCAGATCAGCCCACCCAGCCACTTAAAGACCATACTGCAGCGTCAGGTCATAGTGCGTGCCGGCAGGGAAGAGAGAGGAGCGCGGAGCGTGGGACCGGACGGCAACGGCAGCGCAGAACAGGTAAGTATGGTCTTTAAGTGGCTGGGTGGGCTGATCTGAGGCGTGAAGGGGCACAAAACGCTAATCTGAGGTCTGATGGGGGCACAATATGGTAATATGAGGTCTGATGGGGGCACAATATGCTAATCTGAGGTCTGTTGGGGGCACAATATGCTAATCTGAGGTCTGATGGGGGCACATTCTGCTGATGTGAGGTCTGATGGGGGCACATTCTGCTGATGTGAGGTCTGATGGGGGCACATTCTGCTGATGTGAGGTCTGATGGGGCACATTCTGCTGATGTGAGGTCTGATGGGGGCACATTCTGCTGATGTGAGGTCTGATGGGGGGCACATTCTGCTGATGTGAGGTCTGATGGGGGCACATTCTGCTGATGTGAGGTCTGATGGGGGCACATTCTGCTGATGTGAGGTCTGATGGGGGCACATTCTGCTGATGTGAGGTCTGATGGGGGCACATTCTGCTGATCTGAGGTCTGATGGGAGCACAGTGAGATGGTATAGGGGCACACGGGGCTGATATGGGGGTCTGATGCGATGTCCTTAAATTTATGGGCAGTCTGATAAGAGGATCTGATGAAAAATATTTTTTTCTTATTTTCCTACACTAAAACCTAGGTGCGTCTTATGGGCCGGTGCGTCTTATAGGGCGAAAATACGGTAATTGATAATTTGCATATGAATGAAAAGTACCTTTTCTCCGGAATGAAGTGAAAGCTATCATTACATTCAGCTGAGCCAGCCCTACAAGACACTGTGCCGGGTTTATCAGACAATTTCCTGCTGACAGATCCCTTTACTTAAGCCCACGTTATTAAGTTTTAAATAATTATATTTGCAAAGCAAAAAAGGTCACGTTATGTACTCGGCACTCTAAACACTCTAAAAGCAAACGCCCTTTGGCCTGAAATTTCACTTTTTGCAGCGGATTTCTCGTCCATGGCGCCAGTGGTTTACTCCATTCCCTTAGTCCCGATTCCTCCGGACGCTGCAGATCTTATCCTGCGGAGGTTTCCTCACCTCTCTTGGTCTGCTCCTTCAGATGCCTCAGGAACACACATTTACCACCACAGAAGTCAATCTAAGCTGATAGATCAGACCAGGATATATAGAGCCAATCTGCCAGATAGTTGTGCAGCATACAGTCATGTGCCTGATGACTACTACCACATGTGGATGACCTGGAGAGAGACCCAATAGATATGACCTCACCGCCTCCTTCATTCTGCTCACTGGCATCTTATTTGCAATGCAGAAGAAAAGAATTGGAGTCGTGTCCATTGTTTTACTCATTAAAATGTAACTGAACCCCTCAGGAGCCTCCGTCCAGAAGCATCATGGCGGTTACTGATTACTCGTGTCTGAACCTGTGACAGACTTCTCACGGTATAGAGACAGAATTAAAGGCGTCTTCCAGGATCACAATAGTTTCTAACAGATATGCTCATGTAGTTGTTTCTCTCATGTACTCCCTCTGGTTGGTTTCTATCCTGTATGTAGCACTTCCTATTGCCGAAGCCAACCAAACCCATGATGCACTTCTTCCTCTGCCACAGCTCCGGCACCGCCCCTAACAACGGCTAGCTAATTTATAGCTCCTCCCACCCAGCTTGTTACATAGAAACTCCCCTTATCACGTCTTCTCCCCTGGACATGACATCACAGGAAATAAGAAGGAGCTGCATGGACACGGTCATGTGACCACAGCCCAGAACGGGAGAAATAAAAGGTCCTTCTGGGTGCATTTGAGGCACGGCGAGTCCAGCACTGTCTCAGTATCCAATCCGTGCTGCCAGGGACACAATCCCAAATGGTAACACCCATCTGGACATTCATTGCAAACCGCTGGCAATTCATTCATAAGCTTCTAGTAGGAATAATAGAGAGAAGGCACAACAGAGTCATAACAATAGATGCTCCAGTTATTACATGGGGAATGAAAGTTACTAAACCAGACATGTAGGAAGAGGAGACCGGTGACATCATCGAGGGGCTTAGTGGAGAGACAATAGCAAGAGCAGCCCCCGCTCTAGAGGACTCCGCGTGGAGATCTATTAGCAAACATGTATTTTACTGGCGACTGAAATAGATGTACTGCAGCCTCCATTGTGTCCTAGGGTGACATACGGCTCTGTAACAGGAAATTCACTCATTGACAAAACGCTGATGGAAAGGTTTCGCTTATCAGTATTCGTAACCTCACGGGACGTGTGGTGAGGAGGGGGAAGCCCTGGTGGTTTACATGTCGTAATCCAGGAAACCTCAACTTCTCTGTCCTGGTACTAAACATGCACGGTGGGCTGATAACCTCAGGAGGGGGGAACACGAGACACGCTGGAGCCAGCGTTTACACCGCCACGACTGGCCCATTGGGACCAAGGTCTTGGCACCTGCGAAGGTCCCAGCAGACGGACCTCCACCAAACTGGTATATTATATTCAGTCACTGGAATGCTGCGGCAGGGCTGTGGAGTCGGTGTCCATTTTGGTGGAGCCGGAATAAAATGGACAGACTCAGACTCCTAAAATATATAATAAATTGGTACATTTAGTTCAATGCAATATGTGCTGAATATATTTTCATAAGACTTTGGGAAAATGATGAAATGTCCTATAAATGTCTGTTCTATTCCTGAACTAAGGATCTAGGCTTTCAGTTGAGATGAATGTGTGCTGCCCTTTATGTGGATGCTCAGAAGTAAAGCTCCTCCACTACAGATCAGAGGAAAAAGGCACTGGGAAGGAATGGCTTCACTCATCTCAGATCTACTAAAGAAAACAGGATTAAAGGGGTTTTCTCACTAGTTACAAAGATTGGCTTTCTACATAAAGTGACAGTTTAAAGAAGACATTTTCTAACTACAGTGGTCAGTAGATTTTTACTTTAGTCATGAGATATACAGTTCAGCAGGTCTCTCACTGTACATAGGTTTCTATGGTAACCTGCAGACCAGAAAGACTGTTATCTGATTGACTGAGAGCAGTGAAGAATGATGGGACTGAGCTCTGAGTGTTTAACTGCAATAAGCAAAGGGTCCAAGTGTTGTGAGGACTGAGAAGGATGGCTTTACCTGTAATTGTGTTAGAGATCACAACCTCCTGCTCTGTCAGAGTAAGTTAATATATGTTAATAACTGCTGGAGACCCCTCCACAGCCTGAGGAGACAGAGTGAATGCAAACTGCCTGTCAGCCAGTGAATCAATGTGCTGAGAAAACCCCTTTAAGGCAAGAACTTCTTAGTATATCTAAACTTTCAATAAACTGTGCATAAATCAATTGTCCAGTGCATGTTCTCTCTGTATGCTTTATGTTTTAGTTTGCTTTTCCTCTGATGTAAAACACCTAGGGCCTTATGTATGAAAACTGTCTAGGTGTAGAAGTTTCTTTGTTGCGATCTGGGAAGAGCTGATCTGGGAGTCCGACCCCCACTGATCACATACTGATGACCTACCCTGATCACGCCCCCCTTCCCTCCAACTCTCCTGACATGTCCGTTTAGTACACAACTTCCCTTTTTTAAAAAAAAAAAAAATCAGCATTCTGTCATTCCTCTGTTATTTCACCAGGAATGTGACAACTGGATACTACTATTCCCCTCGTCAATAGAGCGCATCCCAGGCCGACAGCTTATGATGTCAGATTTATCATGGGACACACCCTATAGAGTAGTAGAAGGGTAACGCAGCGTTGTCAACTTATCAAAACATTTCCAAAGGGGATAATAGAGGAACGCCACAATGCAGAATTTGATGTTCCAGAACCGTTATTTTATGAGGGTTAGAGTAGTGTCCGTCCACCACATTTGTATGGGATGCTGTCAGACCTGTTTTTTTTGTTGCATGTTTTTTTTTTTTTGTTTTTTTTTTTTTAATTGCACCCATCTCCCTCACTGGACCTGTAAAGGGACGTATACTTACCTGCTCCCCGATGCTCAGGTCATGCTCTGGGACATGCGCGCTGCTGCAGCCAACGGATTGGCCTCAGCAGTGATGTGTCCAAGTGGCAAGCCGATTTACGTGCCACCTGAAGGAACACTCAACACAAAAAATAAATAAATAAAAAGAGTCGGAGAACCCCCTTTAGAGGGTTTGGCCTCCATTTGGGAGAGTTTTGGTAAACCCCTCTCCTGGCCATATCTGCAGGAGAGAACCAAATTTCCTACTCCCACTGCTGGTTCCTGACTTTTTCAATCTCTGTCCTCGCCTGCCTTGTTCAGGTCCCCCGCTGTCAACATCCGCTATGACACTGCTGCAGCGGTGACACGCCCCCTCTTCTCCCACGTGACACAAGGCGACTGGCTGCAGCCGTGGCAAAGTGTATGTATGTTGACAGCGGGGGAACCCTAGCGAGGCAGCAGAGGACTTGAAGCGATGGAGCTGGGACCCAGCAGCGGGGATTGCCAACCCCCCCCCCCTCTTCCCTCCCAAAGGTGGGAAACCCCTTTAAATCTATAGGGATTATGGCACACACTACACCAACACGTTTACCTGTAGTAGTGTTTTTCTTCAATTGTGCTGCTTTTGGGTCTATAGCACTTTTTTCCCCCCAAATCTCAGCCTGCTCCGACTGAATTTTTTTGTCTCATTTTCTGAATTTTTTAAAACCATAAACATCCATTAAAACCCAAACCACACAAGTCAATGTATGTTGCATTTCCCATGGTGTTTTTACATTTTTTTTTTTAAAGTAATCTACAGTACAAGTTACATCAGAGGGAGGGGGTGCACATCTAATTAAAAAAACAAACGCATAAGTTGCAAAAAACGCATGCAGTAAAGCAAACTATTAGAAACTAGAAAAGCCACAAAAAAAAAAAAAATGAAACAAAAACACTTAAAAAGCACCATGAAGAAAACAAAATAGTGCCGTTTGTCAACTACATAAAAAGTTAAAATAAATAAAAATACATAGGAGGATTCAAAGCTCAGAAACCAAAAAGTTAGAGTGACACCGGCGCAGCCGACGGGAATGAGGATTACGTGTAACTGTCGCAGCCAAAGTCTTATTACATCTAGTTCCCAGCGGCGACGGAGAAAACCATTTGCCAGGGCCGCAGCATCCAGAGTAAACACAGCTGCCGCCTCTCCCAGGGATCCGCACAGAACGCAAGCAAACATTTCACATGTGGGTGTCCGTGCCGAGCAGAAAGGGGCGCCAGGTCACAGGTCAGCAGCAGGTATGAGAAGCGGATACGGCATCAAACCGAGGGAAAAGTCAAGAGATTCTATACTGCATCAACTGCAAGTCTCAGGAAGCCGAGGACACCCCTCCTTGTAGCCTCACAGGAGTGTGTCCCTGCACAGTCTGAGGACCCTCGTCTCTTGTCAAGAGTGTACAGCGATTACAAAGAGCGTCTGCAGCTCTGGAGGACCTGTCCTGTCCTGCATCATACAGACAACCCATTGATGTCTATAGACACTGTGTAATGCCTCATCTGCCCTGTGGTGGCGCTGCAGGGAAACCACACACACAGTACAGTGGGAGGATGCTTTCTGATCAGATTTTTAAGGTGCCCTTTTAGGCTCCATTCACACGTCCGTATTTGTGCACATCCTGGAAAGCGGTCAGTTTTTTGCGGATCCATTATTCCGCAAAAAAACGGAAAGGATGTATACGTATGTCATCCGTTTTTTGCAGATCCGCAAAAAATGGAAGGAGGAATTAAATCTTTTTTTTTCCTACCCTCCTGGAATGGAATCCGTAAATGCAGATGCCTTTCCGCATGTCTTCCGCATTTTTGGAGGTTCCATAGACTTGTATTGAGCTACGGACTGCAAAATCGGGATAGAAGTAGGACAGGAGGATTTCTTTATGCGGACAGTCAGAACGGACACACAGATGCGGACAGTCAGAACGGACACACAGATGCGGACAGCCAGAACGGACACACAGATGCGGACAGCCAGAACGGACACACAGATGCGGACAGCCAGAACGGACACACAGATGCGGACAGCCAGAACGGACACACAGATGCGGACAGCCAGAACGGACACACAGATGCGGACAGCCAGAACGGGGGTCGGCCACCGTACTCCTGTGTCCCAATTTGGAGGCCGCAGCCAGCACCGTTCTGAAGGACTCTTCCTCGCTACCTTAGGGCGCACACATCCCCTGGTTCTTAAACGGCCAGTGTCCAATTGTTTCAAATCTCTGCCAGCCAATGGCTGGACACCTGGGGGTATTTAAGGCACATTCCCCTGGAGGAAGGTGCCTTAGCTTTAGGTTCCTAGTTGTCTAGTTACACATTCCCCTGGAGGAAGGTGCCTGAGCTTTAGGTTCCTAGTTGTCTAGTTAACCAGTGAAGGTGTGCTATTCTGATTATCTGCCCATATACCAAACTTCTGGTAACCAAGTCAGTTACTCTGCCTCCTGCCCTGACTTCAGCCTGTCTACTGTACTGACTCCTTGCTGTCTGCCCTTGGACTTGTTTTCTGGGACTGCATTTATTTCTTAATTTATTCACATATATAGTGCTTCACAGACATCACTTGCCGTCCCCAATGTAGCTTAAAATCGAAGTTCCCTATCAGTACGTCTACGACATGAACTCTACCTGACTTGACCTCTGCCCGTTTACCGACTATGCGTATTGCGTGATACGTTGGAGCTTCACACTAGTGTCTCTGACCACCGTGGGCCAGCTGCCAACTATACCAGGACTATCCTAAGAGATAGTGGCCTGGAGGCTGCCCTCCAGCGAAGGCCAGATCCATGTATAGGGGTTAAGCTAGGGCTACACTGGTAGCAGCCAGGACCGCTGAGTAGCGGGGATCCCATAGAAATGTATCCCATTAATTTCTATAGGATCCTGGCCGCCACCAGTGTCGCTGTGTAGCCCTAGTCTTAGAGGGTGAAAATCAGAGGACTGCCAGGATAGCACCCTTAGGACTAGCTCACAGCCAAACCAGTTAGTACACCCACTTCCTGTTTTAGGTATCTGGTTGCAAGTGCTCAATTTCCCTGCAGTGCCCCCACAGATCAAATGAGGTATTACACAGTATACACAAATAAGAGTTTCTCATTGTGGTCTCTCTCTTCTCCACTAAGAGAGGAGGGTCTCGAATGGGGGGTGGGCTCTAGTAGTAAAGTTTTCCTTTGCGATATCTTCGGCACCCAGGTGAACATGTGTCTGTAGTGGGAAGGCTCTTGCTGCGCCCATATATTTGTGCCCTCGCTGTACCCTTGTTTCATTGGGGCACCTGCCTCTGTGTCTCAGTGAACAGTACATAACATAAGATTTGTAGGATCATAGAGAAAAAAAAAAATCAAAAAGGAAAAAAAAAAAACACAACATTACAAAAGGTTTAATCACTAACCAGAAAGACAACATACCCCACATCTCACAGGAATGCCTGAACCTACTGTACAGAATAGAATGGGCTCCCTCCATCCATACTATCCTTGGTATGCATCTGTAATACCACCATCAGTCCTGACAAGGAAGGCACGTGTGGCATGTGGACTGATGTAAGGCCTACAAAGCGATGGATACCAGGACTCTGTATCCAATCTGCTGCAGGATAGTCAGAGGGTTTCCTATAGGATGAATAGGATGTACACAAGTAGAAGGTCGACTGTTACTACACTCTGGTGCCGAGCGCATACACAGCGTCGCGCCTGGATAAACAGCGGCACACAGTAAGACGGGCCTCAGAAATAAACATCAGGAGGTCCGGGAGCTGGGCTGCCCCATCATGTCTTGCACTGAACATTGTAAGATGAAGCAATAAGCGTACAATAACAATCATACATAGAGAGTCCCCTGCCCCAGGTATATCGCGGGAAGATCAGACCCCTGAGGAAGCTGCATCTTCCAGCGACATCAGCGGGGCGGGGTACAGTCGCTCGACTTCTGATGTATGTTGGTTATTACTGTATGCTTATTGCTGGTTTTCAGCTCCTTCTCACAAGTGTCTTGTACATTACATTTGGCTGCTTTTTTCAACCTTGCAGCTGTATTTGTATGCGGGGGATCGGCACACAGCCGGCGGGGGATCGGCACACAGCCGCGCGGGATCAGTCAGGTTTTTGATGTGTAATCTTATCAGGAGCTACCACCATGTTTGCGGTGTTAATCAACAAAGTGTTCTCTTCATGTATAGGCAATACCGGGGGCCCGGTGAATGGCCTGTATTAGGGACCTGGATCTGATAGGTGGTCTGCATTAATTTAGGGGCTCTGGAGAGAGGTCTATATTAGCCCAGATCTAATAATTCTGGACAACCCCTTTAAGGTTCTCATTAGGCTTCATTCACACGTCCGTATTTGTGCAGATCCTGGAAAACGCAAGTTTTTTGCGGATCTGTTGTTCCGCAAAAAAACTCAGTTTTTCCAAGCACATCCGTTCCGTTTTTCTGCAAAAAAAACGGAAAAGATGTATCCGTATGTCATCCGTTTTTTGCGTAGGAATCATGTCTCTTTTTTTTTTTTCCTACCCTCCTGGAACGGAATCCGCAAATGCGTATGACGTGCGGATGCTAGAGATGAGCGAGCATGCTCGGCCGAGCGTACTCGGGAGCAATTTTCGAGTAGTAGCGTGCGCATTTTATAATCTGTACGCTAATGCATACTCATCTTATAATCTGTACACTAATGCGTACGCATCTTCTAAATTTGTACGCTAATGCCTACAAATTACAAGATGCGTACAGATTAGAGGATGCGTACGCTACTACTCGAAAATTGCTCCCGAGTTCGCTCTGCTGAGCATGCTCGCTCATCTCTAGCGGATGCCTTGCTGCATGTCTTCCGCATTTTTGGAGGTTCCATAGACTTGTGTTGAGCTACGGACCGCAAAATCGGGATAGAAGTAAGGCAGGAGGATTTCTTTATGCGAACAGTTGGAACGGACACACGGAGGTACTGTCCGCATTTTTTCGGGACCTATTGAAATGAATGGATCCGCATAATTGTCCGAAATTGTGGAAACGGATGCGGATACAAAATACGGACGTGTGAATGGAGCCTTATACTGCCCTGTAACCTGACATCAGCCATATCTGCAGATAAACCAATATACATAACATGTTAGGTTATACCAACCCGGACACTACATGTACCAGAAACCCCACTGCACAACCACCAGTCAGTCTGCGTTCACACACATCTACAGTCCGATTACGGAGATGTCCCTCAAAGTGGGAGCAAAGAAAAAAAATTACAACGACTCCTCCTGAGGCCTTCGGCCGTCATTGTGCAGGAATGAGGCCGCCAGCGAATGTGCCAGTTCACCCATTACTCAGGGTTTTCTGTGGTAATGAGAGTTATGCAAGAACGGGCTCTTTCACAGGAAAAGGAAGAACATTTCAAGAAGAAGCAGCCGACTCAGCAGCTCCGGAGGCAGCGCGGCCGTCCGCACGTCCCAGCGGGATCGCCAGCAGCAAAACAGAATCTGTGTGTGCGAGAAGGACTTTATTCTTTACATCGGACACTCACTTCATCCACGCATAGAGGGCACGCCCCCTAAATATCTCACCTGTAAGTACAAAGCCCTGGCTGTCACCCAGCTTTCCTAGGAATACGAATGGAACATCTGCAACGGACGGCGCTGTGCTTGGCGAGTTGTGAGGAGACCACGTTGCAACAATGGGCGCTGGTGCCTTCTCAAACAGCTGATCGGCAGGGGGTCCCGGGTGTCGGACCCCCACCGATCAAATACTGATGACTTAGGCTTCATTCACACGACCGTATTTTGTTTCCGTGTCCGTTCCGTTTTTTTTTGCGGACCGTATGTGGAACCATTCATTTCAATGGGTCCGCAAAAAAAACGGAAGGTACTCCGTTTGCATTCCGTTTCCGTATGTCCGCATTTCCGTTCCGCAAAAAAGATAGAACATGTCCTATTCTTGTCCGTTTTGCTGACAAGGATAGGCATTGTTACAATGGATCCGCAAAAAAAAACGGAAACACGGATGCCATACGGAACGTCATCCGTTTTTTTTTGCGGATCCGCAATTTGTGGACCGCAAAACACATACGGTCGTGTGAATGAAGCCTTATTTTGAGAATAGGTCATCAGTTATAAAATCTTGGAGAACCCTATTAGGGACTCATTCAGACGTCACTAAATCACAGACAGGTGCCACGTACCCATTGATTTTAATGTGTAAATTCACACATCGGTGACTTACCACAGAAGCATGTCCCCATTTTTGTCCGCGTTTACGGATCCCTCACCCCCATTATAGTCTACGGTTCCATGAAAAAAAAACACGGACACAACACGGATACCATCCGTGTTTGGTCCATGCTTCACGGATGCTGTTAGGAAATTTGAAGTTTTCAGCCTAGCAGTGTCAATGGAGTACAGGTGAATCACCCGATCACAAGGTCACCCAGCTGCTCATTTTCCCTGCAGCGGCCACTACTGGGCAAATGTGGAATTACATGTTGCCATTCAAATGAACATCCAGCCCACGCCAGCCGTAGTAGCCATTGCTCATTAGCAGCCCTCCACATCGGCTCACAGAGGGGGGTCCTCAGGGCATTGGTGACAGGTCTATAAAATGTAAGGGCTTTAGTAGCGGACGGATTGATGTTGAGCGATCCCTCCACCACCATTGTCCTTCAATGGACAAAAGCACCAGGGGGGCCTCCTTCGATGGGGAATGGTCCCACTGGGGATATTTTAGGGGGTAACCGCCGGAGTTGTCTGCCCCTGGTTCTTTCAGTAGGTGGCGGGTACTCTCTAAGTTTCTTTTTCGAGTCTCCCATCCACCACAACACGGCAATTACCATACAAATGAGTCCGAGCCCCCCATTCACTGGGCTCCCGTCTAACCTCGGTCTTGGCTCGGAGCAGACTCTCTTCTGCCCGATTTCCATTTGAATTCTCTCCCTATCGCCTACCATGGTACCTCTTTTGCATTCACTCTTTGCCAACTTCCCGCTGCCCCTTATTTAATGCATCAATGGAGGGACGTTCCTTCCAGGCAGCATTGACTAATGATTACACAACACGGACACAAGGCTCTGACGCACGCCGTTACCTTCCAGCGCCGCTAATCCACCGAAACGCCTCCCCCTGAGCGCACCGCTGCCGGTCCCCTAATCTAGGGGCCACAGTGTTGGACTGAGGCAGCCAGTTATCTATATCACCCAGGTCCAAAACTGACTTAAATATAGAATAAAGTAATATCTGTGGTGAAACTACAACTCCCAGTATGCTGTGTAACAGTCAAGCAAGTGGACATCTTGGGAGTTGTAGTTTTACCACAGCCGGAGTGCCGGAGGTTAGCCATCACAGGCCCACTAAGGAAAGCCTTGAATTGGCCAATGAAAATCTGGAGACCCCCCATTTTCTTGGTAAGGGTCCCAGAAGAGCGGTCCCCACCAATCAGGCACTTCTGATACCACGTGGGGGATATGCCCCGAAAGCCCTCTTGGGAGCAATGACTATTAGGATACAGAAACAGGGACGGATTACGATAACCTGCCATACACTCGCCGCTACAAGAGACAAAAGGATCGGGCGTGTTAATTTAGGTTAGTGCCCCTTTAAGCACACTTTCCGGACACGGTATTGCCAATTGAGTCAGCGTGCCGCGGGATCATGTGACTGATAAGATAGGCAGCAATAATTCTGTCCCTTTCCTGCGCAGATCGCTTCTGTTGACAGACTGTTTCGGAAGCCAAGTCGTCATAAATGCATTATCTACGTCTGACAGGTCACAAATCCGCGCTGATTTACGTGTAATCGGGTCTCCTAAGCTGGCCACGCGCGCCGACGCCTCTCACAGACATCTACGATCTCTCCCCTGAGACTGTGCAGGGCTCTTCCATCGGTGGCAAACTTCAAGCTTTCCCCGAGAGCCTCATGGCCCCGCTGGGGGTTGTAGTCATTAGGCTGCAGAGTCACAGCTCTATAAGTGCTGCTGCTAATCTGTGCCAGGCTCTGGACAGAATCAGTCTCCTTCCACCTCTGGCAGCCCCTTCCTACTTGCCCCTGTATAAGCAGTCTCCTCAGCTATACCGCCACATACTGCAGAGTCTCCGCTCCTTCCCAAAAAGCAGGGCAGGCAACTATTTCTATTGGTTGCCCCGCTCTGCAGAGACTTGGCTGTGGGGAGAGTCACTGAGCATGCACGTCCACCAGTACCCAGCTCTTCAGGTGGATGTGAAGGATGCTGCACCCTCTGAACAGCAGGTGGCGCCATGTTATGTAAGTAAATGTCAGAATTCTTTACTGGATCACTTTTAACAGCATGTAAGGGGGAAATATGATAATTTTTATATGGACAACCCCTAAAAACACTCAGTATTGCATCCTGGCACAGGGATATACATGCATCTCAGCAGAAGACTTATATGGATGCATATGGCGGCTGAGCTGCTGATAAGACTGAGTAACCAGGCAGCAGCCCAGATAGTAAGAAAGGTTATTACCCTGTAGGAAAATGTGACCAGAAGCTAATGAGTGAGTGATCACACCCTGGGGCGAGCACCGCTACACACCCGGGTCACCAGAGGGACACAGGGGATAGTCATGGTGTGGGAGGAATAAAACCCAATCAGCAGACATCGCTCCATCTTTTAAGACTTCTGTACCCCACCACCCCGGCATCGGGGGGCACCCGCCGCAAACAGCCCGCCATCAGGGGGCATCCGCCGCAAACAGCCCGTCACCCTGGCATCGGGGGGCACACGCTGCAAACAGCCCGTCACCCCGGCATCGGGGGGGGGGGCATCCACCGCAAACAGCCCGCCATCGGGGGGCACCCGCCGCAAACAGCCCGGCATCGTGGGGCACCCGCCGCAAACAGCCCGTCACCCCAGCATCGGGGGGCACCCGCCGCAAACAACCCGCCGCAAACAGCCCGTCACCCCGGCATCGGGGGGCACCTTCCGCAAACAGCCCGTCACCCCGGCATCGGGGGGCACCTTCCGCAAACAGCCCGTCACCCCGGCATCGGGGGGCACCCGCCGCAAACAGCCCGTCACCCCGGCATCGGGGGGCACCCGCCGCAAACAGCCCGTCACCCCGGCATCGGGGGGCACCCGCCGCAAACAGCCCGCCATCAGGGGGCATCCGCCGCAAACAGCCCGTCACCGGGGGGCATCCGCCGCAAACAGCCCGTCACCCTGGCATCGGGGGGCACACGCTGCAAACAGCCCGTCACCCCGGCATCGGGGGGGGGGGGCATCCACCGCAAACAGCCCGCCATCGGGGGGCACCCGCCGCAAACAGCCCGGCATCGTGGGGCACCCGCCGCAAACAGCCCGTCACCCCAGCATCGGGGGGCACCCGCCGCAAACACCCGCCGCAAACAGCCCGTCACCCCGGCATCGGGGGGCACCTTCCGCAAACAGCCCGTCACCCCGGCATCGGGGGGCACCTTCCGCAAACAGCCCGTCACCCCGGCATCGGGGGGCACCGCCGCAAACAGCCCGTCACCCCGGCATCGGGGGGCACCCGCCGCAAACAGCCCGTCACCCCGGCATCGGGGGGCACCCGCCGCAAACAGCCCGCCATCAGGGGGCATCCGCCGCAAACAGCCCGTCACCGGGGGGCATCCGCCGCAAACAGCCCGTCACCCTGGCATCGGGGGGCACACGCTGCAAACAGCCCGTCACCCCGGCATCGGGGGCACCCGCTGCAAACAGCCCGCCACCCCGGCATCGGGGGAACTCATTCTTTACCGTCCGTTCACGCGGCATCAGGAGCACCCGGATTTTGACGGGATGCGCCCTAGCTGTTCACCGCTGGACCCTACTGAACACAATGGGATACGGCGGGAATTTCACCGCTCTCCTGCAAAACGCTGGTTTCTGGCTGGACAAAAACCATTGCATGCACCAGATCTGGTGAAATCCAGGAAGGTTATTCCCTGCCGGATCCGATAAACCGAGGTCTGAACCTATCCGACCTGTGAACCCAGATGGAAAATCCGCTGAGCATCTGCTGCGTGTGAAGATACCCTCACAGTGCTCATCGCATACCGCACCTCTGCCATGAGGCCTGCAGCCTCCATACACATTAGATCAAAGGCCTACAACATGGAGCTCTCCAGCTGTCGCACAACTACAACTCCCATCACTTCCAACATCCTATCAAGCTGGGGAACACTGCAACGTCAATCCAGCTGAAAACTGGCAGATTTGGCTGCAAAAGGCCATTAAAAAAAAATTCCTCGGCCGGTGACGTCAGATTCTTTGGTCACACGGGCAATTTGGATGGGACTGAGCTGCAATACCAATCACGACCACTATACAAGGTACGGCGCTGTGCTTAGTACGCTGCGAGGAGGTCGCAGCCTCTTTAAACAGCGGATTGGCGGGGGGGGGCGCCAGGAGTCGGACACTGATCACCTATCCTGAGGATATAGATAAGTGCGGGACGTTTAAGTCATTTCCTATTGAAAGGCTTTAAAGGTCCCAGACGGGCCGACCCCTTTAAGAAGCAGGAATACATCCCGCCGTCTGTACGGTCCTTGTGCTGACACAGAGACATACTGTATAAAAGACACAAAGATGGGGCCCTGTTGTCATTTTGTGGCAGCATGCACTCTCAGCTGCTCCTGCCTGCCAAAGTGAATTATGGAATTCCTCTCTTATTACTCCAGGAAACTTATGCATTTACAACTCTGAGTCAATGCCCCCCTTGTGGATGTGTCCCATACACAGTTTGACAGCACTGATTGCACAGGGGTCACAGTAATAAGAGGAATGGTGGCATTTAAAAGAGGAATAAAAGAGGAACACAGCACAGCTGATAAATTGATATTCTACCTATAGATACTTATAACACAGGATAGGTCAGGGATCGACAAGCTTCAGCACGCCAGCTGCTGTGAAACTACAACTCCCAGCATGCAAAGATGCTCGGCTGCTCTTCTAACTCCCACAGAAGTGAATGAAGAATGCTGGGAGTTGTAGTTTCGGAACAAACAGCTGGCGTGCCGGAGGTTGCAGATCCCTGGGATAGGTCAGGCGAGAGGAGGTCCAGACTCCCACGGAGCCGGCATTCAGACAAAGAACGAGCGTCTCCAGTACCATCTCCAGCCCTTTTGTTCCTCTGCTATACCTACTGCAAAGGCATGACTATATTGCCCGCTGGGCGCTACCACTTGCAGGGATTATTTCTGTACCGTCTGGTACAGCCATTGCGGATTAGACAGAGCACGGCTGTGTATGGACACCCCTCCAACGTCAATTTATTCACACATTTCCAGGAGGGATAAGAGAGGAACGGCACAACGCAGAATTGTTATATCATGAGAAATAAAAATAGTAATAAATAACAATATATAATACAGATGTCATGAGAGGCGACCGCTCCTCTACGATGACATCACCCATCCTCTCATCGACCCCTCGCTCCGGATCGCGTCGGGTGGTCGCATCAACTACAGATCAACCCGCAATTTACCCGATGCAGCCATATGGCACAAATTGGCAAAATTCAACTCATTTACCACTGTAACCCCGTTGGCTGGCACACAGCGACAGTTGGCAGCTCCTGGCGAGCAGTGCCACCATCCAACGGAAATAACGGACACCTTTCTAAGCGTTATAACAGAGGATCAGGCGCCACGTGATGACATCACATCCACCGTCCGTCACCGATAGCAACCTGATTAATAACAGGGCCAATAATATAATATTGCAGTAAAATCCTGACTGCCGCCTCGCCAGCGCCCCCTGCGGGCCGTGCCCTCTGCCGTCTGCCCTGTGCGCTCCGTTATTACAGATGTGCCCGTTAACCCTTCCATCACCGCTGTCTGCAGGCGATATAAAGGAGGCAGCAAGCAGTCCCCTCCTCCTGCCCCCTCCCTCCAAAAGATGAATGGTTGCACACCCGTTTCGGGTCACCCTGCAGTCACCCCACGGGCCCCTCACCTCATAGCGCTTCGTGCCCTTAGCGTTTGTCCCCCGGATTCATTTAGGGAGAGTGGCGGCGGTTCCGGTGCGGCATGAGCTGTGGTGAGCAGAGGACAGGAGTCACAGCGCCCCTCACCCGCAGCACCTCCCAGCGCCTACGGTAGTGACTAGAATGGAGTGGCTCCTGGCAGGTATGATGTCATAGGAAGAGGCGGAGTCTCGTCATCCATGGGGAGGTGTTCGGGATTTGCAGGAGTTTACAGGGTTGTGTCTAAATTCCGTGCACGGTACGGGCTTTCGACGTTTTACAACGTCACGTGACAACCTTAGGTCACGTGGGGCGGTCCCTACCGTGCATGGCGTTTAGACACAACCGAGTCTACAGAGCAGTTTGTTGGAGAGAGAGGGGGAGGAGGAATGATCTTTGTAGTGGAGGCTGTATGTTAGGGGGGTGGTGTTTACATGGGACTATATGCTGAAGCCAGAGGGAATGATGCGTTTGACATAGGACTGTATGTTGTGTTGGAGGGGCTGAAGGCACAGGGAGTGATGCATCTTAAATAGGACTGTATGCTGGAGGTCCTGAAGGCAGGGGGGAAGTGATGTATTTTACATGGGACTGTATGTTGGAGAGGCTGAAAGCAGAGGGTGTGTTGTATTTTACATGAGGGCATTATCCTACAGGGGCAGAGCATTATATATGGGGGCATTATACTACAGGGGCAGAACATTATATATGGGGGCATTATACTACAGGGGCAGAGCATTATATATGGGGGCATTATACTACAGGGGCAGAGCATTATATATGGGGACATTATACTACAGGGGCAGAGCATTATATATGGGGGCATTATACTACAGGGACAGAGCATTATATATGGGGACATTATACTACAGGGGCAGAGCATTATATATGGGGGCATTATACTACGGGGCAGAGCATTATATATGGGGGCATTATACTACAGGGGCAGAGCATTATATATAGGGGGCATTATACTACAGGGGCAGGGCATTATATATGGGGGCATTATACTACAGGGGGAGAGCATTATATATGAGGGCATTATACTACAGGGGCAGAGCTTTATATATGGGTCCTTATACTACATGGGAAGAGCATTATATATGGGGCATTATGCTACAGGGCAGAGCATTATATATGGGGGCATTATGCTACAGGAGGCATTATGGGGCTATGGGAGAGCATTATATAGGGGGCATTATACTACAGGGGGAGAGCATATATATGGGGGCATTATGCTACAGGGGCAGAGCATTATATATGGGGGCATTATACTACAGGGCAGAGCATTATATATGGGGGCATTATACTACAGGGGCAGAGCATTATATATGGGGGCATTATACTACAGGGGCAGAGCATTATATATGGGGGCATTATACTACGGGGAGAGCATTATATATGGGGGCATTATACTACAGGGGTACAGCAGTATTATACTAGGAGGAGAGCATTTTATAAATTGTGGCATTGTAAAGGGGAGAGCATTGTACTATAGAGGGACAGAATTATATATACATCACACTACTGGGGAGAGCATTATATATAGTAACATAGTAACATAGTTTATAAGGCCGAAAAAAGACATCTGTCCATCCAGTTCGGCCTGTTTTCCTACAAGTTGATCCAGGGGAAGGCAAAAAACCCTGTGAGGTAGAAGCCAATTTTCCTCACTTTAGGGGGAAAAATTCCTTCCCGACTCCAGTCAGGCAATCAGAATAACTCCCTGGATCAACGACCCCTCTCTAGTAACTATAACCTGTAATATTATTACCCTCCAGAAATACATCCAGGCCCCTCTTGAACTCTTTTAGTGAACTTACCATCACCACCTCCTCAGGCAGAGAGTTCCATAGTCTCACTGCTCTTACCGTAAAGAATCCTCTTCTATGTTTGTGTACAAACCTTCTTTCCTCCAGACGCAGAGGATGTCCCCTCGTCACAGTCACAGTCCTGGGGATAAATAGATGATGGGAGAGATCTCTGTACTGACCTCTGATATATTTATACATAGTTATTAGATCTCCCCTCAGTCGTCTTTTTTCTAAAGTGAATAACCCTAATTTTGATAATCTTTCTGGGTACTGTAGTCCACCCATTCCAGTTATTACTTTAGTTGCCCTCCTCTGAACCCTCTCCAGCTCTGCTATGTCTGCCTTGTTCACAGGAGCCCAGAACTGTACACAGTCCTCCATGTGTGGTCTGACTAGTGATGTGTAAAGTGGCAGGACTATGTTCTCATCACGGGCATCTATGCCTCTTTTGATGCAGCCCATTATCTTATTGGCCTTGGCAGCAGCTGTCTGACACTGGTTTCTGCAGCTTAGTTTGCTGTTCACTAAAATTCCTAGGTCCTTTTCCATGTCAGAGTTACCCAATGCTTTACCATTTAGTATGTACTGGTGACTTGCATTATTCCTTCCCATATGCATAACCTTACATTTGTCAGTGTTAAACCTCATCTGCCACTTTTCTGCCCAAGCCTCCAGTCTATCCAGATCCTGCTGTAGCAGTGTACTGTCCTCTTCTGTGTTAATTACTTTACACAGTTTAGTGTCATCTGCAAAAATTGATATTTTACTGTGCAAGCCTTCTACAAGATCATTAATAAATATATTGAAGAGAATAGGACCCAATACAGACCCCTGTGGTACCCCACTAGTGACAGTGACCCAATCTGAGTATGTACCATTAATAACCACCCTCTGTTTTCTATCACTGAGCCAGTTACTTACCCACATACAGACATTTTCTCCCAGGCCAAGCATTCTCATTTTGTATACTAACCTTTTATGTGGTACAGTGTCAAACGCTTTGGAGAAGTCCAAGTATACGACATCCATTGAGTCGCCGAGGGGTAGAGGGGTATTATACTACAAGAGGAGAGCATTATGTACTCCCACTGCAGGGGTGTGTGAGAGCATTATACATACTAGCACTACAAGAGTTGGCATTATACTGTAGTAAGCACTGTAGGGAGGCAATATAATAGAGGCCAGACAACTACAGGGAGACATTATAATACAGGCCGGAGCACTACATACTAGCACTATAGGGGGCATAATACAGGATAGACTACAGGGGTTCATTATAATACAGTCCGGAGCACTACAGGGGTCTTATACACATGGACACTACGGGGGGCATAGTACAGGGTACACAACAGGAGGCCATTAAAACCACAAGGACACTGCATCATGGCTTTATAAATATTTGGACTACTATAGGGGACATTATAACTACTGAGGACACTATGGGTATTTTTTTTAATTACTTCTGAGGGCTCTAAACGGGTGCCTTGTTACTGCTAGGGGCACTTAAAGGGGTTCTGCAGTTCTGTAAAACTGATGATCTAACCCCTGGATAGATCATCAGCATCTGATCGGCGGCGGTCCGACACCCAGGACCCCCGCCGATCAGCTGTTTGAGAAGGCAGCGGCGCTCCAGGAGCGCTGCGGCCTTCTCTGTGTTTTCCTCAGGCCCAGTGACGTTACAACTAGTTTCAGTGGCCTGGGCGGGGCTAAGATCTGTTCACTTGAATGGAGCTTAGCCCCGCCCAGGCCAGTGATACTAGTCATGACGTCACTGTAGGGGGACAGTCTGAGAGTTATTGGGGGGGGACTATCTGTTTAGCACTATTATTTCTACAGCATAGGGGAGCATAGCTCAGTATTGGGGGGAGCAGCAGGATGACATTGCTGGGGCACCAGGAGGCATCGAACCGTCCCCCGACGAATGAATGCTTTAGTACGGTGATCATGGTGACAGATGCTTGTTAAGTTTTATAGTTATATATTTAGACATATTTGATGTATCTTGTGTGGTTTGTGTGTGTGTGTGTATATATATATATATATTTATTAATAAAACAGTTGGATGAGAGTTTTTTGTTTTTTTTTTTCATTTTATTACAACAATAAAGCTGGAATTAGGCTACTTGCACATCTGCAGCAGAGAACAGCCTGCTGGAGTTCTCCGGATTCATGCTACCGGAATGCCCGCCAGCCCCATTACCTAGGATGGGGTTCGGTGAAGATACAGCTGCACTCAGCTGTCCGCACAACCGGAACAGCCTGCCAGAAGACTATAGTGCACATGTGAAAGACTTAAAGGGGTTGTCTCACTTCAGTAAATAGCATTTATTATGTAGAGAAAGTGAATACAAGGCACTTACTAATGTATTGTCATTCTCCATTTTGCTTCCTTTGCTGACTGGATTAATTTTTCTATCACATTTTACACTGCTTATTTCCATGGTTACGACCACCCTGCAATCCATCAGTGGTGGTCGTGCTTGCACACTATAGGAAAAAGTGTTGGCCTCTCTGGTGACCGGGACCATGGGAGCGCACATAGGCCAGTGCTTTTTCCTATAGTGTGCAAGCTCAACCACCACTGATGGATTGCAGGGTGGTCTGTAACCATGGAAACAAGCAGTGAATAATGTGATGGAATGAATAAGCTCATCACATGTGTGTGTATGTGTATATATATGTGTGTATATATATATATATATATATACACATACACATACTTTGGCATAACAAGAAATGAGTGGGCCCCACAGGATATTTTTGAATGTCCCCCCTTCAGAAACATGGAAACCCCCACTTCTGTGGCTAGTCAAGATCAGTCTCTCAGATGAGGCCCAGTAGCCGCTCCGTCCATTTCTTGATAGCAACCAATCAGATTCCAGCTTTCATTTTTCAGAGTTCCTTTGGAAAATGAAAGGTGGAGTCTGATTGGTCGCTATGGAAAACTAAAACCCAGTTTTCAGTTGTACCAGTTTGATGAATCCCCCACAATATGTCCTCTGACTGTACAAAATGGGGGAGATTTATCAAAACTGGTAAAAAGGAAAAATGGCTTAGTTGCCCATAGCAACCAACTAAGTTTTACCAGTTTTAATAAATCTCCCCCAATGTTGTTTCAGCCTCAGCCATATGGCATTTTCTGACTTTATCAAAACTGGTGTAAAGGAATACTGGCTTAGTTGCCCATAGCAACCAATCAGATTCCACCTTTCATTTTCCAAAGGAGCTGTGAATAATGAAAACTGGAATCTGATTGAATGCTATCTGCAGCTGGGCCAGTTTTCCTTTACACCAGTTTTGATAAATCTCCCCCTTTGAAATACATTCTCAATGGTTTTGCAATCCAACAGGAAAAAAAGAATGAATACGAATCTGTAATGTACAAGTGAGACTAGATCGTGTGCCCCATTCAGGACAGGGACGGAGATGAATGATGGCAATCTCTGTACAGTGCTGCGGAATATGTTGGTGCTATATAGGCAACAGAAGTAAAAAATATCAAGCTAACAGCACCCGACCGGCTCTCATTTTTATACTTAAAGAAAGGTTGCCACCAATAACAAGCAAAACCCACTTAAAAAAAAAAAAAAAGGCCTAAAACACAAACAAAAAACAACTAAAAATGCATCGTTTTCTGCAGCAGATGACTGAATGCAGTGCCAGTGAGGGGTTAATGGCTGCTCGCCTCCCTCCTCTCTGCTGCTCCTCCTCTTCCAGTTTCCTCCAGACCCATTCAGCAACAAAACCTGTCATTTCTTAAGCGGAGAGGCCACAGGGCGAGAAGAGGCCGGAGCTCAGGCCGGCTGACGAGGAGGGTTCCTGTTCTCTTCGCCCTGTCCTGCTGACACAGCAGCTGCGGCCTGTTTTCCGCATTCCACGTCTATGTCATATTCAGTGGCCCTGGGAGCCTGAGCCGGCCGGGTATTTGGGTGCCGTGGACTTCCTGTGTCAGTACGTCTTGTCATATTTTTAATGTGGATGGGGAGGGATCTAGGAGAAAAGGCGGCGGGAAGGGTTTGTACGCCATGTCACGCGGTCATTGATTAGAGCAGCAACAACTCCTGCAGATAATGAAGGCGCACGTGACTTGTCCGCAGGAACCGGCTGCAATTTGACAAAAATTTGGGTGCGATTTTTCACATTTTTGTTCTTAAGGCTGGAGGCTACATGGCGATCTTGGCCATGACACTAGATCTCTGTGTAGCAGTGCAGCCGCTGATATGAATTAGGTTGTAGTGCAACTCCAAAATCGAAAAAAATAAATAAAATCCAACACTGCAGGATTTTTTTGCGAATCTGGGGTTGCAATGCCTTACAACCACATTCAGTTTGATGGCTGCACTGCTATGGCGCAGTCCTTGGTCGCCTCAGAAGTTTTGTGTTCAAGATCGCCATGTAGCTCTAGCCTTGGCTGATTTCAGGAGGAAACCAGACAACTCCCCCCGATTCTCCCGGTTGAGCTCTATTTGTGGTGATGTCACATCGACAGCATGCGATCGTTGCAGCCAATCACTGGCCTCAGCGGTGCACACGTCAAAGCAAGTGATTGGCTGCAGCAGTCACGTGTTGTCGACATGACTTCTTCGCTTGTCAGCAGCAAATCCCCTTTTTGCCTGTGGACGGACGATCATATGTCCTCACTGATGGGCGGGCTTTAGCGCTGCCCTAGCCTGTAAAATCTCTAGGGCAGCGCTAAAGCCTGCCCATCAGAGCCGGTGACGTCACCGGACTCACTGCTGGGTGGAAGCCTCCGCCTGGCAGAGCCTGGTTCATCATCGGATCTGCTCAAAATGCCTTTGTCCTGCACAATTCTTGTCAGGGGGGGCTGCCTGGGTGAAAATGTGGGTATGTCTGAACCCGGACAACCCCTTTAAGAACCCAATAGACATTAGTGTATTGCTGGCCAAACCTGCCAAGAAGTGCAGGTTCAGCTGACAGTCTAAGGGCGCTCATGCACACGAACGTGTGCTGTCAGTGCCGTGCTCCACAATGCATGGGCACTGACTGTGGGGCCGCCGCATTCGGATTGCGGACCCATTTACTTGAATGGGGTCCGCAATCTGCATCTGACGGTCCGCACCGCAAAAAAGTAGTGCATGCACTACTTTTTTGCGGTGCAGAGGCACGGCCAGAAACACCACGGAAGCACTCCGTAGTGCTTCCGTGGTGTTCCGATTCGTGCCTCTGTTCCGCATCTCCGGGATTGCGGTCCCATTCAAGTGAATGGGTCCGTGATGCCGGGTGCACACGGCTGGTGCCCGTGTTTTGCGGACCCGCAGTATGCGGGCAACGGCCGTGTGCATGAGCCCTAATGCTGATCGTCAGGTGTCCCAGTTGTCGGCCCTCCACCGTTCAGATACTGATGACCTATCCAGATTCACTCGAGGAGCTGAGCTGCAGAACCCCACTATGGCCACTACACAGTGGACAGAACCAGTGTTGAGCGAACTTGTGTTTTCAAGTTCGGCGTGCAAGGTTCAGGTTATCTAAGAATTCCGTATAGCAGTATATACATATAATGCACCAATCAGGACTCATGTAGAACTAGTGTTAATGGTGCCTCAATGAGGTGGCAGTCACTTTAACATCTCAAAGACACATGCCCCCTACCAGCAAAGAAGAGGATGATGCGAATACCCCCTATAGAGAAAGTTGCTTGTTTTCCAGCTCTGGGTCTCCCACCTATCATTGGAATTGGGAGCATTTGATGGGGACAAGGGGGAATAGCCATCAGGTAATTTCATTTGCCTACTTCCTAACGGTATCCTTGTTTTTCAGGTCAGCATGAAAGGGCTGTACTACAGGCTTATCACCTCCCAGGATGAGGAGACATTTGTGTTTCAAGAAAATGTGTGTATTATTACTCGTTTTTATAATATACTGTACATAATTTATGGTTTTGTTTTTTTTTTCCTTATTTTGTATTATATCCTGTATACAGAGAAAAAACTGGTCCTACAGAACCCTAATATCCTGGGAGAGAGCCATATTATTGAGCGTATTAGGGCAGATTTACATAAGGGGTTGTCCAAGCTTTACTGAGTGATGGGCTATGCTCAGGATAGGACATCACTAGCTGATTGTTGGGGGTCTGACAACCCGCTCCCCCCTCTTATCAACCGTTCGGGTGTAGCTTTGTTGCAAGAGGTCGGTGCTGGAACTACTTAGCTCTTTCAACTTTGGTGGTCGAAAAACCCCTTTAAAGGGGTAGGCCCATCATAGACAATGGGGGCATATCGCTAGGATATGCCCCCATTGTCAGATAGGTGGGGGGTCCAATCTCTGGGACCTGCACCTACACAGAGAACAAAGCGGGGAAAGGTGGTGGAGGGTGCACTGCGCATGCGCAGCCGCCCTCCATTCATTTCTATGGGGCCGCCGAAAATAGCCAAGAGCTATTGGCGGTGGCCAGTACTCGAGAAACCCGGGTTCCTCCAGCCACCGCTCTCCCTGCTCCGTTCTCGGTCACCTTTGGAACCCGCACCTATCAGACAATGGGTGCGTATCCTAGCGATATGCCCCCATTGTCTATGATGGGCCAACCCCTTTAAGGCTCTGTTCACATTATTGTACAGAACTTCCTAATATGACAGCTGATTTATGTTGTTATTTCTTCATGTGTCTCAGGAACCCGTCTCATCACCCAGTGACTATCACGTGAAACTGCAAGTGAAAGCCTGCGCCCTGACACCCATCAATACCAAGGTATATGTATAACGGTTGAATGTGAACTGCGCACAGCGATGGGTCTCAGGATAAGGGGGGGATTCAAACATCCATATTAAAAAACTGTCCACGCTGCAGCCCCGGTGAGGGCCGCCAGAGACAATTGTCTTCAAGGGTCCTCAGGTCCCAAAGTAGCGCATGCCCCAAGTTTCACTGTGCAGAAAAATAGAGGTATGAATTGCACCATTGACTTCTATGGGCCTGAGTGGAGTTCACATGGACAAAATATACGGCCATCTGAATCAGACTTAGGGCTCATGCACATGAATATATTTTCTTTCCGTGTCCGTTCGTTGTTTTTTTTTTTGCAGACCGTATGCGGAACCATTCACTTCAACGGGTCCGCAAAAAAAAAAACGCAAGTTACTCCGCGTGCATTGTTTCTGTATGTCCGCAAACAAACAGAACATGTCCTATTATTGTCTGCATTACGGACAAGGATAGGACTGTTCTATTAGGGGCCGGCTGTTCCGTTCTGCAAAATACGGAATGCACACGGACGTCATCCGTATTTTTTGAGGATTCGTTTTTTTGCGGACTGCAAAATACATACGGTCGTGTGCATGAGCCCTTAAAGGGTTTCTGTCACCAGTTTTTTCGGTATGAATCAGGCTGACATTAGAGATGTGCTAATGTCATCTGATTCCAAATATATATATCTGTTTTATTTACTGGTGCCCCCATTTTTATATAAAATGAACTTTTATTTTATGCTAATAAGGCCTCTAGGTGCAAGGGGCGTTACCCCTGCTCCTAGAGTCTCTGTTGATTGACAGGCCCAGGCAGAGAAGAAACACTCCATTCACCATAGCTTGCAAGGACCTTCAATGATGTCATGACCATGTGATCAGTCACATGGTTAGGATCACACAAACAGCCTGTCTCCTCCTAAACCATGTGACTGATCACATGGTCATGATATAATTGAAGGTCCTTGCAAGCTATGGTGAATGGAGTGTTTCTTCACTGCCTGGTCCTGTCAATCAACAGAGCCTCTAGGAGCAGGGGTAACGCCCCTTGCACCTAGAGGCCTTATTAGCATAAAATAAAAGTTCATTTTATATAAAAATGGGGGCATCAGTAAATAAAACAGATATATATTTGGAATCAGGTGACATTAGCACATCTCTAATGTCAGCCTGATTCATACCGAAAAAACTGGTGGCAGGAACCCTTTAATACACACTTAGCAGGCCAAGCAGAAGTGAGATCAGGAAGTGAGCAACAAAATCCTTGGACTCTACGTATGACATTTACATGTGATTTTTTTTTTTTTTTTTAGGAACTGTACCCCAGTATGTTTAGGGCTTTAGCTGCCAACAGTCCCGAATTTGCCCAAATTGTCCCAATCCTGACAAATTCAGCTTGTCCTAACTTTAGTGTGGGCAGGGTGAATGCAGACCTCACCCATAAGTGGGTGCTCCAGGATGGGAAATGAAATCTATGTCTTTCTCTATATGTTTGTAAAGGAGAGTCAGGAGAGGCACAGATTGTGTCTTCCCTGCATTTCTCTTCTCCCTGACAATATCTGATGTGAATGGAGAAGTGGATTCACTTTTCACCCTGTATTTCACTCTCCTCTGTAAAACTCCTATTAGGGAGGAATTTACATTAGGAAACTGCATAGATGACACTTCCCTAATATAATGAAGTGGCTGCAAAGGAAACACTTTAAGGATTTGATGTATGTTGCGTGCCGATATCCGATTTAAACGGTTGCACAGTGCCTACAGCTCACGTAAATCTGTTTTTACTTATTTTAAGCTGATTTCGGCATTATATCAAAGCAAGGAGTACGTGCCAGTGGGAAGAGATGTCGCCGGAGTAATCCTGGAAGGTGAGAGGTGATGGACAGCACACATTACAGGGCATTGGGGACAACCAGGTTTATAAAGGGGGCGAATGGTGACTTTGGGTAGATGATCTTATGGTTAACAGTTCCCCTTCCGCAGAAGTTAATGGGGATCAGTGCTCAACGCAAAAATCATTTGTCGTGGCATTGTGCAAAAATCACATCTCGTAGTATTGTGCCAATGACGTCTCATGGCATTGTGCAAAATTCCTTTTTTTGTGGCATTGTGCAAAAGTGGCATTGTGCAAAAATTATGTCCCGTGGCAATGTGCAAAGATCACATCTCGTGGTATTGTACGAAGATCACATCTCGTGGTATTGTACGAAGATCACATCTCGTGGTATTGTACAGAGATCACATCTCGTGGTATTGTACAGAGATCACATCTCGTGGTATTGTACAGAGATCACATCTCGTGGTATTGTACAGAGATCACATCTCGTGGTATTGTACAGAGATCACATCTCGTGGCATTGTGCAAAAATTACGTCCCGTGGCACTGTGCAAAGATCACATCTCGTGGTATTGTACAAAGATCACATCTCGTGGCATTGTGCAGAAATCCTGTCTTGTGGCATTGTGCAAAAGTGACATCTCGTGGCACTGTGCAAAGATCACATCTAGTGGCATTGTGCAAAAACTACGTCCCGTGGCACTGTGCAAAGATCACATCTCGTGGTATTGCACAGAGATCACATCTCGTGGTATTGCACAGAGATCACATCTCGTGCTATTGCACAGAGATCACATCTCGTGCTATTGCACAGAGATCACATCTCGTGCTATTGCACAGAGATCACATCTCGTGCTATTGCACAGAGATCACATCTCGTGCTATTGCACAGAGATCACATCTCGTGCTATTGCACAGAGATCACATCTCGTGCTATTGCACAGAGATCACATCTCGTGCTATTGCACAGAGATCACATCTCGTGCTATTGCACAGAGATCACATCTCGTGCTATTGCACAGAGATCACATCTGGTTGCATTGTGCAGAAACCAGATGTCGTGGTATTGTGGACTTGATGTATAGAAACTAGTGAAGGGGAAGAGTGGAGCATTTGACCAAGCAGACCCGTCACTGTCCTCTCCACCTGTCACTTGGATGGTTGGTGTCATCTATTGGTCCAGTTATCTCTTTGCAGTTTCGCCCATCCTCCAGTCTGTAGCTCTGCCGCCTGGAAACTAACCAGTATGAATAGTGATCTGTCCTCATACTGGAAATGATATGTCTAGAACTGTTACCAACCAGTAAATGTTATTGCACTGAAGTGATATTCCACTTGGACCCCCCCCCCCTCCTTCCCCCCCTCCTTGTGCAAAGCCCTGGGCTCCTTGTACAGCATTATGTTGTACAGGGGAGGAGAAGCGGAGGAGAGAAGTCCAGGGGTGTGAGTGGCAATCTCCATCTTTGAGTAAGGAAGACTATGATAAAGAGTGAATGTAAAAATGTATTGGATAGGCTCACTACACTGCATTTGTGAATGAACTCCAATTTTTCAATTTTTCCGTAAATTTTCTATTAAAGGGGTTTTCCAGGAGTTTAAAACTGATGACCTATCATCGGGATAGGTCATCAGTGTTTGATCAGTGGGGGATTTGACTCTCTGCTCCCCCGCCAATCATCTGTTTGAAGAGCCTCACAGTCATCGGTCACAGGTCTTTATGTAGGTCAGTCCCATTTAAAGAACTCCCGACAAAAATTTTATTCCATGTCCTGCTAGAAATGTACATGATATAATCTGTAGTGAATGTCATTTTCTTACCAGTAGCTGAATTTTTGACTTATATCATCCTGAAGTTTCTTATCTGTGTCATGTGACCAGCAATTAGACCCACCAACTCACACAGAGACTTATGTGTGGACAGGAAGTCTAATTCTCTATGTATTCCTATGAGACTGAAAGTGAGGCTCCCATAGGAATGAATAGAGCAGTTACTGGCTTCCTGTCCTGGGTCAGTTGGAGGTCAGGGAGTTGGTCACATTACCCAGCTACAATAAGAAGAGAGGTTATTACTCACAGAAACAATCACTAATAAGAAAATGACATTCACTACAGATTATATCATGCACCTTTCTAACAGGTCAGAGAATAAAAATTTTTGCGGGAGTTCTTCTTTAAATAAAGCCTCATTCACACATCAGTGTTCCGTGTACATGTGCTGTACGTGTTCTCCACAGACAGCACACGTCCCCATTCATTTTAGGCCCCATTCACACGTCCTGATTTTTGCTCCACATCCTATCCGCGTCCGATCCGCAATAACGGATCTAAAATGCGGATAGTATGCGGATCCATTCATTTCAATGGTTCCCAAAAAAATGCGGACATCACTCCGTGTTTCCGTTCTGATTGTCCGCAATAAAAAAACAGCATGTCCTACTTTCATCCCGAAATTGCGGTCCATAGCCCAATACAAATCTATGGGACGTCCGTAAATGTGGAAGACATGCGGAAAGGCATCCGCATGTCATCCGCATTTGCGGATTCCGTTCCAGGAGGGTAGAAAAAAAAGATTTGATTCCTCCTTCCGTTTTTTGCGGATCCGCAATGACATATGGACACATCCTTTCCGTTTTTTTACGGGAAAACGAAACAGATGTGCTTGAAAAACGGATCCGCAAAAAACTGACCGTTTTCCAGGATGTGCACAAATACGGACGCGTGAATGGAGCCTTAATGTGTGTATTCAGACATCAGTGTTTTAGCACGGTCTGTGGGTCAGTGTTTTTAGCACGGATGCAGGCTCTATTTTGTCCGTGTTCACGGATCCATCACACCCATTATAGTCTATGGGTCCGTGAAAACCACGGATGCAACACGGATCATTAGGAAAAGATTATTTGAAAATTATTTTTCAGCTGTTCAGGATCAGTGAAACACAGATGCAACACGGACATCAAAACACGGACACATGGACCCAACACAGATCCTTCACGGATGCATCACGGACCATCTGCTCACGGATTTGAGCACTGACACTGACGTGTGAATGAGGCTTTATTGGACCAGGGTTGCAATACCAAGCACAGCCACTATACAGTGTACAGCGCTGTACCTGGAATGGTGGGAGGAGGCCACAGCTGATCAGGGGCAGTGCTGGAGGTCGGACCCTCACCGGTCAGATATTGATGACCTTTAATGAATTAACCCCTTATGGATAAATGCACACATTTAGGATTTATGTGCGGAGAATCCGCAAGGAAATCGGTGCAGACAATCTGCATCAATTGGTGCGGATTTGATGCAGATTTTCCTCTCCCCATTGAAATGAATGGAGAAAATCCGGTCAGGAAAAATAAAATAAATTTAGATGCTGCGGATTTTAAATTCCGCACCGTAGGTCAAAATCCGCGCAGGGAAAAAATCTGCATCGTGTACAGTACATGAGAATTTCAAATTCTCATAGAATACAATGTACATGACCACACACACAAATCAGTGCCGTAAATCCGCATGTAATCCTGATTGTGTGCATTTAGCCTTAATGTTTCCTGTGTATTTCTTTATTTCTGTTTATATGTGAATAATTAATTTAGTTTTATTCCTTTTCAATTGATTTTAGTGGGGCCTAAAGTATCCTTCTTTCAGCCTGATGATGAAGTAGTAGGTAAGCTCATGATTTCATAAGGGTTTCTTGTCTCTTATATTTGATAATCTCCTATGCGGACCTACAGTATGTGTTACCAACCCCAAACGAACCCTGTCGCCTGACCCTGCGTGTTATTTTCCTTCCTCATATTTTCATGAAAAGTTGGAGAAACGTAGGAGACAGCTGCTGGCTGACACTCGTTCAGCTGACAGCTGTTCCTCTATGCCCCCCACACCTGCATGTGTAAAAGTGTGAAATTGCTTTCAGCGTGTTAGCTGCTGTCAGGCTTCTTTGGTGATGATGGTTTATCACTCTGAGAACAAAAGGATCGAGCATGTTGAATTCTAACTGCCTGATGGTTCTTTCCCCCAACACCTACCATTGTGGGGGAGAGTCAGGACACCCCCATACACATTACATGGTCATCCTGTCCAGTAGTGTATGATCTGAGATGTGTCTAACATGTCATATACACTGCTGGTAGCGTTTTCTGTGGGTAAAGGATAGTGAGGGAGATTTATCAGTAGAACTGGCTTAGTTGCCCTTGGCAACCAATCAGATTCCACCTTTCATTTTTCAGAGCTCCTTTGGAAAATGAAAGGTGGAATCTGATTGGTTGCTATGGGCAACTAAGCCAGTTCTACTTTACACCAGTTTCATAAATGACCCCAAGTGTATCATAGCCTGACATCCACAAGACATGATCGGTGACAACTTTAAGTAGATTTCCCTTTCACCAAGGAGATTAGTTGCAAGATCTGTTCTACCAGTTGGCTGCCAGACATTGATCTCCATGTCCCAGTTAGTGGGGGTGACCACTTTTCATGATGGACCTTCCAGGTGTATTATAAGACATGTAAAGGGTCATTTAGCAAACTGGTGTAAACTAGAACTGGCTTAGTTGCTCATAGCAACCAATCAGATTCCACCTTTCATTTTCCAAGGGAGCTGTCCAAAATGAAAGGTGGAATCTGATTGGTTGCTATGGGCTATTAAGCCAGTTCTAGTTAACACCAGTTTGATAAATGACCCCCATAGTTGTGGCTTAATTCAGGTGAATGGGAAAAAAGAATAAATGAAGTGTATTACTATTTTGTCTTTTGTCTAGGGATTTTGCCTCTTGATTTTGAAGAGTCCGGCCTTTGTGACGTCATCTGGATGCATGAGCATCATTTAGGTAAGGAAAGAGCAGCGTAGCAGTTTATAGACTTAAAATAACACCCATCAGCAGGACCAACTCTATTAAACCAGGTACACTGTCTGGTAGGGTTGTTCCTTCTGGTTCAGATGATCTTGTGAACATTAGTATCAGCATTCCCAGTACTTTTTTCTCTAGGAGGCTGAGGTGGCCCCTCATGGAAGTTTCTTTTATGATATGCAACAATGTGACCTTCGTTTTACGAACCATTTTTCCTGTTTATTGTGCTAGATATGGCTTGTTTCTGTTCCTTTTTACTGTTTGTAATTCTGCTTGTAAAAATGAAAGAAAAATCTACAATAAAAATTATGTAACAAAAAAAAATAAATTCTGTTGGGTTTTAGTGCACCAAGGGGCAGAGTAGGAGCTGAGGTGCACTGAGGGATGAAAGCGGAGGAGCTGAGGGGCGTGGCCAGCGCTGAAAAGCTGAGGTGGTTTAAGGGGCTAGACCCCGCCCCTTAGTTCACAGAATCCCACTTTTCCATAAAGAATAAGGGGGTGATTTATCAAACTGGTGTAAAGTAGAACTGGCTTAGTTGCCCATAGCAACCAATCAGATTCCACCTTTCATTTTTCACAGTTCCTCTGGAAAATGAAAGGAGGAATCTGATTGGTTGCTATGGGCAACTACACCAGTTCTACTTTACACCAGTTTGATAAATCTCCCTCTAATGCCTTATTCACACGTCAGTGTTTTGGTCAGTGATTTCCATCAGTGATTGTGAGCGAAAACCAGGATTGGATCCTCTGCAGACATAAGATTTAAGGGAAAGATCTTCACCTGTTCTACGTTTAGAGACGCACCTGGTTTTGGCTCAAAATCACTGATGAGAATCACTGACCAAAAACTGACTCTGTGAATGAGGCATAAGGGCCCATTCAGACAGCCGTATTATTGCAGGTCCGCAATAATGCGGACCCGCAATACTACGGCTGCAGAACACACGGCCGGGCGCCCCATTCAAAATGCCTATACTTGTCCGCTGTTGCGGACAAGTATAGGACATGCTTTATCTTTTTATGCGGAGCCGTGGCACGGAGCTAGGTCCGTGCAGCGGCTGCCCGCTCCCATAGAGGTGAATGGGGCCGCATCTATTCCGTAATATTGCGGAATAGATGCGGCCCCATTCATATGGTCGTGTGAATGGGGCCTTAGAGTTTATTTTCTTGGGATTTCTGTACAAGACAGGTATCATTTTTAGACAGCAGGATCAACTCTACTACACAGTATACCTCATTTAATAGGGTTGATCCTGCAGTCAAGTCCTTATTAACAACAACTGTGCAAATTCACACTAAAAGTAAGGGGACAAATTTATTAAGACTGGCGTTTTAGACACTGGTCTAAATAAAACCCTAAGCTGGCAGTGGTTTCCCAGAAGTTATGAAGAGTAGACTGAAACAGGCGTAGAAAATCGGATATGAGACGGGCCTTCCGCCCTGTCTGTGTGAGTGGGAAGAAGTCGTAGATTGTGGCGCAACTAGTTGTTGAGCCGCAATCTGTACCTGAAATACACCTAAGGCTACTTTCACCCTTGCGCTAGCAAGGTCCGTCAGGCTGTAGTTTTTGTCTGGCCGCCTCTCGTCATGTTTGCCGTGCTGCGGTTGGACCTCCGGCCCGTCCCCATTACAGTGAATGGGGCCGGAGTGGACTTCCAGCAGCACACATGGGCTAGCGTTAGTACAGATACGGCAGGCTGTTCTCCTAGCGCAAGTGTGAAAGTAGCCTAAAGCTAGGGCTACACGGCAGCACTGGTCGCACAACAACTGCCAGGATCGTTAAGTAGCGGTGATCCAACACGACTGGATTTCTTGCAACTGCCGTGGCGATCCTATTCATTTGTATGGGATCACAACTACTCAACGATTCTGGCTGCGACCAGTGTTGCCATGTATCCTAGCCTAATATATGGGTATTTCAGCTTAATAAATGACCCCATGATCTTGATTATAGTGGTTTTGGACTGGCCATGGGTACTGCTGGAACTGGCTTTTTTTTTTTTCTTCTTCTTATTTTTACACATTTTTTTTTTTTTTTTTTGCATATTATTTTTGAATATCACTATTGTTATTTTTACAGTGCAGTTTTCTACTCTAGCTATGGCAACAAGACCCCAGTTACAGGGGAACACTTTTTTTAAAAATTTTTTTATTATTATTTGGCACCGTTGATCTGGGTCTTCAGAACAGAGCAGCTGCTAGGCCCGACTTCAGCTAGGGCAAAGGCGCAATTTCCTGCCCTGGCCCTTCTACACCCCTGGCTATGACCCAGCAGCTCTGCCATGCAGAGGGCCCCGGCAGCCACATGACCACCAGGTTCATTGCCATCACTACCGCTACACATCACTCAGCCATTAATAGTGCTGATTCTATGGGAAATCAAGCCTGTGGAAAGGCCGCATTATGATAAATGAGGGATTAAACACTCCATATTGTAATGTACAAATCTCTGGAAACCCATAGATCACCCGGCTGCTTTTTATCTTTTATTGTCGTGGTGAAAGCACAGTCTCATCCTTCCTATGTCCTCACTGTGCCCTGTTTTCCCTCATCTGCTGCTGCATCCTGTGCTTCCTGTTCCAGGACCCCCGTCCTCTTCGCTTTTCCTGTCCAGGGTTATCTCAGACTTTCTCAGACATAAAATCGGGGACCTCGGCATTTTATCACGCCGTCTGCTCTGCCGTCCACTTTATGAGAGATAAATTATTTTAATCATACTTTATGCAGTCTACATAAGGGATCGTCAACCTGCAGCCTGCGTGCCAAAGATAGCATGCAGGCCATGTTTTACTGGCACGACGGCTGCCACCAGGGGCCCCATGGTAGTGCCCAACTTTCAACTGTATCTGAGTCCTCAGGACACAGATACCGTTGTGGACTAGGTCATTAACACATGGTTCCGACGGCCGCCCCTTTAATTTACTGACTGCCACCTGGGCCTCAAATGATGTCACTCTGTCACTGACGGAGTAACAGTACATGTGGCACAGGCACAGTGGCCTGGGCACAGCTGACTGTGTTGGGCGTCACAGCCAGGAGTGGACCTGGATGCAGAATACCTGCCACCTGGCCGATCCAGGCTGACTCTGAGGAGGTTATTTAGGGGACTACACTATTAGGGTCGGGGGACCAGTATATGGGGACCCCCCCTACCACCAACCATACACTTACTGACAATGATGGGGGAGGGCAGAGCGCACTCAAGTCGGTTAAAATGACTGAATGAGGGTTGCCCTTCCCCCGCTGGTGAGGGGTCCCCCATTACCCTGGTCTATGTCACATCCAGTTTGTTTTGTCCTGTATTGCACGGCACGCTGAGAACTACAGTTTTTATTTTTATTTTTTTTATTTTTATTTTTTAAAGAAGCCCACCAAGGCGAGGAGATATTCGTTTTCTGCCCACCGTCTCCATATAGGAACATAACAAGGGCATTGAATAAAATGTACTTAAAAAAAAAGAAAAAAAATTCTGATTATTTTCATGATTTCTCTTTATAGCGATCAGAGTGTTTTTTTTATTACACTTTTATTCAGTGCTCAGAATCCTCTGCTTCCCTTCACACAGCCATAGAAATAAGTCATTCAATTCTTGATGGCTGAAGTCACCACCAGCACGAGGTGATCAAGAAGAGAGATTTAACATTGAGTGTAATAAAAGCCATAGAAATATTTTTTTTTCCTTAAAGGGGTTGTCTCACTTCAACAAGTGGCGTTTATCATGTAGAGAAAGTTAATACAAGGCACTTACTAATGTATTGTGATTGTCCATATTGTCGACTTTGCGGGCTGGATTCATTTTTCCATCACATTATACACTGCTCGTTTCCATGGTCACGACCACCCTGCAATCCATCAGCGGTGGTTGCTTTTGTACACTATCGGAAAAAGTGCCAGCCTCTCTGTTGGCTGGGACTGTGGGAGCTCACATAGGCTGGTGCTTTTTCCTATAGTGTGCAAGCACGACCACCTCTAATGGATTGCAGGGTTGTCTGTAACCATGGAAACGAGCAGTGTATAATGTGATGGAAAAATGAATCCAGCCAGCAAAGGAAGCAATATAGACAATCACTATACATTAGTTAGTGCAGTGATTTTCGACCAGTGTGCCTCCAGCTGTTGCAAAACTACAACTCCCACCATGCCCTTCTGTAGGCTGATAGCTGTAGGCTGCCTGGGCATGATGGGAGTTGTAGTTTTGCAACAGCTGGAGGCACACTGGTTGAAAATCACTGAGTTAGTGTCTTGTAGTAACTTTCTCTACATGATAAATGCCATTTGCTGAAGTGAGACAACCCCTTTAAGCCTTGCAAAGCCATACTTTTTTTTCCGTTGATTTAGCTATATGTGACCTTTCCTCCCTTTTTGTGTTTTTATGCCATCATTTTGGGGTACATACAGCCTAGCAATCAGTTCGTATAATTAGATTGAGTGATGAAAATTCACCTTTTTTTGTTTTGTTTTGTTATGATTCACCGCACATTTATTAACTTTTTTATTAGTTATTAAGCGTTTTTAAATAAATATATATATATATATATATATATATATATATACATACATACATACATTTTTTTATTTATTTATTTCTTCAGTTCACAAACCAGATAAGGTGAGCTGGGTGGAGGCTGCAGGAACCATACGGGATGGATTATGTGTCTATACCGCCCTGCACAGTCTGGCACACCTGACACCAGGAAAGTTTGTCCTGATCCCGGATGGGGCAAGTGTAAGTTTTACTCTTCTTCAGTCGTTTGTATTTTTTTTTTTTAATAAGAGATGGGTTGATTATCATTATCGTATATACAGTGCCTTGCGAAAGTATTCAGCTCCTGGAACTTTTCAACCTTTTGCCACATTTCAGGCTTCAAACAAAAAGATATAACATTTTAAATTTTTGGTGAAGAATCAACAACAAGTGGGTCACAATTGTGAAGTGGAACAAAATTTATTGGATCATTTAAACTTTTTTTGTAATAATAAAACTGAAAGACGGGGCGTGCAAAATTATTCGGCCCATTTACTTTCACTCCAGAAGTTGATTGAGGATCTCTGAATGATCCAATGTTGTCCTAAATGACTGATGAAGAGAAATAGAATCCACCTGTGTGTAATCAAGTCTCCGTATAAATGCACCTGCTCTGTGATAGTCTCAGGGTTCTGCATCATGAAGACCAAGGAACACACCAGGCAGGTCCGAGATACTGTTGTGGAGAAGTTTAAAGCCGGATTTGGATACCAAAAGATTTCCCAAGCTTTAAACATCCCAAGGAGCACTGTGCAAGCGTCATATTGAAATGGAAGGAGTATCAGACCACTGCAAATCTACCAAGACCCGGCCGTCCCTCTAAACTTTCATCTCAAACAAGGAGAAGACTGATCAGAGATGCAGCCAAGAGGCCCATGATCACCCTGGATGAACTGCAGAGATCTACAGCTGAGGTGGGAGAGTCTGTCCATAGGACAACAATCAGTCCAACACTTCACAAATCTGCCCTTTATGGAAGAGTGGCAAGAAGAAAGCCATTTCTCAAAGATATCCATAAAAAGTCTGGTTTACAGTTTGCCACAAGCCCCTGGGAGACACCAAACATGTGGAAGAAGGGGCTCTGATCAGATGAAACCAAAATCCAACTTTTTGGAAACAATGCAAAATGATATGTTTGGCGTAAAAGCAACACAGCTCATCACCCTGAACACACCATCCCCACTGTCAGACATGGTGGTGGCAGCATCATGGTTTGGGCCTGCTTTTCATCAGCAGGGACAGGGAAGATGGTTAAAATTGATGGGAAGATGGATGGAGCCAAATACAGGACCATTCTGGATGAAAACCTGTTGGAGTCTGCAAAAGACCTGAGACTAGGACGGAGATTTATCTTCCAACAAGACAATGATCCCAAACATAAAGCAAAATCTACAATGGAATGGTTCAAAAATAAAGGTATCCGGGTCTTAGAATGGCCAAGTCACAGTCCAGACCTGAATCCATTTGAGAATATGTGGAAAGAGCTGAAAACTGCTGTTCACAAACGTCTCCATCCAACCTCAAAGAGCTCGAGCTGTTTTGCAAGGAAGAATGGGCAAGAATTTCAGTCTCTAGATGTGCAAAACTGATAGAGACGTCCCCCAAGAGACCGCAGCTGTAATCGCAGCAAAAGGTGGCGCAACAAAGTATTAATGCAAGGGGGCCGAATAATTTTGCACGCCCCACTTTTCAGTTTTATTATTACACAAAAAGTTTAAATGATCCAATAAATTTTGTTCCATTTCACATTTGTGACCCACTTGTTCTTGATTCTTCACAAAAAATGTAAAATGTTATATCTTTTTGTTTGAAGTCTGAAATGTGGCAAAAAGTTGAAAAGTTCCAGGGGGCCGAATACTTTCGCAAGGCACTGTATTGTATATTACTATGTATTGGATACAGTCTGACAACGTCTCAGTTGTTTTTTATTTTTGGCAAAGTTTAGGACATCCCACAGTAGGGTCTTCACAGGGGTACTGGAGGGGGGGGGATGGTCGATCATTGTATAACTGGGCAGGTTTGCACTGGGAAAGATGAGTGATAACTCCTGTGGCAGAAGCAATAGGTTGGTTTACACCTTTGTAAGAAATTGCTGAATAGATTTTGTAACGACTTGACGATAGACAAAGAATTATATTTACTGGAAAATATTCAACAGTGGGGAAGTGGTAACGCCCTTTAATCCTGTATAAAAGTGATCACAAGAGTTTAACAGGTTTTTGTAAAAAAAAAATATAAAAATACCAGTATATCAAATGGGTTATCAATATCTGATGCGTGGAGGTCCAACTCCCAGCACTCCCGCCGTTATCCAACCCCTATAATGTCCCCCAAAATGCTTGGGCACCTCATACAGGTTATACTTACCCTGCTCCCCGCATGACTGCCGCTGCATCTCCCCATCGTGTGGATCAAAACATCCGGTGACGGGGGTTGGGGGTGGTGATGTCAGCCAATAGTAGGCCGCTAGGGAGACACTAGGGAGGCTTGATCCCATTGCAGCCTGCTATTGGCTGCCTCTCCCCGTCGGCGGATGTTTTGTTGACGGGGAGATGCAGCAGTGACTGTGCGGAGAGCATGAGCGACGCGGATGCCGGAGAGTGGGGTAATTATAACCTGTATGAGATGCTCTGGCATATTGAGGGGCATTATAGGGGTTGGATAACCCCTTTAAGCCTGTTATTCCACGTGCATCAATAACATGGCCTTTGTGCAGCTCAGCTCAGTGTACGGTACTGTGCTAGAACCAGCCCTGTACCTCACATGGATCCAGAGATCTCCACATTCATTGCTTTAATTGCTCTGCTAGATTATCTTCAGGCTGGCAGCTCAGGGGGCGTGTCTTTTCTCAGGGGTGGTGTCCTTTCAGCTGCAGCTCTCTCCCTGTAAAGCCTCATTCACATGTCAGTGTTTCACAGTGTTTGGAATATGTTACATATATGTTACATTTGGAATATGTTATCAGAATTCGTACTCGTTTTCTTTAGTAAATCTGTCCTACAAATATTTTTATAGCCTTTTGGCACGCTGGCTATTCAGCTGTCCCATCATAGAGGAGCCACGGTGGTCACAACGGCGCACGGCGAGGAGGACAAACAGTACCTGGAAAAAATAAGGCCTCCTGTAGGTGAGATTTTTCCGCACCTTATATCTTACTTTAGAAGATTTTACATACCATGAGAACCAGCTGAGAAGCTTTGTGTTTTGAGGACCCATGACTTTTCAACCACTAAACAATCAAGAAATTTATCATGGCACATAGACTCATAAAAATATTTGAAAGTAGATTTTCTGCCCATGAAAAGGAATGTGTCATCAGAAAATGACCTATTGTTTAAATTATCCTTTTATGTTGCACATATTTTTAAAGAATTTTTTTATGTTTTAAATTTTCCGCGCCAATATCTATATAACAAAGAAACAGAAACATAAAATCCTGCCGTTTTCGCCTTGGCCACTAAGACTAATAATAGGTTCCACTCCTTGCTCTGTACAGATCACTTTTCAGCAGTCATCTCATTATCACCACAGACAGGGTTACAATGGCAAGTAACACCTCTGTATAGATAATATAGAATCCACCATTCACAATAGATGATATCACAGCTTATCTGCTCCCTCCTGACCTCTGCACAGGTCACAGAGCATGCCTAGAGAACTCTCCCATATAAGTCAATGAGGTCTTCTCCTGTCCTATGTGTCTATGACCCATGGTGCTGCTGTAAGGCATATCTCTAAATGCTGTAAAAGGGGTTATCACATGATAATGTGAAAAAATGAAAATCAGACATCATATAGTACATGACAATCTCTTTCTAACAAAGCTAGAACCATCCCTGTAGAGATCTCCCCATTCATTGCTCCACTAGATTTATATCAAGCTGACAGCTCAAGGGGAGTGTCTTTTCTGCTGCAGCTCAGGGGGCGTGTCTCAGCTCTTCCTATCACAGCTCAGGGGGCGTGTCTCAGCTCTCCCTATCACAGCTCAGGAGGCGTGTCTCAGCTCTCCCTATCACAGCTCAGGAGGCGTGTCTCAGCTCTCCCTATCACAGCTCAGAAGGCGTGTCTCAGCTCTCTCTATCACAGCTCAGGAGGCGTGTCTCAGCTCTCCCTATCACAGCTTAGAAGGCGTGTCTCAGCTCTCCCTATCACAGCTCAGAAGGCGTGTCTCAGCTCTCCCTATCACAGCTCGGGGATGTGTCTTTTCTGTTGCAGCCCAGGGGAGCTCTCTCCCTATCACAGCTCAGGGGGCCTGTCTCAGCTCTCCCTATCACAGTTCAGGAGGCGTGTCTCAGCTCTCCCTATCACAGCTCAGAAGGCGTGTCTCAGCTTTCCCTATCACAGCTCAGGGATGTGTCTTTTCTGTTGCAGCCCAGGGAAACTCTCTCCCTATTACAGCTCACAAGGCAGTTGAAGGATGAAACTGAGCATGTGCGGCCTTCTCAGTGAGCAGGACAAAGAAATAAGAAAAAGAACAAACAGCAGGTGGCGCTATACAGATACATTTTATTGAATAACTTAGTGTACTGAATAAACTATATTACATTTTTTTAATTATTAGCAATTACAAAACTATTTCGATCCAGGTGTTGGTTTGAAGACTGTAAAATATTTTTCATGGGACAACCCCTTTAAGAACAGCTGACTCAAGATGACCACCTCCATAATTCTGTTCAGGAAATACTCAGGAAATCTACAAAAAAAAATTGTCGCTCTCTGGTCTTAAGTGGCATAAAAAATATAGGTGACACCATCTCTAGGGTTTGTCCAGGTTTGTACCTAACCTTTAGATAGACAGTAGATATTAGATAGTTGGGGGTCTGACTATTAGCACCCCTGCCAATCAGCTATTTAAAGGGGCCATGGCCATTTTTTATTTAGTAGCTGCTCTTGTGCAGGGCATTGCAGCTTTGTCCCATTCACTAGAGTGGGCTGACGCTGTGATACCAAGTACTGTATGGTGTTCTGGTGTATGGAGCAGTGTAAATCAGTGAAGAAACTGCAACCCAAGAGTCAGACCCCTACCAATCTGATGCTAATGGCTGGATAACCCCCTTTAAACCCCAGGACTCAGACCTGGTCAGGGGCGGACTGGGAGCTTAAAGGGGCCCTGGAAAAAATACTAAAAGTGGCCCCGTTTTGTAGTCAAGTCCAAATTAATGGAAGGCAGAGACAGCAATACCATATTGTGCACATTATACCACCCCAACAGAGCCGAATACCACAGTCCATCACAAAATACATCTCCAAAAACTTCCACTGGCCGGCCGTGAGGAGGGCTCAGGCGGCCCCCTGGGCATCGGCCCACCGGGAAATTTCCCTGTAAGGTCTATGGCCAATCCGCCCCTGGACCTGGTGTTCCATGGTTGATATTCATTCTGCAAATAATACCATCCAAAATACGCCAATGTGTGGTCTTGTTTTCCAGCCCGTGTTGTAGATGTGTCCAAAGGCAACGTTAATCTCATAGAGAAGGGCATGGAAGAGACCAGTGGACTGGGGTTTGACATCATCATCGATGCAGGAGGTCAGTGGTACCCCATTCAAAACTGCCCCTGTATTCCTTAACTCCACAAGGACACGGCCCAGTCTTGTACTTAAAGGGTCACTAACTTTTTATAAAACTTTTGATATGTTATATCTCCGCCGATCTCTTCAACAAGGGGAGAGAGACTTGCGTATATTGCGCTCTCACTCCTTGCTGCAGGAGACAGGTTCCATAAGTCTAACACAGAAATGCAGAAAAATCCACTTTGAAAAAATTCTGTCCTGTGTGTCTACCTTGCAACTCAAAGGCCCCTGAACCACAGGAGATGAAACCAGTATTCTCATTGGCATTTGACCCTGGTACACGCTTAATATCAGAGTATAGGGTGTTATTTTTATTTTTGTTTGGCGGACAATCTGTTTTTATCATTTTAAAAATGTTTTTAATTGATTTAATTTTTTTGGGGGGGGGAAGGGGGCAAGGTGACCAAGATACAGCAATTCTGGCATTGGATTTTTACAGACCAATTATGTATATAGTATATGAAATTGGAAAGGGGGTTGAATTTTTTTTATATTTTGGGGTTTTGTTTGTTTTTTACAAACTTTTAAATATTATTCAAGTGGTTTTTTTTTACACTTTTTTAGTCGCCTTAGGGAACCTCTCTGAATTCTCTTGATGGTACTACACACCACTCTGGTAGTGTTTCTGACAGGTAGCATGTAATAGCAGCTGGGACATGGCAGGTCTTAGGCCCTTCAGAAGACCCCTGGCTGCCATTGCAGCAAGCCTCTGAGGAGCTGGTGCAGAGGATGGGAGTGGTAGTGTCCCTGGTGAGATCTTATGTCATGGTGTACTGCCTCAGGCCATTGCTCCCTGGGGATCAGTGCAGTGGAAAAGTGGTTTAAGAAATAAGGCCAAAAAATTGTGAGCCCCATTGGGGACAGCATAATGCTAATATCTGTAAAGCAGTGCAGAATATAGTAGCGCTATATAAGTACATAAAATAAAGTAAAAGAATATAAGATAAATTGCTGTACATCCATCAGTAGTTTGGACAACTACTGATGGATGTACAGCAATTTAATTTCTATCCTCAGATGATGGAGTATGGTGGCTGGCAAAATAGTAGTTAATAGCACCTACTATCTTGCTGATATCTCTCTCCTGAAATTCTGGCTAACAGCTGTGTGCTGGCACTTGTGGCTATGGGTGTCCACTGTGTAGTGCAGGCATTGAGTCGGTCTGGACCTCATGTGATCTAGGTGATGGGTGTCTGAGCCGTAGTCCCTCACCTGCAGCAGGGTTTGGATGCTGGTCGCTCTACTGGCTGTTAACATTGTAGCTTTTAGGATATCTGTAGTTCAGTATTCTTGCAGTCTCTCTGGAGTAGTGGATCTAATGCTGGTCTGTAAAACCCTTGGAGCAGGAGCAATAGGACGTGCTTCCTCACTGCCCTAGTTAACACTTCCCCTCCTGGCAGGAAGCAGCACCAGCACACTCCTACAAGAGGGGAGGAATGGGATGGTTAGTCCCATTCCTAATGCCAACCACGCCTCTTCTGCTGGGATACACAGGAACATGGCAAAACATTACGTAAAAAAACAAGCCCTGCAGATATTCCCCCCCTTCCTCCAGGTCTGGAGTACTGCACTATGACAAGTACTCAGCACCATGTGATTGCACTCATGAAGTGCCGATTGGAGGATGGAGGGAGCTTTCATCCAGTGGTCACTAATGAGTTATCTCCAATCCCAGCAGTAAGAACAGTGGGCATGCTGTAGAATACAGTTGGCACCCACAAGTGATGGCAGAGGCCCGGCTCCTGAACCCACACCATTGCTGTCACGTACAGAGTGAAACAGAGTGTTAGTTTAAAGGGGTTCTCCGGGCTTTTAATATTGACGATCTCTATCCTTAGGATACGTCATCAATATCAGATCGGCGAGGGTCCGACACCCGGCACTCCCGCCGATCAGCTGTATGAGGAGATGGCGCCTGCAGTGCGCTTCTGCCGTCTCCCTTCTCTCTTCCTGTCCGCTGCTGCTGTCTGACCCCCTGCGATCTGATACTGATGACCTATCCTGAGGATAGCAAAAGCCCGGAGAACCCCTTTAACTGAATTAATGAAATGACTCCCCAGCCCCTTTGCAAAGGGATCATAAATAATTGAGGGGCAAGGGGTCCCAGGCGCATCTTTGGTTTACTATTACAAGGCTGCACTACGACCCAAGTACACCAAGTGTGAACCAGGTCTTATAGACGGGAGGTTAACTGCAAAATCAATGGGTAAACCTGGATCGGCAGTTTCTAATAGGTGATAATTCTCTTTTCTTTCTCCCAGTGACGCTATACAACACGGGAGACTCTGCTACAAAGCCGATGCTTATACCTCACAAACACGAACTCATCTCCCTCCTCGCTGTCGGAGGCCACTGGGTAACCAGAGAACAGCACCTTCAGGTAATGGGAGTCACCGTCTGGGCATTTGATTCCTTCATTTCATGTGGATCGAACAAGAATGAATAGGCAGGATGAGGAAAGAAGAGCGTATGTCCACATGGGACGGATACGTTGACGATTAGCAGACCGGCATGTGACAGATCCGCAGTCCCAGCAAAAGCAAAGTGGATGAGATTTTTTAAAAAATGTCATTCTCACGCTGCAAAAAAAGAAAATCTGCAGCATAACGTGACTTATGGTACAAATTTTAAAGGGGTATTCCCATCTCAGACAATGGGGGCATATCAATAGGATATGCCACCATTGTCTGATAGGTGCAAGTCCCACCGCTAGAATCTGTACCTATATCGAGAACGGAGCCCCAAAAGTGGTGGAGGGCGCGCTGCGCATTCGCAGCCGCCCTCCATTTATTTTCTATGGGGCCGCCAAGAATAACCGAGCGCTGACTCAGCTATTTCTGTTGGGTCCATAGAAGTAAATGGGAGCTGTGGCCGGTCATACAAAGTGCGCTCCCATTCACTTCTATGGGGAGACTACTTGGTGGTGGCCGGACCGGAGTGCTCCAGCCACCACTTTGCGGGGCTCCGTTCCCGGTATAGGTGCGGGTCCCTATAAGACAATGGGGGCATATCCTAGCGATATGCCCCCATTGTCTGAGAAGAAACAACCCCTTTAAATCTGGCACATGTCCATTTTCGCTGCAGAGTTCCGCCATGGATTTCGTCCTTTGTGGTGTAGCGGGTAAAATCTACGGCAGGCAAAATCCATAACAAATTACTGTTACATTTACAGAAACCTAGAAAAATCCTTTGCGGAAATTCTGCCCCATGTGGCGTTTTTTTTTTTTCCGTTTGTATTTTTAGGTCCCTATGTACTTTGATTAAGCATTGAAATTCACTACTCTGGAAAATCCGGATGATATTTTGTACAGACATACTATATACTGCAGCTAGATAGGAATGGAGAGCTGGACGGAAAGATATTAGGCGTAACGTGAAGCTTATCGGCCCCCACCTACGAGGCGCTATTTTGAATATTGGTAACCTCGTTTGCGGCCTGAGGGCTCTTTCAGGCATCAGATCTAGCGGCAATCGCCACCTCTGCACCCTGCAGCTATGTTTCTGGGTAGATATGAGATAGACGGATGAAATTCGGAGATTATGAAACTGTACAGGCACAAACTGCAGTGATATAGCGGTGACATAATCTATGTCTCCCCTGCACCTCAAAGGTTCCTGAGCCACAGGAGATGAATTCTCGATAGCATGTGGCCCTGGTACACATTTTACATCAGGTTCTTGGCACATATTATATCATCGTCATGATCACCCGTATAAAATATTTGTTTTTCTTTCCCTTTCGGTTGCAGCTTGATCCGCCGGACAGCAATATTCTCTTCCTAAAGGGCGCAACGCTTTCTTATCTCAATGAGGAAACCTGGAACCTGTCAAGTTCTCAGCAAGGAAAATATCTTCATATCCTTTGTACTTTACAATGATAGTATCCATATCCTCGTGATAATTCTTCTGATCCGATCCTAAGAACTATATAAGCATGAGGATTGTGAGAGACAGACTTCCACAGCAGGAGAGAGAGTCCTGCCCACGAGGGCTTGCACGGGGAAACGAGACAGCGGGGAGAGCAGTCGGTCATACAGTTGTGCAGTGGAGGTGGGTTATCGTGGAGTGTAAGCTTTTCTGAACCGGCGGTTTTCAGGTTGCGTTTGGATACTGAGAGAGAGTCTGATGGATTAGGAAAGGAAGCCTCAAAGTGTGGGGGAAGCATGGGAGAAACATTGGATGACTAAATGAGGAGTAGGTGAGGAGCAGACTCGGGAAGAGCAAAGAAGATGGATGAGCTTGTGAAAATCAGAGATTGTATGGAAAGGTAGCGGCAGATTTAGGCAGTGATGTATGGAAGAGACAGGTTGTGGACTGGAGATTACAGCAGATGTGTATGGATGCAAATTGGAGATAATGTGTTAGCAGGTGTTGGGAGATTAGGGCAGTGATGTATGGAGGAGGCAGGTTGGGGACCAAAAATTACACTTTTGAGAAAGTAGGGCAGATGTGTTTGGTTGGGGCAGTTTGCAAAATGGAGATTATGTGTTGGGAGGTAGAGGGAGATTAGGACAGAAATGTATTGAGGAGATTGTTGACCGAAGATCATGTTTTGGGAAGTATCTGGAGTTGAGGTCAGAAATGTATGTAGGTTGTGTCCTGGAGATAAGTGTGGGGAGGTAGAGGGAGATTAAAGGGGTATTCTCATCTTAGACAATGGGGGCATATCGCTAGGATATGCCCCCATTGTATTATAGGTGCGGGTCCCACCACTGGGATCCGCACCTATATCCAGAACGGAGCGGGGAGCGCTGCGCCTGGAGGACCCCAGGTTTCCGGGGGTCCGGCCACCACCAGGCGCAGCTCCCCGCGCCACTCATAGAAATGAATGGGAGCCGGGCCGTGCATGCGCGGTGCGCTCCCATTCATTTCTATGGAGCCGACGGAAGTAGCCGAGCCAGCGCTCGGCTATTTTCGGCTGCCCCATAGAAATGAATGGAGGGCGGCTGCGCATGCGCAGTGCGCCCTCATTCACTTCGGGGGCTCCGTTCTGGAAATAGGTGCAGGTCCCAGCGGTGGGATCCGCACCTATAAGACAATGGGGGCATATCCTAGCGATATGCCCCCATTGTCTAAAATGAGAATAACCCTTTAAGGCAGAGATGAATGGAGAAAACAAGAGTTGACATTTTGGAAAATGAGATCAGATATCTATGGATGGGGCAGGTTGAAAACCTGGAGATAGCAGAATATTAGGATAGAGATGTATACAGGAGACTATGTGTTGGGAGTTATCAGGGTGGACTGGGAAATTAAAGTGGCCCTGGAAAAAATGCTAAAAGTGGCCCTGTTTTGTATTGATGGAAGGCAGGACCAGTAATACCATATTGTGGCACATTATACCACCCCAACAGAGCCAAATACCACAGTCCATTACAAAATACTGCCAGAAGTACAAAATACATTCCCAAAAACCTCCACTGGCCGGCCGTAAAGAGGGTCCAGGCTGCCCCCTGTGTATCGGCCCACCGGGAAATTTCTCTGTAAGGTCTGTGGCCAATCTGCCCCTGGGAGTTATAGAGGGATTAGAGCGTAGATGTATGGAGACCAGCTGTGGACCAGAAATTACATTTTCGGAAAATAGGGCAGATGTGTATGGATAGGACGGGCCGCCAACTAGAGATTGTGTGCTAGGAGGTAACGGGAGATTAGGACATAAATGTATGGAGGAGATAGGTTGTGGATTGAAGATTATGTTCTGGGAGGTATCAGGACATGAGGTCAGAGATGTATGAAGGGAACAAGTTGTGTCTTGGAGACAAATTTTGGGAGATAGCGAGAAATTAGGACAGAGATATATGAAGGGAACAGGTTGTGTCCTACAGATAAATTTAGGAGGTATCTAGAGATGAAGGCAGAGATGTATACAGGAGTATTTGGAGTGAAGATTATGTGTTTGGAAGGCAATGGCAGATAAGGGCAGAGATGTAGGAGGAGGTTGTGGACTGGATTTTGAAATTAAATTGTTGGGCAATGTAAAACCAGTGAGCGGATCAGCAGAGAGGAATGAGGAGAGAGCTTAACACCAGCAACAGAGTGGGGAGGATTAGAGGAGAGGCCCACTGAACCCCATTCATTTAAAACAGACTGAGCTGCAACACCAGACACATCCTATGGATTTTTTCCAATCTCAGAAAACCCATATAACACTCATGTCTACCATGACTGTTCATAATTCAAGATGGGTCTTCCAGTTATGATACCATATGTTAATGGAGGACATATAACTATATAATTGTAGGTGAAAGGTTGGAGTGACCACTGCCGTCTTCTTTCTGCTCATAATGAAATATATCCTTAACTATATTCTCACATATCCTGAAAGATGTTATGGACAAACTGGGAGGTGGAATATTCAGGTAACTCAAAGTCAGTATGTTGTTCGTGTACAGAACATGCACATAGTGACTACGGCATCCAAGGAGGTTTTCCCCAGGAGCGTTGTGCTTCTGGGGCCCAAATAGTTTCCCTTCGCTGAGATCGGGAGGCTGTTGATTGGAGGTGATAGGCTGGAGCCTGTACCAGACTACCAGGCCTATCACAGGTGTATTCTAGTTTCCCATACACTACTGAATGAAATCATAGTAGTATAAGTGAGAATCAATCTAATGATTGCACATTCAGGTCCCCTGGAGGGGATGGCGGTGTTTAGTTTAAAAAGTGTTTTTTTGTTTTTGTTTTTTTTTTATAAACGTTTTTGAAAATATTTTTAAAAATTCAACTTAAAATTACCACCCCCTTTCCCCATAAAAAAAAATAATAAATAAAGATTATATGCACTGCTGCATCCTAAAATGCCTGAACTATTAAAATATAATCATATTTATCCCATACGGTGAACACCGTAACAGAAAAAAAATCAAATAAAAAAAATAATAAAAAAATAATTTAGAAATCAAAGAGTCATAAATACTCCAAGATGGTATCAATAAAAACAAAATAAAAACTACAGATCAGCTCTGGAAATATAAAAATGTTTTGAGGGTCAGAAAATGGCGAGTCAAAGAAAAAAAAAACTTATTTGTTTTCCCCAAAGTTTTTTTTTTTTTTTTTTAGTATTACAACATAAAACAAACCTATATAAATGTGGTATGGCTGTAATTGTACCAATCCGGAGAATGAAGGGAACAGGTCAGTTTTACCACCTAGGGAATGTCGTAAAAACAAAACACCATAAACATATGGCACAATTGTAGTTTTTATTTTCCCATTCCACCCCATTTAAAAATGACAATATTAAATGATGCCATTAGAACGTGCAACTTGTCCCACATAAAACAAGCAAGTTATGGTTCGCAAAAACAGAAAATCGATATGTCCTCAAAGGGTTTATCAAGGTTTGGGTGACCACTCCGGGGCTGTGACCCATTCTGTCTAAGGGGCCTTATGATTTCTGGGTGTGTGCTGCTCATTATATGTAGGGGGTTGTATTGCTCCGCACCTATTTACCGGTTTTATTTTTGTTTTTTCGTGTAGGCCTTATCTGGATGAACCAGTGCCGATGTACGAAGCCAAAGTCTTTATGGAGATGGTCCAAAGGAAAGAAGTGAGGAAGCGGCTGGTGGTTCAGCTATGAGAGAGCTGGACAGGCCATAGAGCAGTACAAGGGCACATTACCCGGTTTGCGGTAGATGATGATATAACTTTTTGTAAGATGTTGATTTGTATATATGTTCTTCTAATAAAATAAGTCATGGATTACAAAAATCGCGCAGCTTCATCATACACTGCTATCTATGGTGTGAGCTCACCTTAAAGGGGTATTCCTCTCTCATGTGTGCTCACCTTAAAGGGGTATTCCTATCTTATGTATCCTATTTAAAGAGATAATTTGATAATATTTATACTTTCCAACATTTGCTTAGGTAAATATAGGGCATTTAAAGGGTTTCTGTCACCAGTTTTTTCGGTATGAATCAGGCTGACATTAGAGATGTGCTAATGTCACCTGATTCCAAATATATATCTGTTTTATTTACTGGTGCCCCCATTTTTATATAAAATGAACTTTTATTTTATGCTAATAAGGCCTCTAGGTGCAAGGGGCGTTACCCCTGCTCCTAGAGGCTCTGTTGATTGACAGGACCAGGCAGAGAAGAAACACTCCATTCACCATAGCTTGCAAGGACCTTCAATGATGTCATGACCATGTGATCAGTCACATGGTTAGGATCACACAAACAGCCTGTCTCCTCCTAAACCATGTGACTGATCACATGGTCATGACATCATTGAAGGTCCTTGCAAGCTATGGTGAATGCGCGCTCAGTAACAGCGCGCTCCCTGAAGTCAGCTTGAAGTCAAGGGGGCAGCGACCTCCTTGCTTCAAGCCAGTAAAACACGCCCCTCTTTATTCTGATTGACATCCCCTTTTGTGCCAGGGAGCGGTGCGCTCCTACGTGTTGCGCGATCCTGGCTCCGACTCCTACACTCTGCCGGCTTTCATTTATCTGCTGCGCACGCTCAGACAGCTCCAGCTATTTTTTTTTTTTTTTAATGGAACTCTATGGTGAACGGATGCCACTTTATGGCATCAGTCTGAGGCATCCGTTTAACGTATATGGATGGGAAAAACGTGACGTGGACCCACCCTTAGACACTGGTGGGACTCATATAGAGCAATGACATACAACATAACATTGCTCGCTCCCTCTGCCAAGGGGATAAACACATACTTTTAGTGGTCACCTCCTATATAGAGAGCAAAGGAAAGGGTTAAAAATACATCTCTTCAATGCTATTTACAACGCGATCAGATCACTATATAGAAGACCTCCATTGGTTAGGTGAAATAATCTAGAGGCCATAAAAGGCCTTGAAATAGAAAAAAAAAATTAAAATAAAAAACAATTAAAAAAGGCATTCAAAAATTGCTCACGTTTGATCATTAGGAGTCCGTGTTTTTTTACCAGGTGCATAAGTATCAACTGTGGAGTAATCTTCCTACATTATACAAGGAGGTATCCCTTTTTTGCAAGTAAAACCTGTATCAGCTGCATTCACAGCATCCTGATTTCTATCAGTGATATCTTCCCCTGTCCTGAACATATTGCTGTCAGGTATTGTCTAAAAGCTTGGAATGTCAGCTTTCAAAGAAGATCAGTTGCATGTTTCTAGCTGCTACCATTCAGGAGGCAAAACAGTTAGCAGGTTAATCCAGAACGTTGCGAGATTTGACGTCTCAAACGTACTTTTAAGGCCACCATCATTTGCAATCTCTAGCAGTCGGTCTTCTTCCAGCACGGACAAGGTTCATTCACCAGGCTCGTTCACAAATGGGTCACGGATCCATTCCTTCCTAGTTTGCGGGTCTTGTGTGGTTGGAAAATGATGCTCAAACTCTTTTAAAAGCTGAGATAGGTGACCGTGCAAACAGCTGGGAGAATGAAGGTCCAGGCTTGGTCTTTTCCAAAATCCCTTCTATTGTTGAAAACATGTCAAATATCCCTATTTTTACTCTCTGTCCCCACAATTCCAGTTTGGCTTTGAATGCGGCCACGTTATCTACTTATCAACTTGAAGACAGTTGTCATTGTCCCCTGAGGTGATAGATTGAGTTCGTTGAGCAAGTTGAATATGTCACACAAGTAAGCAAGTTCTACAACCCATTCTTTACTACTGAAATGTGCAGCAAGTGGCGATTCTTTTTCGAAAATAAATCTAGGAAGCGGCTCTCGTAACTCAAAAACTCTTCCCAGAGATCTACCTCTAGAAAGCCACCTCACTTCTGTGTGGACGTTTGTGCTCCATGTCCATCTCCTCAGACATGAGTTTATTACTTTAATTACATCTTTCAAAACGCTGTCAAGTTTGGCTGACATTTTTTGGCTAGCCAGCATTTCTCCATGGATGACACAGTGCGTAGACTCACATTCGGGCGAAACCTCTTTGACCACCAGAAAGCCATCCAGTCATGGCAGCGGCTCTGTCTGTGCGTACACCGACACAAAATGACCAGTTTCATTTTCTTGTCATGTAATCATCCAAAGACTTGAATAACTCTGCAGCTGTGGTGTTGGTTGCCAACAATAATGCACACAACACATCCTCATGCACATCTTCCTGAAAAATATATGGCACAAAAACAAGCATTATTGCCTCGTTGTCAACGTCAGTAGACTCATCCACCTGGATTGCGTACCACAGTGACTTTATATCCTCTCTAACAATTGTACGTCAATGTCCTCTGCTATTTCATCAATTTCATGTTCAAAATATGTGGTACCTGCATCCCTGGATTTAATAGAGGCCTTTAAGGCACCAAAAATGGCAAAGGCAGAGTGGACCCAGCATGCATGTGGAACTCCCTGAATTTTATGGTGGCCGTTATGGCAAATAACAGGTAGGAATTAGTGTTAGGTTCCCGTCTTAAATAGATCGCCTTGACGCATTGCAGACGGGCCCAAATAATTTTTCACAAAATGATTTGCCAAGAACCTCAATTTTGCAAAATAAGCGTATCGCTAGCACCAGAATGTTTTATATGACTATGGCAATATTGTACATTATTAGTGTTTATATAGTGCTGCTGCATTTTTTTCCTTTGTGTCTCTAGCCATGGCAACATGCACCTGCACATTAGGATGTGCTGACTGACCCTTGAGGTGTGTCTACTCCAGCCAGTCTTGCACTCACTGCTAGTCAAAAGAGGAGCCTGTGCTACTTTTTTTAAAGGCTACGTACACATTAGGAGGTTGTTATGTTTATGATTGCATTTCACTCATTTTTGGCTAAAAATCATATTTTCAATTGACCTTTAGTAAAAATATTGAGCTGTTCTGTCACAAAGGGTTAACTGTTTTTCTAACTGTGTTACTGGTACTCTCGTTTTCACTTTGTGCCTGGTCATCTAATAACCCTCTTCTCTAAAACTAGTAAGAGGTCATAAACACTTATTTAAGCCACATTCTTATCAGTAAGGTAAGGATTGAGCTTTGATGAGTGTTTGTGTTTTAGTGCTTCCCAGATGACAGAAAAGACAAAAAATCCACAGGCAGCTAGTAGAGCATCTCAGCTCTGTACAGAAAAAAGAATTCCATATTGTTACTAAAGACCAATTGAAAAAATGATTTTGCACAGATTTGAGCACAGACACAGACGTGTGAGTGAGGCTTTAATGTGAGGCAAATAGAGGTCTAAATTGAAAAGGTCATGTGCCTCATATTAATAGTAACACCAGCAAGTACTTTCTGACATAATGGCAATTGGGCAAAATGGGGTTAATGTGTGGGTTGGTGTTGGGTACTACAACATGATAAAGTTACTTGCTAATATTGTGAGGCACATGGAGTCTAAATTGGTAAAACCATGTGCCTCATATTAATAGCAACCCCGCCTAACATAATAGACAACATGGGGTTAATGCATCAGGTACATGATGGAGTAACTTGCTGTTAATGTGAGGCACATTGTTTTATCAACTTGAACCTCCACATGCTTCATATTAATAGTAAGTAACCTCATCAGGTGTACCTCACATTAACTGTTGCCCATTATTGGATGAGGTACTTGGGGTCACTTACTTTTTTTTTATGTATTCTCTTTTTATTAAATTTCAACAGAGAAGGCAATGGACATCATTTTGAGCAAATGTAAAATCAGATAATGACAAATAAAGTCCATATGTATAAAAGTTACAGGGCATGAAGTAAAACAGAAAACACTTGTCCGATACATAACAAAACAATGGACGGCATCTAGATAGTGATATGGTCGTTCCAAATCTGAAGATATCCAGTATTCCGCGGTTTATGAGACATTGTGAATGTTCCAATAGTCAATCCATGGCTGCCACATCTTTAAATATTGAGACCTCTTTTTGGTCTCCCAACCTGCCAGTTCTTCCATTCTATTAATTTGTTGGGTTTTTGCTCGCCACTGTGACAGAGATGGAGGTGATGTATCTCTCCACTTGGTTGGGATTAGCAGTTTAGCCGCTGATAATAGGTGCGTAATCAAATTGCCTTTGGAGGGAATAAAGTTAGATGACGGCAACCATAGAAGGACCAATTCAGCAGTAAGCGTTACAAGTGAGTTACAAATTTTGTATATTTCCTGTTCTACAGCTCTCCGGGGTCACTTACTTTTAATGTGAGACACATGGTGGGATATACTAATGTAATAGCACCATGTGCCTCACATTAATAATAGGTGACCCCATCTTCTCAAATAATGGCTACTGGCAAATTGACAACATTGCTGTTAATGAGTCACATTGCAGTGGGGGCCCTGTATGTTTAAAGGGGTTTTCCGAGTTATATATATTGATGACCTATCCTCAGAATAGGTCTGACACCCGGCACCCCTGCCGATCAGCTGTTTGAAGAGGAGGCACGCGCTGTATCAGTGCTGCCTCCTCTTTATTGTTTACATGCTGGCCATAACGGGGGTAGTGGTGAGTAGGTGTAATTACACCTCACCACCCCATTCATTTCAATGGGAAGAATTGCTCCCATACAAGTCTATGGAAGCGATTTGCCGAATGTCATTTTATGCTGTGTATGTATATAGCTGTAAATTCCTAATAACAAGCTGGTAAACCACCACTTCACATCAGTCACCACTAGATGGTGCTGATACATTCTCCTATAAAAGGGACAGTCTAGACAGAGGAGAACAGGAAGAGAGGAGAAGAGTAGATGTGATGAGAGGAGTTATGAGGAAGTGTGTAGTGAGGAAAGTCTGATGGAAGTCCACCATGTAGCTACCACTTTAGCCCCCTTGCCAGTGGCCAGGTTGGATCAGGAATCATCAGAAGCTACTCAGCGCAGACAAGTGTAGACTTGGGTATTGAGCAAGTCTAGTGGAGATAGCAGCCTTCTCTAGCATATGGACTCCACAGCACCAGTGACCGGTAGATGCCTCAAGCACCGGGACACGCTATTACAACTAAGTGCAAAGTTGTGTGTTACCACATTTCTCTATGCACCACGTGGAACCGTTTCTGTTGGCAACCAGTACAAAGAATGGAGAAGAAGTTGTATGCTTGCCACTAGGGAGAACTGCCCTGTAGGTTGCAGAAGTAAGACAAAGATGATTATATTATATCCAGTACCTGGCTTTTAGGAAGTGGACCATTTACCAGTGATCACAGATAAAGGACTCTGATACCAGCACAAGGAAGTATATGAGTGTTATCAGAACATTGAGGCCTATAGTACCACAACTGAGCCTGTTGCCTGGAATTACAGCACAAGTAAGAGCAGAAGTGTATGGGAACACCTCCATGATAACTGAACCTGTACATCTACCTCCAGGCAAGTGATTCTCAGTAAATGTTCCAGTTATTTATATGAACTGACTCCTCTTTATTTCATCACCTTCTCTGCACCCAAGGGTGCTGGTGTCATGAACCTCAGGGACCCTGCCTTCCCTGCACCTAAAACACATACCATGAAGGGCACCTAAACTAACATCCAGCAAGAGATCCCTCAACAACAGAGTGTGCACCCAAGGAATCCAGTGCTATCCTTCCCGTCACTGTATGCCAGCCCAGGGAGCTGCAGAAATGTGAGTGCCAATTACTACTCTAATCGGACCACCACACTCACACATTGCCCCTGCGGTCCTGGTTGCTGCATAATTTTGGTGTCATGAACAGGATCAATTCCTCTGTTTGCCTTGTGCGAACTGGATCAAATCCTCTGTGCCTTATGTGAACAGGATAGAATTGCCTCTGTGCTTTATGTGAGGACTTTACTTGTGTCCTAGGACCACTGTTGACTGTGAAATACAAATACTGTGGAATACTATTGTCCTGAAAGAAGTGACTTAAACACTGCAGCACGATACTTTGTGAGACCCTTATTATGAAATCGCATGGTCAAAAGTTGAAAAATGCTAAATTTACTACAACTGCTTGCTGTCACTGTATGGAATATCGATTCTTGCAAAATGGCTGTCTGAGGACCTTGGTTTTTTTTTTTTTGCTGTGCCATCACTGTGGCCAACGCCCCGCTCATGGTGGCCAGGGACTGTTTTAGATCAAATGTGGCCCTGGGCAAAATCAAAAGTGGGGCCCCAAATCTTGTAATAATGTACTAATAACACAGTTACGTTCTGTCGATTCCAGCCCTCCCTCGCAGATTTACACCCCATAAAGCTCCTCACACAGTTCTTCACCCTCATGGCAACAGAATACACCACATGCCCCCTCCCAGCAATGAGTTCCCCTCACTCACGGCATCTGAGAATGTTAAAAACCGGAAGTGTGGGATTCCTCTTCAGGCGCGATTTCCCCCAGCAGAGATTGGGGAAAGCTCCCTATTCTATAAATAAGCACAGCCTGTACTAGGCTTCCAGGCTCATTGTACATCCCTGTTCAGGCCACTAGATGGCAACACTGAACTGTGATATAGTGATTTCTATACACACTAATAGAGCAATTTAAAGGGGTTCTGTAGTTTTTTCAAACTGATGATCTATCCTCTGGATAGATCATCAGCATCTGATCGGCGGCGGTCCGACACCCGGGACCCCTGACGATCAGCTGTTTGAGAAGGCATGTGAACGGAGCTTAGCCCCGCCCAGGCCAGTGATACTAGTCGTGACGTCACTGGCCTGCGGTAAACACAGAGAAGGCCGCGGCGCTCCTGCAGCGCCGCTGCCTTCTTAAACAGCTGATCGGCGGGGGTCCCGAGTGTCGGACCCCCCGCCGATCAGATGCTGATGATCTATCCAGAGGATAGATCATCAGTTTGAAAAAACTGCAGAACCCCTTTAAATCTGATGATTGCAAGTTGTGGTCCACTTGGGGGACTTAACAAAAAGTAAAAAAAAAATAAAAAAAAGTTTTGAAAATATAAAAAAAAAAAAAAAAAAATGAAAATTATCCCCATTCCCCAAAATAAAAAATAGTATTATGGGCATCGCTGCAGGCAAAAACGCCCATACTATTAAAATATTTAAAAAAGTTAGCCCATATGGTGAATGGCGTAACAGAATATTTTTTTTTTTTTTTTAAGGCAGATTCACACTTTTTTCATCACTTTATCTATCTCCCGAGAAAATTGAATAAAAAGTAATCAAGTCATACAAATGGTATTGTCAAAAACGACAGATCGTCCCGCAAAAAATGTTATAAGGGTCAGAATATCGCAATGAAAAGAAAAAAATAATTTCCCCATTGTGTAGTCCCGACTGCGATCTGCAGACTGAAGCAGGGGGCCCCTTGGAGGATCAGGGCCCTGGGCAATCGCCCGTTTTGTCCCCCCTAACGCCGGCTCTGACAGTGGCAAAACTAAGTGACACTCCTTTCTAGAGCGAGAAAATAATTGTTTGCTGTGCCACCATAGACTTGCCATTATGCCTCCTGATGTGGTCAATGCTCCTTATGTAGAGGGGAAATCTGCCGTCTCCCCCCTAATGCAACTGAACCTAGGGGGCCGGCCAGTGAAGTATGAGCGCCATTCCTCCCATGAGAGAGGACATTTGCTGCTGTGCTTTTGTGGCAAAATTTAGTTTTGATATGTCAGACCGTCCTCCAGAAGAGTTTGCAGAGGAGGATCAAGCTGTTCCCCGACCAGAAGAGACAGCTGAGGAATGGGCCAGAGTTGTAGCTGCTCGAACAACAAGATGGAGATTAATGGGTGTGGAACCCCAGTCTGATACGAACCCCCCTGAGCCGACTGAACCTCGCTATTGGCCAGACCAAAAATTGAGGCAAGAGCTCCATGCTGTGAGCCATGCCAAGGTTCCCAAGAAAAAAAATATGAGGAGCTCACAAAGAAAATCTTGGACTGTCCCGTGGACACCCTGCCAGAGTTGTCTTCGAGTATGGCTTCCTTCGGGATGAAGAAACCGTCTGGGACTACTTTGTACATCAAAGAATGGTAAAGTGGTCCTACCTTCCAGAATGCCTCTTCACAACCTGCAAGTGAATGAAAAGGTGGAGTTCACCCCTGCTGAGTGACTGCGAGGCCCCTACGCTATGGGGATCACGCATCCCATGCCTGAGCAGAGTCCTGGGAGGAACTGGAGGGAGAAGTGGAGGACCCCAAGGGAGAAGGAGCTGCAGAAACCTTTGATAGCTGACGCCTGGTTCTAGCCATCCTTTGCTATACGTGTGGGCTACCAGCACACGGGCACGTTCTCAGGGCCCAACATCTTTTGGCAGCCCCCTATTTCCACCCTGGACCCAGAGCCATGCCCTTGTTCCAGAACCCGTAGCCCCTGAGCCCTGTAGCCTCATGGGCCTATGATGATTGGGCTGCCAGCATGGAACAAATGTGCTGGCTGGCCATGCCTAGAGTCTCTAAAATCCCCCAGTGGGCCGGAGCTCATTGCTGCTAGTAAAACCCTAAGTACCGTCCAGAGCCGTCATCTGATGAGTCAGATTCAGGGAGTCCCCTGGCGGAGGACATCCCATCAGAAGTAGACCCCCAACTGTAAGTAGTCTGCCTGGCCACTGCTGTCCCTTATGTAAAGGAAATTAACAGTATGGAGCCAGAGCCACTGCCTCGTGAGAGACTCCCTATTGTTTTTGTGGTAGTTCCTCACGCCACTTAGGAGCCCACTGCCCTTTAATGGACTCTTTTAAAGGACTCAAACACTGTGAAAATCCTAGTGCGCAGGTTGGCGCACTTTTTCCCCCTTTTTCCCCTTCTTACGTTGTCTGGGACTATAAATTTGAAGACCTCTACTGCAACGTTTTAAGCCATGTGCCCAGAAAGGAACTTTCTGTATTTTATCCTCTGCAACGTTAACGGTTTTACCAAGGATTGATTGCCCAGTCAGAGACTTTGATATTTTAAAGCCGACTGTGTTTGAATTACAAAAATAATCGCAAATCAGGGATGGACTTTGCCTTTGAGGACATTGTCATGGACTGCATTGCCCTAATGTAAGATCAACGCCCAATTTTGGCACTGTCAAGCACAGAAGTTGCTACGCCCAATGTCACCCTGCGTCATGAAAGCTGGAAGAGATAATTATATATGCTTATTGATGAGGTGTATTGTTACGTATAACCCGTTGCCTATATGTAGTTATCTAAGTGACATGATAGTACTTTGCAGTATTGATTTCTATGCATATGTGGTTGGGGCGTATTTGTCATATTTTTCAGGTATCTTCAGAGAGCTTCAAGCAAGTCAAATGCCAAGGATGGCTTATCTTTAAGAAGGGATGGATGCAGTGTCCCACTCTGTATCAGTAACGGGGTCCTGTATGTCTAAGGGTATTTGCTGAGGGGTAGATGTGATGAGAGGAGTTATGAGGAAGTGTGTAGTGAGGAGAGTCTGATGGAAGTCGACCATGTAGCTACCACTTTAGCCCCCTTGACAGTGGCCAGGGTGAGGGATGTTGGAGAAGGAATCATCAGAAGTTACCCAGCACAGACTAGTGTAGACTTGGGTATAGGGCAAGTCTAGTGGAGATAGCAGCCTTCTCTAGATTATGGACTCCACAGCACCCAGTGACCAGAAGAAGCCTCAAGCACATGGACACACTATTACAACTAAGCAGCTCTCCTCCATTCTAGTAATTTTATCTGTGTGGTCTCATATCCTCTCATGTAGTTCCCTCTTCTTTTTGCCTACATATGCCGTAGCCTGGGTTGAGCAGGAGAGGAGGATAAGGGATGAGGGGGTAGTGGCTCTGGCCACAACAATTTATCACAATGGTTATCCTCTCAATGTTGCTCCTTTGGGCCAGGGCAGTGACAGGGGGATGCACTATTTCTTCCCCCAGGGCACACCCTGGTTTTGGGCTCCTACCTGATGGTAACTGGGGTTCTCGTGATGTTAAGTGTTGGTATAGTAGAAGGCAGGTCCTGTGGAGTGCAACGACATATGATGTAGGTGTAAAAAAAAAACAGGCTAGATGTAGAAGAATAAATCTCTTTACTCAAGTGCAAAATGGGAATTGTAGTACTTCCAGTTATAGAAGACACATTTCCAACTGTACATAATGCAGTTCTCTTCCAGATTGTGATGTATGGATTTAGGCAAAGATGGCAGTTATGGCCTTCTTTGTACGGTATCTAGCTAAATACTACTCTGTCAGTAATAGGATACAGGGTTTTGAAGACATGTCAGGCCAGAAAATGTTCAGGTATAAAGGTTGTGTTCATATATCCCTCACAGCAGTAAAGTCTTAGCAGCTTTTGGTAGTAGGTTACATTACTGACTCCAAAGCTCAGCCATGCAGATTCCAGTGTCTCTTTAGCCCTCTTTGTACACTATCTGGGTTAAGTTTCTCAGAAGAATCTATGGCAGGCTATGTACACCTTTTAGGCCAATTTTTAAAAAAATTATTATTGCATTGTACTCACTTTAAATTGGTATTTCTTAAAAATATGGCGTCCTTTTTTCTATACAGAGCAGACATGCTCTTGTAGCACCCTTTGGATTTTCTGTCTTTTCCGTCAGACCAGGAGCAGATGGACTCCTTATCTCTGCTCTTTGCACATTATAAACACTCATTATAGGTCAGTTCTTATGTTACTGATAAGAATGTGGCTTAAATAAGTGTTTATGACCTCTCAGTAGTTTAGAGATAAGGTTTATTAGATTACCGGCACAATGTGAAAGTGAAAGTACCAGTCACGCAGCTAGAAAAACAGTTAACCCTTTGTGACAGAACGGCTCAATATTTTTAATAAAGACCAATAGAAAAAATGACTTTTAGTCAGAAATAAGTACCATGCAATCATAAGAAAAATTGCCTCCGAAGGTGTACTTAGCCTTTAAAGGCACGTCTAGGCAGGACGTGTCCAGGCGTGAAAGTTGCTTTAACGGTGTCCCTCACAGCAGTAAAGTCTTAGCAGCTTATGGTAGCAGGTTACTTTACTGACTCTTATGCTTGGCCATGCAGAGTGCAAGTTCTTTTTTTATCTTCCTCTCTTTTGTCTTTCCCCTGTCTATTTCCATCTACTAGTACAGTGCCTCACTTATAGGACTTCTTAATTACCCTTACCTACTATAAAGGCTCAATCAATATGCTGTTGCATTTGGGACCCACCTACAACATTAGGACCACATTTAATTCCCAAACCTCCCCTGTAGTCAGTGCCACAAATCTTACCCTCTGTTATTATGTGTTGCACCCAAGAAATCTGTCAATGGCACTTTAGTTGGAAGCAATGAAGATGGACGCTGCTCTGATTCAGTCACAGCTCTTCCTCTTCGTGGCGCGGATCTGCACAGTCTGCACGTGCACTATTATATCACAATATCTACCTCCTCGGGACCCTGTTCATTGACTTCCACAATACAACATGTAACTAAAGATTTCCGGAGTCAAACCAATTTATTACCATGTGGCACACAACCGGTATATGTGAATAGACCATTATAGAACACATCATGTGTGCAGGTGACTTCATATCATACATGTTACACACACTTTTTACTGGTATCAGGAATATTCTATATGTTCTTATTTATTTAGATCACTTTGCCCATTGTCACTTGGGTCAGTCACATGGGAGTTAGATGGTGAACATGTGATGGTTGAATAATTAAGTCCAATGGTTCATGAATTCTGAAATTACTAAAACAGTTTCCATATTTCACAGTTTTACAAGATCTGGACAAAACCACTGGCCGCTGATAACTATGATGTCATCACCTTCCATCATGGCTCCTCCCCCCCAGGTGATTCACATCACTCAGGAGTTCTGGCATCAGAACCATCATTTCTGTGCAGTTGTATTGATATTGCTGAGAAGACTGCAGCGTATCATTGACTGCTCCCCATTTATTGGGAATCTAATTTTGTATTTGGAGTCTTCCCTAAGAGGTAAGTGATCTCCTACACAAAATATATGGTCTGGTGCCTACCAATCACCAGACTCAGGTGAGATTGTTATGGGGAGATTTGGTTATCTGGAGTTTTTAGTCATTTATAGTATATGATATACTGTTATTAGGGCACATAGCAGGAAGATCAGCTCAGGAGTGTCCCCGGGAGGTGCCGAGGTCGTCCTAGAAGACAATGTGCTAGAGTGGCACCATATAGACAGAGAGGAGCCATGGCAGGAGATCAGTGGGCACCTACTGCAGCAGACCCTCCATTGCCCCTGAAAACACTAACGGCTGGTGGAGAACCCGGCAGGCAGTGCGCCAGTTACAACAGGTGATGGAGAACTTGCCCGTTTACACCATGGGCACAGCCGGCTCTAGAGGAGGGTGTGTGATCTGCCTCCTGGAGTTTGAGGTGGGGGAGTCTGTGACTGCTCTCATCTGCTCCTATGACTTCCATGATGGATGTATAAGACCTTGGCTCCTGGAGAATCCGGTTTGTCCCTTGTATAGCTCTCCACTGCAGTCCAGATAATGGCTAATGGAGAGAAGCTGGTCTGCGGAGGATGGATATGGTATGTGGATTGTGTGCAGGGTGTAGAATAGGCCGCCCCTTACCCAAAAATCACCTCATCAGCCAACTACCAAGACGCTGGTGGGTTCACTCCCTTGTATATGGGACCAGTTATTGGGGTCTTTTCTCTCACCTGGTATTGCTGGTTCTGATCCTGGATTTTCTAATTGATTGCAGTTGTCACCCAAACTGTTCCCGACCACAATTCTGGAATACCTTCTATAGTGCGCACTTGGCTCTTTTTGAACCTTTGTTGCTGGCCCCTGGCCTATACGACTACTCTTCTGTCTAGCGATTCTGCACTGCATACTCGGCCCTGCTATACCATTGTCATTGTTGACCCATCGTCTGTCTGATTACTGTTCTGCTTACTCAGGAGGCTGCATACTCACTCTGCTACATCTCCTTTGCATCATCCTGACCTGTTCTACTCTGTTATCATTCTACATCATGGTAGGTGAATAGACTGTCCATTCTGTGTCACTCGTTATACCTTTCATCCACCACTGACACATATCCAGAGAATGAACCAGTGGGCAAGTTATGGGCACCAAGTCTTTGCCCAAATAAAGAACTTTCACACCCCAACTACAGTCATGAGAAAGGGGTTCAGGTGAATTGTGCTGGACGGGAGGAGATTTCTCTGGACATAGTAGAAGCAGATGGTGACAATTCTTCATCTTCCATTTTCATATCAGCAGTTTTTGGAGTTCAGCTCTGGAGGATCCTGTAAATCCAGACTTTACTCCCTAGAGATTCTGTCGCATCTATAATGTTGTCATTTCTGTTTTTCAGATTCTTTGCGGATGATTTGTGGCATCAAGTAGAAGATCATCTCCAGTTTTCTACAGTCCCTGCTATGGACACAACACGTTCAGCATGATATCCTTTTCCAAACTTGCAGGTGTCACCATTAGGCTTGGTACCAAAAAAAGAAGAGGGCAAATTCTGATTGATTCATCATTTGTCATACCCGCCTGGTTCCTCGGTTAACGATGGCATCTCCATGGAAGAGGCTGCAGTCAGATATACATCATTTGACAGAACTATTGAATAAATTTGTAAGGCAGGTCAAGGGGCCCTTTTAACTAAGTTCAACATAGAAGCAGCTTTTTGTTTCTTGCAGGTTCACCTGTAGACCTGTCGTTTGGAGGATCAGTTCTTTGTAGATACGTGTTTACCCATGGGGTGCTCTATTTCTTGCCATTATTTTGAGTTCTTCAGTTCCTTTTTAGAATGGTTGGTTCATTTTGAAACTGGCACCTCATCGGAAATTCACTATTTGGATGACTTCCCATTTGTTGGGCCCAAGGACTCCACTCTTTGTAACACTTTATTGCATCTTTCCAGATTGTTTTTCTTTTGTCTGGTTAAAAGACGTTAGGTCCTGTTACAGGTTTGTCTTTTCTCGGAATTGAAATTGACACGGTATTGGGAGTTTTCCAGGTGCAGCTATTTGTCAGTGCTAAGAAGTTTACCTCAAACGCAGTCGTTGTTGGTATTGCTAGTTTTTGAGTGCAAAGTAAAGGCCCTATTAGACCTACAGATTCTCCAGACGATTGTTGGGATGGAAGCCTTCCTTCCTGGCAATCGCCTGCTCACTAGTGGAGGAGATCTCTGCTATGACATGCAGCGATCTCCTCCTCAGTTTGGGGACGAGCGATCACTGATGCCGTCACTCATCCCCATACTGAAACATTGTTTGCCGGTATGCTGATTACATGGCACGATCTGCCGCCGACAAACCATTATTTTTAAACATATTGAAAGATGAACGAGCTTGTTCATCGGGAAATCGGCGGAAGTATTACACTGCCAGATCATCGTTTGTATGAACGCTTGTTAGCCATGATCTTAGTGATTATCTGTAGGTGTAATAGGACCTTTATACCTATGGGCTGTGTGTTTTTTTTTTCTTGGAAATCAATGACCAAAACACTGACATGTGAATGAGGCATAATATGTTTGTTGTACAGGTTATTAATTCACAGTCCTCTTATTTGTCAGTTCTGGCCTTAGTTTGGTAATTGCTTTTAAGATGGTTGCAGTGGAATATTTTGTTCCTGGCAATACATGTTCAAGGAGTCCTCAACAAGGTTGCTGATGTTCTTTCCTGTTTTCGGTTCAGGATTTATATCCAATGGCGGCACAAGAGACATTTGCCCAGATTTCTTATGGAGAATGGTAGAGGATGACTTACAGATCTGGTTCAGTGGTTGATTTCCCTGTCTACATGCCAACAGCATACTGAAGCTTGGTCTAAGTGGTTCGTATGTGCCAGTAATGTGGTTCCCAGTGATAAGGTTCTTGGGCTCTACTTTGGACCTTCTCCCCTTTTTGCATAACTGTGGGACGTCAGCTAATGTCGGCCAAAAGTATTTATCGGGAGAGGCGTTCATGCTCAAAGTGTATGGCTTCAGGCGTGTTAGCAAACACTTTGAAGTTCAGCAAAAACTTAAGGGATGTCGTAAAGAAAAAAACATAGGTGATGTATTTATTAATCTGCCCGATTTCTGTACCCCCTTTTCGGCAGACTTTGTCAGGTTTTGGAAGGTGTCTGCATGGACATTGCTTTTTAGAGCTCCATTTTCATTGGCCTTTTTTTTTGCATTCTATGAGTCAGTGAATTGTTTCTGGCTAATCGTTTTAAGCCAGTTGACCTTCTCGGACATGATCTTTTAATTCTTGCCTCAGTGGTTGAGGTTTGGGTCTCGAAATCCAAATCTGACCAGTACAGTAAGGGTTCTTGGTTGACTATTCAGTTTTTGAGCACAAGGTACTGCTCCTTTTAAGCTGTAAATGGTTATGTTTAGGTCTCGTGTGGGAGTAGCAATTTCCTAACTCATGCTCCTACATATCCTCTCACACAATTTCAGTTCTGAGCTGTTTTTAGATCTGCCATTGGGGAGCTGGGTTTAGATCCTAAAGAGTTCGGAGCTCATTCTATTAGAATTGGTGCAGCCACATATTTTTTGGTTTTAGGATGGGATATGGCGTTTGGGCCACTGGAAGTCTCACTGCTTTCATTCATGCTAGTCACGGATTTTGCTTACGAGAAATACTTGCGGTCTTAGATGGGGGAGTCAGTGGCCGCTGTCCCCTGCTCCCATGACTTTCACGGAGGATGCATAAGGCCTTGGCTCCTGGCGAATCCAGTTTGTCTCTGTGCTGCTACCCGCTGCTGTCCAAATAACGGCTGATAGAAAGAAGCCAGTCTGCTAAGGATGGATATTGTATGTGGATCATATGCATTGTATAGAATAAGTCGCCCGTCACATAAAGGTTTTCTCATCAGCCGACTAACATGGATCCTGGATTTTCTATTTGATTGCAGTTATGAACCGATCTGTTTCTGTCCACGATTCTGGATGACCCTCAGTACTGTGCACTCAGCTCTACTTGACCTTTGTTGCTGACAACTGGCCTGCCCGACTACTCTTCTGCCTAGCGACTCTGTACTACATACTTGGCTCTGCTATATCATTGTTGGTGACCCCTGGCCTGCCCGACTACTCTTCTGCCTATTGATTGTGCACTGCATACTGTACTGTAATGGTCATCTATGTTGCTCCTCATCAGGCTGTCTGACCATCCTCCTAATCACTGCATCTGTTTCACAATCTCAGCTCTGCGATTGCTCTAAATCTGGTAGGTGAATAAACTGTCCATTCTGTGTCACCCATTGTACCGTACCTCTAATTCTCCTCCTATCTCTGGTTCATCCACCACTGACACATATATGATGAGAATGAACCAGCGAGCGACGGGCACCAAGTCCTGGCCCCAACAAAGAACCTTCACACCCCAACTACAGTCATGAGGAGGGAGTGCAGGTGAACTATGCCACCCGGGAGGAGATTTCTCTGGACATGGTAGAAGCAGACGGTGACACTTCTGTAACTTTCATCTTCATATCAGCAGTTTTCGGCATTCAGCTCTGGAGGATCCAATAAATCCAGACTTTACTCCCTAGAGATTCCGTTGCATCTATAATGTTTTCATTTCTTTTTTTCAGATTCTTTGTGGATGATTCGTGGCATCAAGGGGAAGATCATCTCCAGTTTCCTCCAGTCCCCGCTGTTGAGACAGCACATTTAGCACAGCATCCTCTTCCAAACTTGCGGGTGTCACTGTTAGGCCTTGTACCAAAGAAAAAAAGAAGCCGGCAAATTCTGATTGATTCATCATTTGTCATACCTGCCTGGTTCCTCGGTTAACGATGGCATCTCCAATATGGGCCCCAAGACTAGTTATTGGGGTCTTTTCCCTCACCTTATTACCTGATCTGTTCTTGACCACGATTCTGGATGACTTTCTATACTGCGCACTCTGCTCTTTTTGACCTTTGTTGCTGGCCCCTGGCCTGTCCGACTACTCTTCTGCCTAGCGATTCTGTACTGCATACTTGACCCTGCTATACTATTGTTGTTGTTGACACCTGGGAATACAGGTGAATTGTGCTGCCCGGGAGAACATATCTCTACATAGTAGAAGCAGATGGTGACAATTCTGCATTTTCCGTTTTCATATCAGTAGTTTTTGGAATTCAGCTCTGGAGGATCCTGTAAATCCAGACTTTACTCCCTAGAGATTCCATCACATCTATAATGTTGTCATTTCTGTTTTCAGATTCTTTGCGGATGATTCGTGGCATCAAGGGGAAGATCATCTCCTTTTTTCTGGACGTCTTTTTTCAAACTTGCAGGTGTCACCAAAGAAGCAGGCAAATTCCAATTGATTCATCATTTGTAATATCCACCTTTTTCCTCAGTTAACGATGGCATCTCCAAGGAAGAGGCTGCAGTCAGATATACTACATTTAACAGAGGTATTGAATTTGTTCATAAGGTAGGTCAAGGGCCCTTGTAGTTAAGTCTGACATAGTAGCAGCTTTTTGTTTGTTGCAGGTTCATCTGGACTGGTTTCACCTGTAGACCTGTCGTTTGGAAGATCAGTTCTTTGTAGATACTAGAGATGAGCGAACGTGCTCGTAACGAGCACTGTACCGCTCGGCTCCCCTGCGCTCGCATGGGCGCAGGCAGCCGCTTCTGTCCTACTCACCCGACGGAAGCGGCTTCCAGCGCCCATGCGAGCGCAGGGGAGCCAAGCGGTACAGTGCTCGTTACGAGCACGTTCGCTCATCTCTAGTAGATACGTGTTTACCCATGGGGTGCTCTATTTCTGGCCATTATTTTGAGTTATTCAGTCCCTTTTTAGAATGGTGGTTCCATTTTGAAACGGGCACCTCATCGGTAATTCACTATTTGGATGACTTCCCATTTGTTGGGCCCAAGGACTCCACTCTTTGTAACACTTTATTGCATCTTTCCAGATTGGTTTTCTTTTGTCTGGTTAAAAGACGTTAGGTCCTGTTACAGGTTTGTCGGAATTGATATGGTATTGGGAGTTTTCCAGGTGGAGCTATTTGTCAGTGCTAAGAAGGTTACTTTGCATCAAATGCAGTTGTTGTTGGGATTGCCAGTTTTTAAGTGTAAAGTTATACATATGGGCTGTGTGTTTTCACACCATGTGTCTTCTTACTGATTCAGTTGGGTCCAATGGTTTTGGTACAATTCTCAATTCCAGTTGGTGCCATGTCTTGTGGCCTACTCGGTGGAAAGATATCAGTCTGCTGGGCAACTTGACATTGCTGGAGATCTTCCCGATCGTTGTAGCATTAGAGCTATGAGGTCCATTTATACCTAACTGCAAGATTATTTTTTGGATGGATAATATGTCTGATGTACAGGTTATCAATTCACAGTCCATTTCTTCTTTGTCAGTTCTATCCTTAGTTGGTCGATTGGTTTTAAGATGGTTGCAGTGGAATATTTTGTCCTAGATAAAACATGTTCCAGGAGTCCTCAGCGAAGTTGCTGATGCTCTTTCCTGTTCCCAGTTTCAGCGGTTCAGGAATTTACATCTAATGGTGGCACAGGAGGGAGACATTTGTCCAGATTTCTTATGGAAAATGGTAGCGGACAACTCAGAGCTGGTTCAACGGTTGATTTCTCTGGCGACAGCATACCAAAGCTTGGTCTCAGTGGTTCCCAGTGATGAGGGTAGGTTGTTGGGTTCTACTTTGGACTTTAGCTAACATTGGCCAAAAGTATTTATCAGCTCTACTTGACCTTTTGTTGCTCACCCCTAGCCGGTCTGAATACTCTTCTGTCTAGTGACTCTATATTACATACTTGGCTCTGCTATATCATTGTTACTGACCTTTGGCCTGTCCGACTACTCTTCTGCCTACTGATTGTGTACTGCATACTGTACTTTGCTACATCTATGTTGCTCCTCATCGGGTTGTATGACCATCCTCCTGATCACTGCACCTGTTCTACGATCTCAGCCCTGCTATTCCTCTACATCATGGTAAGTGAATAGACTGTCCATTCGGTGTCGCACATTGTACCCATACAATTGTCCACGGCTGACGAATTTTTCCAGAGAATGAACCAGCAGGCAAGTGATGAGCACCAAGTCCTGTCCCCAACACAGAACCTTTACACCCCAACTACAGTCATGAGAAGGGGGTGCAGGTGAATTGTGCTGCCCAGGAGGAGGTTTCTCTGGACACAGTAGAAACAGATGGTGGCCATCTTCATATCAACAGTTTTTGGAGTTCAGCTCTGGAGCATCCTCTAAATTCAAACATTACTCCAAGGAAATATTGTTGCATTTATAACATCATTTCTATTTTTCAGATTCTTTGCGGATGATTTGTGGCTTCAAGGGGAAGATCATCTCTAGTTTTCTCCAGTCCCTGCTGTGAACGCCTTCAGCTTGGCCACATCCAGCGACTTCTGTGCCATCTTGATATCTGTCTCCTGTCCGCAGCTTTTGACTTCTCGTGGTGTGCGGTGGTAATGGAGGCTTATGGTGATAACGTCGGACAGTTTTTTTTATTTTTGTCTCTAAGAGCAGGAAGATCTGTTCACCAAATAAAAAGCAGATATTTGTAAGAACATGGCGGCTGAGGGTATACATAGATATAGCACACTGGTGAAGACACAAGACACGTGAGGAGGTGACACCATCAATGGAGTAAAGGAATATGAGCTCTTCTTACTGGACGTCAACAAGGGACAGAAATGTCGCCTAATTTCTGGGCAGATTTGTAAATCTGGTAACAGCAAAGTGGATGAGATTTTCCAAAATCTTCTCTACACGCCTCAGAGATTTTCCTCCTGGACATTGAGCTGAAGGCAGATTGATATATCTGCAGATTATTCATTACTGATATGGAAAGAATGAGGATTTGTGCTGGATTTTCCCTGTGGAATTGAATGGAGAAGAAGAAATGTTGAGTCAGACAGTAGTGCTGCGTATTATCAGGGTTAAAGGGGTTGTCTCACTTCAGCAAATGGCATTTATCATGTAAAGAAAGTTAATACAAGGCACTTACTAATGTATTGTGATTGTCCATATTACTTCCTTTGCCGGCTAGATTCATTTTTCCATCACATTATACACTGCTGGTTTCCATGGTTACGACCACCCTGCAATCTAGCAGCGATGGCCATTCTTGCACACTATAAAAAAAAAGCACCAGCCTAGGTGCGCTCCCATAGTCCCAGCCACCAGAGAGGCCAGCACTTTTTCCTATAGTGTGATGGATTGCAGGGTGGTCGTAACCAGGGATATGAGCAGTGTATAATGTGGTGGAAAAAAGAATCCAGCGAGCAAAGGAGGTAATATGGACAATCACAATACATTAGTAAGTGGCTTGTAGTAACCTTCTCTACGTGATAAATGCAACTTGTTGAAGTGACACAACCCCTTTAACTATCCTAAGTCAGCCCCTTTTAGGATGCTAGGAGATGGACTTAGGTCTGCCCCTAGTTTAGTGTGTGTGGGCTAGAAGAGAGAGGAGCTACATTTGCTCACTCCTCAGAAAACTAGGCCTGATTCCCTGAGAACTTTCATCTCTGAGACATTTATAGCAGGATGTCATTCCTACATTATAGTACTCCAGAGAGAGAAGAGGAAGACCTAGAAGGTCCAGAATCTGCATGGCGGGGCACTGGAGTCAGTCAGCAAGGTATTTGCTGTTTGAGGCTCATAGAGACTTTATTGTAGTGGGAGGGACATTGCTAATACATCCTTCCACAGTTTGACATGGTTTTGGCCAGCCATATCTTAATTCTGTACCCCTCAGCTGAGAATTAGAGAAAAGTTTTCAAGAACTTTATTGCCAGCCTTAGATTCTGCAGAGAGAGACTTTGGAGACATAGAGGGAAAGAGTACTAAACCCCCCTTACACCCGTAACAACACTCTTAATACTAAGGGCACCCCAACTACCGTCAGACAGGAGCCCCAACAACAGGGTGTGCCCAGTGGGAAGAAAAGAGGGTGCATCACTGCCCGGCCCTAGGAAACATCAATGTGGGGATTGCCACTGTGATTTGTGTGAACAACCGTCGTTGCCAGAGCCACTACCCCCAGGGTTGCCAACCGTCCGTAAATTTACGGACAGTCCGCAAAAGCCCACTGTTTTTGTCTGCTGTCCGTAGCGTCCGGCAGAAAAAAAACAGTGTCCGTAAAGTTTATGGCCAGAACCCCGAATTCTGCACTGCACATGCGTACTTGTGCAGCACAGAAAGGAGAAGTTGCTGGCTGGCTCGGGAGACCAGGGCTGAGCGGCGCAGACGTACTCACCATCACCAGGCAAGCAGCAGCAGTGAAAGACAGGAGTAGGAGGAAGAGGAGGGCAGGAGGAGGTGTCTCCTCCCCGTCACACACCACTGGCCCCCCAATGAAATTGCAGCTTTCTTTCCCGCGCGGGCAGATGGATTCAGACTGCACAGCACAACAGCTGCAGTGCAGAGGAAGATCACAGAGGCACCTGAACAGTGAGTGAGACGAGCTTCAGGCAGGGAATATACCATTAGGGGTATGGTAGAAGACTGGGAACAAGGGGTAGCCATTTTATGTGAAAAGGAGTTATATGCTCACTTGTTCAGGAATGCTTGTGCTGCCTATGACTTGTTCTCAGCCTTATGCAGCACAAGCATTCCTCAGCAAGTGAGCATATAAATAACCCCTTTCCACATAAAATGGCTGCCCCTTGTTCCCAGTCTTCTGACTTAAAGGCAAGCAGGCTCAGCTGCTGGGCTATCTAAACTACTGGGGACACTATGAAGGGCTATCAAAACGGTGAGCACTATAAGGGGCAATCTAAGCTCCTGGGAGCACTTTAGGGAGCTATTTAAACTACTGGAAACACTAGGAAGGGCTATCTGAACTACTGGGGACACTATGAGGGGCTATCTAAACTACTGTGGGCACTATAGGGGGCTATCTAAGCTCCCCAGGGCACTATAGGGGCTATCTAAACTACTGGGGACACTATGTGGGGTATCTAAACTACTGGGGGCTCTATGGCAACTATCTAAACTACTGGGGGCACTATGGGGACGATCTAAACTACTGGGGGCACTATTGGGGCTATCTAAACTACTGGGGCACTATGGGGGCTATCTAAACTACTAGGGCACTATGGGGACCATCTAAACTACTGTGGGCACTATGGGGGCTATCTAAACTACTAGGGCACTATGGGGACCATCTAAACTACTGTGGGCACTATAGGGGGCTATCTAAGCTCCCCAGGGCACTATAGGGGGCTATCTAAACTACTGGGGGCTCTATGAGAACTATCTAAACTACTGGGGGCACTATGGGGACGATCTAAACTACTGGGGGCACTATTGGGGCTATCTAAACTACTGGGGCACTATGGGGGCTATCTAAACTACTAGGGCACTATGGGGACCATCTAAACTACTGGGGGCACTATGGGGACAATCTAAATTACTGGGGCAATAGAGGGGACCATTTAAACTACTGGGGGCACTGTAAGGGAAATTATAATTACTGGTAGCATTATAGTGGGACCTTATTTCTGGGAGCACTACTGTAGGTACTAAAAATTGTTTCTATTATGAGGAATTATTACTACTACCAGGGGTACTATTGGGGGTGTTATTATTTGGTACAATATGGGGGGCACTACTGCTAACATGGCTACTTTTGTGAAGCATTATCACTATTGGGGCACTATTACTAATGAGGACACTCTGGGAGAGAATTATTAGTATTAGTGGGACTTTGGAGCACTGTAACTATATGGGGGCCTACGGCACTGTTATATCTACAGTATAATATCTGGGGACATTGGGGAGCACAGCGGGTGCAGTATTGGGGGTAGCAGCAAGATGACACTGCTGGGACACCAGGAGGAGGAGGATGTTAGAAAAGTGGGGAATCTAAAGTATCTTTGTGTCAAACTCTGCAGAGAGAAGTGGCTGAAAGAACCTGTCATGGCGGTCTGGACCAAATATAGAATATATCTACATCAGGGAGACGTCACTGATTTAAGAGGTATGTGGTGCTGCAGGGGCGTAGCTAAAGGCTCATGGGCCCTGGTGCAAGAGTTCAGCTTGGGCCCCCTTTCCTCAGTACTTTGTGGCCAGGGGCAGGGGAGCACATAGGCTTCATGCTGCCTGAGGCAAAAATTTAAATGCTCCAAGCCCCCCCATGCCAAATTCTTGTCCTAACCGATTCCCTCCAGTCAGAGGTGTAACTTGACATGCATGCACTTTATAATTCTGGAGTCTTCTTATGTGGCACAGGGGTCTTTGGGCCCCCGCAGGCTCCTGGGCCCGGTAGCGACTGCTACCTCTGCACCCCCTATAGCTACGCCCCTGTGGTGCTGTATCATCTTGTATGTATTCTCTGCATCTCTGGTCTGTTAATAAACTGCAACAAGGGCTTGCTGGTGTATGGTATGTCACTACTGCAGCCAATCACCAGTCAGTGGTCTAATGCTGAGGACTGGCTGCACTGGGAACATGCCATACACCTGCACATCAGTGTGCACATCACCAACATTGTGACAGATGTGCACACTTGCCCATTACATCCCTGTCAGTCTTTGTTTACATGGCCACAGCAATGATGTCAGAAAGTCTGGCATGTCACATGCATCATCACTGCAGCCATATAAACAAAGCACTTAGACTACAGCGTTTTTTTCCATATGCTGCTGACATATTTAATTTTTAACTACTAGACAATCCGTTTTACTCTGAGGTGTTTTTGATTCAAGCGCATTTTGAGGGTATGGAAGGGGGCGTGTCTTGTAAAAAAAAAGGGGTGGGGCGTATGTCCGTAAAAAATTTGGACTGACCGTGAATTTTGCTTCAGTTGTCCAGAAAAATCTGAAAGGAAGGTTGGCAACCCTGACTACCCCTCCCATCCAATATATTAATATAATAATGTATGATAGAGCTTTAGTGACTTTTTGCATTTTTACCAGTCACTTCAATTTTGTAATGTGGGTGGAAAAGTGGGTGTGGTTAGCTATGTTAAAATACTCCGGTCTTAATACCCCTTTGCACTGGCAGCACCTAACTTATGTATAGGCGCTGGCCTCTACATAACTTCGGTGTATCCACTGTGACTTTACACCAGCTCCCTTGCTGGCATAGATTTACACCATTTTCTACGACTAAAATAGGCATAAAAAATTATAAATGAGACGGGCCTGCCCATTGGCCACGCCCCCTTCCCAAGCCACACCCCCTTTTTTTAGAGCTGGAGTGAGTGGGGAAAAGTCGTAGATTGAGGTTCAGGGGCGGACTGCGAACTTAATGTGGCCCTGAAAAAATACTAAAAGTGGCCTCATTTTGTAGTCAGGTCCAAATTGATGGAAGGCGGGGCCAACAATACCATATTGTGGCAGATTATACCACCCCAGCAGAGCCAAATACCACAGTCCATCATAAAATACATCCCCAATAACGTCCACTGGCCGGTGGTGAGGAGGGCCCAGGTGGTCCCCTGGGCATTTCCCAGTAAGGTCTAAGGCCAATCCGCCCGTTTCAGTGCAAATAACCTTTGCTGCAATCTGCGCCAGATATACACCAACAAATTGGTGCGTATCTGATCATAAGTGACCCCCTATGTTTTTACTTTTATGATGTCACCCTAGGTGACTATAAGAAGCATTTATCAGATTGCTTCTTCCTTACAAAGGCAATTCAATGAAGATTTGCTATCTTTTCTTATGAAGCCCCGCCACCTGCAGGGCTCCATGGGAACTACAACTGCAATAGTATGGGTTAATTCAGCGAGACCCTCCGTTTAGTTTCTATAAGACGGTCTGAAACAGTGAAATACAACGCCTGGCTATCTCCAGTGCTCCCATAGAGAATGAAAGAAACAGCAGGGCGCATGTGTGGCCCGCTACTCCATCAGGACGGGGGAACGGCACCCCCATTCTCAGGATCGGTGGGGGGGTCCAGCAGTCGGACCCTGACCAATCCATTAGTTATACTGTGGATAGGGTCTCGGGGAGACTCTACGACGTAAAGCCGTCATGCAGCCACATACCCCTAAATCTGCGAAGAACTGCATATACAGGACAGAATCTCCACTGCTATACTGTTGGCTGGTGGAACGTTCAAGAACTGCACCTCTGTTGTGGGACCAATTGTCTTAAAGGGAACCTGTCACCTTGTCCAGGGAATGCTGCTGGGGTTAAGGGTATCAGACCTGCAAAAAAAGATCCACCCTCTGCAAATTACAACTGAATGATAAATCAAACTCATGGACACCGTCCTCAGTCTCACTGCCACAGTGTGGATGCAAGGATACCGTTAGAAAAGAGCCTTGGACTCTCCTCCCGTTAAGGCCCCATTCACACAACCATATTTTTGGTCCACGTCTGTTCCGCATTTTTTGTCGATCGAATGCGTACCCATTCATTTCAATGGGGCCCGCAAAAAATGTGGACTGCACACTGCGCGCTGTCTGCACCCGTATGTCCTATTCTTGTCCGTTTTGCATGCTGACAAGGATAGGCATTGTTACTATGGATCCGCAAAAAAAAAAAAAAAACCCAGATGCAACACGGACGTGTACATACTACTGGGGGCACTATAGGGGTCATTATTAGAGGACGACCAGGCAGCATACTGAAGGTAGGGCTGGTATTGTGGTCCTCATCTCTTAAGACTCCTGCTCCATATCCAGATTAGAGGAAGACAGAACGTGGCACTTATTGATGACCACCACAGCGTCTGGGGAGGGATTCTGTGCTGCACTACTGTATTACTGACTCTGCCAATTTGTATCAGCGCCATCTACTTGTGTTGCCTCACCTTCTGTCAATTTGGACCCATGTACAACATTGGCGCTACTTTTAGTTTCTTTTTCCAGGGTCACTTTAAGTTCCCATTTCAAGACGGCCATACACATTAAACTATCCCTGGCCCAGCCTTCCATTTTCGGTGAGTTCAGATGACTGACCGCCAACAGATGATACCGAAGGACTCTTTCTCCCCAGTCACCACCAGAGGGTTCTGGTGTCAGTTTCCTCCTCTCTCCCCACTGAAAACACATGCACACTCCTCTGAGCGTTTATGGAATGGAGAAGTGATGGGTCAGACAAAACGCCTATTGGCCGACAGATATTGAAGGTGTATGGGCACCCGGACTATGTTGTAAATGGCCGGACAACTGCTCCTTACTTGGCTGGTTTGTTGACCTGCCAGTTTAACGGTTGTGACCTCTGCGACAATTACTAGCGACTAGATGGGCCCCCACACCCACCTGACCACTACACAGCCCCCAGTGGCCCCGTCTCACACAGCTATACTTCATATAGGAGTCCTGAACACACAGCGACATCTTCCGGTGGTAGTGTAACTGTACACGTCCATCGTTTGTGTAGCACCAGTGGCCTCTAGTGGTGATCTGTAGTATGGACACCAGGCGGTCAAGCTCAGCGTTGGAGTGGGCGGGGCGCTGGTGTCAGACGTCACCCGGGAAAGCGCGCCACATTTGGAATGAGCAGCTGGCCGTCAGTGTAAGGGGACTGAGAGACAGAGCAGCCGCCATGTCCTCCGAGATGTTACCCGGCTACTCCCCCAGCTTCAAGAAGCCCTCGGAGATCCTGCGGCTGAGCAGGCGCAGGAGCCGCAGTGAGGCTGGAGCCAGGACGGCTCTGTTTTCTCCGGGGGAGGCGGCTAAGCGGGTGCCCGGGGTCCGACCGTTCTCTCCGGGGCCACAAAGAATCGGGGCAGTAAAGCGCAGGAACCCGTTCGCAAGTCTGGAAAACACGGTGACGGCGAAGAGGAGAGCGGAGAGTGTGACGGAGTGCTTCCCGCAGGAGAGCTGGGCGCACCGGGCGGCAGAGCAGGAGAACCCGGGGACCGTGCAGGTGAGCGCCGCGGGGTAGAGCGCCCTCTAGCTGGTGCCGTCCTAATTCCCTTTGAAACAACCGCTTCTAGAGGAGCCAATCAGAAGCCGCTACGTGATGATATTTACAGACAGGCTGCAGGTCACGTGACCGCTGTGTTTAGAAAGCGCTGCGCTATCCATAGAGCGCTCAGTGCTGTGGCTGCATATAGTTCTCTCTCACGTCCGCTATAGTCTTAACCCTTTAAGCACTGGCCCCATTTTCGTTCTTTTCTCCCCCACAAGCCAAGAGCCATAATTGTTTACATTTGGGTCACATAGCCTTTATGAGAGTGTTTTTTGTATCTCTTGCTAGAGAGGTTGTGTTTTTGTTTTTTTTTTTTTTTTTAATCTACCTTGTCTTGGACAATGGGGGGGGCAAATTTTTTTTTTAATTTTTTGATGATGAAACTGACTCCCCTTCCCCCCACTCTTCTTCACACACACACATACACAAAAATCTGCCACTGTTATTTGGGGTTTGATATATGGGTGTTCACTGTGCGGTAAATGTGACGTGATGCCCTTATTCTGCAGGTCGGTATGATTATTCTCCTCATGAACGAGCGGTAAGCGTAAACAAAACTGTAAATAAACTGATGAATTCTGTCTTTTTCAGTGTCATCCGGTAGAAGATGTGATTTGGGGAGAAAGTCTTGACGCTGAGCCGACCGCAGCTACTAAACCCCAGGTAAGTGCAGACTTATTTCTAGCTATTGTGTGTGCGCTCGGTGTACAGATCAAGGACGGATTTATAGTTTAAGGCTACTATAACATTTGCGCTTTCCCTTTCCGCTATAGAGATCAGTCGTAGGCAGGGGCGGTCTTGGGCACCACACATCCTATGCATTTGCATAGGGCCCCCGACGTCCAAGGGGGCCCCCGCGCTCCGCTCTTGTGCTGGTGTCTAAGACCGCCCGCCCAGCTGTCACGTACTGCATTTGTCCGAATGCGTACTCATTTTATAAATTAGTACGCTAATGTGTACTAATTTATAAAATGCATACACATTAGTGTACATACTAAAATATGCATATGAATTAGCGTGCAGATTTCAAAAAGCGCACGCAAATTCCACCCGAGCATGCTCTAGTCCCAGTCTTTGATGTGTGTGGGGGGGGGTGTCATCAGAGGGCGTGTCATCAGGGGCGTGACGCATCATTGGGGGGTGGGGGCCCCCGGACATAACTTCGCTTAGGGCCCCAGAAATGCCAAGACCGCCCCTGGTCGTAGGGTCTCAATAGCGGAGGAAAACGCTTCCGTTTTGTCCCCATTCATTGTTGTCATTGACAAAACTGAACTTAAAGGGAACCTGTCATCTCCGAAACACCCCCTGAACTAGAGTAAGTGTTGTATAGTGTAAGTGATGCTGAATCTGAATATGTAAGTTTTATCTTCATACTCACTTCCATTCTGACGCTGTGCTCCCACAAACCTGCAGTAAAATGCACTCAGTGGACTCCAGTTCTCACTCACATAATGGAGAGGACTCAAAGAAGAGTCCACTGAGTGCATTTTACTGCAGGTTTGTGGGAGCACAGCGTCAGAATGGAAGTGAGTATGAAGATAAAACTTACATATTCGGATTCAGCATCACTTACACTATACAACACTTACTCTAGTTCAGGGGGTGTTTCGGAGATGACAGGTTCCCTTTAATGAAACGGAGTCAACAGAATGGGTTCCGTTTGTTTGCGTCCCCATTGCGGACAGAATAATGCTGCAAGCAGTGTTTTTCTGTCTGTGTTGTGGTGCGGAGCAAGACAGATCCGCCATGACTCACAACGTAAGGGCTCATGCACATGTGTCTGCAATACACGGGCACCAGCTGTGTGCATCACGGATTGCGGACCCATTCACTTAATGCGGTGCGGAACGGAGGCATGGATCGGAACCCCTTGGAAGCACTATGGAGTGCTTCCGTTGTGTTTCTGTCTGTGCCTCCGCACCACAAAAAAATAGAACATGTTCTATTTTTTTTGCGGTGCTGACGTGTCACAGACCCATTCAAGTTGAATGGGTGTGGATCTGTTGCGGTAGCCGCACGGAGGTTGCCCATGCATTGGGGACCGCAAATAGCTTCTTTAAAGGAAATGTGGCCGCTATTTTTTTTCTGTCAGTAAAAAGCAGACAGTAACACATTGTTTTTTTCTAATCTGTTTTTATTTTCTGATTTAAATTTTTTTTTTATTAAATTCTATTCTTTGAACAGGATTATGAGGCGGCCATCTTGCCTGAGCAGTTCTTAAAGGGGTTGTCTCACTACAGTAGGCAGTATTTATCATGTGGAAGAAGTGCATACAAGCCACTTACTAATGTATTGTGATTCTCCATATTGCTTCCTTTGCTGTCTGGATTCATTTTTCCAGCACATTATACACGGCTCGTTTCCATGGTTACGACCACCCTGCAGTCCATCAGTGGTGGTCGTGCTTGCACACTATACTATGTCATTTTCTGATAACACATTCCCTTTAATGAATGGAGGACGACTTCTCTCTGTTCATAGGAGATAGGAACAGAGGTGGGACTGCGGGTGGACATGGCTTGGCCACATTCGGCTAGCCGCACTATGGGATCATACCCTAAGGGTCTAAGGGCCCATGCTGATGACACATACATCACACAGTACTTAGCAGGATACCTCTGTACTGAAAGTATATTGAGGCTGAGGTGGGCACCCTTTGCACCTCAGGTCAAGTCTAAAATCTGATTTATTTGAAAAGCTTTGGCTTTTTGCCCCTGTCTACTCAGTAAAAATAAAAGGGTCTACCCTGGTTCCCTTCTTCCTCTTCAGTGAGCTTCCTTGAGATTGTGAAATTGCAGACACGTGTAGACGTAATCCCATACACTCGTCGTAACATTTGACTAGTCATGTGCGACTGATCGCCGTGGAAAAAAAATCAAAAGTTCAACTTTTCCCCTTGTATTAATACAACTTTTCTTTATATTGATTCCCTTCTCTTCCCGTAGTCTCCAGAGAAGCCTATTCCCACGCCTGAGCCATGCGGATCATCGGTCACCTATCCAGCGGACTGGAGTCTGAAGACGCGTCTCCTGTTTACCTCTTCTCAGCCATTTTCTTGGACCGACCACTTGAAAGCCCAAGAAGAAGCTCAGGGCTTAGTCCTACATTGCCGCGCGACTCCAGTCAGCTTACCTCACAGTATAACGGTAACGTATGACTCCACTTCATCCACTGTACGGGTTATATGGCTCCACCTTCACAGGTCTAGATGAGCGGACATGTCTGTGCTGTGCACCCTATTGGGTCAAACACGCTCAGGATCCATTTTGGCCGTGACATGTCATGAATGCTGCTGGTGATGGCGGCTATTGGCCACCGGTGATGATGATCGGTTGCCTTTGTAAAAGGGACTGTGGGACATAGCAGCTAAATGCAGTCATTAGAATGCAATTTTAATTTATTTTGCCTATTTTTCTTTAATTTGACCCCATAGGAACCAAAGTCATCCACCGATCTGCGCTGTGCCTTCCAACAAGCTCTCGTTTACTGGCTTCATCCCACCTTTCCGTGGCTGCAGCTTTTCCCCAGGATTGGAGCTGATCGCAAGATGACGGGGAAAAATAGTCCCTGGGCTCAGGACGAAGCTCTGCAGCAGGTGTTAATGAGCGAATGGTAAGTGGTTGTCCGTTTACCGCTGTATTCACATCTGCATCATGATGTCTGTTAAATGGAAACCGCGAGTCCATTGCACCCCAGTGCCTGACAGACCCCGGGTTTTGTCGGGTTCTACCGAAAAGTTTGTCATTTTGACTTAAAAATTAGTCGCGTCTGCTGCACTATTTCCCATTAAAAATGATGATTTCAGAGCAGCGCTTCTAACTGAGCCACAGATTCACATGGGAACTGATCCGTTAAAGGCTATGTACACCTTAGGGGCAATTTGTTTATGACTGCATTTGACTCATTTGGGGCTAAAAATCATTTTTTCAGTTGGTCTTTATTAAAAAAATATTGAGCCATTCTGCCGCAAATAGTTAACTGTCTAGCTGTGTGAATCCTACTTTCATTTTTTGCTGGTCATCTGATAACCCTTATCTCTAATCTACTAAGAGGTCATAAACACTTATTTAAGCCACATTCTTATCAGTAAGATAAGGATTGAGCTTTGATGTTGAGCAGAGATAAGGAGCCATCAGCTCCTGTCTGACGGAGAACAGGGAAAATTCAGATTCTGCTAGTAGAGCATCTCGGCTCTGTACAGAGAAAAGGGCTCCATATTTTTAATAAAGACCAATTAAAAAAAATAATTTTTAGTTCATATTGAGTACAATGCACTAATAAAAAAAATGCCCCAAAGGTGTACATGTTGCACCTAGACAAATTTATTCCTACACTTATTTTTCCTTAACATCCTGCTGCTAATTGTTCACCTAACATTTATAGTAATCTTTATTACAAACTAACTACGGGCAGGTTTAAAAATCCTTAAAAAGTCTATTTTTTTCTTTCCTTTCTGTGCAGGGCTCTTAGTTTCACATCTTTGTATAACTTGCTGAAAGCCAAGCTGTGTCCATACTTCTACGTCTGTACGTATCAGTTCACAGTGCTGTTTCGAGCCGCCGGTATAGCAGGGAGTGATGTCATCACAGCCGTCATGTCTCCAACCACAAGAGGAATAAGGGAAGCGATGAAAAATGAAGGCAAGTCATTTCAGTAGGACGAGCATAATCCACATGTACAAACTCTTCCTTTACATGTAGGCTACTGTACGCACACTCATCTCTGGAACCATTGCAATAATATGTCTGCCCATGCTGCGCTTTCTGCTTTATTTCAGCCACAGAGATCAACATTTAAAGGGGTATTACCATCTGACACATGTAGTTTGTATAGTTAGATATAGCCATACCTGTATTATTACTAATAGAATGTCTTTATATAAAATGTACCGTTTAGAAGATTTTCCTATTTGTATATCCATTGTCCACACACATCAGTCAGGCCGTTGCCCCTAGTTACGACCACCGCGGCCATGTAGTAGTGGTGGCCGGCTTGCTCCTTTTCAAACCCGCTCTGAGGTAACTGCTGTATTGTGAACGCACATTACATGAGCATTCGGAGACACATCTTAGGGTTGTAGCATTTTTGTCTGTGCTTCCAAAATGCAGAGAAACGGATCCTGTTCCAAGATCAGTTCATCTCTATGGAGCAGGATCAGTTTATAAAGTCTGCGTTTTGGACGGATCCTGACCATTGTGCTTTGTACTGGTAGCTTCCAAAATGCTGATGTGAAAGTCCCCTAAGATGTGTCTCCGCATGTTCATGTAATGTGCGTTCACAATACAGCAGTTACCTCAGAGCGGGTTTAAAAAGGAGCAAGCCGGCCACCACTACTACATGGCCGCGGTGGTCGTAACCAGGGGCAACAGCCTGACTGATGTGTGTGGGACAATGGATATACAAATAGGAAAATCTTCTAAACGGTACATTTTATATAAATACATTCTATTAGTAATAATATTGGTATGGCTATATCTAACTATACAAACTACATGTGTGAGATGGGAATACCCCTTTAAGGAGTGAGACCTAGAGCACTATGCACTATAGAGTGTTGAGTGATGCAAGCTTCAGATGCTTCATCTGAGGTCGCTTCATTCAAAACTTCGGAATAAGGCTACTTTCACACTTGCGTTTGCAGGATCTGTTTGTGAGATCCGTCCAGGCTCTCACAAACGGATCCATCATGACAATGCAACCGTCTGCATCCGTTCTGAACGGATCCGTTTGTAGTATCTTTTACATAGCAAAGACGGATCCGTCTTGAACTCCATTGAAAGTCAATGAGGGACGGATCCGTTTTCTATTGTCAGACAAAACGGATCCGTCCCCATTGACTTACATTGTGAGTCATGACGGATCAGTTTCCATCAAGCGGACACCAAAACGCTGCAGGCAGCGTTTTAGTGTCCGCCTCCAAAACGGAATGGAAACTGAACTGAAGCAAAACTGATGCATTCTGAACGGATCCTTTTCCATTCAGAATGCATTAGGGAAAAACTGATCAGTTTAGGACCGTTTGTGAGAGCCTGTGACGGATCCTGCAAACGCAAGTGTGAAAATGGCCTAACACTGTATGGAGATCCATCTCTGTGCAGTATTAGTATGTATGGGCTCCAATGAGCAAAAATAAGTTATTTGTAAGTAAGTTGCGCGTGACCTTGTTGAATAACTTTGGTAATTGATTTTTAAAGTGGAAAACCACTTTAAAGCTTGAAACCGAACTCTGCTTCGCTTCCGAGGTACTAGTCACACGCAACTTCGCAAATAACTTACTTTGGCTCATCGGAGCCCATACATTCTAATACTGTACGGAGACGGATCTCCGTACAGTATTATTCCGAAGTTTTGAACACTCGATTCACCCAACACAAATTATAATCTATATTTTTATTAAAATAGATTTCCATTGCTTATATGGCAGTATTATAGTCTGCAGTGCTGTACACACCTCAGTCCCTGTCCCAATTAGGGCTGTAATCTAACTTCCCTGTTACTTCACTTTCATTGTTAATTAACCTATAGGTTTGTTTTTTTGAATATTTAGCCTGCCATTAGACGTTTTTATGACAACCATGAAGGGTTTCTCCTGACATGTCTGTTTTAGTAACAATTCTGGAGCATCTATTCTTATGGCTCTATGTTGTGCCATTCATCTATTTTTTTTTTTTTTCTTAATGAATTTTATAAATTAATTAAAAACAGTCTGCAATGAAGGTCCAGCTGGATGTTACCAGTTGGGGGTGTGTCTTCTAGACGTCATATATGAATGGTGCAATATACAGTTATATGAAAAGTTGCTTCAGAATGGTTCTTCAAAAGTGAATGCAAGTAATTACTGAAAGACACAGGTTTCTTTAAAGGGGTTCTGCAGTTCTTTAAAACTGATGATCTATCCTTTGGATAGATCATCAGCATCTGATCGGCGGGGGTCCGACACCTGGGACTCCCGCCAATCAGCTGTTTGAGAAGGCAGCTGCGCTGCAGGAGCGCCGCAGCCTTCTCTGTGTTTACCGCAGGCCCAGTGACGTCATGACTAGTTTCACTGGCCTGGGCGGGGCTAAACTCTGTTCACATGAATGGAGCTTAGCCCAGCCCAGGCCAGTGATACTAGTTGTGACGTCACTGGCCTGCGGTAAACACAGAGAGGGCCGCGGCGCTCCTGGAACACCACTGCCTTCTCAAACAGCTGATCAGTGGGGGTCCCGCGTGTCGGACCGCCGCCGATCAGATTCTGATGATCTATCCAGAGGATAGATCATCAGTTTTACAGAACTGCAGAACCCCTTTAACTTGCAACATTGTAAAAACAGGCCTAGTGCAGTATAGTGACTGCCCCATAAAACCCCAGTAATTATTTAAAGAAACTACTAACACTATGCGGGACATTTATGAAGACCGGTGGCCGGTCTTTGTCTCCTGCGCTGGCGGTTCATCTGCCTAGGTTATGTGGAGGCACCAGACTCTACATAACTTAGGCGGACTTTGTTTGTCTAAATGTACGCCAGCTCCTTTGCGTAAATCAGGCGTAGAAAATGATAAATGAGGCTGGCCTGCCCCGGCGGAAAAAGGGAAAGGGTCACAGATTGCGGCACAAATCTTTGCGCCACACTCTGCGACAGATATAGGCCAGAAATATACACCCCCTATGTGTTTAATATATATTAAAGTCCTCGCTGTCCTGAAAGATGCGAAGTTTGCTTTAATAGCCTTAAAGACAAACAAACGTTAAACCCATTTTAAGGGGGGTTGGCCGACAAACAACATTTATCTCCTGTCCACAGGCTCTGTGATAAATGTATGACTTCTGGGGGTCCAACCACTAGGACCCCCTCTGATTACAACAAGTACCCTGTGTGCTGGTCATGTATGTTTATTACTATTCTATTCACACAAGGAATTCGGAGACCCTTTTTATTGTAAACTATAGGGGTTCCAGAGGTTGGATCCCTGGTGAGCCTACAGTTATCGCCGATCATGTGACTAGGTGACAAATGTTTTTAGGACAGCCCGTTTAAAGTTAATATTAGGCACTTACTAATGTATTGTGACTGTCCATATTTTCAGCACTCCCATAGAAATGAATGGAGGGTGGCCGTGCATGCGCAGTGCGCTCCTGTTCGCTTTGGGAGCTCCGTTCCAGAGATAAGTGTGGTTCTCACTTCTGGAACCCGCATCTATCTGACATTGGTGGCATATGCTACCGACAACCCCTTTAACTTTGCCTATATAAGTTATTTGCTAAAGTAAGGCCCAAAAACATGCAGCATTAAGAGGTTAACCCTTCATTACATCAGCCACTTTTTTCTAATATTTTTCGATCTGTTAAAACATATTTTTTTTTTTTTCTTCTCTCTAGGAATTGATTTCTCTCTTCCCCTGGTGACCAATGACCCAAGTAAAAAGACAAAAGCCTCAGAGTCAGTGTCTGAATTGGATGACAAGGTTCAGGACGCTGGGCACACAAGTGAAGAGGAGTACGTGAATGTTCTCCAAAAATACTCAACTAGATCTTACCTCAGTATAAACACTCATTCACACGTCAGTGTTTGGTCAGTGATTTCCATCAGTGATTGTGAGCCAAAACCAGGATTGGAGCCTCCACAGACATCAGGTATAAGGGAAAGATCTGCTCCTCTTCTGTGGCTTGAGCTGCACCTGGTTTTGGCTCACAATCGCTGATGGAAATCACTGACCAAACACTGACATTTGAATGAGGCTTAATAAAACCCTATACCAGGACATGTGCACTGCCACACCATCCAGAGAGCGGACTAGTTCTTGGCATTGCAGACTGTCCTGGAGGTTGGACTCGCCACAATACGATATTTATCACCTTGAAATGCTTAAAACCATGCAAATGCTTCATAAACTGCCTCCTCCTTTTGATAATTTCCGGTTTAATATAATGAAGATGTAACCGGCTTTCTTGTATTTTCAGGGCACCAGCGGAAAGCGATGAAGATGAAAGTTTCTCATGGTTGGAAGAGATGGGAGTTGAAGACAAAATTAAAAAGCCGGACGCAATCTCCATCAAACTGTATCCTTTCATGGAATTCTGGTAATACTGGCATAAGGCTGACCAGGATCTGTAATATCAAACAGCTTATTACATTTTAAAGGGGTTGTCTGCCATACCCCCATGATCCTGACGTGCCCCATAAAACAATGCACGTGGCCCCGCCATTCCCGGCCGCTTCCAGTCCCTGCAGAATCAGGATGTGGTTTGGTTCTGAGAAAGTCACAGGCCTCGTCGGTCACATCTGCTTGAAGATCTGACCGGTGACTGGCTGCAGTGGACACGGGACCAAACCACTTCCTAATCATGCCGTGCACAGAGCATTGGCAGTGCCTTGGAAAGAGGAGTATTGTTTTTTGTTCTATGGAGTACAGGTTAGGATCATAGATGTTGTCTGCGCCTAAGCCAGACAACGCATCGAATGTATATTAGAGGTCTAGACATCCAGCGCATCTCGTTGCCGTATCGGGAGGGATAGCTTGCCTGTGTATACAATAACATTCTGTTCATCCAGCGACTGGTGGATTAGCAAGGATTCCAAGCCTTTGTGCAATGAAAATGGTCCCATGTAAGATTAGACGTCACTGATCTGAATAGTCTGACTCTTGACCACCATGGGGGCAGGTCCACGGCACATCTCTTCTGGCGGTCCAGCACACCTCATGCAGGTAAATGTACCAGCACCTGGATACCGGTGCTAATCTGTTCATATGCTTTTGCCTGTTCTGTAAAGATGATCGTTTCTAGTACATTCTAGACATGAGCCATATTATATAATGGTAATTCTTGGAGAATGCCGTCTTGGTGGGGCCCTTGTGGACCCCCAGCTTTTAACACTTTAAAGTTGTATTCCGGTTGTTTAAAGTTATCCGCTATCCACAGGTGAGGGGAATAACTATTAGATTGATGGGGGTCCTGTAACTCCCCTGAAATGAACTGAGCGACTGGTCGCACATGCACCGGGCCGCTTCATTAGTTTCTATGGCTATCTCCAGACCTCCGTAAGAAATGAATGGAATGGCCGCAGGGATGTACAACTACACCCCCTCCTGAAATGAGCGGCCAGTTTTGTGATCGGTGGGTTTCCTATGGATGGGGACCCCCACAGATCTAATAGTTATCCGCTATCCTGTGGATAACTTGAAACAACCGGAATACCCCTTTAATTTCCAGATAGACACAGCGAGTTCTCCTGATATTACTGCTGCAGTGACCCATCTGTGTATAATATTTCTACCTTAACCTTGACTGTAACAGTCGCAAAGAGAAAAATGAAGTGAAGTTGGATCACAGACCGGAGTCTGTTGTGTTGGTCAAAGGTGCAAATACATTCACGTTACTCAACTTCCTGATCAACTGCAAGAGCGTAGTTGCCGCTGCTGGTCCACAGGCAGGACTTCCACCGACGCTGCTGTCACCAGTGGCTTTCAGGGGAGCGACTATGCATACGATGAAGGTAAATGTTTATAAGCCTGAAAGTAATCTATCACTGGGTGAGGCCATTGGACTGGGGTTGTCCAATAAGGGCAAATGTCTTTCAAGTTTCTTTATTGGTTTGAGAAGAAAATGTCTAACGCCATGGTCTTCAATCTCTCTGCAGACAAGGAGCGTCAGTGTGAAAACTCAGGTGCGGTCTGGATATAAAGATCAGTTCAGCCTGGAGATTACCGGCCCGGTGATGCCACACACGGTGCATCTTCTGACGCTGCTGCTTAAAGCTGCACAGAGGGGAAATTTTTCAGCATCTCTATACACACATGAGCCAACTACAGTCTTCAACACGGCTATCCACTCCCAAAATGGCAAGGTGAGCCGTCTATAGCACATACAGGCTATATGATCTGTGTGTAATAGAGCAACCAACCATTCTTTACCAGGGCTGTATTCCCATCTCCTAGCACAGGAGTCTGCAACCTCCGGCACTCCAGGTGTTGTGAAACTACATCTCCCAGCATGCACACTTGCTTGGCTGTTCTCTGAACTCCCAGAGAAGTGAAAGGAGCATGCTGGGAGTTGAAGTTTCACAACAGCTGGAGTGCTAAAGGTTGCTGATCCCTGTCCTAGTATATAGCTATGCCATATTGACTTATGGAGCCACCACCAATCCAGGCAATGAAGAGACTGGTCCCATTGGCATTTCTCCTGCTCAGAAGTGCCCCTGGCCATCTGCTGTGCGGGAATCTGCTGGGAGCTCCATTCAAGTGAATAGGACTATTCTGCATTTCGGCAATTTGCTGAGCAGGGAAATAAAATACAATACCCTGACCAACCATTCCTAGCAACTTGCCATCACTTTCTATGGTGGGGAACCCCTTTTCAGTAAGATGAGCAAATCAATTTGATTTCTTGAGCAGCAAGGGGCTGTCCTCATCCCTTCATCTTCCAAGTTCAGATGGCGTGCTGCTATCGGAGCAGAGACTCTGCATGCGTGTATTGGCACAGGCATGAAATTGACAGGACCAGGCAAGATATCTGGCCCTGTCCATCAAGCGGGAGGTGGGATCCTCTTGAGCAGCACAGACAGCTCCCTCGCTACTCAAGAACTCTGAACGAATCTATTAGCTCAGGGATACCCAACCTGCAGCCCTCCAGCTGTTGCAAAACTACAACTCCCAGCATGCCTAGACAGCCTACAGCTATCAGCAGAGCATGATGGGATTTGTAGTTTAACAGCTGGAGGGCCGCAGGTTGAGCATCCCTGTATTAGCTCATCTCTTCTCCCTATTAGAATTCATGTATTTTTATTTTTTGTGTCTCAGGAAATCGACAGCGCAGAACTTGCAAACTGTGGTCTTCATCCGCAGACCCTGGAGCAGTTCTCCCAGTTGTCTACACTGGGCAAATCCTCCCTGCGTCACTTAGAACTTAACGACTACAATTACCGCTGGAAATGCTGATGTGTGGATGGAGCCGCCTCGTGTCCGTCATCTGCCCGTACTGCTCACTGCCTGAAAGTGTTACATGTTCCAGGGGTTTCTTGAAGACAAAGCTCTGATCCTTGGAGGTAAAGCACCACTGAAGGGGACACACATTTCCACAACTGTGATGGAAGTAGGAGCCGTACATTGCTTTTAACCTTTTAAATATTTAATTTTATAATTGAACTGTTAATCCGATTCCGTTTTAATTGGAAAAGTTAACGAACTGGTTTCAGGATTATAAAAATATATGAAAAAAAGACGTGTACTACTCAAATACTGCCGTTTCTTAGCATCACCTTTAAGGCTCATTCAGACAACTGTATGTTTTGTGGTCTGCAAAACACAGATACCAGCCCTATGATAGAAATGCCTATTCTTGTCAGGTAGGACATGCTCTATCTCTTTTGTAACTACTTACCTTAAGGGGTCATTCACACAACCTTATTTATGTGTCTGCATCTGTTCCACAATTTTGCAGACCCATTGGTATTAACGGGGCCGCAAAAGATGCGAATAGCGCAGTGTATGATGTCTGTATTTGTACTTCCGTTCCGTGGTCCCATTGAAAGGAATGGGCCCACATCCATTCAGCAAATTGCGGAACAGATGTGGACACATAAATGAGATTGTGTGAATGAGCTCTTAAGGTAAGTAGTTGCATTAAAATGGTGGGATTACTTTAAGATCAGTGTCTCCCTATGGAAACAAGTTGCGGCACTATTTTATTGCGGTTTTACTATTTTACTCCGGTGGAGTCCTGGCCTTACTTAAAAATACTTGTCAGATTGCAAAATACCTTTTTACGTATTTAGTTCTTTTAGATCTGTTTTAAAGTTGATGTCACTGCCAGATTGTGTGACTTTTATTTAATTGTTTTACATATGATTGTGTATGGATGTGATTTATCTATTAATAAACTGCCAAACTTCACCAGCGTTGTCTTACTGGTCTGCAGTGGTTGTTTGTAGCTTGCACACAGGGTACATGATCAAATGACAAAAAGCAAATGTCAGTGAATATAAGAAACTAATAAGCGCAGTGTGCGTGTGTCAGATTTGTTTGTCAGTACTGTAATAAAGATGGCTTGGATAATAGAAATGAACAGAATCCTGGACGATTAAGATTTATAGCATGCCAAAAAAATTGTCCTATTGGGACAAGTATGGGCAGTTTCCTGTTGCTTCTGGAGCAGCCTGCAGGTAGATGTCTAATCATATCTGGATCAGAAGGTAAGGTAAACCTTGTGAAATGTTCATTTCAACTTCCAGGTAAGGCTACTTTCACACTAGCGTTTTAATATTCCGGTATTGAGTTCCGTCATAGCGGCTCAATACCGGAATAAAACGCTTCAGTTTTGTCCCCATTCATTGTCAATGGGGACAAAACTGAACTGAAGACAACGGAGCGCTCCTAAAAGCATTCCGTTCCGTCTTCAGACCGGAGAGCAAATCGCAGCATGCTGTGGTTTTCTCTCCGGTCCAGGCATCTGCACCAAGACGGATCCAGAATGACCCCCCCCCCCCAGTGAAAGTCAATGGGGACGGATCCGTTTGGTGTGACACAATGGTGAACGGATCCGCCCTCCATTGAAAGTCATGACTGATCTGTCACCTGCACACATACATACATACATACATACATACTTACATGCTCCCGGCAGGTCACCAAAGCGCAGGAGGAGCAGGACGGCGCACACATAGGACAATTCCACCCGGCGCCCAGCAGAGGGAATCGTCCTATGTGCGCGCCGTCCTGCTCCTGTACTGTGCTGCCATATGTGCTTCACCTGCCAGATCCGTGCTGTCGCTAATGTGAAAGAGGCCTAGAGCTGGATGTTCAGCAACTTCACACAATGTCACTTTAAAGAGACAGTATCTGGTTCGGAATCCCAAGATGATTCTTAGGGCTCATGCACACGACCTTATGTATTTTGCAGAACGGAACAGCCGGCCCCTAATAGATCAGTCCTATCCCTGTCCGTAATGCGGACAATAATAGGACATGTTCTATTTTTGTTGCGGAACAGACATACGGAAACAGAATGCACACTGAGTAATCTCCGTTTTTTTTTTTTTTTTTTTTTTTTGTGGCCCCATTGAAATAAATGGTTCCATATACGGTCCACATAAAACAGAACGGACACTGAAACAAAATAAGTTTATGTGCATGAGCCCTTAAAGGGTTTATCCAGGTAAAGATAATAACTAACTTACCCTCAGGATAGGTTATCATTATCACATCAGTGGGGGTCCCAGATTCCCAACACCCCCTACCAGGGAACTGTCGCTCTCACTGGAGAGTATTGCAGCTTAGCCCATTGACTTCAATGGAGCTCAGCTGCAACTAGGACATGTGATGGATAAACACTGATGTCACATGGGTTAGGAAGAGGCCACAGCACTCTGGCCTCCTATAGCAACTGATCGGTGGGGGTCCTGCCTGTTGGACCCCTGCCAATGTGACACTGACCTATCCTGAAGATGGGCCATCAGTATAAATTACTGCATAACCCCTTTAAGTACATACCTCGAGATAGTTTGCTATACTAATTTTATTTTCCTAGAGCATGTTCCTTGGCTGCTTTTTAAGAGGCCAGAGCTGTGCAGTGCCTGTGGGGAGTCTGAGACCTGCAGCCCTATTTCAATATTGGTTGAGGCTGCTGCTCTCTCCTATAGATAGTTACTGCGCTTGTACATTATAGGAAAAGACTCCGGCCTCTCTGTTGGCCTGGACCACAGAAGTGCATATAGGCCGACACCTTTTCCTATAGTGTGCAAGAATGACCACCTGTTCTGAGTTGCATGGTGGTCGTAACCCCTGGATACGAGCAGCATATCATGTGATTGAAAAAAAAAGAATGAAGCCTGCAAAGGAGGCAATGTGGACAATCGCTATACATTAGTAAGTGCATGGTATTTAACTTTCTCTAGATGATAAATGCCTTTTATTTAAGTGAGACAACCCCTTTAAACATGATATCTGCATAAATGGAGTCTTAATGGGTTTCTCAGGTTAAAAAAAATATATAGATATAGCCCTAGATCTCACTCTAATGGTCAGTAATATATAGCTAAGCAAGTTTTAAAGAACTCCTGACAAATGTTATTCCATGTCCTGCTAGAAATGTACACGATGTAATCTGTAGTGAATGTCATTTTCTTACCAGTGTCTGAATTTTTGACTTATATCATCCTGAAGTTTCTTATCTGTGTCATGTGACCAGCAATTAGACCCACCAACTCACACAGAGACTTGTGTGGACAGGAAGTCTAATTCTCTATGTATTCCTATGAGACTGAAAGTGAGGCTCCCATAGGAATGAATAGAGCAGTTACTGGCTTTCTGTCCTGGGTCAGTTGGTCAGGGAGTTGGTCACATGACCCAGCTACAATAAGAGAGGTTTTTACTCACAGAAACAGTCACTGATAAGAAAATGACAATCACTACAGATTATATCATGCACCTTTCTAACAGGTCAAAGAATATAAATTTTTGCGGGAGTTCTTCTTTAACCCCTTCACCCCCGGAGCTTTTTTCGGTTCTGCATTTTCGTTTTGCGCTCCCTGCCTTCAAACAGCCATAACTCTTTTATTTTTCTGTTCACATAGCTGTATGAGGGCTTGTTTTTTGCGGGACAAGTTGTACTTTGCAACGCCACCATTTAATATTGCATACGGTGTAGTGGGAAGCGGGAAAAAAATTCCAAACCGGGTGAAATTGCAAAGAAAACGCTATTCCGCTACAGTTCTACGGGTTTCTTATTTACAGCGTTCGATGTGCATTAAAACTGATCCGTTACTTTCATTCTACTGGTCAGTACGAATCCGGCAATACCTAATATGTATAGTTTTTCCTGCGTTTTCATAGTGATAAAATAATTAGAAAGTTGCCCTTTTTTTTTTTTTTTTTTTTCTTCCCTTGTCAAATCTTGACCCCTATAACTTTTTGGTATTTATGTGTACAGAGCTGTATGGGGGCTCATTTTTTGCGGGACGATCTGAAGTTTTTATTGATACCATTCTGGGGTGTGTATGACTTTTTGATCACTTTTTATTTAATTTTTTTTAGAAAAAAAAAAGCGACAAAAAATGGCAAATCGCCATTTGGACGCTTTTTTCCGCCACACAATTCGCCGTATTGGAATTTTTTTTTATATTTTAAAAGTACGGGCGTTTTCGGTCACGGTGATACCCATGATGTCTATATTTATTGTTATTTAGGTATTATTAGGTATTTTTACTTATATGGAAAGGGGGGTGATTTGAACTTTTACATTTTTTTTAACTTTTTTTAAAATTTTTTTTACTATTAGCTCAAATATGAGCTTATATATTGTGGCTTTTTTTTTTTTTCTTTATGAGCAATTATGGATTTTATAGACTCAGAAATCCATGAGTTGCTCATTTCTTATCCTGGCCTGCCATCTAGTGGCCAGAATAAGAATTGCACTTTGAAAACTGTAATCCTCACCAGCGAGGATTACAGTTTTCATATGGTGTACAGACACCCCGATTGGCCACACGGGGTGTCTGTACACCACCCGGAAGCGAACGCTTCCGGGCTGAAACGCAACTAGATGCCGTGATCACGTGTGATCACGGCATCTAATCAACCAGGAAGACGCCGCCGATGGCGGTAAGTAGCGGCAAGTCTCTGCTGTTAGAAACAGCAGAGACTTGCCGGCCATGACGGCCGCCGCACCCGCTGGGCGCGAAGGGGTTAAGCAAAAAAAAAAAAATTCTATTTCCTCATTTCCCTGGTTCTCTTCTGGCCCTTTGTTTATATGCAGTAATAACAATCTCTGAGGTTTTCCTCATGAATATTTGTGCTCAATTTCCCCCTTGCAAAAGGAGTGAATACAAGTGTTGCCCTGAGAGAAATATCTGACTGCTGGGAGACTCAGCAGCATGTTGTGTGTAGGACTACAAGTCCCAGCTGTACAATGACACTGCTGATACACACAGGATCCTCCTCCTACCTGTTCTTGTTCAATCCTCTGCAGAACTCCTCCAGTCTGGCTGCAGGATGAGGAGTAGAGATGAGCGAATCTTCAAAGATTTGCTTTGGTGAATATTCTCAGAATTTTTAAAGATTCACTTTCTTTAGAATTTATTCTGTCCAAGTTGCATCAAAAAATATTCGTTATTCTGGTCGTGTTCTGTGAACATTCTCGCACAAATAACTAACACAGTCTATGCGTTGTTAAAGGTACGATACTTAACTGCATGCATACGCATTAGTGTACAAACATTTAAGAAGATTTGTATGAAGCGAATTGGAAATAACAAAGGTTCATAACTAGAGATGAGTGAACGTCCTGAGGAGGATGGAAGTGGCTGCCTACGCCCATGCGAGCGCAGGGGAGCCGAGCGGTACAGTGCTCGGTACGAGCACGTTCGCTCATCTCTATTCATAACGAATATATGAAGCAGCGAATAGATTCACTCATCTCTGAGGATGGCAGATCCTGAGCATTTGTCCATTCACTGCCTGCAGCTGCACAGCAAAGCCTCCAGCCCTGAGTCTGTGCTGCTGGTAGAAGAGGTTAATCTTTCCTGAAGAATCCAGTGGGAGGGAGACACATGGCAGTGCAGGGGTGTGTGGCCAGGACAGTGACTTCTTGTGTACAGACACAGATCTGCTCCTCAGACTTGGGCACAAATCATCAGAGCAGGGAGAGAAGCTGACCGCACAGAGGTGACCCACAGTGAAATCTGAGAAAGGAGCCGCTGCAGATGAAGTGAATTGTAAAGCCCTTACATTTGATTAGTTAGAAACCTACAAAGTACAAAAAATAAAGGGGTGGTCTCACTTTAGCATACAGCCTCTATTATGTAGAGAAAGGTAATACAAGCCACTTAATATGGAGAACCAAAATCCATTAGTGTCTCCTTTGCTGGCTGGATTCATTTTTACATCACACTAAACACTGTTTCCATGGTTACGCCCACCCTACAATCCATCAGCATGGCAGTGCTGACACACAATAAAACAAAAAGCTCCCATGGTCCTGGTCACCAGAGAGGTAGTCATTTTTTTTCCTGCTGGTCATAACCATGGCAACAAGCAGTATATAATTTGATGGAAAAATGGAGCCAGCAAAGAAAGCAATATGGACAATCACAATATACTAGTAAGTGCCTTGTATTAACTTTCTCTACATGATAAGTGACAACCCCTTTAAGTCCACAGTTAAAGACTAAATTCAATCCGCCACGTCAAGTTCTTCTGTCTGTGCCATCTAAACAAAAGTTATCTTCTGCTAATGATGTTTCTAAAGAGGAAGGACAACAGGATGGTCAATCTGAATAGGAAGGGAGTTTTGTTTTTGCGCTTCAGTACATGTTTTGCATGGTTCTAGTGTGGAAGGATCTGTGTGTTTCTGGCTAGTTTACTTTTCCTGAGTCCCTGTACTTTCACACAATTTCATTTAATAGAGGATGGTTTAACTAGCACATTTCTAAATCAATTCATTTTTAAAAATCTGCTTGCATCAAGCCTAAGAAAAAAACAAAACTGTAAAGTCATGGCCACTAGGAGTATCTCTTCCACCTCATTTGCAGTCCATTGCCTGTTGTTGAAAGATCCATCCTAGTAATATAGACACAGCTAGCTGACACACTCATCTTCCTCTGCCATCTTCTCAGATCCTGATAAAAGAATTGCACAGCTTCTAAAGATTATAGGAGCCTCAGGCACACGAACATGTGGCATCTGTGTTGCAGGGTGCCAGCTGTCTGCAGACCCATTCACTTCAATGGAGTCAGCGATCCACAACACAAAAAAGTACTGCATGCACTACTTTTTTGGAGTGCAGAAGCACTTCATAGTGCAGGAATAGCCAACCTGCACCTCTTCAGCTGTTGTAAAACTACAACTCCCACTATGCCCTGCTGTAGGCAGTGTGGATATGCAACAGCTGGAAAGCCTCAGGTTGGCCTTCCCAACCATAGTGCTTCTGAGCCATGCCTCACCACACCCTATCTTCTGGATCACGGACCCATTCAAGTCAATGGGTACACATCAGTGATATGGCATTCAGGCAGCCAGTTCCCCTATATTGTGGACCTGCTATGGTAGTGTGCACGAGGCTTCAGTGTGATTTCTCGTACTCTTATGTGAGCTCTGTAGCAAATACAAACACAGTGGGAAGGGAAAGTACATTACAGCACTACAGTGCTGACAGATTTCACAGAAACAAGACACCCTCTGCTTCTGAATGAAATGCATCTAACTGTGCAGCTGAAATGGAAGAGGCATAAGGGAAGCCCAAATAACACATGTGCCTTCACAGTTATTATTGTACAAAGAAGCACAGCCATTATGAGAACTTTTTCAACTCGGGTACTCTAGTTCCATTTGAAGTTTTATGGCTGAAATCCTGGAAATGAGACATGGCATCCAAAAACAAACTTTACATACTGACTGTGAGGGTGTATAGAGCATTTTGTCCAGATGACAAATCCTTGAAAAGGCAGTCTATCAAGAAAAAAAAACGAGCCCCAGAATGGTTTGTCTTGAACCATATAAAGAAAAGCCTGTCCATAAAGATTGAAGATTTGAAGGCCAATTAAAAAAAAAAATAAAAGGGGAAGTTAAAACCAGTCGTTGGAGTCACAGAAAGGGAGGGAAAGGAGCAGTGGCGTAGCTATAGGGGTCGCAGCGGTCGCAGTTGCGACCGGGCCCCTAAGCCAGGGGGGCCCCGAGGGCCCCCCTTGCCACTTGCAGGGCCGCACCGCCAATTAGCCGGGTGCGGTGCGGCCCTGCGGACAGTTGCGGGCGGCGGTGGGGCAGAGGGAGATGAGCGCTTCCATTGTGGAAGCGCTCATCTCCATAGTCATCTGTATCGCCGTCCTCAGGACGGCGATACAGATGCCTGTATTCTACTGCGGGGCAGGGGAGGGAGAGGCGTCTCCCCTGCCTGTTCCTCTGATAGGCTGCAGGCACTGGGCCTGCAGCCTATCAGAGGCCGGCTCAGGCGGCGCGATGACTGAGCCGTACAGCGCGGGACACAGGCCGGAAGAGGCCTGCATCGCATCGCTGACAGCTCCATGGAGGTAAGTATTAGTGTTTATTTTTTTATTGTAGCACGGACCGGAGCTCTATTGGGGGACATGGGGGCATTTTTACTAGCACATGGGGGGCACTTTTACTGTCACATGGGGCATTTTTACTGGCACTGGGGCACTTTACTGGCACTGGGGGCACTTTTACTGGCACTGGCGGGGCACTTTTACTGGCACATGGGGGCACTGGGGGCATATTACTGGCACTGGGGGCATATTACTGGCACTGGGGGCATATTACTGGCACTGGGGGCATATTACTGGCACTGGGGGCATATTACTGGCACTGGGGGCATATTACTGGCACTGGGGGCATATTACTGGCACTGGGGGCACTTTGGGCATTTTACTGGCACTGGGGGCATATTACTGGCACTGGGGGCATTTTTACTGGCACATGGGGGCACTGGGGGCATATTACTGGCACTGGGGGCATTTTTACTGGTACTGGGGGCACTTTTACTGGCACATGGGGCACTGGGGGCATTTTTACGGGCACTGGGGGCATTCTTACTGGCACATGGGGGCACTGGGGGCATTTTTACTGGCACATGGGGGCACTGGGAGCATTTTACTGGCACTGGGGGCATTTTTTACTTGCACATGGGGGCACTGGGAGCATTTTACTGGCCCTGGGGGCATTTTTACTGGCACATGGGACACAAGGGCATTTTTACTGGCACTGGGGGCATTGGGGACATTTCTTACTGGCACATGGGGGCAATGGGAGGCATTTCTTACTGGCACATGGGGGCAATGGGAGGCATTTCTTACTGGCACTTGGGGGCATTTTTCTGGCACATGGGGCATTTCTTACTGGCCCATTGGAAGCATTATTACTTCTGGGGCACAGTGGGGACATTAGTACTGTTGGGGGCACTATTACTAACAAGTGCACTCTGGCAGAGAATTATTAGTTGGGACTTTGGGGGCACCTGGCACAGTATCAGCGCAGTTATTTCTGGGGGACGTTATGTTCACACTATTACTGTCAGGGGCACTATTTGCTGGGCGCAGTTATTTTAGGACACTGTGCCAATAATTATTGTAGGGCACTCTCTGTGTGGTACTAGTGGCACAGTACTGGGGGTGGTAGGATGATTTGTCCAGAAGACGGGAGGATGATGGAAAAGTAGTAAACTAAGATTTTTTTCTGTCTAACTGCAGAGATGAGAAATGGCTGAAAAATGGCGTCTGGTCTGAAAGGAGAAGATGAGGAAACAGAAGATCTACATCTGAGGAGACGTCACTGGATGTAAGAGGTATGGGGCGCTGTATTATACTGGATGTAAGAGGTATGGGGCGCTGTATTATACTGGATGTAAGAGGTATGGGGCGCTGTATTAGGCTACATTCACAGGAACATTGTGTTTTGCAGTCTGCAAATTGCGGATCCGCAAAAAAAGGATGATGTTCCGTATGGCATCCGTTTTTTTTGCAGATCCACTGTAACAATTCCTATCCTTGTCCCCAAAACGGACAAAAATAGGAATGGACATACAGATGCGGACAGCACACAGTGCTCATTTAAGTGAATGGGTCGTGTGAATGTAGCCTTACCCTGTATGTTCTGTAGTGATACACGTAATGTTAGGAGGTTAGGTTAGGGTGAGAATTTGGCATGGAAGGGGGTTTCAATTTTTGACTTGGCCGGCAGAAAAGCTAGGTGAACCAGCGCTGGTGGAAGGGGGGGGGGGGGGGGCCCAAGCTGAACTCTTGCACCAGGGCCCATGAGCCTTTAGCTACGCCCCTGGAAAGGAGAGTTCTTTCTCTTCCACCCCAACCAACCTGCCTACCTCAAAATGAAACAAGATGATTGTCACACCGTTGCTCCCAGAGGCTCATTTGCATATATTAAACCATCATTTTTCTCAGCAATACGGACACATATGAACATGAGACCAACACAGATGTCTTCAGCTGCCAAGAGCACATGCAACAGGTCAGGCAGTGTCATAGGTACAAAGCTGCTGACAGATGCCCTTTAATACATTTGGGCAGTGAGCTGTGTATCCAGGGTGTGATTTAAGTGGAAAGTGAGTTTAAAATGAGAATCGCTTAACCCTTTACAGTCACAGACTGGGAAAGTGTGCACATGATAATACAGTTCTTACACAGTCTGCCCTCCGGAGTAGAATCGGTGCCGATGCAGTCAATCAGAATAATTTTGAAAGCGGCTCAGGATGTGAATGGACAGAAAGATATGGCATATCTAAAAATCCATTCAGCAAAATTTTCCAGTATTTTAGGGAGTTTTAGGCTACATTCACATGACCGTTGTTTTCACGGCCTCTGAGCCCCATATTTTGCGGCTCAGATGTGGACAGCACACCGTGTGCTGTTGGCATCTGTTGCTCTGTGCCGTGGCCCAGCAATTGCGGACAAGAATAGGCATTTCTATGATAGCCGCGGCATGTGCGGTCCACAAATGTGCGGAACGCATATGGGCTAACGGTCATGTGAATGTAGTCTTATACTATAAATCGCTAGCGGCTGTGACCTCACCCTCATCTGCTTTCATGCAGTCCCTCGGTGTAATCATCCAATAAATCAGCCGAGACGTGAGAGTTTATTAAGATTTATTTACAATTACACATTTGATCTCTTGCAGGCCACGTTTCTGGCCAAGATAGATTTAGCTCCTCTGCTGAAGCTATAAAGATCCGTACAGATTCATGTATAAAAATCACAAACGAAACACAGGCACAAAAATAAACCAACCTGGAAGGACGGAGGGCTTTGCCGGTTACCTTACCATCAGCTCTTGGGGAGTATGAAGGGAAGCTGTCTGGAGCAGTGGTCTCCATACTGTGGTGAAACTACAACCTCCAGCTAGCAAGGCATGCTGGGAGTTGTACTCTTACCACAGCTGGACACTAGTGCTCTAACAGACACAAATTATATTACAAATACTTGTTTGCATCATGCTGGTTGGGTACGTATAAACCAATCCTTGCCTCTCAAAAATTGAAGGGTCCCACCGATACGTCTTTAATGGACTGCGTCATACCTGGATTCGGCATCTTGTAACATGGCTGGAAGAGGCAACCCTGGCGCCTTCACCACACCCAACGTGAGAGCTATCGATGGCGAGTTTACCAAACGTAAACCGTTCTCCTGACAAAGCTGTCCCGCCAGCAATCGAAGGAAGTATAAAGTATGAAGGTCGACGTTCCTTACACAAACAAGGGAGCAATTATAACCCAAACAAGCCATAAACTACAAAAGCCACAGACTCGGCCTCGGATACAAAACACATTAATTCCATGCAATTATAAAAACAGTCAGACTTTGCTTTCATGTAGATATAGGTAGAGTTTCCTCACATCCGTGTGTTGCACTGTTTTGCTCCTCTATAGACCTACAAGGTGCTGCTGGAGGCACTGCAGAAGTTGCTTGTTGAGGTCATGCTCTCCTTCGGTAACGCTCCCAGGGCCTGGAGGGCAGTGGCGGCCGCTGTAGCCTTGGCAAGCTTCTTGGTAAGACTGGGCTGACTTGGTTGACATAATACTCCATTTACAGTTACCTGACAGGGTAGAAAGACATAAACCAACTTTAAAAAACACTTCCATAAAAAATAAAAATGAATCAAAATAGCAACTTAAGTGCGAATATTTAATGTATTTTTTTATATTTAAAAAAAAAAAAAAAAAAAAAAAGATGATTTTCTAGGCATATTAAGTCACCCCATGTTTAGTAGTTCCTGTCCTGAGTCTTTAAAGTTATCAAAATGCCATATACAGTCATATGATCCATAGAAGCATACATGACTGTATACTGCCCTACCACTGTCCTAATGAAGGCTTCTGGCTGCCTGGTTTCATTGAAGTCAGCATACTTACCTGTCATCCTCCACATCCATGGACTGCAAGATGGCAGCAACGTCATACCTAGCCGTGCTTCGGTACCTTCTATTCTATACAAATGGACGTGCACATGCACAGATACAGGGATTCTGCTGATTGTATCTACCCATGCGTTGAATGTGTCTATTTGTATAGAAGGTACCCAGGAATAGCCAGACAAATTGGTCACCGCCATCTTGCAGCCCGTGGACATGAAGGGCGACAGGTGAGTATGCTTACTTCACTGAGACCGGGGGAGCCGGGGGGCCTCCATCAGGACAGCATATGGTTGTATGGAGCATATATGGCAGTCAACGTTAGGAAATTGGTTAACCTCTAACTTCTGGAGTGCAACTGCTGGGATCCCCACCAACTGTAAGAAGGAGAGTTGCTGAAGTTGGTTATCTCCATCAGTTCCACAGTCAGTGAATGGAGCGTTTCACGCATAGGCACTTCAGGTCTGTTCACACAAGGGACTTGGAAACACCTGTTCTCCTGATCAGTGAAGGTTGCAGAGGTCAAAATCCCTACAGATAGGTGATATTGTTTACGCTGTGATCTCCTCCACAGCCTTACGGATTTCTAAGATCTCGATTTTTTGTAAACTACAAGAAACAAACTTTAAACAATACCAATGTTGTCCAGGATCTCTGCCCCGTTACATCACTTCTGCCCTATGATATCATAATGACCCATTTTTGGTGCAAGCCTCCGAGCATCTTCACATTTTGGGAACACTAAAGACTTTGTATTCGACTTTCAATACCGCCGACACACAGCCTTCTCCTGCCGATATGCAGCCAAAAAGGTTTAAAGGGGTATTCCCATCTCACAAATGTAGTTTGTATAGTTAGATATAGCCATACCAATATTATTACTAATAGAATGTATTTATATAAAATGTACCGTTTAGAAGATTTTCCTATTTGTATAGACATTGTCCCACACACATCAGTCAGGCCGTTGCCCCTAGTTACGGCCACCGCGGCCATGTAGTAGTGGTGGCCGGCTTGCTCCTTTTCAAACCCGCTCTGAGGTAACTGCTGTATTGTGAACGCACATTACATGATCATGTGGAGACACATCTTAGGTACTTTCACATCTGTGTTTTGGATGCTACCAGTCCAAAACACAATGGTCAGGATCCGTCCAAAACACAGGATCCGTTTCTCTACGTTTTGGAAGCGCAGACAAAAATGCTACAACCCTAAGATGTGTCTCCGCATTCTCATATAATGTGCGTTCATAATACAGCAGTTACCTCAGAGCGGGTTTGAAAAGGAGCAAGCCGACCACCACTACTACATGGCCGCGGTGGTCGTAACCAGGGGCAACGGCCTGACTGATGTGTGTGGGACAATGGAAATATCCAAAGCGCAAGTGAAAACCGCAGCACTCCGTGTCTTCAAAAATTGGGTGGTTTATTCACCAAATCGGCAACGTTTCGACCAGCAGTGGTCTTTATCAAGCAAGTTGTGCAATATAAAGTAACATACATATATACCTAGTCCCAAATGGAAATGAGGCAGGATCCTCCCCAAAATGGGGGTGGCTCTACCCCAATCACCATTAAAGTGTACACCATATCATGCATATATTAACATATGTGATTAGTACATACCATAAAACACCAGTGTCCAATAAGTACCATATAGAGAGGAGATCAGCGTTATGTCCAGAGGCCACGTGTAGCGTCTCCACCCGCCGCGGCAGCCGCGCGCCGCCAGTTAGGAAATGACATAGCGTGCTGCCGTGTCGAACCACCACGTGACCTCAAGACCGACAGTACATTTTAAGCCTGTGTGCATCGTACCTTGCGCATAGCATCCCATTGCTCGGCGCTAGTATTTCAATGACATCGCAAGCCCAAGGACAGTCTCAATCTGTAAAATTGCCCTATCATTGCCATCAAACCCTCCTTACAGAATAGCTTTATCTTTTGTCCATGGGCTAGAGAACCTGGCAAGTAGGCAAGATGTGTTCTAGATATTGCATTTAAAAAGAATTACTGTAGGGTCACTTAAACGGGGTGCTCCTCACTCAGCTATTGGTAATGCTGCATAATTAAACATCAAATAGTCTATCATGAGCTCGAATAGTCTCTGTACTATGGGCAAAATATCTTAAGATTCTATTCTTAAGCCAATATACACTCACCAGCCACTTTATTAGGTACACCATGCTAGTAACGGGTTGGACCCCCTTTTGCCTTCAGAACTGCCTCAATTCTTCGTGGCATAGATTCAACAAGGTGCTGGAAGCATTCCTCAGAGATTTTGGTCCATATTGATATGATGGCATCACACAGTTGCCACAGATTTGTCGGCTGCACATCCATGATGCGAATCTCCCGTTCCACCACATCCCAAAGATGCTCTATTGGATTGAGATCTGGTGACTGTGGAGGCCATTTGAGTACAGTGAACTCATTGTCATGTTCAAGAAACCAGTCTGAGATGATTCCAGCTTTATGACATGGCGCATTATCCTGCTGAAAGTAGCCATCAGATGTTGGGTACATTGTGGTCATAAAGGGATGGACATGGTCAGCAACAATACTCAGGTAGGCTGTGGCGTTGCAACGATGCTCAATTGGTACCAAGGGGCCCAAAGAGTGCCAAGAAAATATTCCCCACACCATGACACCACCACCACCAGCTTGAACCGTTGATACAAGGCAGGATGGATCCATACTTTCATGTTGTTGACGCCAAATTCTGACCCTACCATCCGAATGTCGCAGCAGAAATCGAGACTCATCAGACCAGGCAACGTTTGTCCAATCTTCTACTGTCCAATTTCGATGAGCTTGTGCAAATTGTAGCCTCAGTTTCCTGTTCTTAGCTGAAAGGAGTGGCACCCGGTGTGGTCTTCTGCTGCTGTAGCCCATCTGCCTCAAAGTTCGACGTACTGTGCGTTCAGAGATGCTCTTCTGCCTACCTTGGTTGTAACGGGTGGCAATTTGAGTCACTGTTGCCTTTCTATCAGCTCGAACCAGTCTGCCCATTCTCCTCTGACCTCTGGCATCAACAAGGCATTTCCGCCCACAGAACTGCCGCTCACTGGATGTTTTTTCTTTTTCGGACCATTCTCTGTAAACCCTAGAGATGGTTGTGCGTGAAAATCCCAGTAGATCAGCAGTTTCTGAAATACTCAGACCAGCCCTTCTGGCACCAACAACCATGCCACGTTCAAAGGCACTCAAATCACCTTTCTTCCCCATACTGATGCTCGGTTTGAACTGCAGGAGATTGTCTTGACCATGTCTACATGCCTAAATGCACTGAGTTGCCGCCATGTGATTGGCTGATTAGAAATTAAGTGTTAACGAGCAGTTGGACAGGTGTACCTAATAAAGTGGCCGGTGAGTGTAAGTATAAACTATAGCTCCACATATAGCAGCATATGGGGGCTGCGTCCTGGGATAATACTACAGGTAGGGTTCAGTGTAGACCCTCGCCTAATGCCATTCAAACTTGACTAATGGCACCTTGAGACCTCATCCGAAGAAACTCTTCCCGGATGAGGTTAAACAAGTGCCGATTTTGTACGATTAAAACATAATGTGGCGCAACTAAGATTCCGTATAATTGATGGAGTTCCCCCCTTGAGGAGGGGAGGAGACCGAGAAGGATTACTTAAAAGATTGGAACTGAAATGGATCTTTGAGTTGGACACTTTGGAGCCCAGGGGCCTGAATAGGGAATTTAAGGTTGGCTCCCTTTTCTAGACAAGATCTACTAGGGCCCGTTGAGGAGCCCATGCCCTGATTGGATTGTGCGTTTGATTCTGTTTTGTGATACGTAACTTGAAGCTTGTACACCCGACGTATGTCGAGATGATTTGTATATACTTATTGTGGTTAGCAGAGTATATTTTTAATTTCTCACTAGAGAAGTTCAGCCCTTACAAAGATCCTCCGTATAGAGCCGTACCATCACAGGACTGCCCTCACACAGCAATTCGGTATTTGCTGGATTCTGGTAAAAGACATCTTTGTATAAACAGCATTGAGTCTGACATAAGTTCTCTGTACTATCGTTTACTCCACAGCGCTTAAGTTGGGTGTGCTGTAGCGCCAAGGGACAAACATTTTTTTGTGTGGGGTATTTTACCCCTTTCAACATTACATGGTGGTCAGTAGTAAATGACCCATAGCCTGATTTGTGAATGATTGCGTGATAAGGAATAAGTACCCTCTATATAGGGTGGAATTCCACTATGGGTTACAGATTCCCCACCTTAGATACAGGGGGCTAGAGACCAACAGCACCCTGGATGGGAGTTGTCCCCTAGGTTGTTCTAATAGGCACTTGTTTAACCTCATCCGGGAAGAGTTTCTTCGGATGAGGTCTCGAGGTTCCATTAGTCAAGTTTGAATGGCATTAGGCGAGGGTCCACACTGAACCTACCTGCAGTATTATCCCAGGACGCAGCCCCCATATGCTGCTATATGTGGAGCTATAGTTTATACTTATATTGGCTTAAGAATAGAATCTTAAGATATTTTGCCCATAGTACAGAGACTATTCGAGCTCATGATAGACTATTTGATGTTTAATTATGCAGCATTACCAATAGCTGAGTGAGGAGCACCCCGTTTAAGTGACCCTACAGTAATTCTTTTTAAATGCAATATCTAGAACACATCTTGCCTACTTGCCAGGTTCTCTAGCCCATGGACAAAAGATAAAGGTATTCTGTAAGGAGGGTTTGATGGCAATGATAGGGCAATTTTACAGATTGAGACTGTCCTTGGGCTTGCGATGTCATTGAAATACTAGCGCCGAGCAACGGGATGCTATGCGCAAGGTATGACGCACACAGGCTTAAAATGTACTGTCGGTCTTGAGGTCACGTGGTGGTTCGACACGGCAGCGCGCTACGTCATTTCCTATCTGGCGGCGCGCGGCTGCCGCGGCGGGTGGAGACGCTACACGTGGCCTCTGGACATAACGCTGATCTCTTCTCTATATGGTACTTATTGGACACTGGTGTTTTATGGTATGTACTAATCACATATGTTAATATATGCATGATATGGTGTACACTTTAATGGTGATTGGGGTAGAGCCATTTTGGGGAGGATCCTGCCTCATTTCCATTTGGGACTAGGTATATATGTATGTTACTTTATATTGCACAACTTGCTTGATAAAGACCACTGCTGGTCGAAACGTCGCCGATTTGGTGAATAAACCACCCAATTTTTGAAGACACTGAGTGCGGCGGTTTTCACTTGCGCTTTGGATACATTAAGGGAGCCCAACAGGCTGGGGCTCAACACCGCGAGCACCGTCGCAAATGGAATTACCTTGTATGCACAAGGAGGGAGTGCTGTCTTAACCTGGTTTGAATACGGACAATGGATATACAAATAGGGAAATCTTCTAAACGGAACATTTTATATTTTTTTTTATCAGTGATAATTTTTTATTAACATAAAAAAAATATAATGTACAACAAATGTGCATAATAACAGTCTGCAACAGACATTATTTCCACATAAAGTGCATTACAGGAATTGTATACAGACAATAAAAGTCTAGATTCTTGCTCATTAGAAACACGTGGAAGTCTTTTATTGTATTTTACTTATAAAGTACCCAACAAACCCACCCTCTCCCTATCCCTCCAACCCCCCCCAACCACCCCACCTCCCCCCTCCCCAAATACTTAACTGGCAGATAGAGGACAAGCGTGGAACAATACCATGCACATTGATCAGGTTTATGAATATTATATAGCCTGGAGTAGCTGCAATCAATACTTCCGTCCGCAATCCCAGATCCACATTATCAGTATGTATAAATACCTTGAGAATAGAGTTCCCTCCACCTCCCATAATATCTATTGGTCAACTAGATCCTGAGACATCAAACAGACAATGCTACAAGTGAAGACCCTGTAAAATAGATCCCATTATCGATTTCCACCCCCAATTAGCTGATCCCACATGCAGTCTCTGTGTAACGCCTGTGAGGCTAGGCCTGGAGCCTCCAACCAACCCTGCCAAATCTTCATGAACTTAGACGGGCATCTCCTTTTCAGGTATACCCCCCTCTCATAACGCAGGATAGTATTCATTCTCTGAACATATTCATTTTTCAAGGGTACAGTCGGTTGTATCCAATATTTAGCAACTAGAATCCTGGCCTGAAACAGCATTCTCCCTATCATTATGGAGACTCCCTCAACTTCTCCTTCCTGACTAAACAGGCCTAAAATACACATTTTGGGGTCCCTAGGTAGGTGTATCCGAGAAGCTGCAGCAATCACTTCTAACACCTCACCCCAAAATTTAGCAATGACAGTGCAATCCCAGAACATATGTATCAGTGATGCTTCCTCCCTCCCACATTGGGGGCATTTGGAATCCATTCTAATGCCTATTTTATGAAGAAATAACGGGGTCTTGTAGACTCTATGTATAAGGAAAAGTTGAGACACTCTTTGAGCTTCGCAAACCGTAAGCCGAGGGGTCAAGGCAAGTACATCCTCCCATTGGTTAGACGATAATTCCCCCACATCCCTTTCCCACCTGCCTTTCACTGGCAACGGCACTTGGGGCGTGGATTTCTCCAAGAAGTACTGGTATAGCGATGATATAAGGCCTCGCGTACCACCACGTTTCAGAAGATGCTCAAGTGCCGGTGGGAGAGCAGCCACCGATAACCCCTCCCTGAACTGCGACTGAAAGGCATGTCTGATCTGAAGGTATCGATAGAAGGCCCTATGCGGAATATTAAACTCAGATTGTAATTGTGCAAAGGATTTAATGTCTCCCCCTACCTAAATCTGGTGAAGAAATACTACACCTCTGTCCTCCCATGGTGAAAAACCCTCTAGTCTAAAAAACTCAGGCAGACACGGATTTCTCCATAATGGGGTAAGAGAATTATGTCCCGTCACTCCTATAATGTCCTTAAGGCTACATTCACACGACCGTATGTGTTTTGCGGTCCGCAAATTGCGGATCCGCAAAACACGGATACCGGCTGTGTGAATGTAGCCGGCCCTATGATAGAACTGCCTATTCTTGTCCGCGGTTGCGGACAAGAATAGGACATGCTCTATCTTTTTTGCGGGGCCGCGGATCGGACCTACGGATGCGGACAGCACATTGTGTGCCGTCCACATCTTTTGCGGCTCCATTGAAATGAATGGGTCCGCACCCGTTCCGCAAAATTGCGGAACGGATGCGGACCCAAAACTACGGTCGTGTGAATGCACCTTAACCTTAATCCACACTTTAATAATCAATGGGATTGTGAGACCTCTTTCTCCATCAGAGCCCACACCTCCCAACTCCAGCGCCGTCCCAGGGATCCTCTGCCGTACAGTCTGATTAACTATCCTAGCTGCGGAGGCCAGAGTCTGACCCTGTCCCCACCCTTCGGTACATTTTATATAAATACATTCTATTAGTAATAATATTGGTATGGCTATATCTAACTATACAAACTACATGTGTGAGATGGGAATACCTCTTTAAGACGTTTTATCGTGGCAGCACAATTAGTTATTCCGAGACATGGAAGATGTAACTGCCTCCGAGGTTCTTCTAGACTCCAAGACTGAGAAGTGACCATTACCATGAAAAAAGAAACACAGATGACGGGGTCCACATTGGCTGGACGGTCAGCTGTTTGCCTTTTATCACTCAACTGATGCAGGATACATGGCCCCTAATCCTCCATGTTGCTGACATGATGTACACCGGTCACTGTTCCCACTGCTAATGTTCCCTTTGTGGCAGTCGTAGGATGCCAATTTATTGGTTCCACGGTATAGACTTTCTGACCTAAAGACCTGACATGCCACAGAATGACTGAACCCAGTGTAAACCTGTAGAACCACCCTGAGGACGAGACCCCAGTGCTGCAGGATGTACGTTATGTTTCTTACCCTAAAAAGAAATCGTTTGCGGTGCTCGGGTCCGGTGTCGTCCACAAGCTCAAATTCTGGAGGGGACCATTTCTTCTTGTTGCAGAGCTCCATCAGGGCAGAGATGGGATGTTTTCCTGCAAAGTAAAAAACAAAAAACGCAAGATCAGGCTGAGGCAACTTCAATTGTAAAATACAAGGCTCTAACTACTCTCCAAGTGTCTGATGGGCGTTCCTTCCACAGCCAAGTGTCCTGTGATCTCAGCAGCAACCCCTCCCACCTAGGATTGAATGTCTTCTCAATGTAAGGATAATGCAGAGGTGTCAATCAAAGGAGGTGTTGCTGCCAAAATCGCAGGACACTTGAAGGGGTTTTCCCATCTAAATAATTGTGGCATATCGCTAGTGTATGGCATCAATGTCAGAAAGGTGCGGGTCTCCCTACCTCCAGAATAGAGCCTCTGAAGTTAAAGGGGTTGTCCGGGTTCAGAGAAGAACCCGGACATACCTGCAATTTCACCCAGGCAGCCCGCCTGAAGATGGCATCGGAGCATCCTATGCTCCGATGCCCTCCTTTGCCCTGCGCTAATTAGCGCAGGGCAAAGGAATTTAGCCAGGTTCCGGTGACGTACCGGTTCCTGCCAGGCAGAGGCTTCCGCCCGGCAGTGAGCCGGTGACGTCATCGGCGCTGATGGACGGGCTTTAGCGCTGCCCTAGCCAGTAAAACGGCTAGGGCAGCGCTAAAGTCGGCCCATTAAGGCCGGTGACATCACCGAACTCGCTGCCGGGCGGAAGTACCCGCCCGGCAGCGAGTATTTATAAACAAAAGAGACCTTGCCCTGCGCGATCTAGCGCAGGGCAAGGGGGGGCATCGGAGCATGAGATGCTCCGATGTCCTCTTCAGGCAGGCTGCCTGGGTGAAATTGCAGGTATGTCCGGGTTCTTCTCTGAACCCGGACAACCCCTTTAAGGAGTGTACACTGCGCATGCGTTGCATGCCCTCCATTCACTGTTATAAGACTTCCGAAAACAGCTGAGCAAATACACTTGGCTATTTTCAGAGGTCCCACAGTAGTCAATGGAGAGCAAGCCGCGCAGGTGTAGCTACAACTCTATGAGACTACCGGAAATCACCGAGCCGGCACTGGTTATGTTTGTGAATGGAGGGTGGCTGCACATGCGCTGCTGCTTTCCCTTCACTTCGGGATCCCTGTTCTTAAAGAGGACCTTTCACCGCTCCTGACATGCCTGTTTTAATAGCTTCATGCATTCCCCATGTAATAACAATTCTGGAACATCTATTCTTATGTCTCTATGTTGTACCATTCTTTTATTATTTCTACTAGAAGTTATGAATGAATTGCTATTTGCCTTCAGTAAGGGAACAGAGGGGAGGTAACCAGTTGGGGGCGTGTACCTGCACAGTCTGAACATGACAGCACTGATTGGCTAGATTCAGTCTGTGCAGGGACACACCCCTAACTGGTCACCTCCCCTCTGTTCCTTTACTGAAGGCAAATAGCAATTCATTCATAACTTCTAGTGCAAATAATAAAGGAATGGCACAACATAGAGACATAAGAATAGATGTTCCAGAATTGTTAGTACGTGGGGAATGCATGGAGCTATTAAAACAGGCATGTCAGAAGTGGTGAAAGGTCCTCTTTAAGATCGGAGCAGGTCCCAGCAGTTGGACGCTCACCTATCTCACATTTGTGGCATACCCTACCGATATGCCACAAATGTTTAGATGGAAGTTCCTCTATAAGAGAATAATTTGCCTATGGTGCTGGTGTTGTCTGGACATCTTTTGCAAAGGTATCTCTTATTACTACACAGTAAATGAAATTTTGTCAAGGTATGCTGACGTGACAACATACAAGGACACTTTCTATGTAATGTCTGTCTCCACTACATGTTATCATATTGCCTGCTTAGTACACAGATTCAGCTTTATCAGACACGTGGACACCTCTGCATGTGACACACAGGACAGGTAATTGTGTATCCCCATGGTGATCCTGTCTCCGGAGAAGATCCCCACTGATCACCCTGCAGGTGCTTCTGGTATTTCCACCACCCGCTCCTGTCAACTCTTACTTTACCCTTTATTAATAAGTAATCAGATGACAGGCGAGCACAGTAAAAGCATCACTTTATATTTGCTACTGTTCTTAGTACTGTCATTGTAATTCTCAATTTTTGCCCACCGGTGAGCATCATAGCCTCCTCGCAGTTTACCAGCCGCGGCCCCGTACACTGGATAGCAGCTCTGCTTGATATTGCAGCCCATTCTTAGGCCATGTGACCAATGAACGCGACATCACATGGCCTAGAAAAAGGCCTAAGCTCTCACTGAGTGCTCCGGTCTCTTTATACCAATGATCAGACGGGGTGCCAGGGGTCGGATCCTCCATCGATCTGATATTTATGACCTATCCTGAGGACAGGCCATTAAAGTAGAACACCCACAAAATATTTTTTTCTCTGGCCTGCTAGAAATGTACGATGTAAGCTGTAGTGAAGGTAATCTTCTCATCAGTGACTGTATTTGTGAGTTATAACCTCCCTTCTGATCCTCAGCTGTGTCAAGTGACCAACTCCCTGACCTCCAACTGACAAAGGACAGGAAGTCAGTTACTTCTCTGTTCATTCCTATGAGACCGACATTGAGGCTCCCATAGAGAGCACACTGACTTCCTATCCACATAAGATGCTGTGTTATTTGGAATGTCTGATTGCTGGTCACATGACAGCTGAGGATCAGAAGGGAGGTTATAACTCACAAATACAGACACCTGTAAGAATATTACATTCACTACGGATTAAATCATGCACCTTTCTAACAGGTCAGGGAATAAACATTTTTGCGAGATGTATTCTTAAATATCAAAATCCCTGAAAACCCCTTGAAAGGATGGACTATTCTTGGAGTAAGGCTCCATTCACACGACCATATGTATTCCGTGTCCGTATAAAAACGGAACGGAGGACCTACGGAAAGTCTTCCATAGTGTTCCGTAATTTTTAACGGACCCACTGACTTTAATGGGGCTACGGACGTGTTTTGCGGCCAAGTATAGAACAGGTTTCCTTTTTCTTGCGGGAGAACTTCCGTAATATACGGATGCGGAATGCACATAGTGTGCATTCCGCATTTTTTTTCTCCTATGGAAAAATGAATGGGTCCGTATGGTTCCACATCTTATCCGCAAAAATGCGGATAAGATACGGAAATGAGCATACGGTCGTGTGAATGGGGCCTAAGACATCAGCGCATTGACCAGTGGGGGTGTGACCCCTTCAATGTTTACCTAGAAACAGTGCCATACATATCATATAGGTGTGGCTGTGCCTGGTACTGAAGTTAAGCCACATGCAGAACCAGATATAGCTCTATAAGGGGACGACCAATGACATTAATCTCTCCTCCCCATACTGTGGAGGAGATTGCTGCATGTAAAAGCAGCAGTCTCCACTGCTGACGACCAAGCGATTGCCAAAAAGGAACTCTTCCTTCCTGACAATTGCTAGATGATCCGCAGGTCTAATATAAGCCTAGGGATTCGGAAAAGGCATTAAAATACAGACTGAATGTCAGGAAATTCAGTAAATGGAGGTTACTGATGCTTTCTCTGACATTCTCAGTATCCAAGGGGCTGATTCGGGGGCAAAGATGTGTGGTATATATTTTAAAAAGTTGAAAACATTTTCAATAAAAATTTTATTTACAAAAAAAAAAAACAAACTTGGGGGCAACTCACCAGACAGATCCTTCATTGCGGGCAGAGCCAGTTTGTTAGATGCTTTTTCCCCATCTGCTACCAAACCTACAAGACAAAAACAAGTAGTGAGAACTGCAGCAGATCTACCCACTCGTGCACTGAGTGAGAGCAGGAGGCAGATCACAGTAGGGTGCCAGGGTAGCATCAGAATAGGACTGGCAGACAGACCAGTGAGGTATTACTTTTCTTAAGCCATTCGATCCGTATTTAGACTTTTTTTGTGGACAACCCCTTTAACCCCTGTTTTCCCACTGCTGGAGCTCCCCTCTGGCAAAAGTAGCTACCTGGAGGGGGGAGGGCTGCTTTAGATGCTGCTACTTCCTGAATGGTAGCAGCTAGAAACATGCAACTGGTCTTGTTTGAAAGCAGACATTCCAAGCTTTCAGTGAAGTCAATGGGAGGGACGAGTGCTGTCCACTACAATGTTGCCAGTGCTCTGGAGCTCCAGCGATGACTTCCAGCAATACAATGGAGCTACACAAAACAGCTGATCGTGGGGCTGTGGAGTTTCAGACCCCAGAAATAAGCTAGTGATAGCCTATCATGAGGATAGGGTATCACTTACTAAAAAGCTGGACAACCCATTTAAGGACAGCCGCCAAACAGCAGAAGTCCGAGGTTTGAACATTGCGCCCGCTCAGAAGTTTGGCCTGCCACTTCATTATCAGGACAGGAACATGAGACCCCCCCCCCCCCCCATTCTCAGGATCGGTGGAGGTCCTAAAGGTTGGACCCCTACTAACCAGTTAGTTATGCCCTATTCTGTGGGTAGGGGATAACTTTCAGATTTGGCACAACCCTACAAAAAAAGGGCTGACTAAAAAGTAACCTTCTCTTTCAAAAACTTGTTGACAGGCCCGTTACCTTTGCGGTCAGTTTTAAAATCGAGAAGAATTGGGTCGACGTTTCCTTCGTTATTTCTCCCGAGCCCTTCTCCTTCCTTCCAGCCCATTTTTCTCATGAGTAGGGCACCGCGCCCTCCGGTGACGGGTGCAGCCTTCAGAAACTGATCCTAGGAGAAAGACACGAAAGAGAGAAAATAGCCGAGCCAAGTATTAGTAAGATACCAGCTGCAAGCTTTCTCCATTGCATGTCAACCCAATGAAGGTCGCCTCTAAACCATCACTATACAGACACGGCTATGAACGGTTACAGTACAGACTTCCTAGGGTAACAATCCTGACTAGTCAGTCCTCGGAGAATAACGTTAAAGAGGCCAACAAAGCAAATGAAATGTAAAACTCTTGAAAGGCTTACGTACCTATGCCTCTGTGGCCGCAGTGCTGTGATAGGAGAGCAGGCAGAGACCATGGACACGAGGCACATACAAGGACCTGACCCTGCAACAAGTTTCCATACAGAGCGGTGAAAGTTCACAGGTGACTGTGAACTATCCCCTCTCTTGTAACCCATTGCTTACCCAAGCAGAAAGCTGTCCTACCGTCTTCCTGACACCTGAATTCTAGACTCATCACTTCATCCGGGACTGTGGCAAAAAAACAAACCGTCCCCCACCCCTCCCGCGTTAGTGAGATATCGAGCAGCCCCATCAACATGGTACAGGAAAAAAGGTTAAGCATATTCAATCACCACCAAAATGTAGAATCGCCTTGGAAAGCAAACTGGCCTCTGACCTGTCATGTCCAGATATGTTGGACTTAACCAGATCATGCAGATGAAACTCCCTCCATGCTGGATCTCCTCGCTTTCAACACCCAAGGGTTTACTTACTTATGAGTTCCATTCGCCCTTCTCAATGCCAGGACATTTTCATAAAAGAAGGGCCGGGAGTGACACAGACCCCAGCCATAGTCACACCGGGGTCCGATTCCTCTTTAGAACCTGCTTTGTAATGATAGAATTTTCAACATCAAGGTCTGTTTCGCTGTGCCGTCACAATGCAATACAACATGTGCACCTCCTCTCTGTCCATGAGCTCCGTGTAGGACGTTCACATGGTAACAGACAGAAAAATCCAGCAGGCCATTTCAATCAGAGTGGACAACGACTAGATTGAAAGGTCGCCTGAAGGGAGCCCCATTACTCACTGCTGTAACTGAATGCCGGAGCAACATCTGACAAGCAGAGGGGAGAGCCAAGCGTATCTGAGGTCCACCAGAAGCTTCTCAAGGAGGCCACGCGATCCATCCTCACCAGGGACAGTCTTCTCCTACTACGTCGGTGGTTTTGCATAAGCCGCTCTTCTCTTGGTCCAGCGCGGTGACATCACCTCTCTGCGTACCATCAGTTACTGCTCTTCATCAGGAGTCTGGCAGAAGAGCAAGGGATTTTGCTGTATCACCCTGTATGGACCACATGGGTCTTCAGAATTGTGTGCGTGGGATGTGTATTCCCCGTTTCTTATCATGTGAACGCCCAACACAGCTAAAGGAACAGTGAAACAGACCGGTTTTGGGAAACATAGGAATCATTTCACCAAAAGGGGAGGAAAAAAAAAGTCAGATTTCAAGGACTGATGATGTCACCAAACCAGCCCACAATGAAACGGGACGGGAAGATTAGCAAAAAGGTCGAACGTTACACGTTACGTATTTTTGGTTTCATTTTGTGGCGGTTTGTGACATGTGGCAATGGCAGGCTTACATGTGCTGATATTCTAATGGAAGCAAGCGCTGGCCTCCGCATGGTCCAAGCCAATACCTCTGCTTGCTTGACATATACCTTTTTAAGCCAGGCTTGAGGGCCACTGTTGCTGATTTCCTCTGCCGATAGGACTTGTGCTCCAGTGCTCCCGGTGAACTGTCCAGGAATCGATGTAGACTGAGCCCAGGCGTCAATCTGTAGAAGAGGGAATAATGAGAACTTTCTCTCGACAGCCGCTTATCGATGTTACATATTCTATGAAATAATCATTACTGGAAATTTGTATCTTTAAAGGGGTTTTCTCATCTTGGACATTGGGGGCATATCGCTCTGGAATCTACACCTTCAAATGGAGCCCACAAAGTGACAGACGTTGCACAGCGCATGCCCGCCACCCTCCATTTATTTTTATGGGAGTGACGAAAATAGCTGAGCACTCGCTAACTCTGTCACTTTGCGGGCTCCCAACAGAGGTGGGACCCCGCACCTATCAGACACTGGGGGCATATCCTAGTGATACGCCCCCAATGTCCAAGATGAGACAAGGAATTGAGGGGATGGTGTGAAAGTAGAAAAAGGGTTTTTTCCCCCTCAGAATCAGTGGCACTCATGTTCGTGGAAAGTTACAACAAAAAATATTTTTACCTTAAAGGGGTTATCCAAACCCTATAATACCCCCCAGACCCTCATATAGATTATATTTACCCCACTCCCCAGCACCTGTGTCGCTCCTGATCCCCACACGGCCACCGCTACATCTCCCAGTCGCGTGGATCAAAACATCCGGCGACGGGGAGATGCTGCGGTGGCCTGTGTGGGGAGAGGGGTAAGTATAATCTATATGAGGGGCCCGTTCATTTAGAAGGGCCATGTTAGCATGACCAACACTACTACACCAGCTAGGTTGAGTTGATCCTGCTGATAAAAAGGTAAAAAATAAAAAAGTCACAGCGTTCACGGAAAAAAAATAAACTCTGCTCTCCTCCCGTCTGGCTGTAAGCTAGCCGAAATTATCCTCCTGACGTCCCTATCGTCTGTGCCTGACATCTGGTGCCAGTACACGAATGGTCCGTTCATCTATACCGCTGCCCACAGCCTGTATTGTAAGGCCATGCCTGGCGGTGATGTGTAGTCACAGGATTTTAGTAGCAGAGGACAGTGATGTCAGGAGGATACCAGGCTTACAGCCAAACAGGGGAGGCTCCTTGGCACTTGTGAGCTCATTTGCATATGGTTTGAAAGTTCCTTTTTGGACCATCAGAGCAGCAGAGGCAATAAGGTACCATTTGTGAACTGTGTATGCCGCCTACAATGTGATTTGAGGAGTGTTACATGAGTAAAACAGACGACTCCCTTTAAGGGTCCATTCACACCTTCGTATGTTATAATCCGCATCCGTTCCGCAAATTTGCGGAACGGAATGCAGACGTGTTCATTTCAATGGTCCCGCAAAAAATGCTGTCCGCATCCGTTGTTCCGGTATGCGGATCCGAAAATAAGATAGAGCTTGTCCTACTTTTGTCCGCATTATGTGGTCCGTGGTCCCATTGTAGTCAATGGGTCCGCAAAAAACGAAACGGATGCGGATGTACAATTGATAAAAACCAAAGGTTTTTGCGTAAACACGGATCAGCAAAAAACGGAACGAAAATCTGGAAAAGAAAAATACTGATGTTTGAATGGACCCTAAAGCAGTTTGTGAACTCCTAGATTTCCCTCCAGTTACCCTATGTGTTCAAGGGAATTTGTAATCAGAAAATGACCTATTGCTTAAATTACGTGTTTTGTTACTCATTTTTAAAATTTTTCCATGTCACTATCTAGATTCTAGAAAAAAAAAAATTGCATAAAACCTTGCAATTTTCACACTGGCCACTAGGCCTAATGGGTCACGAGTTCCTGTTCTGTAAGTAAAGGCTGTATTACACCAGTCGATTTTTTGGCTTATAATTGCCAACGTTAGCGATGATCTTGCAGTGTAATACTGCCACCAATTAACGAGCTCGTTCACCGGGCAATTCTGATTTTTAAGCATGCTGGAGCAGCAGAGGGCACTGTGGGGAATCTTCCTATGTGCGCGCAGTCCGCCTCCTCCTGTGCGCAGCTGCCGGGAGCATGTAAGTATGTCTGTGTATGTGTACAGTCATGGCCAAAAGTTTTGAGAATGACACAAATATTCTCATTTTCACATGATCTGCTGCCCTCTGGTTTTTATGTGTGCTTGTCAGATGTTTTTATCACATACAGAAATATAATTGCAATCATATTATGAGTAACAAAAGCTTATATTGACAGTTAGAATGAGTTAATGCAGCAAGTCAATATTTGCAGTGTTGACCCTTCTTCTTCAGGCTGTGTTTTTAGGCAAGACTGTGAGAGAGCCGATTCCTTTGGCTGAGAAGCAACCCCACACATGAATGGTTTCAGGATGCTTTACAGTTGGCATGAGACAAGACTGGTGGTAGCGCTCACCTCGTCTTCTCCGAATAAGCTGGTTTCCAGATGTCCCAAACAATCGAAAAGGGGATTCATCAGAGAAAATGACTTTACCCCAGTCCTCAGCAGTCCACTCCCTGTACCTTTTGCAGAATATCAGTCTGTCCCTGATGTTTTTTCTGGAGAGAAGTGGCTTCTTCGCTGCCCTCCTTGAGACCAAGTCTTGCTCCAAGAGTCTCCGCCTCACAGTGAGTGCAGATGCACTCACACCTGCCTGCTGCCATTCCTGAGCAAGCTCTGCACTGCTGGTAGCCCAATCCTGCAGCTGAAATACTTTTAAGAGACGGTCCTGGCACTTGCTGGTCTTTCTTGGGCGCCCTGGAGCCTTTTTGGCAATAATGGAACCTCTCTCCTTGAAGTTCTTGATGATGCGATAAATTGTTGACTGAGGTGCAATCTTTCTAGCTGCGATACTCTTCCCTGTTAGGCCATTTTTGTGCAGTGCAACGATGACTGCACGTGTTTCTTTAGAGATAACCATGGTTAACAGAAGAGAAACAATGATGCCAAGCACCAGCCTCCTTTTAAAGTGTCCAGTGGTGTCATTCTTACTTAATCATGACAGATTGATCTCCAGCCCTGTCCTCATCAACACCCACACCTGTGTTAATGGAACAATCACTGAAACGATGTTAGCTGGTCCTTTTAAGGCAGGGCTGCAATGATGTTGAAATGTGTTTTGGGGGATAAAGTTCATTTTCTAGGCAAATATTGACTTTGCAAGTAATTGCTGTTAAGCTGATCACTCTTTATAACATTCTGGAGTATATGCAAATTGCCATTATAAAAACTGAAGCAGTAGACTTTGTAAAAATTTATATTTGTATCATTTCTCAAAACTTTTGGCCATGACTGTATAGTATGTGACACTGTGTCTGACATGTGTGGGGCCGGAGCACTGCTCCAGGCCCACACGTGCACCTGCAGCAGCACGGATGAAGGGTCCCGCCGGAGGGACTACGTACACCTTCACACATTCCTTGTTGATGCACCATTTATGGGTTGTCCACCATCCCGATTCTTTCTTCATCTCAGATATGGTTCCCTTAATGCAGACTACATTTCCCATTATGCCTCTGGCGTTGCAGACACAGATGGGGTGCAACGTCATCGGAGCCTATCCAAGGGCAGCTAACTCTTCCCTCTAATAGAATATACAGAGTTTGCTTTCCACTAACCCACTGCAGTTTCCTATGAGATGTAGCTTCAGTCTGTCTCCCCTGCCTCCTGCTTGTGACAGGGCTCTCCCGGTCAGCTCTTAAAAAGCAGGAGGCAGAGGAGAGCAGTGTGAAGCTGAATCTCAAAGGATATACATCCAGCAAGCATAAACAAAGGGGGCACATTGACAGAAAAGGCTGAAATTAGGAGGAGGCTGAAAACTGAATATCAGGAGTCTGAAAACGAAAGGATTCTAGATAGCAGACTGAAACTAATGTATTTTTCACTCCAAAAGTCGGGGGGAAAATAACAGTGCATCTTATAGAGCGAATACTGTTGAGCGCTTCCATTATGGAAGTACACACTAATACACAGTAGGATTGGGGAATGGTGAATACAGCGCTCCTGGTGCTGGCTGTACTCGCCACTCCCTGGTCTCCTCTGGGCGCACACTGCACTGTCCTGACTGTGTACAGCATCAGGAGGTAGAGGGTGCACTATGACCTGACGCTGAGCGATGTCTGGTCGTAGTGCAGCGAGGTGTCCGGAGAAGACCAGGGAGTGGTGAGTGCAGGAAGAGCCGCCGCATCTGCAGTGTGGTGGCGCCGTCTGGAGCAGGAGAGGTAAGCTCATTAATTTATTTTATGCCTGATGGGGGTCTCATCTGAGGTCTAATGAGGAATGGAGGTCTGATGATGTCCAACATTCAATGGGGGTCTGATCTGACATATGATGGTGGTCTGATAAAGAATATTTTTTTTTCTTCTTTCCTCCTCCAGATCCTAGTTGCATCTTATGAAGCAAAAAATACGGTAAGTGTTTTACATGAGGTGACCAATAACATGTAAAAATATTTTTTTCCACATCAAAGGTGTCCACAGCCTTAAAGGGGTTATCTGAGGTTGCAAATGCCCCCCCATACGCCCGGGCCCCTCACACTGAATATACTTACCTGGCTCCCCGCAGCACCGCCGGTGCTTCTCCCAGTGCACGGATGAAAACATCTGGTGTCAGGGGGGAGCAGCCAATGTCAGGCAGTGATGGGGACAAGCCCCCCCTAGCATCGCGGGTGATGCTAGGGAGGCTTGTCCCCATCACCGCCTGCCACTGGCTGCTCCCGCCCGCTCTCCCCCCACCCCCATTGACACCGGATGCTTTAATCCGCACACGGGGAGAAGCAGTGGCAGCCGCGTGGGGACCAGGATCTGCGCAGGAAGCGGGGTGCCAGGTAGTAAGTGAATCAGTGTGAGGGGCCCGGTCGTATGGGGATGGGGGACGGGGGCCATTTCCAGCCACGGATAACCCCTTTAAAGTATGACCTATGGCATACTTCCATTAAACATCCAGACGCCAGGTGGTTAGATTGTGTAATAGCTTATGGTAGGTGTAGCTGGAGGCATGCTGACCAATTCGAGAGAGTATTACAGACCGAAGGTGTTGCAATAGTAATAGTTGTAGTTATTCAGGCTTGTAATGGGGTCCCGTGCACCACCATCTTTCCAGCCAAATATGCTGGAATCGGAAACACAAGCTCCGAACATTGAGCCTTAGAACTTGAGATGAAACGTAATACATGCTATGAGTTATTTTACAAAAAAGAAAAGGCAAAATGACAAACCTGCTCCTGCGCACGGTTCAGCATGTACAAGGCTTCAATGTCATATGGATTTCCTGTAAGCCTGGTCTGGGCGACCGCGCGTTCATTCATTGCAGAGGTGATATCCACTGGCTGCGAGAGAGGGGAAAAAACAGCAGCTTAGTACACGTATACATATAATGTAAGATTGATGCAATATATATAATACAATGAATAACCCGATCCTGATGAACATTAATTCGGTAATTTTTCCCTTCATAAGTGCATATGTTTGGTGATTAAAAAGCCGTCAAACAAGTGGCAACTAAGCAGATGCACAGTAAGCAGAGAACCTGAAAATAGCAAGGAAGCGCAACAGTATAAAACCAAGTTGCACACCTTTTCTGGTTAACGTAGTAGTCATCTATGGACATGGCCTTTAAAATTAGTCCAAAAGCAGCACTTCAAAGTTCGTAGTAGTTTTATCATGGCATTTATCATGTAGTGAAAGTTAATACAAGGCCCTTACTAATGTATTGTGATTGCCCATATTGCTTCCTTTGCTGGCTGGATTAGTTTTCCCATTACATTATACACTGCTCGTTTCCAGGGGTTACAACCACCCTGCAATCCAGCAGCAGTGGTCGTGCTTGCACACTATGGGGGGAAAGCGTCAGCAGAGCTGGCCTTAACCCCTCGAAACGAGCAGTGTATAACGCGACGGAGAAATGAATCATGCAAAAGGAGGAAATGTGGACAATTACAATATAGTAAGTGCCCTGTATTATAGGGAACCTGTTCCCACGTTGAACAAGGGGTCTGAGCTGAAGGCAGCAGGTTATAGAGCAGGAGGAGCTGAGCAGACCGATAAATAGTTTTGAGAGAGAAGATTCAGTAAGGCCCCATTCACACGACCGTATGTATTCCGTGATCCATATAAAAAAACTGAACGGAAGACATACGGAAAGTCTTCCCTAGTGTTCCGCAATTTTGCGGACCCATTGACTTTAATGGGGCTATCGACGTGATTTTGCGGGCAAGTATAGGACATGTTTTAATTTTTTTTGCGGGGGAATTTCCGTGAGATACGGGATGCGGAATGCACACAGTGTGCATTACGCATTTTTTTTTTTTTTTTCTCCTATGGAAAAATGAATGGGTCTGTACGGTTCTGCATCTTATCCGCAAAAATGCAGATAAGATGCGGAAATGTACATACGGTCGTGTAAATGGGGCTTAAACCTTAACCTAACCTTAATTTCTACATCGTAATTCCTGCTCATTCTGGACTTTGAAATCCAGGAGGCAGTCCTATCAGTGATTGACAGCCTTCCCTCTATGAGGAGGAGGTCCTATCAGTGATTGACAGCCCTCCCTCTATGAGGAGGAGGTCCTATCAGTGATTGACAGCCCTCCCTCTATGAGGAGGAGGTCCTATCAGTGATTGACAGCCTTCCCTCTATGAGGAGGCGGCCCTATCAGTGATTGACAGCCTTCCCTCTATGAGGAGGAGGTCCTATGAGTGATTGACAGCCTTCCCTCTATGAGGAGGAGGTCCTATGAGTGATTGACAGCCTTCCCTCTATGAGGAGGAGGTCCTATCAGTGATTGACAGCCTTCCCTCTATGAGGAGGAGGTCCTATGAGTGATTGACAGCCTTCCCTCTATGAGGAGGAGGCCCTATCAGTGATTGACAGCCTTCCCTCTATGAGGAGGAGGTCCTATCAGCGATTGAAAGCCTTCCCTCTATGAGGAGGAGGTCCTATCAGTGATTGACAGCCTTCCCTCTATGAGGAGGAGGTCCTATCAGTGATTGACAGCCTTCCCTCTGTGAGGAGGAGGTCCTATCAGTGATTGACAGCCTTCCCTCTGAGGAGGAGGTCCTATCAGTGATTGACAGCCTTCCCTCTATGAGGAGGAGGTCCTATCAGTGATTGACAGCCTTCCCTCTATGAGGAGGAGGTCCTATCCATGATTGACAGCCTTCCCTCTATGAAGAGGAGGTCCTATCTGTGATTGACAGCCTTCCCTCTATGAGGAGGAGGTCCTATGAGTGATTGACAGCCTTCCCTCTATGAGGAGGAGGTCCCATCAGTGACTGACAGCCTTCCCTCTATGACTGTGTATACAGAGAGAGCTGTCAATCACTGATAGGACCGCCTCCTGGACTTCAAAGTCCAGAATGAGCAGGAATTTAAATCAATGAACTATAAGTTGTACTGAATCTTTTTCCATAAAACTATATATCAATCTGCTCAGCAACTCCTGCTCTGTAATATGGTGCCTGCATATTCTTTTGCATTTTTATGGTGACAGGTTCCCTTTAACGTCATCTACATGATAAAAACTAAGTGAGACGACCCCTTTAAAGTGCACTTCTAGTAAAAAAAATAAAAACTTCACAGCCCTCAGATATGCAATAGTCTTTTTTCCTGCAAACCTCTACTGTTTAGGCAGAAGACCTCTTATTTTTTCCAATTGAGAAAGTTATAATTGTCCTCGTTGATACAAATGATGCTGCAGTTCAGTCCTGGCCTCTATCTTATATACTACAGACTGCTGCTTTGCAGAGGCTGCTGTGATCACAGGACTTTATAACTAGCAAGCTGACATTTGTAAATGCTCATTTACACAGCCCAAATGACTAGGCAATTATCAGGAAGAAAGTCTGTTCCCAATGATTCCCTTAGGTAAAGTAGCATTTACATGCTGCAGTCATCTACTCTGAGGACAAACAAGCGCTACTAAGCACAATGGTCCCCATACAGATTCATTGTTTCTGGGCAGCAGAATATGGTGTCTGCATCATCTGGTCATTCATAGGGAGGTTTACATGGGCCAATTATCAGGGAATAAGTGTTCGTACAACCACTGGTCCCAATAGTCACCCTGTGTAAAGGGACCTAAAGGAGGAAGTAAAGGGATGAAGAATATGAATATGGTGTCTGCATCATCTGGTCCTTCATAGGGGGGTTAACATGGGCCAATTATCAGGGATGAGTGTTTGTACAACCTCTGGTCCCAATAGTCGCCCTGTGTAAAGGGACCTAAAGGAGGAAGTAAAGGGATGCAGAATATGAATATGAATATGGCGTCTGCATCATCTGGTCCTTCATAGGGTGGTTTACATGGGCCAATTATCAGGGATGAGTGTTCGTACAACCTCTGATCCCAATAGTCATCCTGTGTAAACGGACCTAAAGGAGGAAGTAAAGGGATGCAGAATATGAATATGGTGTCTGCATCATCTGGTCCTTCATAGGGTGGTTTACATGGGCCAATTATCAGGGATGAGTGTTCGTACAACCTTTGATCCCAAAAGTCATCCTGTGTAAAGGGACCTTAAGGAGGAAGTAAAGGGCTGCAGAAAATTAAGTCTCTTCATACCCTGTCTCATTGGTGGCAGTGTGCAGCCTAACAGCACAGAGCTCTAGCTTTGAAACGACTTTACACATTGAAGTGTATGCCCTAGCAGCGATCACCGGGGGTACCATCAGCCAGAAGACATTGCCAAATGGAATATAAGAACACAAAACATACACACACATCCATGTAATCTGTACCCACACACTTTAATGCACTACCTCAATTATATCTGTATTACTGTAACGACACAAGGGCGAGACTCCCAAAGCACAAATTTGTAGAAAATAACCATAAGGTCCTTTCTGTAACTGGTAAATATATAATGCATACAAACATCATTCTTCTGTAAGTTGTGTAATAGCGCCCTCCATTGACAGGGCTCTGTATGTAGCTTTATAGTATATATACTGTATAAACTCAAAAAATCCTATACAAACACTTGAAAACCATGCCAATTCTATGCATTAGTTTGCACAAAAATTGAAAACAAGGTGTTAACACTTCAGATTTAGCCATGCATGTGCCTGATGTGAAAAACTACTGTTACGTAGGGGATATCTATGAGTGGATGATAGAAGTCTGCTGCCCCAGACACAGTACAGCTGTCATTAAAGGGAATCTGTCATCTCCGAAACACCCCCCCAAAACAAGAGTAAGCTGTGAATAGTGAGCCCGGTAATATAATCTTTATGCATGTAATAGAATTTTTTTGTCTGACACTGTGCTCCCACAAACCAGCAGTAAAATCCACTGAGAGGACTCCTCCGAGTCCTCTCCATTTTGTGCATGAGCTCAAGAGTCCTCTCAATGCATTTTACTGCTGGTTTGTGGGAGTACAGCGTTGGAATGAGCTTATGAAGATAAAAATGATATTTACCGAGCTCTGCGTCACTATTCACCGCTTACTCTAGTTTGAGTGGAGTTAATGGGGTATTCTCATCTTAGACAATGGGGGCATATCGCTAGGATATGCCCCCATTGTCTTACAGGTGTGGGTCCCACTGCTGGGACCCGCACCTATATCCAGAACGGAGTGGGGAGCGCTGCGCCTGGAGGACCCCGGGTTTCCAGGGGTCCGGCCACCACCAGGCGCAGCTCCCCGCTGCGCTCAGAGATGAATGGGAGTGCAGCGCGCCCACCGCTCCCATTCGTTTCTATGGAGCCGACGTTAGTAGCCGAGCCAGTGCTTGGCTATTTTCGGCAGCCCCATAGAAATGAATGGTGGGCGGCTGCATATGCGCAGTGCGCCCTCATTCAGTTCGGGGACTCCGTTCTGGATATAGGTGCGGGTCCCAGAGGACCCGCACCTATAAGACAATGGGGGCATATACTAGCGATATGCCCCCATTGTCTAAAATGAGAATAACCCTTTAAAGGGAACCTGTCATCTCCAAAACACCCCCTGAACTAGAGTAAGTGTTGTATAGTGTAAGTGATGCTGAATCCGAATATGTAAGTTTTATCTTCATACTCACTTCCATTCTGACGCTGTGCTCCCACAAACCTGCAGTAAAATGCACTCACTGGACTCTTCTTTGAGTCCTCTCCATTATGTGAGTGAGAACTGGAGTCCACTGAGTTTATTTTACTGCTGGTTTGTCAGAGCACAGCGACGGAATGGAAGTGAGTATGAAGATAAAACTTACATAACCAGACTCAATGTCACTTATACTATACACCGCTTACTGTAGTTTGGAGGGTGTTTCAGAGCTGACAGGTTCCCTTTAAGTTGAGGATAGATTCCCATTAAACTGAAAAGTGGTGAGCTGCAACACCAAAGTCTGGGGACAAGGGTGATGCTACTCGTGTGGGGGAAAGGGGGGCACAATCAAAAGACTCTGAAGTGACCAGACCTTTCATGTTTTTTTTTTTTTTTTTTTGAAGTTTAGATAAATACCTGTTCTTGCGGGGGCTGATGCTGCCACCCTGCCTGTTTTTTTCAAATATTGCTCCTACGCCCCTCTGTGCCCCCCCCTGCAGTTTTCCCGCTCAGTAAGTAAATCATGTGCATCGGTACAGGGAGAAGGAGACTGTCCTGTTTCTCAATGGGCGTCTCCTTCTCCCTGGCTGTGCCGCGATCCAATCACAGCGGAGAGCGTCACAGCCAAGGAGAATGTTAGCTTTTTTTTCCCTCCCTGGCTGTGACGCTCTCCGCTGTGATTGGATCGCGGCACAGCCAAGGAGAAGGAGACGCCCATTGAGAAACAGGACAGTCTCCTCCTCCCTGTACCGATGCACAGGATTGACTTACTGAGCGGAAAAACTGCAGGGGGGGCACAGAGGGGCGTAGGAGCAATATTTGAAAAAATTAAAAAAAAAAAAAAAAAAACAGGCAGGGTGGCAGCATCAGCAGCGAGGGGGACCCCGCAAGAACAGGTATTTATCTAAACAAAAAAAAAAACATGAAAGGTCCGCTTTAAAACCTTCACATCATCTAGTGATTCCAAGTCAAAATTAAGTATCATACAGGATCACTGTAATTAGTCATAATATAGAAATTCTTTATAGTTATTAAATTATTCACTAACAGAATAAAGACTCCAAATCAAAAATATTCAATATTTCATTCATTTATTTCCTTTTTCTTAACATATTCCGCAGCGCTGTACTTATACATTCAAAGCATTTAAAGCAGAAGCCCCACGAGGTACATCATTCATGTGCCACCTGGAACTAGGTCTAAGTCTTCAAAAACATTTCTATGGATTTCCAGTTCATTCAAACTGCAAAATTTAAGGTTCCTCCCAATTTTATCAGGTCATTTCTGTACTAAGGATAAGCGCTTTGTCTCCAGTGCACTGGAACAATGTATGGTTTCAAGCCTGAAGATCAATGTCAGTTAGATGGGTTCTTCCTTTCTTCACTGCCCTCATGGTCCAAGAAACTCATACGAAAAACCTTGGTTACTATTTGTCTTCATTCTGTGATGATTCAGGTCTACATCGAAATGCTTGAATGAGGACATCGTAAAGAGAGTTTTATACAATCTTCATCTGATGTTCCATGGGTCTTGACACCAACTTCTTAACAATCATCAACAGAGTTGATGTCCAATGGATGTTCTTCTATCCAGATCTTTAATTTTTTTCATCTTCAAAACTGTACAAAATTCATCATCCAAAAGCGGGAACCATGCATCAGACTTAGCGTTATTCCAATGTTAACACATGCGGTTAATAGAGGTGTAAAGCGACATTAGTACCACTAATACAGAATAGAATGAAGGTGAATCAAACTAATACCATTGAATTATGAAAAGGTGAGATGAAGTGGCAAAAAACCTGCAATCCACTACTATGAAACCCATCGTAAAGCTTGATGTTGACTACAATTTACGAAAAATACATTCACCATGACAAACAGTATAAATGTATGCTCAGACCAGTGCCACCAGTGCATCAAGTGCATCCCAAGTCTTACAGAAAGTCACTTTGTGCAAATGGCTTTAAACAGGCCCACCACACCCTACGAAGATTTGATGTCAAGCATACACAAGATGAGATACTGATATTTTGTAGTCCCTGGTGTCTGTTAATAAGAGGTTTAATGGAGGTTAATCAAGCAGGGAAACTCCCTTAAAAATGAAGCCCTACAGCTAGTTGATTGCCTGAAAACCTACAGTGCCTTGTGAAAGTATTCGGCCCCCTGGAACTTTTCAACCTTTTGCCACATTTCAGGCTTCAAACAAAAAGATATAACATTTTAAATTTTTGGTGAAGAATCAACAAGTGGGTCACAATTGTGAAGTGGAACGAAATTTATTGGATCATTTTAACTTTTTTTTGTAATAATAAAACTGAAAAGAGGGGGGCGTGCAAAATTATTCGGCCCCCTTGCATTAATACTTTGCTGCGATTACAGCTGCGGTCTCTTGGGGGATGTCTCGATCAGTTTTGCACATCTAGAGACTGAAATTCTTGCCCATTCTTCCTTGCAAAACAGCTGGAGCTCTTTGAGGTTGGATGGAGACGTTTGTGAACAGCAGTTTTCAGCTCTTTCCACATATTCTCCATTGGATTCAGGTCTGGACTGTGACTTGGCCATTCTAAGACCTGGATACCTTTATTTTTGAACCATTCCATTGTAGATTTTGCTTTATGTTTGGGATCATCGTCTTGTTAGAAGATAAATCTCCGTCCTAGTCTCAGGTCTTTTGCAGACTCCAACAGGTTTTCATCCAGAATGGTCCTGTATTTGGCTCCATCCATCTTCCCATCAATTTTAACCATCTTCCCTGTCCCTGCTGATGAAAAGCAGGCCCAAACCATGATGCTGCCACCACCATGTCTGACAGTGGGGATGGTGTGTTCAGGGTGATGAGCTGTGTTGCTTTTACGCCAAACATATTGTTTTGCATTGTTTCCAAAAAGTTGGATTTTGGTTTCATCTGAGCAGAGCACCTTCTTCCACATGTTTGGTGTCTCCCAGGGGCTTGTGGCAAACTGTAAACCAGACTTTTTATGGATATCTTTGAGAAATGGCTTTCTTCTTGCCACTCTTCCATAAAGGGCAGATTTGTGAAGTGTTGGACTGATTGTTGTCCTATGGACAGACTCTCCCACCTCAGCTGTAGATCTCTGCAGTTCATCCAGAGTGATCATGGTCCTCTTGGCTGCATCTCTGATCAGTCTTCTCTAGAGTTCAGCGAACGTGCTTGTAACGAGCACTGTACTGCTCAGATCCCCTGCGCTCGCATGGGCGCAGCCATCCGGATCCGTCCTCCTCACCCGACGGATCTGGATGCCTGCGCCCATCCGAGTGCAGGGGGTCCGATTAGTACAGTGCTCGTTACGAGCACGTTCGCTCAACTCTAGTCTTCTCCTTGTTTGAGATGAAAGTTTAGAGGGACGGCCGGGTCTTGGTAGATTTGCAGTGGTCTGATACTCCTTCCATTTCAATATGATCGCTTGCACAGTGCTCCTTGGGATGTTTAAAGCTTGGGAAATCTTTTGGTATCCAAATTCGGCTTTAAACTTCTCCACAACAGTATCAGGAGACTTGATTACACACAGCATTTCTCTTCATCAGTCATTTAGGACAACATTGGATCATTCAGAGATCCTCAATCAACTTCTGGAGTGAGTTTTCTGAACTGAAAGTAAATGGGTCGAATAATTTTGCACGCCCCACTTTTCAGTTTTATTATTACAAAAAAAAAAGTTTAAAATGATCCAATAAATTTCAATCCACTTCACAATTGTGACCCACTTGTTGATTCTTCACCAAAAATTTAAAATGTTCTATCTTTTTGTTTGAAGCCTGAAATGTGGCAAAAGGTTGAAAAGTTTCAGGGGGCCAAATACTTTCACAAGGCACTGTAACTACAGGCTTTTTTAATTTTGAATTTGCACCCCAGTCTGGAATACCTGTAGACAAATCCATACTTGTCTGCTCCCCGCTGCCCCACTCCAGCACTCTGTCTCTCATAACTGGTTTTGCAGTACCAGTCTGTAGACTTCTGTACGGACAGGGTCATGTGCGTCACTGCAGCCAATGACTGGCCTCAGCAGTGATGTGTCCCCAAGCAGCATGTCACTGTTGGGTTATGTGTCCCTTGGAAACATCACACCACAGAGACCAGTCATTGGTACGGAGTATTGTTTTTTTTTTTTTGCCCAAAGGTATTCCAGGCTGGGATGAAATAAAAAAGGATAAAAAAATCTAAGTTGGTCAACCCCTTTAATGGTCAGAGATGTTCTCACTGCTGGAAGCAGACATGAAGTACACATCTACTCTGCAGCACTAGAATTCTGTATTACATGGCGCCTACTGCCGTCAATGGGTGACCTTGTAATAGCCCACCTTCTAAGAACGTATAGTCACCATTAACCAAATTCCTTACAGACAATAAGAGGTTCTAAAATACATTACTATCAACTATGTCAGATATTTTAGGGACTTTACAAATTATTACTGCATCATGTGCAGGCAACAGTATTTCTGGAATAAATTAGGACAACTGCAACCATTCATATCATTGTATACTTCACCTACAAGCACTTAACGGGGTTGTTCCACAAAAATATCCTACATTTTTCGAACCAGCACTGGATATGACTACTAGTGTAATTGCACATCACTAAAAATTCAGTATAGCCAGTGAGCTATTCAATAAAATGTATCTGTATAGCACCACCTGTTGTCTGTTCCTTATTTCTATGTCCACCAAGCTGAGGTGGTTGCACATGCTCAGTTTAATACTTCAACTGGCACCAGCCACATCTACTACTAGAAGCTGCAGCAGAAAGGACATGGTCCCCCGAGCTCCCAGCTTGAAATAAATCTAGCAGAGCAATTGGAGCTATGAACGAGGAGCTCTCTGGATCCACGTGAGGTTCAGGGCTGGTTCTACTGTATGATGTCTGATTTGACCTTTAAATAAAGAATCCATGTTCAATGGAAGGATTCCCATCATTTCATCTTTTCCAGCTCATGACCAAAACTGTCAGTAGGAGACATGGCTGGAATTTTGGGAAGTTGTCAAGGAACCCATATGACACTCAAGGCCTTACGTGCAAAGTTCCTATAATTTAAGGTGGATATACTACTTAGATAGCTACTCCTTCTGACTGCTCATACGCACGCAAGCTCGGTCAAGCGTGCATGCATTATCATAGGTAGAGAACAAGACCTCCCCCCTCCCAAACCCCCACCCCGTATCTGCCATCAAGGGAGAGTAGGGAAACTCCCATATACATTAGGTGAGTGATCGGTTATGCCAGAATCTGTGGGTTTGGTTGACATTTGGCTCGTGTGTGGGCACCTTTGTTTAGGAGAGGACTTTGGGCATGGTTCTGCTGCTTCCGCAGATAAGTCACCGCAAAAAAAAAAAAAAATCCTCTCCATTCAAAGCAACATTTTTTGGACGTGCCTAGTACAATTTTGGCTAAATGTACAATGGCTAACTCACCAATGTCACCTCCTCCTTTCATTTCTCAATGAGGTGCCATTGTTTTTGCAATTCCTGTAGCATTGCTGATTAGCTTCTTTAACTATACGTGATTCACCAGGGTGGCATTCGTGGTGCCTGCCAATCCGCTGCTGGGTTAGGTTCTGCTAATGGGCTGATGACTAAGGAAACTGGAGAAACCAGATGGTGGGGATTTTGAAGTTGACAAGCCAGTACATTATTTGAGTGGAGCGTGAACTTCCATAATTTTTTTTCACCTCTATATATGGCAAAAATCAAGGGTATAAAAACTGAAGAGGGAATTCTGATAGCGTGAACATAGGTCTGAATACTTTGCCCTTGCTTACCTTTTGTACATAAAGTCCAATATCTTGTTAAGAGCAGCATTAGTCCTCCCTTTCCCTGCTTCCCCTCATTCCCGATACGAGCAGCACTAGAGACAAACAATCTGATCAGCATTTACCAGTCCACGGATAAGATGGTGCTGAAAACTAGTGACAAAATACATTTGTATAGGCCACACAAGTCAATCTTAGCACTTAAGCGTCTCACCCGACCCTTTGCTGAGCCACTAAAGTGTCAAGCCATGAGAGGAGGGGAAATTATTGCACAGAATAAAAGCATGTGTGCAGCTATCAGGGATTGTCTGAGACTTATAGGGGTTGGCCACCTTTTGGGTTTTTCTTGGTCAGACATACAAAAGGTAACCATATATGGTCCCAGCTCCTTCACTCCCCTGCCTTGCTCTGGTCCTCCATTGTAAACTTCTGCTTTAGCCAATGATTGGCAGCAGCAGTGACCTGACCTCCTTGTGTCACGTGACCGTGAGTGATGCAATGGGGTCAAGTCACTGCTGCAGCCAGTCATTGGCTGCAGAGGCGTCAGTGGATGTTTACAACCACAACAAGGCAGCCGTGGTAGGGAAGCGAAGATGCTGGGACACAGAGGCACAGGTAAGAAAGAAAAAAAACCCAAACGGTGGTCTACCCTTTTAAGGATTGGTGAGCTACCCTTAGATAGTCATCAATATCAGTTCAGGGGGCAACTCCCGGCTTGGTCAAATTGAATGGGAGCAGTGGTACTGTAACCAGGCACAGCCATTAAATACTGGACAGAGCTGTGTAGGTTCTGTGCCTGGTTCCAGCACTGGAGCTTCCCCGATCTGACATTTTTGACTATTCTAAGGGCAGATCATCAATACTTAAAGGGGATGTCAAACTTCATATATATATATATATATATATATATATATATATATATATATATATATATATTTTTTTTTTAAATCACCACCACCTTGGGACACAAACCTGCTCCGTGGATTCACAGCTGACACTGTGCTTCTGTCCGCATATATAAACTGCTGGTATAGATGGGGGTCACATGTATACCTGCGGAATGTGGACCCAGCAGTGATGTGCCGCTTGGGGACACGTTACCAGTGTGGCCAGTCATTGGCTGGAGCGGCACACGTGACCCCTGTCCATGGCAGAAGTTTATATACAGGGAGTGAAGCGCAATGAAGACAGTGGTGGACCTAATGAGCCGGAACCAAGCAAGGATGCTTCCCTCAACAGGTCCCATTGAGTGGGGTATTTAAAAACCTAAATGAAGTTGGACAACCCCTTTACGTCCCGCAGAAACTCTTTGAGACTAAGTCATAAGCCAGAATTACCATTGGACGGCTAGGAGTAAAAATCCTAATAAACCCACACAAAATTTATTTTAGAAACTTCCATTTTAATAAATTCCCCACGAGAATCTAATTGAACTGCAATAACCAGGAAGATCTGCAGGGCAAAAAGGCAAATTTAATGGTGAAAGGAGGATTTGAAGCCTCTGATAAAATTAGCTATAGAGTAACTGTCATATGGTCCAGGGAGGACAAGTTGCTCGGCCCACCCAACACTGCTGCCAAAAAGATGCATACGAATGGGTGACCTACTTTCACGTATTCTACTAGGGCCCAAAGAAAATGTACATTGAGCAAAAGACTATGCACATTATTTCAAACCCCATCAGAGAAGCTGGTCTATAAGGGCACATGCTATCTATGGCTTTGGGTTTAGAGGGACAAATTCAGCCAACCCTGAAAATTCAGATTTGAGATGAAGGTTTTCTCAAAATGGATGTCATTAGAGCTTGTAAGGGTATGTACAGTTTTGCAATCAATCCTATGCGCTGCATCTAAATGAAAACTGAAGCATCTCTGCAAATTGTACTGATTAAGGGTTGTGTATACAGCTCCTATACAGGTCAATCTGTCTCCATGGCAACAGACTACAAACAAACCATGTGTAGTCTGATCCTGCAGTCATATCCACCATCTAATAAATATACATTAGCAATTAAGGGACGGCTGGAAAAGTGTAGTCAGATTGTCTGTAGTCTGTTACCATGGAGACATAGTTACACAAAGAAACTACATACACAAGATGATTTGCTAGGTTACTTCATTACTCAATGACACATCCTGCAACTTTCTAATAAAATTTTAAAGGATCAGGTCCTCAGATTTTCAAGACTCCTGATTGCTGCCAGTGGATCAATTCCTATTGATATCCTGAGGCTGGAAAACTGTTCCGATCATGTCCTATTGACAGATGCATGAGAGCTCTAGGACACATTGTACTGGCCAGCTGGCACAAGTGCTTGGCTCTTCGTTGGGACAGGTCTCCAGCCTCTGGTAGCAAATATGAATTGTTACCATTCACTGACATTAAAGGGGCTGTGCAAGAAGGAAGGGGGGCTCCCTACTCTCCTCCAGGCCCGCGATGCTCCCCTGGGCTCCCTGGCTGTAAACATCCGGTTTGACATTGTCGCAGCCAATCACTGGCAGCGGTGGTGATCGGTTTCTCTTGCATCATGTCAAAATTTGTCATGCTTTAAGAGGACCTTTCACCAATTTTTACGTTATAAAAGCAATACCTCACACTGTAACCCATGTTCAGCAGATGCCATATCGCTAATTTTTTTTCATGATATTCCCCTCTGTAGCACCAGTGTGCCCCCCGTTCAGTTTTGGCACCCGGTATGCTAGTTAATAGCGTTGGTACAGGGAGGAGACGTCAGCTTTTCTCAGTGGGTGTCTTTCCTCCTGGCTGTGGCGCAGTCCAATTGCAGCGGTTAGCGTCATAGCCAGGGGAAAGGTGAGCTGTTTTTTCTCAATGGTTGTGATGCGATCCTCTGCAATCGGACCACGCCACATCCAGGAAGAAAGACGCCCAGTGAGAAAAGCGGACGTCTCCTCCTCCCTGTACCAATTCTATTAGTTAGCATACCAGGCGCCAAAACTAAACGGGGGGCATAGCGGCGCAACAGAGGAGCATATCATAAAAATAAATGGTGATATGACATCTACTGAACATGGGCTACAGTCTGAGGTATTGCTTTTATAAAGTAAAAACTGGTGAAAGGTCCTCTTTAAGGGGAGCTCGTCACCGCTGCAGCCATGTCAAACAGGATTTTTACAGCGAGGGAGCATTGCAGGCTTGGAGGAGAAGGAGCAGGGACCAACACTGGGAAGCAGGCCTCCCTTTAGGACTCATTCATATGACTGTATGGTCGCCGCGCCCATGTTACAGACAGCAAACAGCGGGTCTGCAATACATGGGCATCGGCTGTGTGCACTCCATGCTGTGAATGCGGACCCACTGACTTCAAAATATAGAACAAGTCATATCTTTTGCGATGCGGAGGCACAGATCGGAGGTCCACTGGAACACTCGGGAGACCTTCTATGGGCTTTTCATCTGTGCCTCCGCATCGCAAAAGATAGGACGTGCCCTATCTTTTTGCAGATCGTGGACCCATTCAAGTCAATGGGTCTGTGTCCACAGCACGGAGTTCATACAGCCTGTGTCTATGCATGGTGGGCTGCTATTTGTGGTCCGCAGCACGGGCATGGTAACCATACAGTCATGTGAATGAACCCTTACAGGTCTGGCCAAGTGGGGATGTTTGTGTCCCCCCCCCCCAACATACACATTCTTGCACAAACCCTTTAAAGGAAACCTGAGTATAACTAGAAAGTTTCATATTGTTTTCTTAAAACAATTACGCTTTATAATAAAATTAAAAAAACTCTTTAAAGACTATGGACACATTTGACACCTTTTTTTTAATGTTAGTGGTTACAGTGAGTGAATTAAAAAAAAAAAAAAGTTGTACCGTTTCTTTCTGCAGTCATTCCCTCACTCATTTTAAGACCCCCTGATATTCAGTATATAACCTGCCACTAGCTTCTGTATTTTCTCACGTGACCATGTCCTTCCCAGTAATATAATCTGGATCTGTGAGTCCAGGATGCTGCTTTCTTCCCTTGCAAACTGCCTTGCATGTGCTTTCCCCCTCATCTACAGCTGTTTGTCAACCGGCCTCCCTGGATCCTTCCCCTTTTTCCACTCTCTGATCTGCCATGTACAACCTGCTCCCCCTGCCTGCTGCTATCTCTAACACTGAGAAGGGAGGAGGAGAGCAAAGAGAGCAGTCAGAAGCAGGAGCAGAAGTCTGACAGATTCATGGCAGGTTTAGCAGCATCCAAGGCTCAGTGAAGGGCTTTTTTTTTAATAAAAAAATAAATTTTAAAAATTGCTTAAAGGGGGTTAGACCGCCATAACAACGTATCCCTTATCCTAGCCATCAGTTTAGTATCTGATCTTTTTGAATTAAGACTGCAGGAACCCCCAACCGATCACAAGAACAAGATGCCAGGGACCAGGGGTGACTGGAGCAGGTGGAAAGCACTTGAATGGAGCAGTAGGGGAGCATGTGTGCTGCCACTCAATTTAAAGGGGGTTCTCCCTCAGGATAGGTCATCAATATCAGATCAGTGGTGCTCAGACAACCCCGCTGATAAGGTGTATGAGGAGACTGTGCGCACAGTGTGCTTGTTCCTTCTCCCTTCCTGCACACCGTGCGTGCTGTCTCCTCATACAGCTGATCGGCGAGGATACTGTGTTTCGGACTACGGCCGATCTGATATTGATTGATCCTGAGGATAGGTCATCAATATTAAAAGACCAGAGAACCCCTTTAATTCAATGGCACTGGCCAGAGATAGCATGAATGGACAAGAATCATGCATCCATGACCACCACTCCAAGGACTCCAGTGTGATTCCAGTGATCAATGGGGATCCCAGCAGTCAGACCACCACTGATCAGATTCTTATCCCCTATCCAGTCTCGACAGTTGGACAATTAGAAAGAAAATTAATAAAAACATGCAAATGTGTCCACAGCCTTTACGCATAATCAACCACACCATCAGCAAAGTGGGAGGCTTTTCAGCACTGTTCACATTGGAAAGTTGGTTGAGCATTTTTTTGTTGTATTTTTGGGGGAATTGACATTGGGAGGAAATTCTGATGTTCAATGAGTTCGAGGAAGATGGACAAAGCGCAATCCTGCATTTTTTTTTTTACACCATTCACTATGGTTGTAGTGGGGAACTGCACTGAAATGTGAATTTTCAAGTATGGCTGGAGTTGTCCACTAGTAGCAAAAGCAAACACAGGAAAATATTGAAAAAATATTGGGTAGAACAATCTTAATATCATGCAGATGAAAAGGTAAAAATAAGAGATGTATAGAAAAAGGCTTACTTATCTTTATTTTAGGATTTTATTTGTTCCCTTCCTGCCCCAGAGTGACATCAGCACTGGATCAGCATCATCCACCTGTTTAACGGATCCCATCTGGTCAGAACTTCTGAGCGCAATCACGGCCTAACTACACTAAGGAATCGAGCTCTGAAGTTATGACCTGACTGGAGGAAGAAAAATAAAATCCTGAAATAAAATAAAGCTTGAAAAATATTTAACAAGGGAACATATGGAGTAAAAAAATAAAAATGATTGAATAAAAATGATTTAGTAGAACGGAAGTTAGCCACAATTTACTCCTTGGGTAAGTCTATACTCTATCCATAGTTATTTCAGTTCTCCCTGTAGGAAGTCTAATAAAGGATATTCTCACCCATTTTTTAAAGAGATTTTTTTCTGAAATTTCAAAATGACCACTTAATTTTCTAGCAAGGCCCTCTGTGGGTTTCTGTAAAAAGTGAAATTGGATAACATCTCTGTAGGCATATCAGGAATTTAAAGGAAATGTGTCACCAAAAATTTCATCTGCCAATTAAAACCAGATAGCAACATTTCAACTTTTTTTCTAACCGGTTTTTATTTTCCGATTACAGATTTATCCTATTTCCTGAACATGATTACGGGGCCGGCCATCTTCCCTGAACATGATAACGGGGCCGGCCATCTTTCCTGAACATGATAACGGGGCTGGCCATCTTTCCTGAACATGATTACGGGGCCGGCCATCTTTCCTGAACATGATTACGGGGCCGGCCATCTTTCCTGAACATGATTACGGGGCCGGCCATCTTTCCTGAACATGATTACGGGGCCGGCCATCTTTCCTGAACATGATTATGGGGCCGGCCATCTTTTCTAAACATTATTACTGGGGTGGCCATCTTTCCTAAACATGATTACGGGGGCAGCCATCTTTCCTAAACATTATTACTGGGGTGGCCATCTTTCCTGAACATGATTACGGGGGCGGCCATCTTTCCTAAACATTATTACTGGGGTGGCCATCTTTCCTAAAAAGGATTACGGGGGCAGCCATCTAGCCTGAGCTGTTCTTATCATTTAGAAAGCATCAATAAAATTGCTTTACGGCAGCACCATGGTCCATAGACATAATGGTCAGGAGGCCATTTCTAGGCATGCTCTGTGACCTGTGCAGAGGTCAGGAGGGAGTAGATGAGCTGTGATATCACCTATTGTGAATTGTGGATCCTGTCTTATCTGTCCATAGGGGTGATAACATTATAGACAGCATTAGAATGACAGATAAGCAGATAACTGCTGGAGATGAGCGAATTTCATAATTAGAAATTTGTTTCCGCTTTTAGTGGTAAAAGCAGAATTGATTCCGTTACCATGGGCCATAAAGCAGTTCTATGACGGAATGCCTTTAGAGACATTCCGTTATTCATTCCGTCATAAAAGAAGTCTATGGCCTGCATAACGGATCCGTCTGATCCGTCCTGCATAACAAACTAGACGGATCCGTTATGCAGGCCATAGACTTCTATTATGACGGAATGAATAACGGAATGTCTCTAAAGGCATTCCGTCATAGAATTGCGTTATGGTCCATGGTAAAGGTGGTAAAGTTTTTTCGCACATCACTAATAACTACAGTAAAGTAATCTGTACAGACCAAGAAGTGGCACCAATTATTAGGCCAGGGCAAAACTGCAGAAATTTATTCTTTTTGTAATATAAATATTGACATGGAAAATTAAAAATAACTGCCACAAAATCTTTAAAAATATGTTAAGCAAATATGTTAGGCATAAAAATGTAATTTAAACAAAAGGTGATATTCTGATGACACATTCCCTTTAAAGGGGTTTGTCCAGCGGATTAAGATTTTATGAAGAAAAACTGGTTCAGAACAATGCAAAATAACACCTTATCAATCCCCTACCGCTCCCATCCCTCCCCTGCTCAGCTCATCAGTGACCAGGATATGGGATAAAGTGTCCGAGTTGCGGGGGTCCGAGGACTCACGCATGTCCATTGCTCCATTCAAACAGAGGAACTCTGGTCCCCCTTCTAGTGATCAGAGGGGGACCTAGTGGTTGGAGTCACGCAGATCAGACATTTATCCCCTATCCTGTAGGACAACCCCTATAAGCCACCCACTGGCAGAGTGGTCATTCCCAGTGTAACAAGAGGGACATGGAAGAGACTGATGGAATTTGTCAAGTGTCAAAACAGAAGCCAGTGAAATCATTTTACATTGTTCCGAGCCCAATTTAAAAAGTTTTATCCTGCCGGACAACTCCTAAAATTAGTAACGTTAACTATCTTGCTTTTACGATAGTTCTCAGTCTGAAACCGATACAGGGGAAAGTTACTGCATTGGCCAAAGTCTAGATCTTCTCCAGAGTTCTGGAGGGCATTTAAAAAAAAAGTGGAGAATATACAAATTTATAAATGACTTTCGACTGAAGGTATGAAGTAAAGTTGAGTACGGCATTACCTGTCAACTCCATGACAGACAGCTGAAGCCATCTCCCACATCTTTAGGACATCTCACAATGGGATCTGACGATGGTCAAAAACGTTGAGCTGCTGTGACATCACTGCCCCTGTGTAAATATCTACCGACCCACAAACAGTACATTCAGCTAGCCTATCACAAACAGGACATTCATTTAGAGAATCGCATTCCTCATAACCTTCTTCAGGTTCAAACAGAGCATACATCGTCTACTATAAAACATCAGACCCATCATGTTCAGATACATGCATGTCTTTATATAATAGCTGCATAACCTCATTTATTTTATGGAATGGATTTGGTAAAGACATATCTCCAATGCTACCAATTTTTTTGAGGTCAATAGACCAACTTCCCACTAATGACAGCAAATGCCAACCAATATATGACCGAGATCTATCAAACTGTTCCCCTTGATCTCCATTTACTACCATCTAAGCCATCAATGGAGAAGAAAACAAAAACTGGGGTTTTCAGAAGGGTTGGCATTTGGGTTGTGTAGAGGTACATCCAAAGTTGTTTCGCAAAAAACTTTAACACTGTACAGAGTTCCCGCTCCATACAGTATTAGAATGTATTAGCGCAGATGAGCCGAAGTTATTACTTTGCGGAGTTGTGCAAGACTTAGTGTAATAATTTCGGAAATTACTGTAAAAAAACCTTGGTACCTCGGTCATCCCTATTTATGACTTATGTCACCAAGATGATTTCCGTGGTCTATACGTAAAGGCTATATATATATATATATATATATATATATATATATATATATATATACACACACACACACCTTCAGGACATTTTTAATGATTGCACTTTACTCATTTTGGGCTAAAAATAATTTTTTAAATTTGTCTTTGCTAAAGTTTTTCAGAGGTTTTTGTGATACAGTTCAAAATCAGTCTTTTTTCAGACTGTCCCTCCTGAGTCAGCTGACAGGTCATGTGAAGCCTCATTGTTGATCTCCTGACCTCATGTACACACATTTAAGCCATATTCGTATTAGCTTGATAAGAGTTTAGCTATAATGAGTGTTTATGAGGTCAGGAAATCAGAGATAAGGCTTCACATGAGCTAAAAGGAATGAGAAGTTGATATTCTGCAAGCAAACTGATTGTTAACCAAACGTGTCACAAAAACTGCTGAAAAATTCTAATAAAGAAAAATAGAAAATGATTTTGAGACCAAAATGAGTAAAATAAAATTAAAAAAATAGCCCAAAGGTGCCCACAGCCTTTAAAGGGTTTCTGTCACCAGTTTTTTCGGTATGAATCAGGCTGACATTAGAGATGTGCTAATGTCACCTGATTCCAAATATATATGTGTTTTATTTACTGGTGCCCCCATTTTTATATAAAATGAACTTTTATTTTATGCAAATAAGGCTCCTAGGTGCAAGGGGCGTTACCTCTGCTCCTAGAGGCTCTGTTGATTGACAGGACCAGGCAGAGAAGAAACGCTCCATTCACCATAGCTTTCAAAGACCTTCAATGATGTCATGACCATGTGATCAGTCACATGGTTTAGGAGGAGACAGGATGTTTGTGTGATTCTAACCATGTGACTGATCACATGGTCATGACATCATTGAAGGTCCTTGAAAGCTATGGTGAATGTAGTGTTTCTTCTCTGCCTGGTCCTGTCAATCAACAGAGCCTCTAGGAGCAGAGGTAACGCCCCCTTGCACCTAGAAGCCTTATTAGCATAAAATAAAAGTTCATTTTATATAAAAATGGGGGCACCAGTAAATAAAACACATATATATTTGGAATCAGGTGACATTAGCACATCTCTAATGTCAGCCTGATTCATACCGAAAAAACTGGTGACAGAAACCCTTTAAAGTGACTCTCCAGTAAGGAGTTTAAAACTTATATTAACCCCATAACTGTTTTGCCAGAGTGGAGCTGCAGCAGTGGGAAAAGTAGCTAACTGGAGGGGGAGGGCTGCTTTAGATGCTGCTACCTCCTGAACGGTAGCAGCTAGAAACATGCAACTGGTCTTGTATGAAAGCTGACAGTCCAGGCTTTCATAAAATACCAAATGACAGCAATATGTTCAGGACAGAGAAAGATACCACTGATAGAAATCGGGATGCTGTGAATGCAGCTGAAAATGAAAGTAAAAATAGGTTTTACTCGCGATTATTCCTGCCTTGAATTCTAACAGTGATTTCTCCTCTGTTGGACTTTAGCTGACATTTTGGTCTTGTTTGAAAGCCAGTCTGTGTCAGCTTTCAGACAAGACCAGTTGCAGGTTTCTAGCTGCTACCATTGAGGAGATATCTCCATCTAAATCAGCTCCCCCTCTAGTTAGCTAATTTTCACACTGCCCGAGCTGGACTTGGGCAAAACAGTTAGGTGGTTAAACTCATCACTTATAAGGGATGAGTACAAGCGGCTTGGTTGCTTTTTAACTTTGCTTTATTAGGGCAGAGCTGTGATCTGTGACTACAGATTAGCTATAGTGCTTACAGGGATTCTGAGACACACCCCATCCCACCTTTGGTTGATGTTGCTTCCCTCTCCCTCCCCCTGCAGCTCTGCCTCCTCAGACTGGCTGATGTATATGAACATAAGCCCATCCCCAGTTCACCAGGAAGGCAGTGGATGGAGAGCAGATTTCCAGCAAGGCAAGAACGACTATAAAGTAAAAAAAAAAAAAAAAACACTTAACCACTGGTGCAAAAAAGATTACTAGGTTCTTGCCACACACATACAGAGGCAAATGAGGCTTGTAAGAAGGGAAGCCATCACTCTCACCTCAAAGTTTTCGGACATTAAATAAGGGCATTAAGACAGTCTCCATGGTACATACTCTGCTCCCAGACTATGGCAAGAAACCGTTGAGTCAAACTTTTAGCACAACCTAAAGTGTCTCATTACACCCAATTAAAAAAAATATGCTAATTAATAATGAATAAGAACATTTAAGACAAACAACATTTTGGACCATCTGTTTATTCGTTTTCAAAATTACATTTCCAGGAAAAAGAAATTAAACATTTACAAGAAGGTGTTATTTGGTATCTGATGTGAATCAGAAGGTTCCTCTGACAGTGTTTTCTGATGCTGCCTTACGTTGACTTATTCTCCATATAAAAAAAACATAGACGGACACTTATGAAAAGTGGTTTAACCACTCAGGAGAACACCTGAAGGTGCTTTGAAATCCCCCCCCAAAAAATAGACAACAGGGATGCCTTTCCGCTGAAGCCCAGTTTTCATAAATGCCCATTCAAGTTCCTCTGCCAACACAATTTTGGACACTTAAAAACCCATACAAAGCAATTCTCCCCAATTATCTGGCTAAAAGGACTAAAAGTCAAGATGGGATGTGAGGAAGCGTGATGTTTTATCAAAAAAAAAAAAAAAGGACTTCGGACAAAGTCAACATAAGCTGCAAAAGGAAGTCGTATCAGCTTCTTTCGAAGGTTACGAAAAACCAAAGAGAGGCTGAAAACCAGTGGAGTAGGACATTACAAAAACCTGTCAGATCAATTCGTGCTTTTTAAAAAAGGTTGCAGACAAGACAAAAAAAAAAAAACAGGAAAAATAAAATCAACAATGAATTCACACAAATCTTCACAAACGAAGAGAATTATCAGAAACATATCCGGAAAAGAAAAAAAAAAAATTCTGGCGTAAAACGTAAAGCACACGACTACTCTGCCCGTTATTCAACTATTTTCATACATTTTAAACATAACAAATAGTTATATACAGCGCTATCTGACTTTATAGCGAGTCCATTTACAATAGAAACATATTTACAAGCAGTTTTCGACTGCATTGCTACCAGAAGTGTCCATGGTGCAAGGCACTGCATGTCTCTGGCAGTGGAGGGATTACATGTCGAGTGGGTTCTAAAAACCATACAGCTTTTGCGTATTTCGCACCCTAGAGGTGCCGCCGGTAAATTTACAAACTGAAATCGTGTGAGCTCAGTGGAGAACTTCGATTTAAAGCAAAAACAAACGGATATTTTTTCCATTTTGAAGCACGCAACGCTAAAAGGCTGTAAGGTTGCGCGCTAGTACGTACGTAACGCAACTCGACCCGCCACACTAGATCCTCACAGGTCTTGCCAGACGAGGAGCAAAGCTGTAAAAGCCCAAAAAGTCTAAATGTAGCTTCAGGCGATGGTTACAAAATAAGTAAAATGTGCTCTGTTTTGGAAGGTTTGCCTCGGAAAAGAGTAATTTAGCAAGAAAATTGTATCGACAAAATGTACGAAGTTGGGAAATGTTAAATAATGTAAGGTCTGCTGGGAAAAAAAAGGCTTACCACGATTAGCTTCGATCTTTGAAAAATCATGCTTTAATAGATGCTGAAATTCAAAAGCAACGCAAGTGGAAGAGGCATTTCTTAGGCCAAATCCTCAAAAAAAAAAGCCCTCAGGGGCTTGACCAAAAAGAAGCTTTTAAGCGGGGGCGGGACCAGTTATGGACAAATTGGTGGTTTATTCCTACAGTAAAAGCTAAAACAATCTGAAAAATGAAAGACAGCAGGTACAGTCCTCAAGTCTGGCAAAATCTTATATTTTTTTACTGATTGTATTAGAGCCTACTCAGGTGCTTTCTACTACAATGCCACGGCACTGCCACTGTGTACCAATCTACCGTGCCAGGAAGGATCTACACACTGCAGTCAACTGACCAGTAACTAGACGGTCGTCAATATTAATTGGCAGAGGTTTCATTAAATCTATGCAGTCTATATAATAGCTTAGGCCGGCTGAGTGTAAAGGACAAACCATAGTAGAGGCAGCCGGCGGGTTACTATCTCTGACTACTGCGCCAAGAGAAGGAGACCAAACTTATTGCACCGTAGACGTCAATGGATGTTCATATTACAATTATACTACTCTTCTGTTCAGCCACTTAGAAGGTCCACCCTGGCAAATAATATAATCTGCATTCTAATTTTTAATTTAAATTATGTAAAAGTCGAATAGCTGAAAAATCGGCAACTCTGAAAATAATTTCTTACAAAAAACCAGTGACAGTAGATCCATGCAAAGTAAGAACTTGCGTCTTCCCAGCACCTACAGTATAGCCTAATCCTCCAACTACGGCTACATACGGTATGTGAAAACACACAAGGTGCGATAGCTTTACCAAATGTAGGTCAAGCTGCAACTTTTTTTTTTGTTTTTTTTTTTTGTTTTATTAAACTATTAAATTGCAAAAAAAAGGGGAAAAAAAGTGAATTATTACACCTCTACTGAAATTGATTAACTGGTTACGGACTTTGCTTCATGGTTGCGGATGCTTCATACCATGACATTACGTGGACAGTTGCTGAGTGTACACAACTTTGCACAGAGAGGGAAGAAATATATATATATGTCCATAGTTGATGAACTTTACATAGTTACTGCACATCTGGGGGGCTGGTTGTCTTTGCGTTTTCCTGTCGCTGTTAGGAATCAGTCCTTTAGTGTTCTTTAATGACCAGTTTGCAACCAATCAGAACTCAGGATCTGGAAGCATTAGGTCCGTGTGAGGCCATTAAAGAAGGGAGGGTCTCAGCCCATCAGTACGTTGGTTTGGCAACAGGTATCTAAGTGTGGTTATAATCCACCTTCCTCAAACAATTCTAGAACTGTAAAACAAGAAAATGCCATATTGCAATAGGTATTTATAAAAAAATTTTTAAAAAAGTATGAAAAACAGATTCAGTTAGATACAGAAGACACTTGCGTATTATTACATGAGCAGCCAAGCCATAGGTCGGCGGGATGGTTGCATTAATCAGTAGCACAAGGTATGTACTTCCAGAGTGCATGTACCCTACCAACTTAGCAATAATGGCATTTGACCCGTTATCCAGGGGATAAAACATATATATAAGGAAGGAACAAAGAACATTTTATACTATCCCAATCTGGCAAGTTTCCATGAGTGCTGAATCCCCACAAAAGAGTGCTTTGTTGAGAAAATCCTCAAATGTGTTTGCATGATTACATTGATGTTAAAGCCCAACAGAGGGTCTAAACTGAGGTTCTTTATTACACCTGACATTTTTACAAAATCGAAAAATCAACTTAACCGATGCCACTAAAAGTAATCAGATCAATAGTAGGTAATCAATATGGTATTTTCATCTGGGACATTCATGGCATATCGCTAGGATAGGCCATCATTGTCAGGTGTGGGTCCCACTTCTGGACCCGCTCCTATCACCAGAACGGGACCCCTGAAGTGAACAGAGAGCAGCCACCCTACATTCACGGCTATGAGAGTTTGTAAAGAGCCAAGAGCTCACTCAGCTATTTTTTGGAACTGCCTCGGGGACCGAGAACATGCCGCGAGCTCCTTCAATTGGGGGGGGCTGCGTTCTCTAGATAGGAACAGGTCCCAGAAATAGGACCCTAGCAATATGCAATGCCCCAGATAGGCCAATTGCTGGTAACCTCAGCACTCAAACCAGCAGGACAGGAGAAGAAAACAGTCATACAGCCTTCAACATCAAACAACTCACTATTAAAGGTGACCTGGCCTAGAGAATGAATGGACAAGGTGAGATTACTGCAGATACACACAATAATGTCTTACCTGTGAAGGACCTGTGTTTGTGAAGACATCATCCTTGCTTTCTTCTGTATTTTTATCAACTGGGACCCATTCTCCATATACCTTATCAGACTCCTTCTTCCGGTGCTGAGAACCAGAGGACACTGGGAATTCCTTAGTCAAAGTTACCTGGTTTTTAGGAGCTGGTTTCAGGCTGGGATTCTGTTAAGAAAATAAAAATAAATCAGTTATAAAGTAGACATATAATTATAGACGATAAATCATAATTAACTATTACTGCACCAGTTTTGACCATATGTAGGAGGAGCTAATCAGACCTGTGGCAAAGACACTGCCTCTGATAAGAACATAATGAAAGAAACAGCTAAGGAAGCCCAGTGCTACTTGTAAATACACTGGTAATCCCACTCGCAGTAAGCCCCAGCGGCATCAAAACAAAGGTGCTGTACAATATAGAATTTGTTGTAATCTATGGTGGCATCATCACATATAGGTAATTTTCTGTGTTTTTGTTTTTTTTTTCCCCCAAGCTCGGAAATGTAAAGTATAAGCTTAAACTAGGCAAACCGACAATCTTAATGATCACGAATATCAGAGAGGTGGGGGCCCAAAACACAGAACGTCAGACAGCAGGATTACAGCAGCTATGTTCCCATTGAAGTGAAAGGTGTTAAATTTGGACAATTTTCATGAGGGATCCCATCCATACCTTTAAGGGTATCTGTATACTGGTTCCGCACCTAAAACTACTAGTTTTAGTTTAGGGCTCATGCACATGACCGAGCCATGTTTGCGGTCCATAAATTGTGTTTCTGCAAAACACGGATGCTGCCCGTGTCGCCCATAATAGAAATGTCTATTCTTGTCCGCATGGCCCCGAGGAACGGAGCAACGGATGCGGACAACACACAGTGTGCCGTCAGCATTTTTTGCGGCCGCATTGAGGTGACTGTGTCCGCATCCAAGCCACAAAATATGCGGCTCAGATATGGAACCAAAAAACGTTTGTGTACATGAGTCCTTAAATCACAGATTTTGTTGCAGTTATTCTGCAGATCTCACCGTTTGTATAACAAAAAGTGAAATCTGCACCAACAATAGACAGGCCGCAGATTTAATAATCAGCACGACAGGTCAATTTCCACATAATCTCATTTGCTCTACCTGCAGATTTCGTGAAGGTTTGACCCTATGCACTGCATTTTCAATGAAAATTTTTTTTATGCTATTGATCACCACCTTCCCGTATTGATTTATCATTACTTAAAGAACTCCCGCAAAAATTTTTATTCTCTGACCTGTTAGAAAGGTGCATGATATAATCTGTAGTGAATGTCATTTTCTTATCAGTGACTGTTTCTGTGAGTAAAAACCTCTCTTCTTATTGTAGCTGGGTCATGTGACCAACTCCCTGACCTCCAACTGACCCAGGACAGGAAGCCAGTAACTGCTCTATTGATTCCTATGAGACTGAAAGAGAGGCTCCCATAGGAATACATAGAGAATTAGACTTCCTGTCCACATAAGTCTCTGTGTGAGTTGGTGAGTCTAATTGCTAGTCACATGACACAGATAAGAAACTTCAGGATTATATACGTCAAAAATACAGACACTGGTAAGAAAATGACATTCACTACAGATTACATCATGTACATTTCTAGCAGGACATGGAATACATTTTTTGCGGGAGTTCTTCTTTAATAGATACTACAGTAATTTTACAATGAACAAGTACTCACCAGTAAACTAAAGGAAATTGGTTTGTGTTCACTGACTTTAAATGGATGATTATAAAAAGGTCGGTCTTCTTCCTCGTCATCGGAATCGTGAGGTTTATTTACAATCACATCATCTTCTTTACTCTGAGCAATTTGTTTGCATTTCTTTGAAGGAAAAAAAGAATAAACGTTAACTTAATCGGAAAAAAGTCACAATTTAGATTAACTTCTAACATTGAGGATTCCACACAAAAAAAAAAAAAAAAAAAAAAACGGCCATAACGCAGAGTACAATAAATGCAAATGGGGTAAAAAAAAAAAAACACCATTTCCAAACAGCAGAAAATATGCCAACACATTTTAGGGCACGCCATATAGGTCACAATATTTTCATCTGTCACAGTGGATTTACAGGCAAAAAAAAATTAGTCTACAACCAGTAAATGTTCTAGCCTTTACTAACCTCAGTAAGTTCCTGTATGGTCACACCATACGTCCGATGGGTAATCTTGTCATCCATTGGTGCAGCGGGTGTCATAACAGGCTTTAAGCTTGGTGGTAAAGGAACACCTGCCTTAGCACACATGGCGGCTGCGTTGGCTTTGGCTATCTCCAGAAGCTGGGCTTTGTCTGAAAAGGCAATTAGCACATATTTTAGCAAGTACTCTAGAAAGTACCTCTTATCTACAAACTTAGTTTTTCTTATCAGTCTAGAAAATTTATGTTAAAAATTAGAATTTCCGAACTTCTACTCATTTTTCATATTGAAACTGTACAAATTACTTTCTCACTTGTATCAATAAGGGACACAGAAGACCATGAGGATGAAGATGGGGGCAAGTATGCTGGGCCCAGGGTATAAATGCTCTGTCCTTCCACTTCACCATCCCACACTTCACTCCTCCACCACTCTCCAGTCTTTCCATCCTCCTCAATCACCTCCCAGTCTGGGCTTTCTCTTTATTCCCCTGGAGCTTGCGCTAAATAACCCCCCTCCACCACCACCAGGGCCAGCCAGTGTGCTCCCCGCGGTTGCATCCCTTCTGAGGCAGCCACTACACCATTGGGTATGCCCGTCTTAGTTCTTCCCGCCCTACATTCCGGTTGAAAGTCCTGCCAGTTGGCCGCACTCCAACTCGAGGCCCCAGCTTTTACTAGGCTGCATCCACTGTGTCCACCACACTCACCCCATCTTCATCATCTGGGTCTTATGGGGCCCCCCCAAAAAAGGGATTTTACAGGTAGAGCACAAAATAAAATCCTATATTTATATTGCAGCATAATACCAATACGAAGGAGCTCACCTACTGAAAGGGGTTGTCTGAGATTTAAACGTCTTTTCTCGTCATCTGAGAAGCAGAAGGACTTCTTATCTCTGCCCTCATTATAAACACTCAAACATTAATCCTGGTCTTACTGATAAGAATGTGGCTTAAATAAGTGTTTAAGACCTCTTAGCAGTTTAGAGATGAGGGTTATTCGATGACCAGCACAAAGTGAAAGTACCAGTCACACAGTTAGAAAATCAGTTAACACTTTGTGACAGAACTGCTCAATATTTTTAAATTAAAAATATGATTTTTAGCAAAAAATGGGTGAAATGCAATCTTAAAAATTGCCTCCAAAGGAGTACATAGCATTTAAATCCAGTTCTACATACTTCTCAAAGTGGACAATCTAGACTGGCCAACTTATAGATTTTGTGCAAACACTTCTCTACTGTGAAGAGAGACTGGACATTCCCATTGGTTAGAACAATAGCAACTAATTTATAGAACATTTAGCAATTATATAATAGAATACAGTTTTGGAACATGTTTTACCAGTTATATGCAAAGAAATAAAACTGGTCACAAATTGTACCTCCCTAACATATTTTATTACTGGGGATAGTTTCATGCAAAGGCAAAGCAGAACATATTGACCAATGTACATGCCGCCCACCACTGACATAATGACCACAAGAAGAAGCTGCAGAGGAGGTTCCTACTAACACAGGAAACCAAAGGTAAGCTTGTCTATTCTTGCTATATGAGCATACGTATATGGTGGTAGACCTTCACGGAGCGTCACAGAGTTTCCAAAATACCATTAATATTTCAAACATTAGATCAGTGGGGGTCTGAGTTGAGCGCCAAGACAGCCACTGATCGCTAGAATGACGAGAGAGAAGCCCTTGCATATCGCACTCTTCTCGCAGCAGAGGACGAGATTGAGATGGGCCCATAGACTTCTACTGAACCAGTCTCCTGCAGCAAAGAGTGCAACTTTCTCCTCCTTCTAGCGATTGGAGGGGGTCTCAACATATGAAAAATCTTTTTGAAAACTCAGTGACCCTTTAACGGGGTTGAACCAAGATTGACAAATCACCTATTGACAGGTCTGATAGCTGGGGTCCCCACCAATCTTGAGTCCCCAGCACTCTCTCAGTCCCATAGATTTTGAAAAGTGTGTGCCCATGGATGGCCGTTTCTCCATTCAGAATGGGGACACAAGACAGCAGTGGGACCCCAGAGATAAGTGTATCTTGGGACAACAAATTTACATATAGCAAATCCTGCTTCACCATTCTCTACCTTTAGCACAGTGGCATTAGACTTGTATGAGAAACTGTTTGCAGGGACATGCTGCCTGAATACACTAAAAAAAGACAAACTGTTGAAAGTATGCCAACTGCAGAGGAGGAAAAGGAGGTTGACAGTAGTCAAGCCATTGTAACCTAGGGAATTTATAAAGTAAAAACACAGATTTATTTTTTTAAGCTATATGGTCAGAAAACGTATTTACCAAGATCTGTGAGACGTTTTGGGGATCTGACAGAGTCCAAAGACTTATCCCTAGATCTTGATCGCTTTCGCCGTATGGGAGACCTGCTGAAACTCTTCCTTCTTACAGGTGATCTTGAACGTCTCCTCCTCACTGGAGATTTGCACACGCTTCCTCTCCGGCCAGGAGATCTTGACTTTTTCCGTCTTGGAGGTGTTCGACTTTTTCGCCTTTGTTTGATGCTGTAGTAGTCTTTAGAAGAATCTTTAGAGCTAGACCTTTTTCTTCTCTTTTCATCGCTTTTCTTGTCTCTTGATGAAGATCGTGATTTCCTCTTACGTGACACCTCACTCTGTGAAGGACTCCGAGATCGATCAGACTTCGATTGTTTGCCTGTTGGTGATTTTGATGATGGAGATTTAGATTTGGACCTCCTTTTTCTGGCAGCAGGAGAACTGGAGCGCTTCCTTTGAGAAACAGACCGTGAACGTCTTCTGCGTGAGGCAGATGTGGAACGGGAGCGTTTTTTTCTCGTTACAGATGGGGAGTGGGAGCGTCTTTTGTGAGATGACAAAGATGGGGACGGAGATCGTCTTCTGCGTGATACAGCAGGTGAAGGAGAGCGTCTCCTGCGTGATTGAGCAGGTGAAGGAGAGCGTCTCCTGCGTGATGCAAGAGGTGAAGGAGAGCGTCTCCTGCGAGATGCAGAGGGTGAGCGGGACCGCCTCCTGCGAGTGACAGAAGGCGAGCGGGACCGTCTCCTTCGAGTGACAGAGGTTGAGCGGGATCGTCTCCTCCGAGTGGCAGTGGGTGAGCGGGAGCGTCTCTTGCGAGTGGCTGAGGGTGAGCGGGAACGCCTCTTGCGAGTGGCTGAGGGTGAGCGGGACCGCCTCCTGCGAGTGGCTGAGGGTGAGCGGGACCGCCTCCTGCGAGTGGCTGAGGGTGAGCGGGACCGCCTCCTGCGAGTGGCTGAGGGTGAGCGGGACCGCCTCTTGCGAGTGGCTGAGAGGGACCGTCTCCTGCGAGTGGCTGGTGGTGAAGGTGTGCGTCTCCTGCGAGTTGCAGGTGAAGGGGAGCTTTTCTTACGCGTTGCAGAAGATGAACGCCTCCTGCGGGACAATGAATGTGATCTTCTCTTACTGGTTACTGAAGGTGACCGAGACCTCTTAAGAACCTCAGGTGAGCGAGAATGCCTTTGCCGAGACCGAGAATGTAAGCGCCTCCAAGACGATGACCGAGAGCGCTTTATAGGAGACACTGAGGAGGAGCGAGAACGCAGTCTACGTCCCCTGGATGCTGACCTTGAGGATCTTTTATGCACCACAGATGTGGATTCCTTCCTCTTTACTACAGGAGATTGTCTGTTGCTTTCATTAGAAGCTGACCGAGACTTGGTTCTCCTTGATCTTGCCAAAGACTTAGAATGTGACTTCTCTGTCCGTGTCACAGATTTAGAGCGAGAACGCTTATTTTGTGAGGTTGATTTAGATGTAGATTGCTTTCTGTCTATGGATCGTGAACGCGAATGTTCATGTCTGCTTTTCACTTCTGAAATGGGATCTGTCTTTGTACATACAGACTTGGGTTGTTGACATTCAGCATTTGTCAAGGACATTGGTGGTGAACTTTTCCCAGTGGTTTCCAGAAAAACTTCACCTTGCACCAAAGGCAAAACTCTTGAAGCTTCAGATTCCGAGTTATTCTCCAACTCATGAGACGAAGAGAACTGTTCAGCATTGGTGTCAGGAATATTTGTTAATGGAGGGGTTTGTTCTGTATCGTTTTCATCCCTGGAAACTATATCTGCTGGGATCTCGGAATCTAAAACTGGCTGTACAACAGTTTGCTCATTTTCTGCTAAAGGCTGAGCAGTATGAAGGTGCTCATCAGTTGAAGACTGGGAAGAACTATGATCCTCTTGGGTGCAATCAACAACTGCAGATGGAACTGAAGGTTCTTGCTGAGTATCTGAAATAAACTCTTGCTCTGTTGAAGGAATCTCTTTTATAGAACATTCAGAAGATACTTCCTTTACAAAATTAAACTCATCATTAACCGTTTGATTGGAAGGCTCACATTTCCGTGGGATCTCATGTATATTCTGGCTTTCAATGTTACCATCATTTTCCCCAGAGTCCACTGAAGGCAGATCTAGAACTTTGTATGTTTCATGATGGCTAACAGTTGACTCATATTCAGGTAGGTCTTTTCCAGTAGGTTCTGTTGGTTGGTTCTGCAAGACAGTGGGTTGATCAGAATCATAGGGCAATAACTCAGGCGGTGCATGAAAATCTAAAGAACCTTGTTCAGTAGAATAGTCTGAAGTACTAAGAAAAGAGTTTGCAGGTTGCTCAGAATCATAAGGCAGAAGTTCAGGAGGTGGCTGCGAGTTGAATGAAACTGGCTCAGATGTAGGTTCAGAACACACATCCTCTGGCTGATCAGAATCATAAGGCAAAAGGTCTGGTGGAGTAGATGTAAAATTGTTATCAGTTTTAATACATTCACCAGAGTTCTCAGGTTCATGCTTGATACATTCAACAGACAAGTCCGAGGTTTGGTTTGAAGTCATACACTGTAGTTTATCTTGGTTTAAGCATGGCAAATCTGTTGGAAATGAAGTATTTTCAGTAGACAATGGTTTTTCAACAGACCCATCAAATTCTTGAGATTGGAAAGCATCAATGCTTGGAGAGTCACCAGTTGTAATAGTTTGGTCAAACCTTTGGTTGATTTTGGTAGAATCTTCTGGTTGTGTGCTTTGGTCAGCATTTGTCGAAAGCTCTGGCAGAACACTATTAGGACAATCAGACAGTTGTTCTGAAGGGGATGCAGAACCGCTATCTTGAGAATCATGCAGCACGACTGGGTCTGAATTGGGAGGTTTTTCTAAGAGCTCATCAACTTGAGTTGTAACCAATTTTTCAGGAAGATCACAACCAAAAGCAGCTTTACTTTCTTCTGAGTGAGAATGCCGAGGGATCGTTTCTTGTTCAGGTATGTCTGGTAAAGGCATGATGGGATCTTCGTCTTGCAAATTTATGATGGTATTTGATACAACAGTAACACACAAGTTTTTGACTGGGTGGCTAATTGCATCAGCAGAAGGGTGTTCAGATTCTGTAAATGGTACATGACTAGCATTAAGGCATTGCTCATTTGTGTGTGGTATAGGTGGACTTAGAACATCTTCTTGAGGTTGAACTGGTATATTATATGCTTTTTCTTGCACTTGTTCTGAACTGATGAAGTCTTTATGTGGTTGGGAATCTTCCTTAACAGGATAAAGTTCTTTTGATTGGGCATGCTCATCTGTTAAACACTGTTCACCAAGAAGCTGGTGACTGGTGGTAACACAAGATGAATCGAACTTTGGCTCATTAGAACTACATGAATCAGAAGGCTTGTTGTCAGTGATGACTAACGAGTCATCATGATGAACTGTGTGAGAACTGCAAAGCTGGGAAGGGCTTGAAGAGGTCTCCAATTGAGATCCTGAAGGAGTTTCTACAAGCTGCCTTTCTGTCCAGGAACATTCTTCTGCAGCTGACTCCTTGGGAATAAAGCTGCTTTCTGAAGCTTTTAGAAGATCTGGGCTAGGAACCTCTTGCACAGTTGATTCACTGGACTGAGAATAATCAACTATTTCATCTTGTTTCTTGGCTATAGCTGATGTAATAGCGTATTCTTGCACTTGGGAAAAATCATTTTTGACATCTGAACTATCAGAGCAGGGGGAGTCTGAATTTATTTGAGTGCATGTCACGGCTGCCTGTGTCAGAATATGGATCGAGTCAGAATGATCTTCCGGTTTTTCAGCAAGGCTGCAGGTGTTTTGAGTCAAGGCAGGACTTATTGGTTGAGAAGTCTGGCTGTGCTCTGTGTCCGGTTCAACCAGCTGTTGGCGATCTGGGCTAGCATATGGTTCAACCAGCTGTGGAAGGTCTGGGCTTGCATAAGGTTCCACAAGATGAGGATGCTCTGGACTGGAATAGAGTTCTACTAATGGGCGGTGCTGTGGGCTAGGGTAGGGTTCAACCAACTGGGGATGTACTGGACTTGTATAGGGTTCCACCAACTGAGGATGGTCAGGGCTTGAATATGGTTCAACAAGCTGTGGCTTTTCTGGACTAACACAGCGTTCAGTCTGATGGGGGAGGTCAAGGCTAGGATTCAGTACCACTTGCTGAGAATGGTCAGGAGGACAAGTTTCACCTACACGGACGTCAGAAATACTGTGAGAATTAATTTCCTGTGTGGTGTCAGAATTAACAGAGGTTTCATTCTGTAATATGTTATCGTGGCTGGCGTAAGTAGCAACCCATTCGGTAGAGACAGATTTTGAACACTCTTCCTCCATCACCATATGATCAGAACTATTATATGATTCAGCCTTTAGGCTGTCAGTCATTGAGTCTGTTACAGCAATTAGAGGCTGATCACGGACTTCGTTGGGTTCACCACATGCCGTTTGTATGGGACTGGATTGTGATTCAACAGAAAAGTTACTAGAGTTGGCATGGGGTTCAAACTGTAAGGAAGTGTCCGAATTTTTATGGCAATCAATCAACTCTTCTTGTGTAGGGTTTGACTCCACAGATTCAGAAGGGACAGAGTAATCAGAACTCTCAAAGGAAGCACTATTAAGATGAGATTCCATGACTGTTTCTACTTGTGGAGGGTTAATTAACACATTTGTTTCTGCGTCTTGATGTATCCGTAGGTCACCTTTGTCTAGCGAGAGGTTTTTTTCACTCAACTCAGCTGACTGAGTGTTTTCTATACAATCTACTGGCAATTGCTGCACAGAGGATAACGTTTCTTCCATTTTAAAATTCTGCGAAGTATTAACATTAGGCTCCAATGATGACTCCTGTACAAAAGTGCAAGAATCAGATTCTTCTTGATGTTTAGAGGATACATCAGGTTCTCCAAAATGTGACTCTTCAACTGACTCTTCAGGTGCCAAAGACATATAAGCTTGTGTAGCAACATAATCAGACATTTGATTTTGTGCTTCTGTTGCCACGTCTGGCATATGTATTGTAGCAGCAACATCAGGTACTGGCAACTGTGCAGCAACATCAGGTAATGGAATTCCTGCAGCAACATCAGGGACATATGTGGAACTTGCAACTGGCACCAATGCTTCAGCAGCTACGTCAGGCATCATATTATGCTCTTCAGAAGTTAAGTCATGTTCAGGAGGTACCTGAGCTTCAGCTACCATGTCAAACCCAGGCACTTGTGCTTCAGCAGCTAAATCTGATCCAGGGACTTGGGCTTCAGCGGCTAGGTCAGAACCTGGAACTTGAGCTTCAAGTGCAAGGTCTGAGCCTGGGACTTGAGCTTCTGGTGCCAAGTCAGCCCTTTGCATGTGTGCTCCGGCTGTAAGATCAGGCACAGCCCACTGTGCTGTTGCTGCCAAGTCTGGCACTGCCCACTGTGCTCCAGCAGTCATATTAGCCATGGCCCACTGAGATCCTGCAGTAAGATCAGGCACAGCCCATTGTGTTCCAGCAGTCAAGTCAGGCACTGCCCATTGTGCTCCAGTGGCTACATCTGGTACACCCCATTGTGTGCCAGCACCAAGATCGGGCATAGACCACTGTGCTCCAACAGTCAAATCATGCATAGGCCAATGTGAACCAGCTGTTAGATCAGACATAGGCCACTGGGCAGCAGTTCCTAGGTCTGTCATAGACCATTGGGTTCCTGCAGCAATGTCAGGTACAGACCATTGTGCTCCAGACATATCTGGTACATGCCATTGGTTTGCAGTGGTCAAGTCAGGAACAGACAACTGTGTTTCAGCAGCTAAGCTAGACATAGAAAGCGGTTCTGCAGGAGGTACGCTTGGCATAGGAATTTGACTTGCTGCAGACATACTAGGTAGAGGTACATCAGCCAGATTAGGAACCGGGATCTGCCCAATATTGCTCATGTTAGACATAGAAGCCTGTGTTCTAGCAGAAAATATTGAAAACTGTGATCTATTTGTTGCAGTAGGTAAAGTAGGTTCCTTAGACAACTTTCCAGTTGATCCTTGTGATTTGGCTTGGGATAACTGTTTCTGAATAAGAGACTTTAATCCAATGCTGTGCTTGAAACCTGCTGGTTTTGACTGGGCACTTTTTTTCTGTGTTGGTGGTAGCAGAAGCGGTTGTGGGGAGGCTGACTTGCGTTTACTTAGAGGAGACTTATCTTTCTGTTTGTTTTGTGATCGTGACCTTCGCCTACGACTAGGTGACAATGATTTTCTTTTCTTAGTTGATAGAGAAGGTCTAGATGTGGATCTAGAGCGACGTCTGGAGGTTGAAAGAGAACGCGAACGACGCCATCTTCCACGAGATCTTGAACGATGCCATCGTGACCGCGATCTTGATTGACTTCGTGCAGCTGGAGATCTTGAGAAAGAACGCCTCTTATTTCTTGAACGGGAACGCCTTCCTGGAGAAGCAGATCTTGAACTGGAATGGGAACGTTTCCTGTGTAATGAAGGTTTTGAGCGGGAAAAGCGTTTCCAAGATGCAGATACTGATCGTGAGCGACTTCTTGAGGACGATTTAGAGCGTGATTTTCTTCTCCGGTTTGAAGATTTGGACCGCGATCGCTTTCTAGAACTGGATGTTTTAGAGTGTAAATTTTTTCTTGATTGTGATTTACTACGTGACCTCTCTTTCTTTTCTGGAGTCTTAGACTTTTTTCGGGTTTTTGATGTAGAACGTGATTTCCTCTGCTTTCCTGAAGATTTAGAACCCCCAATCTTCTCTGATGATTTTGATCTGGAGCGCTTTCTTTTTCCTGACAACTTCGAAGTAGATCGTTTTTTCTTGCCCTTGGATTGTGAGCGTCTCTTACGTTCTCTTGATCGGGAACGCTTTTTTCTGTCAGACTTCGAGTGTGAGCTTTTCTTTCTGGCTGTTGACTCCGACCTCTTTTTTCGCGATGAAGATTTAGAATGTGAGCGTCGCCTTCGCGACTTTGAACGTGAACGAGAGGCATGCCCTCTGTCTACAGAAGGTGTTCGACTGTCTTGAGCTACAGATCTTGACCTGTACTGCCGCTGCTTGACTCCCAATTTAGATGCAACATTAGAAATATGGGGAAATGAGTGCTTGGCACTTGAACCAGTGTGAGAGTCATCTGCTGCCTGGAGGTTTTCAGGCTGTGAGCCATCTTTTTCAGAAAGCTGCCTGGACTGATTGTCTGATTGGGAGGATTCTGTAACAGAAGAGCAGGACTTAGAAGGCTCTACACCAATCTCAGTTGTTTGTTGAGTAGTTCGTAGTTCTGAAGTCTTCATACGAGACCTTGACGTATCTGATGCTGACAATGTGGTGTTACGCATAACAGAGGCAGATGTGTTAACTTTAGAAGATTCTACATCAGATGAATCTTCAGATGTGCTACAAAGCTGAGATACACCAAGAGTCTTAAAGGTTTTGCTAAATTTGAATTGAACTGGCACAGAAGAAACAGAAAGCCTCCCTGTCTCTTGCAATAAGGGCTTAGGTGACAACTTTGGATCTTCTATGGAGATACTTGGTCTTAAATCACAAGTAGGTTCAGCATTTGCACTTTGCTCTGGCGTTTGTAATTCAGGCTCCTTAGTTAATGACTTATTTGAACCTTCTTCCTCAAGATTCATCCTTTCATCAATTTTGGGTATGACTTTTTGTTGTATATGAAAACTTCGGCTACTTTCTGGAGTACAAGATTTAACTCTATTTTCTTGGCTGTTGCAGTCATCACTTATAGCCAAATCTTTTGACAATGAAACAGACTGATTGTGCTTAGTAACAGAGTCTCTCTGTGGAATACAATTAGCAGAACAATGTTCATCAGTCTCTGTATTTGCAACTGTGTGTTCAAAGTTTTGAGTTGAATTATTTTCTTGATTCTTCTGGTCAACTTTCTCAAGGCTCCTATCAGAACTCTGAGATGCACTGAAGCACTGTTTTTCACTTAGGGAAGCAGTTAAGGAATTATGTTCTGTTGCATAAGTTGTTTTTTCTAAATGACAAATGACTTCAGGGACACTGCTTGGCATACCGTTAGCAGAACTCTCCAACCGGGTACCATCAAATTTGTCCACAACTTGTTTTATGCAGCTTTCACTCGAATTGTTAAAAGGGGAAGGTTTTGAAACTACTTTACATTCATCAGAGTAGGATTCTGCATTAATAGTGTTTGAAAGCACTTCATCGGGTCTTTGGATTTCCATTTTATCTTCTGTTGAGTCAGTTAAAGACTTCTCATTACATGAAGTAACCAACGTGCAATCAGTAGTCTCTTCAGACAATATTTCGCCGATTTTAGTGGATGAACATGGCAATTTGCTAGGATGGGCTTGAGAAGTCAAGTTTGTAATATTTGAACCATCTGAAGTGGTTAGCTCTTTGGATCTTGAGACCTCAGTATCATCTACATTTAATGGAGCTGGAATATTCTGTGGGGCACTTTTAGAAGCAGAATTTTCTTCCATGCTAGAATATTCACTTTGATTGAGAACATTTAGCTTCTCTACTTCAGAAGGAGAGGTGGTCAAAGGTGTAATCTTGTAAGTCGACGATCCTGGCAAGTTATTAGATTCCACAGCTTGACAAGTACTAGCGAGATCTTCATGGATGTGCATGCTGGACACACTCTGCTTATTTTCTTTCATTAGCTTTACTTCTATAGTCTTGCTCTCAACAGGGTGTGATACGTCAGATTCAACCGATTCCTTGAAATTATAATCATTTGACACAAGTTCCTTAGATGTAGAATTGTCTAGTAAATCACTTTGAGCAACAAAGTTGGGGTCACTTTTTTCTGCTTCACTGGATATACGAATGTCATGACTTGAACTCGGTTTTGCAGGGCTGGAAATACTGTGCTCAGCACTAAGAGTATCTTGAACAATTTTTAACTCGATTCTTTGCAAATGATCTTCAGACTGACTAGATTCCACAATATCTTTTTTAGATTCATGACTCATATTTGAAATATCGTAATCCATGGTTGGCGACTTGAAATTAGGAGTGCTTTTCTGGTGGGAAAAGTCATCATTTAACAAATTTGTAGATTTGTCTTCCTCAGTGTGCTTCCAACTACCAGGGAACATAGTGCTTGGACTATCATGTCCTGGGAAATTTTGGCTTTCATTTGAAACTAAGCTATTGATTACAATATTTTCCTGCTTCTTATATAACAGTTCCTTATTTGAGATCATTGGAGAAACATACAACTTTCCTTCAGCAATAGTATGGTCAGTTGTTGAAGAGCTCGGCGAAGATTCCATTTGATTTTCGGCATTTTTCATACATGTTGACAAAGGAGCCGTAATTGGTAATGTTAAGTCTGGAGATTTGGTTATAGCAGGTGAATTTTCTATTGCATTTATATAGGTTTTGCATATAGAATCCAAATCTTTTTTTGCAAATTCTAGTTCATCTTCCATATTAGGCTTAATGTGACATGAGGAACTGGTTAGATCTTGAACTTCTAAGGGAGCAACCATGGACCTCTCAGACTTAATACGTTCTGTGGACTCCATGTTACAAGAGCTTTCCATCTGTGAGAGTCCATGGAACTGGCCAAAGTCTACAGAAGAACTCAGAGTCCCATCTCCTGCACTACTGCCTAAAGTCTTTTGCTCAGGTGTATCAACCATTAGATCTACCACCTTTGTGTTCTCCACCTCGGATGCTTCTTCAGGGAACTTAACTATATTTACAAGTTCCACCGGTTGTTCCATGCAATTAGTCTCTATAGGTGTAAAAGAGATCTCCTCAATATCCATGTCACATTCTGTAGAATTAGTCTGGTCAGTTGGAGATTTCAAGTGATCATCCCCCACAGATATGATTGATGAACTATGCACATTATGTGCTGCTAAAGACTCTGAAGGCTCGATTTCTATACCATTATCATTGCATGGTATGGGTGAACTGATTTTAGATTGGGATGCACTGTTATTTGGTTCAGTCAGTAAAGTTGAACTCCTATCAGGCAATTTCATTTCAACTTGCTTTTCTACTGTAGATAAATTTGGACCAACTGATTCAACAATTGATGTAGAAATGGAAAGTTGATTTTCATCTAATGACATTGTTCCAGGGATTCTTTGTTCAGTAGATGTGGCTTGCAATGCAGGTTCACTTTCCACAGATTTTGAGTTCAAAGGGACAGACCTAGATCTTGATCTTTCATTTTTTCCTTTCGACCTTGATCTTCTTTCCAAAGAAGTGCTTGACATCTTGTCATCTCTTGACTGGACTTTACTGGCACTTGACAGCAAAGTGGATTGCTCTCCTCTTGCAGCTGATGTAGATCTAGACTTTCTTTTAGCTACCGAAGATTGTGACTTTTGTCCCTGTATACCTGAACTAGGCCTCCTAGAGTCTGAACCAGTTCTTGACCTGCGCCTTCTGGAAACAGAAGCAGTCCTCGACCTGCGCTTTCTGGAGGCAGACCTCGACCTGCGCCTTCTGGAAGCCGACCTTGATGTGCGCCTTCTGGAAGCCGACCGCGACCTGCGCCTTCTGGAAGCCGACCGTGACCTGCGCCTTCTGGAAGCCGACCGTGACCTGCGCCTTCTGGAGACCGAGGGAGACCTCGACCTGCGCCTTCTGGAAACCGAGGGAGACCTCGACCTGCGCCTTCTGGACACCGAGGGAGACCTCGACCTGCGCCTTCTGGACACCGAGGGAGACCTCGACCTGCGCCTTCTGGACACCGAGGGAGACCTCGACCTGCGCCTTCTGGACACCGAGGGAGACCTCGACCTGCGCCTTCTGGACACCGAGGGAGACCTCGACCTGCGCCTTCTGGACACCGAGGGAGACCTCGACCTGCGCCTTCTAGACACCGAGGCAGACCTCGACCTGCGCCTTCTAGACACCGAGGCAGACCTCGACCTGCGCCTTCTAGACACCGAAGCAGACCTCGACCTGCGTCTTCTAGACACCGAGGCAGACCTCGACCTGCGTCTTCTGGACACAGAGGCAGACCTCGACCTGCGCCTTCTGGACACCGAGGTAGACCTCAACCTTCGTCTTCGAGAGACCGACGGAGACCTTGACTTCTGCCTTCTGGAAACTGAAGGAGACCTTGACCTGCGCCTTCTCAAAGCGGAGACAGATCTTGACTTGCGTCTTCTGGAATCTGAACCAGTTCTGGATCTGTGTCTTCTGGAAGCTGCACCCGATCTGGACCTACGTTTTTGGGCAGCTGATCGAGACCTTGATCTATGTCTGACAGGGGAGGATGTTTTTGACTTTTGCCTCCTACGAGGAGATGCAGACTTAGATTTCCGTTTCCTTGAAGGTGAACTAGACTTTGGGGGAGTCCTAACGGCAGATCTTGATTTTCGTCTACTTGCCGATCTTGAACGATGCCTATGTTTGCGGCTGGTTGATCTTGACTTTCTTCTATTTGCGGATCGAGATGTTGACCTTATTCTTTTAGCGCTGGATCTTGTCCTTGAATAATGTCCCTTTTCAGATGATCTGGATCTTGACCGACGTTTCTTTGCCAAGGATCTTGATCGGGACCTTCGCCTTCTTTCAATTGACACAGACCTTTGTCTGATTTTTATTGACTTAGACCACCAACTCCGTATTGGCGATTTAGAATACCGTGCCGGAGTGCTAGACTTTGATCGTCTTCGTCTAACTGGAGATTTTGATCTCCGTCTCTGACCAAATGAGCTGGATCGTGACCTTCGTCTTCGTACGATGGAGCTAGAACGTGATCTCTGCCTTGATTTTAAATTAGCTTGTTTCTTTGGCACCTTTGTCAAGGACTTGGACCTCGATTTTTCTCTTACTAATGATTTCGACCTTGATCGTGATTTTTCTCTTGCTTTCGACAGATTTTCAACAGCCGATTTTGACTGTGGCTCCAACGGTATTGATGAAATATTGCCAGACTGTTTAAGAGGATCTTCACTTGTTTCAGAACCTAATCTACTCCCCAACTCAACAGTTTTTTCTTCTGAAAGAACTAAGACTGGCTGGGGCAGCGATATTTCATTTTGGAGGGCCGCAGCAGTTTCACAGTTTGTATGTGGTTTTTCATTATGTTCATCACTACATTTCAGGTTTTCAATATTTTGCTGACAATCAACGGCCGGCTCTTTCGACAGTTCTGTCATTTCAACTTCACAGATCGTAAGATTATTAGAAGAAACTGAAGAATGCATTTCATTTGGACATTTCGGACCAAAGAATCCAGAATCCATATCTGACTGAGGCCTAGCAGGATGCTCTTTCACTGAATCCACAGTTTGATCTTGACCACTCACTGAAGGCAGTGTATCTACATTCTCTTCCATTTGGGATGGCAAAGTATTTAATGTGGTATGATCGCTCGGAGATGAAATGACTGGTCTCCAAGCAGACTTTGATTCTGAACTGGCATTCTCTTGGTCCTCAACGCTTGAAGTAGACTTTGACCTCTTCTCATTTTTCTCTTTTTTCTTTTTCTTTTTTTTCTTTTTGCTTTTGTGTTTTTTGTGCTTTTTTGACTTCTTCTTTGATGAATCCTTTTTTCCATCATCATCTGAGCTTAGGTCTGTAGTTTTCAAGTCTTTCGATTCACTTTCTTTTTCTACGGATATAAAGAAAATATTTCAAAATATAAAACTACTGAGAGGTGAAGAAAATCAATAATTCAAAATCTGTGGTACTTTAAATGGGTTGTCCGAGATTAGCAATACTATACAAGTCCTCACCGATAGTCTCTGTTTACAAGACTGCAGCGCCAACAAGACGTCAACAACTTGTGACTGCTGCATCCAACCACTGGCCTCAACAGGCCAGCGATGGGTTACAGCAGCCATGACATAAGCACTGCAGTCCTGTAAACAAAAACTGTCAAGGAGGACTGGAAAGGTGGGCAATTCAACAGGTGGGTAAGGCCTATTTTGCTGTATCCCAATTTCTATTAACCTCTTACAACCCCTTTAAGCGTGATTAACTAGCGTAATTTGTAGCTAATGCGTACAAATTACAAGATGCATACGTATTAGCATACAGATTAGAAGTTGCATACGCTACTACTCGAAAATTGCTCCCGAGTACGCTCAGCAGAGCATGCTCGCTCATCTCTAATGTTACCCCTTCAACCCCGGGCCTGTTTTCACCTTCCTGACCAGACCATTTTTTGCAAATCTGACATGTGTCACTTTATGTGGTAATAACTTTGGAACGCTTTTACTTATCCAGGCCATTCTGAGACTGTTTTCTCGTCACATATTGTGCTTCACGACCGTAGTAAATTTGTGGCAAAAAAATGAAATAATTGTTAAAAAAAAAAATACCAAATTTACCAAAAATTTTAAAAAATTAGCAAATTTCCACATTTCAATTTCTCTACTTTCAAAAGACATAGTAATACCTCCATAAATAATTATTTTACATTCCCCATATGTCTACTTTATGTTGGCATCATTTTATAAATGTCATTTTACTTTTTTAGGAAGTTAGAGGGCTTAGAAGCCATTTTTCAAAACCATTTTTTTTGAGCACCAATTCAGTTATAAAGTGATTTTGAGTGGCTTACGTAATGGAAACCACCCATAAATGATCCCATTTTAGAAACTACACCCCTCAAATTATAAAAAACTGCTGTTACAAACTGTGTTAACCCTTGAGGTGTTCCACAAGAATTAATGGAAAATGGAGGTGAAATTTCAAAATTTCACTTTTTTGGTAGATTATGTTAATTTTTTTCTTGCAACACAGCAAGGGTTAACAGCATAATAAACCTCAATATACATTACTCTGAATCTGCGGTTTACAGAAATACCCCATATGTGGTGGTAAACGTCTATGGGTTTGTGGCAGTGGTCAGAAGGAAAGGAGCGCCATACGGATTTTGGAGGTAGATTTTGCTAGAATAGTTTTTAGGCACCATATTGTAATTGAGAGACCCTGATGTACCCCTACAGTGGAAACCCTCAAAAAGTGACCCCATTTTGGAAACTACACCCTTCAAAGAATATATTAAGGGGGGTACTGGCCACTTTGACCCCCTAAGCGTTTTACGGAATTTGGAAACACTTGGCTGTGAAAATGAAAAGTTTCATTTCTTCCAATAAAATTTTTCATTTTCACAAGGGGTAACAGGAGAAAAGCACCCCATAATTTGTTCCCCATTTTCTCCTGAATATGGCAACACCCCATATGTGGTGGTAAACTGCTGTGGGGGCACATGGCAGGACTCAGAACAGAAGGAGCGCCATATGGATTTTGCAACACAGATTTTGATGGATTGGTTTGCGGGTGCCATTAATTTTAATTTTTTTGAGTTATTGTCTTATGTGGGGGGCTCATTTTTTGCGGGATGAGGTGACGTTTTCATTGGTACGATTTTGGGGTACATAAGACTTTTTGATTGCTTGGTATTACACTTTTTGTGAGTCAAGGTGAAGAAAAATAGCTGTTTTGGCATAGTATTTAAAAAAAATATTTTTTTTACAGCATTCACCTGGGGGGCCATCTCATGTGAAATTTTTATAGAGCAGGTTGTTACGGACACGGTGATACCCAATATGCCTAACATTTTTATTTTTGGAAAGTTTTACACATTAGATGCATTTTTGAACAGAATAAAATCTTTTTTTTTGTGTTGCTATATTTTGAGAGCCATATTTTTTTTTATTTTTCTGGCAATTGTCTTAGGTAGGGTCTCTTTTTTGCGGGACAAGATGACGGTTTGATTGGTACCATTTTGAGGTACATACGCTTTTTTTTGATTGCCTGCTATAACACTTTTTGTAAGGGAAGATGACCAAAAAAATGGCTGTTTTGGCACCTTTTTTTTTTTTTTTTTTTTACTGCGGTCACCTGGCAGCGTGGATGAGGTGATATTTTTATAGAGCCAGTCGATACGGACGATACCTAATATGTCTATTTTTATTTTGTTTCCCTATTTACAATTTTTTTTTATATATTATTTTGTGAAAAGGACGCTTTTTTTGGAACTTGAAACTTTTTTTTGTAAAACTCATTTTTTTCACTTTTTTTTACACTTTTTTTACACTTTTTTAACTTTTGGGGGTCTGATCCCCTTTACAATGCATTACAATACTTCTGTATTGTAATGCATTGGCTGTAAGTGTATTTCTCAGTGTAATACACTTAGGCCCCATTCAGACGACCATGAAACACGGTCGTCTAAATGGGGCCTTACAGCCTTCTGCCTTTGAGATCCAGGGGGCTGGATCTTACAGGCTTCCGTAGATAGCAGCCAGATGCCTAAGGAAGGCATCCGGCTGCTATCTAAGCCATCGGGTCCCCGTCACAGCAGCGCCCACTACGGCGCTGGTCGGGAAGAGGACATTCAACATTGAGGTCACATGTTTTTTGTTTAACCGAAGTGTCACTCTGACTCATGGAGCAGTGGGTAAGCCACGAAGTATAATACCCAACAAAGCCAGGCGAGCTGCACCACTAAGCTCCAGGGCCTCTTCGGCTAGGGAAATGCCTTCAATCTTTCCAGATGGGTCAAAACCTTTAAGGGGCTGTTCAGATGGTGTTTTTTTTAGCAGCCTCAATTTGTTGCAGATTTCATGTGGAAACCACCTCCCAATGGGTCATGACCATAGTTAGATTCTTTGTGCAATCCCAGCAATAAACTACGAATGCATCAACAGCAGCACAGCCTCACACTGAAAACAAAGGGAGGTGGTTTCCACAAGGCCCCCTAAGCAGCTATTTGGTATGGAAACTACAACAAATTGAGCCTGCAAAAAGAAAAAAAAAATCCACCTTAGCGGCTCCTTAAACGGTCAAGCTGCAAGATAAAATACTGACTTGTCAAAATGAGGTCACCAAACAGATATGCAGCTAAACAAATTAGTGTGTTTTTTTATCTTTATATGCTCTGTGGCATGGGGGCTGATTGGGGGTCATTCACATTGGGGTCTGACCTGAGGTCTAATGAAAAATATTTTTTTTCTTATTGTCCTCCTTTAAAGCCTAGGTGCGTCTTATAGGACGAAAAATACGGTAAGTTAAAGGGGTTGTCCCACGAAAAATATTCTACAGTTTTCAAACCAGCACCTGGATCTGAATACTTTTGTAATTGCATGTCATTAAAAATTTTTTATAGTTACTGAGTTATTCAATAAAATGAATCTGTATAGGACCACTTAATTTCTTATTTCTTTGACCTATTCACTGAGCAGGCCGCACATGCTAAGTTTCAACTTTTAACTGTCTCCTGACCTGTGATAGGGAGAGCTGAGACACGCCTCTTGAGCTGTGATAGGGAGAGAACAGACACACCTCCTGAGCTGTGATAGGGAGAGAACAGACACACCTCCTGAGCTGTGATAGGGAGAGAACAGACACACCTCCTGAGCTGTGATAGGGAGAGAACAGACACACCTCCTGAGCTGTGATAGGGAGAGAACAGACACCTCCTGAGCTGTGATAGGGAGAGAACAGACACACCTCCTGAGCTGTGATAGGGAGAGAACAGACACACCTCCTGAGCTGTGATAGGGAGAGCATAGACACGCCTCCTGAGCTGCAGCAGAAAACACTCCCCTTTTGCTGTCAGCTTGACAAATCTAGCAGAGCAATGAATGGGGAGATCTCTGGATCCATGTGAGGTACAGGGCTGGTTCTAGCTTTGTTAAAAACAGGTTGTCATGTACTATATCATGTCTGATTTTCATTTTTTACATTATTCGTGGGATAACCCCTTTAACCTTCACCAACTGTCGAATGAACACGTCATCTGAAAGCTGTTCCAAAAAGAAAAGCTCTGTCGAGCGTGCATGTGTTCTCAACCAGTTGGGCAGACATTCATCTAATGTATATGGGTACCTTAAAGGGAACCTGTCATCTCCGAAACACCCCCTGAACTAGAGTAAGCGTTGTATAGTGTAAGTGATGCTGAATCCGAATATGTAATTTATATCTTTATTCTCACTTCCGTTCCGACGTTGTGCTCCCACAAACCAGCAGTAAAATGCACTCACTGGACTCCGGTGCTCACTCACATAATGGAGACGACTCAAAGAAGAGTCCTCTCAATGTATTTTACTGCTGGTTTGTGGAAGCACAGCGTCGGAACGGAAGTGAGTATGAAGATAAAACTTACATATTCTGATTCAGCATCACTTACACTATACAACACTTACTCTAGTTCAGGGGGTGTTTCGGAGATGACAGGTTCCCTTTAAAGGGGGTGGGCCATTATGTGTGTATTGCTGGGATATAGACCGTTATTAACCCATTGGCTACAAAGTCTAATGGATAAGTATACCTAATCTATGTATTCTGTATTGATTGCTTACTTGCAGCCTGGTGCTCCAGTACCAAGATGCCACTGATGTAGTGTCAAGTGACAGTCTATGGAGGTCACCAATAGATGAATACCACAGATGGACTGCGCATGTGCTAGCTCCCCTGTGAGTCTGCTGTGATCGCCAAAAGATAAAGGGTCAATGAGCTTTCAAAAATTGGTATCAGAGACTTATAAAAGGTTTTGATTGGTGGTCTGAGAATACCGAGACCCCACTGATCGCTAGAACGAGGAGAGAGAAACACTCATTTAGAGCATTTTCTATAAAGCAGTAGTGTAAATCTCCAGTAGTGAGGAAAGAAAGTCTATAAGCCTGTATCGATTCCATCTCCCGCAGCAAGGAGAGCGAGCACAGCAAGGGAGCTTCTCGCCTCTTTTAGTGATTGCTGATGTTTTCTGCATTCAGACCGCCACTGACCAAAACCTTTTGACATTTTGAAAGTTCAGTGACCATTTAATATAACTGGAATACCCCTTTAACCCACCAGGATGTACCCGTACGACATGATGGTTAAGGGGATGTATGGAGCAAGCTCGTACATGGAGCTAAATCCATACACAGCGGATGCTGGCAATTAAATACCATCTGTGACCACAGGATCTGTGGCGTTAGACAGAGGAGACTCCCTCTGTCCTCTGATTGGAGCCCACACGTCAAAATCTCAGAGCTCTGATCAGTTGCCATAATAGCCTGGGGCCTTGTGAAGGTTCCCAAGCCTGAAAAGCAGTGCCCCAAGCACAGCCTGACAGGCAGACACCAAAAATCCCAAAGATTGCAACAGTATACAACTGCAGTCTACGGGATAAGCATCAAAAGATTGCATGTTCGAGTCTAAAGGGACTAAAGCTTCAGTAATAAAAAATAAAAGAAAGTTTAAAAAATAAAAACACAAATATAAAAAAATTCAGATCACTCCCTTTCCCAAATCTTACATAAAAAAAATAAACAAACAGAAAAAAAATTAAACCTAATGGGTATCGCCACATCCAAAAGTGTCCAAACTATTAAAATATGAAAATATATAACGTGTGCTGAATGCTGTAACAGGGGAAAAAAAACTAAAATAGATTTGTTTTTGTTTTTTCTGTCAAAACGATGTAACGGTTTGATAAAAAGTATAACATTTAAGAGTATGAATTTGATGTAGGCAAATATGGTACCAAGAAACCAAGTTAGGCTAAGTTCACCAAATCTGACATAGTGGGATAGGGCCGCAAACTGACTGACGGACAGAAAGCTGGAACTTAGGCCAGAAAGCGCCTGGAGTGCAACCTTATCGGGCTATGCCGGAAACGGTGAACTCCAGAAGTCCGCTCCTCTTCCGGATCTCACATAGCATATGTGAATTAGCAAACCTCAGCGATCCCCCACCGCTCCCGTTCAACTACGTCCTGGGCCCCTCCTTCAAACACAGGAAATGAGCGCTCAGCTACTTACTGTCTGAGGCTGGTCATAGAGATGGCCAGTGAATTTCTGAGCAGCCATTTGCTGTCTGTTGAGAGAGACCAAGAGACCGCCAGAGAGGGGGGTCCATTGGATAATAGAGCCTACACAGCGCCAAGGGCTTCTTTATGAGCATACACCATGACAGTGTGAAGATAAATAAATTTAAAAAAAAAAAAAAAAAAAAAAAAAAAACACTGGCTGCCAAAGAATACGTGTGACTACTCTTATGGGCGCACCAACGGGTAAAAAACATTCATTACCTGGATTCTCTGCCTCCACAACTTCCATGGGCTTCGACTCTGTGTCTTCAGTGACCGGCTGACCGCTCCCTTCATTCTGGGTAGCGACCGATGATCCTTCAGAAGCATCTTCTGTCCCTGGGACGGCGAGTTCACCATTAGGAGAGCTGTCCATGTTTTCACTAAGGAAACGAGAAGAAAACCATTTACCAAAACAGGCCAAATAGCCCCTGAAAATAAACGGTCAGGCCTCTATGATAAAGGGTGATAAGTGCCCCCCTCAGTGGGTCCACACAGTGCAGCCCCCAACTATCTGGACACAAAAATGCTTGCCTGTGTTTGGGTGCCCACATGTAATTTCCATGTCGGAGAGGACATCTCCAAGGAAGGGATGGGCAGGTACTCTTGGAGCACCATATAGCCATCTCTGTGTCCTAGTATATATATGAGACTGGGGAGCCTCGACCCATTTGGCACTCCGGGAAGCAGTATATGATGTAGAGGTGGCCTCTAGGAATGTGGGGGTCTGCACAGTAGTTTCTAAAAGCTGTGAAATGCTAGGCTGTCACCCCAGCAGCTGCTAGTGTCCACCATAGGGTGGACCCAGCACTCCGCTATGACAGAGCAGGACTTAAAGGGTTTCTGTCACCAGTTTTGGGCATATAAAACAGGATGACATTTGCAATGTGCAAATGTCACCTGATGCCCAAACTGGTGATAATTTTTTTACTGGTGCCCCCGTTTTTGAAATAAATCATCTTTTGTTGTATGCAAATGAAGCTTACTAGGTGCAAGGGGCGGTTACCTCGCACCTAGTAAGCTCCGTTTGCCCACGCCTACCTTCACTTGATTGACAGGGCCAGGCAGCTTGTTGGATCCTCTGCCGGCCCTGTGCTCCATTCAAATCCCGCGCCTGCGCCCTGCGGAATAAAAGCGGCGCAGGCGCAGTGAGCGGCGCTGGCCGCCGGGCTCCCGGCTACCTCACTGCGCCGATGACGTCAGAGTACACATGACGTCATCGGCGCAGGCGCAGTGAGGTAGCCGGGAGCCCGGCGGCCAGCGCCGCTCACTGCGCCTGCGCCGCTTTTATTCCGCAGGGCGCAGGCGCGGGATTTGAATGGAGCACAGGGCCGGCAGAGGATCCAACAAGCTGCCTGGCCCTGTCAATCAAGTGAAGGTAGGCGTGGGCAAACGGAGCTTACTAGGTGCGAGGTAACCGCCCCTTGCACCTAGTAAGCTTCATTTGCATACAACAAAAGATGATTTATTTCAAAAACGGGGGCACCAGTAAAAAAATTATCACCAGTTTGGGCATCAGGTGACATTTGCACATTGCAAATGTCATCCTGTTTTATATGCCCAAAACTGGTGACAGAAACCCTTTAAAGGCTATGTACACCTTTGGAGACATTTATTATTATTGTACTCATCTGGAGCTAAAAAAAATTTTTTTATATCGGTCTTTATAAAAAAAATATGCCATCCTTTCTTCTGTACATAGCCGACATGCTGTAGCGTCAGCCTGTGGATTTTCTGTCTTTTCCGTCGTCTGAGGAGCAGATGGACTCCTTATCTCTGTTCTTTGAGCTTATAAATAGTTCAGTTCTTATCTTACTGATAAGAATGTGTTTATGACCTCTCAGTTGTTAAGGCCCCTTTCACACCTGCGGAACCGGGCTCCGCTGGGTGAACAGCCCGCCGGATCCGTGCTGCCGCAGGTGCACGTGTGGGGCCAGAACTACGCTTCACTGTAATGGGGGCCGTATTTACGTTCCGGCCGCCTCTCAGCAGGGGCTGCTGGATGCTTCACCATTACAGTGAAAGGGGCCGGAGCGCAGTTCCGGCCCCACACGTGCACCTGTGGCAGCACGGATCCGGCGGGCTGTTCACCCTCCGGAAAAGCCTGCTGGAGTGCCGTGCCGCAGGTGTGAAAATAGCCTAAGAGATAATGGTTAATAGATGACAGGCACAAAGTGAAAGTACCAGTCACACAGCTAGAAAAACAGTTAAAACTTTGCGACAGAATGGCTCAATATTTGTAATAAAGGTCAATTGAAAAAACTATTTTTAGCCAAAAATGAGTAACATGCAATCATACAAAAAAAATATTCTCCGAAGGTGAACATAGCCTTTAAATTTTAACAGAAGTGAGCAAACCTTTAGCTGAACAGAGCCATTCCAGAGCCTGACTTGACCATGACTATATAAAGAACGGTTGCTAAAGTGAATCGGCAGTCTACGTATGAAGTGCTCCAATGACCAGCTATCCGATACTGAAAGACGTGCATCAAAGGCACTGTATGGAGAGGCAAAAAGCAACCAGATAGGGCACTTTCCAAAGTCAGAGCTGAAGTCTCAGTGGCTGTTATGAGACCCTCAGCAGCTCTTCCTCTGCCCTTATACATGGAAGCTGGGAAGAGGTGGCATCAAGATAGGCAGAGAAGTTACGCATTATACCATTTATATACAGATTTTTTTATGTGCCATTCATTCTCTATGAGACTGCAGGAGACGAGTACAACGCTCGACCACTGCGGGAAGGCCCCACAGAGATGAATGGAGCGGCAGTCATTTCTCATGATCAGAGGGGGTCCCAGTGGTAAGAGCCCCATCGATCTTACAGTTACACTCTATCTTGCTGAGAGTGGATATCTTCAAATTACCAGAATACCCCTTTAACGAGGGGGAAAACCTGCTTGAAAAACCTTTAAGGCCCCTTTCACACGAGCGTGTCCGGATTTGGTCCGGATGCGTTCAGGAAAATCCGCACGCATCCGCACCAATCCGCACGCAATTGCAGTCAGTTTTGACTGCGATTGCATACGTTCGTTCAGTTTTTTCCGTGCGGCTGCGAAGCGTTTCAGTGCGTTTTTCACGCGCGTGAAAAAAAACTGAATGTTTACAAACAACATCTCTTAGCAACCATCAGTGAATCACGCATTGCATCCGCACACAAGTGCGGATGCAATGCGTTATTCACGCAGCCCCATTCACTTCAATGGGGCCAGGGCTGCGTGAAAAACGCAGAATATAGACCATGCTGCGATTTTCACGCAACGGCGAACTGCTGCGTGAAAAACATCGCTCATGTGAAAAGCCCCATTGAAATGAATGGGTCAGGATTCAGTGCGGGTGCAATGCGTTCGCATCACGCATTGCACCCGCGCGGAAACATCGCCCGTGTGAAAGGGGCCTAAGGGTTATAGGGCTTTTACAGGATTAGAAGAAAAAAAAAAAAAAAGGCTGGTTTCCACCAAAAACAGTGCCACATCTGTCCATAGGCTGTGTGTGGTATTGCAGCTCAGCCTCGTTCACATCAATGGAGCTAAACTGCAACAACAGACACAACCTATGGAAAGGGGTAGCGCTGTTTCAGGAAGAAAGCACTGGCTCAGTTATTTCCGTTGGCTCCATAGAAATTAATGGGAGCCGGGCCGCGCTTGCACGGTGCGCCCTGAACAGAGGGCGGCCGCGCATGCACTGTGCGCCCTCCTCTTTTGGGGCCGCGTTCTCAATATAGGTGCGGGTTCCACCGCAGACAATGGGGGCATATCCTAGCGATATGCCCCTATTGTCCAAGATGGGAAAACCCCTTTAAGGCTTGCGCGTTTGTAACATTTGTTTTACTTTATCTGATTTTTTTTTTTAAACTTACTGTCGGCAGGATCGACTATTAAACCAGATTTCAGGGTTGATCCTGTTGAGTGAAACAACCCCTTTAACGTTTACAATCGGGGGCTCTGTTTTAGAGAAACCTGTGTTTCACTGCATATCATAATGAGGTGTTTGGTGCACTGAGGGACAGGCCTAGCCCCTCAGAGCACCCCTTCAGCTGCAGCTTCCCTCCTTGGTAGCTCCTCCCTCCTCTTCAGTGTCAGGGCCAGTAATCCCCTGCACATGCGCCACTGAATGATCAAACAACGCACATTCAGTATGAATGTCAGAAACAGGGAAAGCCCTCTGACATACTGTGCATCAGCAAAAGGAGTGGGGAGTTGTAGGAGTGCTCCTAGAGCTAGGCCAACCCCTCGGTTCTATGAACAGGCCTACCAGAAGGGGTGTGCAAGAACTGGGCAAGCCGTAGGTATATGGATATTAAGACACTGCATTTAATAGCATCAAAAACCACATTTGTCTTCCAAGTACTAACCATATGGCCATTAACTGCATTACAGGATTGTGGCCAATGGCAATTAAAGGGGTTGTCCAGTTTCAGGAGGAACCAAACACCAAGCCTGTTTCACCTCCAATAACGAATAGATGATCACTTCCTCCCGCCGTTCTCCCGGCAGGGTCTGTTTACCTGGCTGCAGCGGTGACATCGTGTCAATGTGATGGCAGTAGCCAAATCAATTGCCTCGGCAGTGCAACAAAAGAGACCGGTAATTGGCTGCAGCGGTCAAATGTTGTGGACCTGACATTACTGCTGCAGCCAGGTAAACAGCGCCCTGCAAAAGCTGTCGGGAAAGTGAAGCTGTAATCTTTAGTGCAGGCGGATCACGCGTGCTGTCCGCATTCCTCCTCAAACAGGACAACCCCTTTTAAATGCGACCATGTGAATGAGGCCTTACCCTTCATATGGGATTACAGTTTACAAACTATCTTTATAAAAATCCGACATCATACAGTCTAAGGGGGAGATTTTGGTAAGGATATTGGGAAGCCGACATGAGAAGCATCAGCGATCCCCACAAATCACATGACTCCAGTTACACAACCAGCGAGAGGCATCAGGTCTGCAGACTATTGTTACACAAGCCACAACGCTGATCTGACCCGGAGTATAGAGCGGACTCTGTCGACATCCACGTCAAATCCACTGCCCATCTGCATCCCGTGCATGTCAGTGTTTCAGCAACTCCAGTCACACAAGTAAATTCCTGCACAGATTTTTTTGTAGCTCGTTAAGAAAGATGCTGCTTATTTCAACAATTTCCTCACTGAAAAGCAGAGAAAGACAACGGGGCTTATCCTCAAGAGGATCCACAGCACGTAAATAGGATCTGTCACCACAAGATGCTGCACAATCTGCAAGCAGCCTGTTATAGAGCAGGAGGAGCTGAGCAGACTGATGTATAGTTTATTGGAAAGATTGATTATATGTGTAATTTATACATTTACATCTCTTTTATTTCTAACTTCAGCTGTACACAGGAGAATTGTTATCAGTGATTAATAGCATTCTCTGTGTAAGTGTGTATACAGAGATAGATGTCAGTCACTGATAGCTGTACACGGGGAGGTGTTATCAGTGACTGATAGCATTCTCTGTGTAAGTGTGTATACAGAGATAGATGTCAGTCACTGATAGCTGTACACGGGGAGGTGTTATCAGTGACTGATAGCATTCTCTGTGTAAGTGTGTATACAGAGATAACTGTCAGTCACTGATAGCTGTACACAGGGAGGTGTTATCAGTGATTGATGGCATTCTCTGTGTAAGTGTGTATACAGAGATAACTGTCAGTCACTGATAGCTGTACACGGGGAGGTGTTATCAGTGATTGATAGCATTCTCTGTGTAAGTGTGTATACAGAGATAACTGTCAGTCACTGATAGCTGTACACGGGGAGGTGTTATCAGTGATTGATAGCATTCTCTGTGTAAGTGTGTATACAGAGATAACTGTCAGTCACTGATAGCTGTACACGGGGAGGTGTTATCAGTGATTGATAGCATTCTCTGTGTAAGTGTGTATACAGATATAGCTGTCAGTCACTGATAGTTGTACACTGGGGAGGTGTTGTCACTGATTGATAGAATTCTCTGTGTGAGCGTTTACACAGAGATAGCTGTCAGTCACTGATAGATGTATACAGGGAGGTGTTATCAGTGATTGATAGCATTCTTTGTGTAAATGTATATACAGAGATAGCTGTCTGTCACTGATAGCTCTACACGGGGGATGTATTATCGGTGATTGACAGCATTCTCTGTGTAACTGTGTATACAGAGATAGCTGTCAGTCACTGATAGCTGTACACAGGGAGGTGTTATCAGTGATTGATAGCATTCTCTGTGTAAGTGTGTATACATATATAGCTGTCAGTCACTGATAGCTGTACACGGGGGAGGTATTATTAGTGATTGATAGCATTCTATGTTTAAGTGTGTATATAGAGACAGCTGTCAGTCAAGGATAGTTGTACACAGGGGAGATGTTATCAGTAGAGATGAGCGAGTATGCTCGTCCGAGCGTACTAGGGAGCAATTTTCAAGTAGTAGCGTATGCATCTTCTAATCTGTACGCATCTTGTAATTTGTACGCATAAGCGTCCAAATTTATAAGATGCGTACGCATTAGTGTACAGATTATAAAATGCGTACGCTACTACTCGAAAATTGCTCCCGAGTACGCTCGGCCGAGTATGCTCGCTCATCTGTAGTTATCAGTGATTGATAGCATTCTCTGTGTAAGTGTGTATACAGATATAGCTGTCAGTCACTGATAGCTGTACACAGGGGAGGTATTATTAGTGATTGATGGCATTCTCTATGTAAGTGTGTATACAGAGATAGCTGTCTGTCACTGATAGTTGTACACTGGGGAGGTATTATTAGTGATTGATAGCATTCTCTGTGTAAGGGTACATTCACACGTCCGTGTGTGTCTTGCGGTCCGCAAATTGCGGATCCGCAAAACACGGACACCGGCCATGTGCGTTCCACATTTTGCGGACCGCACATGGCCGGCTCTATAATAGAAGTGCCTTTTCTTGTCCGTGGATTCGGACAAGAATAGGACATGTTCTATTTTTTTGCGGGGCCGTGGAACTGAAGTGCAGATCTTTTGCGGCCCCATTGAAAATGAATGGGTCCGCACCCGTTCCGCAATTTTGCGGAATGGATGCGGACACATTCTGCGGACGTGTGAATGGAGCCTAAGTGTGTATACAGAGATAGCTGTTAGTCACTGATAGCTGTACACAGGGAGGTGTTATCGGTGATTGATAGCATTCTCTGTGTAAGTGTGTATACAGAGATAGCTGTCAGTCACTGATAGCTGTACACAGGGAGGTGTTATCGGTGATTGATAGCATTCTCTGTGTAAGTGTGTATACAGATATAGCTGTCAGTCACTGATAGCTGTACACAGGGAGGTGTTATCGGTGATTGATAGCATTCTCTGTGTAAGTGTGTATACAGAGATAGCTGTCAGTCACTGATAGCTGTACACAGGGAGGTGTTATCGGTGATTGATAGCATTCTCTGTGTAAGTGTGTATACAGAGATAGCTGTCAGTCACTGATAGCTGTACACAGGGAGGTGTTATCGGTGATTGATAGCATTCTCTGTGTAAGTGTGTATACAGAGATAGCTGTCAGTCACTGATAGCTGTACACAGGGAGGTGTTATCGGTGATTGATAGCATTCTCTGTGTAAGTGTGTATACAGAGATAGCTGTCAGTCACTGATAGCTGTACACAGGAGAATTGTTATCGGTGATTGATAGCATTCCCTGTGTAAGTGTGTATATAGATATATCTGTCAGTCTACTTTTCCGTGAACAATTAAATTAGAAATAGCACAAATTTAAATGTACAAGTTATGGTAATGTAACTTTCACATCATGCTCAGATTTTGAGATCTGGCAGAGGATCTGAAAACAGAATTAAAAGGATCAGTTCCAGCCGTATCCGGTTGTATTAAATCAAAACTGAACAAACCGGATCCGGTATCATTATAAGGGCCCGTTCACACGACCGTGTGAATGGGGCCGTAACTATTCCGGAATTTTGCGGAATAGATGAGGCCCCATTCACTTCAACAAGAGCGGGCAGCCGCTGCTCCACAAAAAAAAAAAAAAAAAAAAAATAGAACATGTACTATTCTTGTCCACAATAGGTATTTAGAGAGGGGTGCCAAGGCCGTGTGTTCCGCAAATTGCAGAACACACCGTGGTCGGCATCCGTGGTGTTGCGGATCCGCAATACCACAGCCGCCTGAACAGCCCCTAAGTCAATGGGCTCTAGATCAGTTTTTTTGCTAAAAAAAAAAAAAAAAAAAAAAAAAAAAAAAAGTTTGAGAAACAGAAGAAACGGGATCCGGCATGTAAGTCAATGGTGCTGGATCCGGTTTGTTCTGTTTCTCAAACTAGACATAAAACCGCAGCTTGCAGTGGTTGTGTGTCCGACACCAAAACGGAATGGATGAATACTTATGAATCTTGATTGGGAAAAAAACTGAACCGTTTAATTCCAGTTTTGAAATTCCACGCTGGATCTCCAAACCGGAACTGAAACCGCAGATGTGAACTTAGCTTGACAGGCGCAATAGGCCTGAAGGCTGAACGCATATTTGTAGACGTATTACACGGGGAAAACAAATATTATAACACTAAATTCTCCGATATAACATCCAAGTAACGAGTCTTAATTAGACTAATGGGATCGGGATCTCAGAGGACGGTGCTGCCCGACCGTGGTCCTTGCACAGGAACTTTTAACTAAAATTTGCACACTCATCCCCCCCCAAAAAAACAGTGCAATTTACTTTAGAGGCAGGGAAAAACATAGATAGGTACGGCCACACGGTGCGGTCGTGTGACGCTGTCTAGTACCACGTGGCCGTATGAGATCGGTCTGCATTGTTTACGGCCACACAGCACCTTCAATACGGCGCAGCCATTAAAGGGTTAAGCCCATCTTAGATAATGGGGGGCGTATCGCTAGGATACGCCCCCATTAACTTATAGGTGCTGGTCACACCTCACACTATTGGACTATGGGGGCTTATCCTAGCGATATGCCCCCATTGTCTAAGATGGGAATACCCCTTTAAGAATGCAGACAGACTGAACAGTGCGGTCTTCATTAGTGACAAGAGCAGCTGCTGCCCGCGCGGCCGCGTCGCACCGCGGAGGTCGCACCCTTAGCAGGCAGGTCCTATTTTCAGCCTCTCAGGTGTGTCCTACCTGATGTAACCGCTCGTACTCCAGATGCCTCTAGGATTTATTACCTCCAGGAGGGCAGCAGCCAAGTTATGTGTCAGTGAAAGTGACGGCGTGCCAATAAAAACACGGCACGTTCCAAACACAAAGAGCGCTTTTCACTACAGCAGATAATTACAGTAATTACGCCTCCATTATTACCACTAGAAGCAATAGAAGTCAGTCAGCTTCTCGAATGAATAAGCCCTGTAAGTGCAGTTTGCCCAGCAGCGCACAAATAAATCTGGACTGATCTCTATCAGCGGGCACCGGCGGCTGACCAGTGACGTCTCCGATTTCACTGGTGGGGTATCACCAGTAACCCTCACCCTCCTAAATTTCTCTCTGAAAAAATCATCAGGTGAGATAGGGACACTGACTATACAACCAGAGCGCTGACAGGAAGCGGGGAATAAGCAGAAGTAATGATATTCTGACTTTTTTTAAAAATTTCTCCCCAGAAACCCCCTTAAAGGGCATCTGTCAGCAGTTTTGTCCCTATGACACTGGCTGACCTGTTACATGTGCGCTTGGCAGCTGAAGACATCTGTGCTGGTCCCATGTAGGATTGTCACGATGCCAAAAGTTTGATTCGATTTCGATACCATAAAGTATTGCGATACTCGATACCACGCGAAAAAAGCAAAACACCAAAAAAGCTGGGTGCATTCCCCATTTTATGGAACGTCCGGCCCATAATAGAACATAGAATGAGTCTTTAGGATCAACGGGTGCGTTACCGTTACACCTAGAGGCTCTACCCCCTCTACCACTGCTGTGCCCGCTGCACTGTGATTGACAGGGCCAGGTAGTGAAAAACGTGATCATGCCTGACCCAATCAAAGTGCAGAGGGTGTGACAGTTGTAGAGAGAGCAGAGCCTCTAGGTGTAACGGCAACGCCCTCTTGGCTCCTAAAGGCTCATTTGCATATAGTAAATCATATTTCTCAGCAATGTGGGCACATATGAACATGGGACCAACACAGATGTCTTCAGCTGCCAAGTATACATGTAACAGGTCTCCCAGCATGCTTACATCACCATAAGCTCCCAGCGTGATCAATAGGAGAGGAACTTTGGCTGCGCGTTCAAGTGCATGATGTAAGTGATTTAGAAAAAAAAAATTCAGAATTAAAAAAAAAATGCAACTCATCACTGCTGGGGGCCACAAGGGGGGGGGGGGGGGGGGGGACATCACAACTGCTGGGGGCCACTAGGGGGGGGACATCACCACTGCTGGGGGCCACTAGGGGGGGGGGGACATCACCACTGCTGGGAGCCACTGGGGGGGGGGGACATCACCACTGCTGGGGGCCACTAGGGGGGGGAACATCACCACTGCTGGGGGCCACAAGGGGGGGGGGGAACATCACCACTGCTGGGGGCCACAAGGGGGGGGGGGAACATCACCACTGCTGGGGGCCACTAGGGGGGGGGGACATCACAACTGCTGGGGGCCACTAGGGGGGGGGACATCACCACTGCTGGGGGCCACTAGGGGGGGGGGGGGGGGGAACATCACCACTGCTGGGAGCCACTAGGGGGGGGGGGAACATCACCACTGCTGGGGGCCACTAGGGGGGGGGAACATCACCACTGCTGGGGGCCACTAGGGGGGGGGGAACATCACCACTGCTGGGGGCCACAAGGGGGGGGGGGAACATCACCACTGCTGGGGGCCACTGGGGGGGGGGGGGCACATCACCACTGCTGGGGGCCACTAGGGGGGGGGGGGGCGCACATCACCACTGCTGGGGGCCACTAGGGGGGGAACATCACCACTGCTGGGGGCCACTAGGGGGGGGGAGGACACATCACCACTGCTGGGGGCCACTAGGGGGAACATTATGTACACAGCAGGGGTTGGGATAAATAAATAAATAAAAAAAAAAAAAAAGAAATAGATGCAAAACAGCCCCCAAAAAATAGAAGCAAAAATGCCTGAAACAAGTGGCCATGGAAAACTGACATTGTGTCCTTTTTTCATGGCCATGTGTGAATGCAGCCTTACGTATGCAGCGTACTAATACATTGTAACGTCTATTACCTGTCTCGCTACATTCAGGACTTGCGTAACAGAAGGACAAATGAACTTGGACTTTGTAATATGTACTTTGTTAGAGGCGGTGAGAATTTCTTTACTCCTACACGTCCATGTAACCGTCCGTACTGCGGTCACATTATCCAGGTTTAGGCACCTACAATGCAAGTCCCCATGGTCCCATATAGGACGGCGTGTGCTGCCATATAGTGCCACCTATACAGACCGCAATACAGGTTACAGTCGTGTGCATGAGCCCTAACGCTGACAAACCCAGCAGAGCAGATACTACACGCCACACCTTTTATATAAATCATAGCCTAAGGCCTCCTGCACACCACCGTATCCGGTTTTCAGTCCACAAGTCGCGAATTTGCACATTACGGATGCGGTCTGCATTGTAGAGATGCCTATACTTGCCTGCCAAATGGACAAGACAAGAATAGGCCATGTTCTACCATATCCGGCACGGCCGTGGACAGCACGCGGTTGACGTCCGTGTGATGTACGCATTTTTTTTTGCAGCCCCGTAGAGATGAATGGGTCTGCATTTGAAACACAAACAATGCAGCTCAGACGTGGACCGAAAATACAGTCGTGTGCATGAGGCCTAAAGGCGGATATTCCATGAAATTTTTTTTGTTATATAAACAGGTGGATGGTTTTGTGCTCTGCTCCGCACTGAATATCCCTGATACAAGTGAACGGTGCGCACACGGCCAGTGCCTGTAGATTGCGAACTCACTGTTTGAGGGCCACAATACGAACACGGCCGTGTGCCCGAGCCCTTACGGTCCCATACTTAATGGGTCCACATAAAAAAGAAAATAAAATTAGATGCAACACAGACATCTGTATTATGCGGATGGCAAAATACATTTAGTCATGTGCATGAGGCCTAAAGCCCCACGCACACGACCGTATTTTTGGTCCACGTTCGATGCACATTCTTTGCAGATGGGATGTGGACCCATTCATTTCAATGAGGCTGCAAAAAATGTGCCCCATATGTCCGTTCTGCAGCCCAGCAAAAAGTTAAATAAAATATATATATATATATAGTTGTCACAATACCAAAATTTTGATTCAGTTTCAATACCATAAAAAAGTATTGCGATACTCCATACCATTCTGTTAAGGAAGACAATCTGTCTTCAAGAAGGTCAGGTCAGTTGTCCAAATTAAAAGAACGGTTGTGCACATGGTAAGATCTCAAGACGGACACAAAGGTCAGTTAGGAGTCTCCCTGTACGTTCAGGCGCTGAGGTGATCTGCGCTGCTCCGTTTATTACAAAAGCATATACACACAGTAGAAAAGGTGGGGGCCTCGTTCACAGAGTTTCCCCAGCAAGCTGATAAGCATTAAACACATATTCTTTTGTTCTTGTCTTGGTTACTCCACCGCAGCATCCCGGACAGGTGGGGGGAGTGGAATCTGTATCAGGATGTACTGGACACAGCTGCATAAGCATTTTGCAAAGCTGAGATATCTTTGTAAGGCTAAATAGCATTGAATACATGTATATACAAATGACATCACACTGTGAGGGGAAAATTCAGTATTTCTGCTGGTCTACCTTCACAATTCGATACCACGCGGAAAAATAAAAAACACCAAAAAAAGCAGCGTGCAGTCCGGGTTTACAAGGGCGTTTTTTATTTATTTATTTTTTCTAACACGGCGTTCACCGCATAGGAGATATTTTTTAATATTTGAATACTTTGCACTTTTCGGACGGAAAATGTTTAGTTATTGTTTATATATTTTATATTTAAAATTGGAAAGGGAGAATTTAAACTTAATATGTTGGTGTTTGTATGTTTTTTTTTCCCATTAACCCTTGTCCTATGCACCCTAATAGAGCTCTCTTAGGGTGCATAGGACTTAAACTCTCCCTGCTGCCCAATGATTTGTGCACAGGGCAGCAGGGAGCTTACCATGGCAGCCAGGGCTTCAGTAGCGTCCTGGTTGCCATGGTAACCGATGGGAGCCCCGCAATTACACTGCTGGGGCAACAATCGGAATCTACCACTGGGGGGGTGGAGGGGTGTGCACTGCGCCACCAATGAACATTACTATCATTTAATACAAGTACAGGAGCGGGTGCCGGCTCAGAATCACATAGCCAGCACCCGACCTGTATGATAGGGAGCTGCGATACGCCGCAGTTAACCCCTCAGGTGCCGCACCTGTGGGGTTAACTGCCGCTAATCGCAGCTCCCTTCCTTATAGGTCGGGTGTCGGTTATGTGATTCTGCGACACCTACTCCTGTACTTGTATTGAATGATAGTAATGTTCATTGGTGGCGCAGCAGCCACAGCCCCTCCCCTCCTCCGCCCCCCTCCTCTCATTGGTGGCAGCAGCAGCACAGGAGGGAGGGAGAGCTTCCTTCTCCCCTCTGATGCTGAGGGAACATGGATCGCGCTGAGTGCAGCACGCACCATGTTCTCTGATACTAGGCTGCGCAGCAGCACAGCCTAGTATCGGTAACAGGCATATCCCGGTATCGTATCGATACCGGGACAAAAGTATTGTATTCTCGATACCCGGTGCAACCCTATATATAACATTCCTTTTCATGTCCATTTTGCACATAAGAATAAGCATTTTTAACACAGCGTGGGTCGTGCAGTATTGGAAATTGCAGAACGCACGCAGCTTTCACAAATCAGATCCAGGTATGTGCATGAGGCCTAAGGCTGAGAATATCAGCATGTCCCATCACTAGAGTTGAGCGAACGAGCACTGTAGAACTCGGATCCCCTGCGCTCACATGGCCGCAGGCATTCGGCTCCGCCCCCATTGACTCACAGTGAGGACGAATCCGGATGCCTGCGGCCATGCGAGCGCAGGGGATCCGAGTACTACAGTGCTCGGTACAAGCACGTTCGCTCAACTCTACCCATCACACATTTAAAGAAGTTTCGGCACCTCCAGACTGAAGAAATGCAGATTATATTAAAGGGGTTGTGCCAAGATTAGAGGTTATCAGCTATTCACATGATGGCTAAACGTCACCCACGGGCCCATGTAAAATCAGAACTCTTTCATGACACCACTATATTCATATAAAAGTTATAAAACTCATTAGAAAAGGGGTTTTCTGAGAATTTGATACTGATGACCTATGTGAACGTCACCTTACCAACAGTAAAAAGATTTATAGCTTACCAAGAATGCAAAGCAGAGGTATATTCTGATATCTGATACCAGGGGACAGGCCACGTTCTCCTTCAGCACAAAGGTTTGGGTACTATATAATGCAGAACACTACAACCTCCAGTATATCCTGGTCACTTAAATTAAAGGGGTTCTCCAGGAATTAAGAAAATGAAAATACTTAATTACTTTATTATAAATATATTCCCAAATCGCTTTCATTACCTATAATGGCTCGTTTTGTCTGGGGAGCAATCATTAGGAGAAATAAAATGGCCGCCGTCCTGTTAGTACAAACAAAACCTGCCCTAATCACACAGGAGGACAAGTTACTTCACAACACTGAGGTAAAGAGCTGCCTCATCATCCTCTCTGCTTGTCAGGGATTATGATCCTGAATACAGATGATAAGATCTTCAGCTGAATCTCTGTAGGAATGGAGTTCATGAGGAGACATGAAGTACAGAGAGGACGGACAGGACAGACTGTGGTAATGGAGACTGCATACAAGAGCTGCTGCTCATTATCCACATCCCCACCTCCTCTCTCTACTTCATGTCTCCTCATGTACTCCATTCCTACAGAGATTCAGCTGAAGATCTTATCATCTGTATTCAGGACCATAATCGCTGACAAACAGAGGAGGATGAGGCAGCTCTTTACCTCAGTGTTGACGTAACTTGTCCTCCTGTGTGATTAGGACAGGTTTTGTGTGGACTAATAGGACGGCGGCCATTTTATTTGTCCTAATGATAGCTCCCCAGACAAAACGAGCCGTTATAGGTAACGAAAGGTATAATAAAGTAATATTTAAGTATTTTCATTTTCTTAATTCCTGGAGAACCCCTTTAAAGGGGTATTCTGGCTACACAAAGTTATCCTCTATCCACAGGATAGGGTATAACTATTAGATCTGTGGGGGTCCTACTGCTGCGGCCACCTACAAATCACAAAAACGGGGGCCCCGTACCCCCTGAAATAAACAGAGCGGCCGCTCCACTCATTTCTCTTGGAGCTCCGGAGACAGCCGAGCGCTGTACTCTGCCGTCTCTGGAATTCCCACAGAAATTAATGGAACCGGTGCACGCATGCCCTTTTGGCTGCTCTATTCATTTCAGGGGGCTGCAGGAGGTACGAGGCGCCGATTCTCATGATCGTGGAGGATCCCAGTAGTAGGATAGGGGATAACTTAATCTAACCGGAATATCCCTTTAAAGGTATAATCCCTGCTGGTTGATTTGCTATAGCACCCACATATGCAGCAACACAAAGCACATCGGCAAATGGCCAGAATTCACAGATTTGAGGGGAGGTCATTTATCAAACTGGTATAAAGTAGAACTGGCTTAGTTTCCCATAGCAACCAATCAGATTTCTCCCTTCATTTTCCAATGGAGCTGTCCAAAATGAAAGGTGGAATCTGATTGGCTGCTATGGGGCAACTAAGCCAGTTCTACTTTACACCAGTTATAGTGACCCCCACCTTGGTTAGTGAGAGGCTGCAGAAATTACCATGGACTAGAATGGATCCTGTCCTACAAGATCACAGAAGGCTTTCCTAATCTCCTAAGAAGAGATGGCATCCTTGGCAATAAATATATAACACAAATTGTTAAAGGGTCAAGTGCATGAACTGTTAAATGGGTTCTGCAGCCTGGAGAAATTGATGACCTATCCTCAGTATCAGATGGGTGGGGGTCCGACACCTGGCACCCCTAACTGGGTGGCTGGGTCAGCGTACTGCAGCTCCCTGGCCACTACAGCCCATGGAGCCTTCTGCCTCAGGTTCGAGACACTGGCAGCCGATCAATGGGGTGCTGTGTCCGCCCCCCCCCCCCCCCTTCCCCCAACGATCTGATATCGAGGATACGTCATCAATTTCTCCAGACCGGACATTCCCGTTCAACCCAATGTCCCCTCCCCCCCCATGTCACACTCACAGAGGTCCTGGAGGCTGGGTTGTGAGGAGCTGTTTGGTGGGGTCCTCACAGTGTAGAGCTGCTGGCCCTGTACCTGCCTGTGATATGGAGAGATCACTCTTATCACCGCTGATTTTCATTCCCTGACAAACAAAATAGCGAAAAACAAGAGATCAATTTTTGACTTTGACTTGTTAGTCAGGGTAAAATAAAAATGCACAGGTGACAACAGTAACCCCCTTTATATCAAAGGCAGTACGGGGACAGCTGCTCTACAGGACCCAAAAACCGCTCCTCAGACACCAGCAGGATGTTAAAGGGACCATCCAGGAAGAGATATTTATGATTGGTCATCAGTATCAGATCATCGGGGGTGCGATTAGCTGTTAGAAGAGGCCTTGAGTGCTGCTAGGCCAGTGACATCACTGTATATCAGTCACATGGCCTAGCTGCAGCTCCGCCCCATTCATGTCAACAGGGCTGAGCTGCAGTACCAAGCACTGCCTCTATACAACGTACGGCGCTGGTGAGCTCAGAGGCTGGACTGCAGGGTGGTTGTAACCATGGAAACGAGCAGTGTATAACGTGATGGAAAAAATTAATCCATCCATGTGCATTCCGCTGATCACACATGGCTGGCACTGATAGAAATTACTATCGTTGTCCATGATCACGGACAAGAATAAGGCCCCATTCACACGACCGTGTGTTCGTTTCCGTATCTCATTCGCATTTCTGCGGATAAGATGCCGAACCATACGGACCCATTCATTTTTCCATAGGAGAAATAAAAATGCGGAATGCACACAGTTTGCATTCCGCATCTGTATATAACGGACGTTCCCCCCCCCGCAAAAAAAAAAAGAAACATGTCCTATACTTGTCCGCAAAACACGTCCGTGGCCCCATTAAAAGTCAACGGGTCCGCAAAAAATGCGGAACACTACGGAAGACTTTCCGTATGTCTTCCGTTCTTATATGGACACAGAATACATACAGTGGTGTGAATGGGGCCTAAGACGTGCTCTTTTTTTTTTTTTTTTTTGCGGAACGGAAAAAAATTGCGGACAGCTCGCGGTGTGCTCATTAAAATGAACGGGTCCGCACCCATTCGGCAAAACTGCGCAATGGGCGCTCGCTTCGGCAGCACATATACTAAAATTGGAACGATAGAGAAGATTAGCATGGCCCCTGCGCAAGGATGACACGCAAATTCGTGAAGCGTTCCACATTTAAAAAAAAAAAAAAAAAAAAAAAAAACTGCGCAATGGATGCAGACCCATTCATACGGTCGTCTGAATAGGCCCTAACCCAGTACAAGCAAAGTGAATGAGATTTGTCAAATCTCATGTACATTCTGCGTATTCTGTGGATGCGGAAAGTGACCTGCACAGTTATTACGAACGCTCGTTCCCGGTAATCAACGCACCCGTTCATCAGGTGAACCCGTCATTTATGTGGCATTTTATTGTTTCTGGGCAGCAGATTGTGCCATGTGAACAGGGATCTGCTGCCCAGAAACAATGAACCTGTAGGCGGACGGGCGATTGCAGTACAGTGGAGGTGAGTGCTGCATGTACCTGTAGCTCTTCCCCTTCACTGACAAGCAGGCGATTATGGGGAAGGAGCGGTCCTTTCCCGATAATGGCCTCAGCACATCCACATGAAATCTGCACTATTGATCTGTGTTTTTATGCGTTTTTTGTTGCAGACGTTCTGTTTACGTTACCAACCCCATTGAAGTCTACGGAGGAAACCCCTCTACAGACGGTGCGGAGTCTCGGAAACAACTGACGTGCAGCAGATTATAAAATCCACACGGCAGGATAATTTCCACAGGGAAAAAAAAAAAAGCAAAGCGTACAAGAGATCTGTCAAGTCACATTCACTTTGCTGGTACTGCATTACAAGGCGGTTTTTTTTCTGTATGAAAATCTGCACGGAAAAATGCACGTAATCAGCACCATGTGGAGGCAGCCTTAGGCCGGGGCCACACATGACTGATTAGCTGCGGATCTGCTGTCGCGGATTTTCACGAGAGTTGTACATTACAAGCAACGCGAATGAGAATTTCTGAATTCTCATCCACAAACTGGGTAAGGAAAAGAAAAAAACGCAGCTGAAAAAGTGCGGCATTGAGAATTTATACAGCGGATTTCACGCTCTGCAATGGAGCGTAAACAAAAAAATTAAAGATTTTGCTGCATTTTTTTTCTGTTGAAACGCAGCAAAACCTGCAGCGGATTTTTCCACTGGATTTTCAGTCGCTTGTCTCAGTAAGGGCTCATTCACACGACGGTTGTTGGTTTCCGGTTTGCAATTTGCAGATCCACAAAAAAACGGATACCAGCTATGTGAATTCCGAGGAAGGGAATCGATGGGGCCTAATAGGACAGTCCTATCCTTGTCCGTAATGCGGACCATAATAGGACACGTTCTATTTTTTGCAGAACGGCCATGCGGACACGGAACGCACACGAGGGTCATTTCCATTTATTTGCAGCCCCATTGAAGTGAATGGTTCCGAAAACAGGCAGCAAAAAAAAAAAAAAAAAAAACAGACACGGGAAAAAATTACGTTCGTGTGCATGAGCCCTTAGACTGGCTGTTTATACCGGCACCAGATTTACCATGGGGGCTCAGGAGGAGACAAGAGGTGCGGGGAGAGAGACGTTTTCTGAATCCATCGGCTTACTTTGAGACATTTTTACGCCATGACTGTGGCGCAATTATGGTACAAAGTGGCGGATGCCCCTTGTCAAGCATGGTTAAAAAAAAAAAAAAAAAAAAAAAAAAGCGTCAAATTGCACCACTTTTTTTTTGGCGCAGACACTGCGGTAAACGTGAGGGGGGAGCCCCCACATATGTCACTAGTACTAGCTCCCTTGAGCCCGGTTAAAAGAAAATAAAAAAGCTATCCACGTGCAGCTCATTTTCTTGCACATGGCAGTTTTTTTTATTGTTTTTGGGATTTTTTGTAGTTTTTTTTTTGTCCCACTGAAGCCAAAGTAACAGGATAACTAAACCGATTCCACGATGACGGAAAATCCTCTGTTTTTACCGGACAGAACACGTGGGAGTTTTATGCGGCTCATCTCAATATAGACCACGTATACAAGGGCGCGTCCACGTGGGATGTAATTTCCACAGAAAAGCAGATTCGTTGTGGATTTCACGCTGAAAAGGTTGAAACTTTGCAGCATAAATTGACGGGTTATGGATTTAAAATCCTCCCACGGAAATTTTTTTTTCGTGGCGTCTAGATGGTTTTTTTTTTTTTTTACAATGCCATCCACTTAGCGGTTGCACGAAGGACTCATTCAGGCGAATATATATATATATATATATATATATATATATATATATATATCCGGATGCGTTTCGCAATTTCGCAGAACGGATGAGGACCATTCATTTCTATGGGGCAGCAAAAGATGGGGACAGAACACAGCGTGTTTGTCTGTTCGCAGCCCCGCAAAAAAAAAGATAGAACTTGTCCTATTCTTCTCCGTTGTGCATACAAGGACGGGCAGTGTTAGGGTTTCAGCCACACGTCCGTAAGGGTACATTCACACGACCGTATATTTGTATCCGCTTCCGTTCCGCAATTTGCGGAATATATGCGGACCTATTCATTCCTATGGGTCAAAAAAGTGTGCGGACAACATTCAGTATGTTGTCCGCATCCGTGTTTCCGCATTTGTAGTCCGCAAGAATATAAAGCTTGTCCTACTATTGTCCGCACAGATCGGTCCGCAGCCCCATTCAAGTCTATGGATCCGCAATTAGCGGATGACATACGGAATGGTTTCCGTATGTCATCCGATTTTTGCGGATCCGTTATTTGCGGACCGCAAATCGGAAGGTATTCCATACGGTCGTGTGAATGTACCCTAATTGTTATGCGGTCCGCAAAATGCAGCTGGCTCTAATAGAAATGCCTGTTCTTGTCTGTGGCTGCGGACAATAATAGGACACGTTCTATTTTTTTGCGGGGCCGCGGACTGGAAGTGCGGATGCAGACGGCACACGGTCTGCCGTCCGCATCTTTTGCGGCTCCATTGAAAATGCATGGGTCCGCAAAATTGCGGGATGGATGCGGACCCATTTCCAGGACGTGTGAATGGACTCTTAAAACAGATCCCAAAAAAAACCTGATGCAACACGAATGTCAAAAGGACGTCATCCATATTTTTTGCGGCCAGGAATAGGCATTTCTACTGTAGGGCTAGGGCTGGGCGATTAATCGAATTAATTCGATTAATTCGCCAATTGAAAGCCTCACGATTTTGTTTTTTAGGAAAATCGTGAACTCGATTTTCCTAAAATGGCGCCTGCCAGATAAAATAATAAAAAAAAATCTCTCACCTGTCCTGCGCCGCGGCTCCGCTCCGGTGCTCCTCTTCTTCTCCGGGCCGCGCTGCACTGTCCTGACCGAGGTAGTGCGCGCACTCGGACCGGACGCTGCACACAGTCAGGTGACACTGCAGCGCTGGGAGAAGAAGCCTGAGGAGCGCCGGACCCGGAGCGGAGCCGCAGCGCAGGACAGGTAAGGGATTTTTTTATTTTATTCTTATGGTGGCCTAGTGGGCTGTTCTGAGGGCTGAAGGGGGCACTACTGTGGGCTGATCTGAGGTCTGAAGGGGGCACTACTGTGGGCTAATCTGAGGTCTGAAGGGGGCACTACTGTGGGCTAATCTGAGGTCTGAAGGGGGCACTACTGTGGGCTAATCTGAGGTCTGAAGGGGGCACTACTGTGGGCTAATCTGAGGTCTGAAGGGGGCACTACTGTGGGCTAATCTGAGGTCTGAAGGGGGCACTACTGTGGGCTAATCTGAGGTCTGAAGGGGGCACTACTGTGGGCTAATCTGAGGTCTGAAGGGGGCACTACTGTGGGCTAATCTGAGGTCTGAAGGGGGCACTACTGTGGGCTAATCTGAGGTCTGAAGGGGGCACTACTGTGGGCTAATCTGAGGTCTGAAGGGGGCACTACTGTGGGCTAATCTGAGGTCTGAAGGGGGCACAGTAGGCTTTTTTTATTTTTTATATTTTTAATAACATAAGGCCTCATGCACACGTTCCGCTTTCTATCCTTTTTTCAGGATCCTGAAAAAAGGATAGAAAAAACGGACCCATTCACTTGTATGGGCGACGGACAGGCATCCTTTTTTCACGGATGCCTGTCCGTTCCGTTTTTCAAATCCTTTTTCACTGGTGCATGTCCCATTTTCATCCGTTTAAACGTGACGGATGGCTCCATTGAACTCTATAGGAGCGTCTGTGAAAACGGATGGAAACGGGTATGTATCCGTTTTCACGGATAGGTTGCTTGGAGACACAGAACCAGTCAGAACCAACCTAAACTAAAAAAAAAACGGATCCGTTTAAAACGGATGAAAGCAGTCTGCTTTAACGGATAAAAAACGGATTGAAAAATACGGACCGTAAAAACGGAACATGTGCATGAGGCCTAAGAGAATTGAGATTTAAATTGTGAATCGTCCAAAATTTAAAAAAAAAATAAAAATAAAAAGATTTTTTTTGGGGGCCATATCGCCCAGCTCTATGTAGGGTTGGTCGTTCCATTACGCACACGACCGGTATCCGTGTTTTGAGAATCCGCAACTTGCGAACCACAAAACAGATATGGTCGTCGAAATGAAGGGTATGGTCAGATGGGCAAAACACTTAGCGGAAAAAATTTAAAAAAAAAAAATCGGATGAGTATTTTACTGGTGGAACCTGCTGCAGAAAGCTGAGGCGATGCGCTATTTTTTTTTTTCCAGCAGGAGGAAACAATAGGAAGCAGATCTGACATTTTCAGAGTTTCCACATCAGACTCTGCATCAAACTCAATGTGAACCTGCCCCAACCGCAAACCCGCAGGGTTTCAGTTCCACATGGACGCATCCTTGAAGGGCCTTACCATCTGGGGCACTGACGGCAGATCTCTAGGATGTTAGATAGGAGCAAGTCCCGTCGGTGTTACCTGCACCTACCTCCAACCACACGGGGCCACCCTCCATTCACCACTATGGGGGTTTCGAAAAATAGAGCGCTGGCTCGGTTATCCCTGGCGGTGATTGGAGAGGTGGCGGCGCTTGCGCAGTGTGCTAGCCATTCACCGCTATAGCTGAGTGTGCATGCTTGGCTATTAGCAATGAACGGAGAGCGGTCGGCGCATGCACGGTGCTCTCTCCTTCGCCTCAGGGGCCCCGTTATCGCTATAAGAGCGGGGGCCCCCACCTATCTGACAGCGCTAGCACATCCTATCAATATGCCATCAGTGCCCCCATTAAGTTAGGATTTATTTTTGACGGACCCAAACAGAAAGCATGCTAGGAGTCGTAGTTTGACAACCGCAGCCATCAAGTGCTAATGAGTACAACTCCCATCATCTAACGCATTTCCCATTTTTAGGCTCATGCACACAAACGTATTTTCTTTCCGTGTCCGTTTTGGGGTTTTTTGCGGACCGTATGTGGAACCATTCATTTCAATGGGTCCGCAAAAATAAAACAGAAGTTAGTCCCCGCGCATTCCGTTCCGCAAAAAAAAATAGAACATGTCCTATTATTGTCCGCATTACGGTCAAGGATAGAACTGTTCTATTAGGGGCCGGCTGTTCCGTTCCGCAAAATATGGAATGCACACGGACATCATCCGTATTTTTTGAGGATCCTTTTTTTTGCGGACCGTGTGCATGAGCCCTTAGATGTTGAAAAAAACTACAACTCTCAGCATTCCTTTCGTAAGTCTCCAATAGTTGCCTGGCATGTAAGTTCCAAACCCTATAGGAAACAACTGCTTTCTTTATTGTGCTGCTGGGCACGTTGGGAGTTGTAGTTTCACAACCACAGGACAACCATAGCGATCACATCCTAATAACTACTACTCCCAGCGTGCTAGATTTCACTTTACGTTATACTTATTACTAAGCTTGTAAAAATAAAAACTACAACTCTAAGCATTCCTTGTCGAGGTCTCCTAGGCAGCAAACCTTACAGGAAACAACTTTCTCATGCTGCGGGACATTCTGGGAGTTGTAGTTTCACAACTGCTGGACCACCACAGCGATCAAGTCCTCCCCGCATGCTAGATTTTGCTTTACGTTATATTTGTTACTATGTTTCAGATATGTAAAAAAAAAAAAAATACAACTCTCAGCATTCCTCGTCTTAGTCTCCTAGCTAGCAAACCTTACAGGAAACGACAACTTCCTATCTCGTGCTGTAGGGCATACTGGGAGTTGTAGTCCCGCCGCACATGCTGGAAGGCCTCCTATTGGCTGCTGCACTCGGCGGTTACTATGTGGAGGGCGGTAGGCCTGGCGAGGCGGGAGGCGCCACCGTACCCCGGGCCCGGCTCCCTGTCCGTGCAGGCCGGGATTGCTCACACCACACATGCTTCTCGGCGGACATTCGGGCCCTGCAGTCACACACCGCGCCGTGTAGGCCCGGCCAGGCCGCGGGACCACAGCGGCGCCTCCATAACCTCCCCCCCTTCCTCCCGGGAAATCGAGCGGCCGCTTCGGTCACTAACCTGTTACGGTTTTCCTCCTGAATCTCCTTGAATTTATTCACGACGAAAGAGCGGAAGATCTGTTCTATGTTGGTCGCCATGGCGCTCCGGACCTACTCCGCCTCCTCCCGATGGTCCAGGCACTTTTCCGACGCACAAACGTGCGCGCTCCCGCGGCAACCCCCGTCACGTCGCCGTCCGCAGCGTGTTGTTTGCGCGTTTCAGCCAATCAGCGAGCGGCAGCGGAATGTGACGTAAGCGTTACTGGAAAGTGAATCGTGAACGCCTCAGGCGCGTGAGGGGAAGGGGGCGGGGCCTTGCCGGAATGCGCGTTCATGGATGGAAATAACGGGGGTGCAGAGGGCACCATGCAGTCAGGGCTTCTAGCTCTCAGGACCTTTGTAGTTTTATCTGTGGTTTTATAAGTGCATCTAAACTTTTCCACAATGTATACTTAAGGTTACTGAAAATGTAAAAAAAAAAAAAAATAGTTTAAAAAAATTCACATCTGCCTTGTTATTTTCACGGTTCTGCTGAGCTATATGTGATTATTCGACAAGTTACTTCATTCACTGGAGTACTCTGGGTATGAAAAGGACAACATGGTGTTCTAGCAGGACAATGACCCAAAGCATACGCCGAGATTAGAGAAGAAATGGTTCGATGACAATGAAGAAGAGGTGCTAGATGGGCCCCCAACAGTCCCCAGAACTCAACCCAATCGGACACTTGTGGGTAGAGTTGAAGAAAAGGCTGTATTCATACCCAAGTGAGTCGACTAGTATGTACCAACATTGGGAACTTGTAGAAGAGACCCAGGAACCGATTTCAGTCGAGACATGCTTTAAGCTGATGGAGAACATGACCAGAAGGATTCAGGCCTTGCTAAAAGCCAAAGGTGGATTTACAAAATAATAACATTTTAGGAGCAAAACAGTAACAATGCAGTTACACAACAAGAATCTGCAGAACTAATCATACGATAAGTAGGTGTAAGTCCAGTTTATGTATGAGATAGCCAAGATGGTTGTCTATAAAATGATGAGAGTCTCACGTTCAAAGCTGTAATGGATGGTGAGTTATGGATCCTGAAAGTCAAAAGGTCAAAACATTGTTACCCTTTTGCTCGTTATTTTTATTAAAAATAACTAAAAAAAATACAGTATATATAAAGATCTTTTGCAGTGTGTAAGAAATAGAGTTTTAATTTGTATTAATTTTTAGGAAAATAATATAAGCCATATATTGTATTGGTATCCTGGGTGTATCTAAGGTTTTCAGCAACTTTCTGTTAATTAGTGTCTTCTGAGAGCCAGTGTGTGCAGGTAATGTCTATCCGGACAAAGGTATATTAACATATCAAAGGCAGTAAACACTTGTCAGATACCTAAGGAATGTGTGACAGCCGTCCTGTAGGTGGCTAGTGGGGACATTCAAACTACTTCTATGAATCTTAGGCTACTTTCACACTAGCGTTAGTACGGATCCATACTGAATAATACAACCTTGTGGATCCGTAATTCCGGATCCGGTTGTATTATCTTTAGCATCTTTTAAACGGATCCGGAAAAACCTCTATTGAAAGTCAATGGAGGACGGATCCGTTTACAAGTGTGTCCACACCAAACGGATCCGTCCCCATTGACTTGCATTGGGGGTCATTCCGGATCCGTCTTGGTATGGATGCCCAGACCAGAGAGAAAACCGCAGCATGTTACAGTTTGCTCTCCGGTCTGAAGACGGAACGGAATGCTTTCAGGAGCACTCTGTTGTCTTCAGTTCAGTTTTGCCCCCCTTGACAATGAATGGGGACAAAACTGAAGCGTTTTATTCCGGTATTGAGCCCCTATGACGGAACTCTATACCGGAATTCCATAACGCTAGTGTGAAAGTATCCTTAACCAGAAAGTGCTAGGGAGCAACCAATCAGATGTGTCCAGGCCATATTCTAGAAGATTCTAGAACTGGCTGTTAATCTTATAATAGGCTGGAGTATGAGACCTAAGGGGGACTGCACAGGAAGAAGGGGAAGAAGAGAGGACATAAGGGAAGGAAGAGAGAGAAGAAAAGAAGATGGCACAGACAGAGAAGCAGGGCCATAGAAACTGGAAGGGACAGAAGAAGGACTGAATGAGAGACCCAGATAGACCCAGTGACGTACATAGAGAAGTAAGGGCCCCATAGCAAGGATCAGACCAGGCCCCCCACACAGGACAGAAGGGTTTCTGCCTAAACCCTTTTCAATGACCCTTGGGCCATGTTTCCACTGCCTCATTTGCTAAAAGTTGTTCCTTTAGCGGGTAGAGTCCTGACCAAGTTTTCACCTCCAGTAGAAGAGGAGATAATCCCAACTAATGCCTTATTCACACTGTCAGTGTTTGGTCTGTGATTTCCATCAGTGATTTTGAGCCAAAACCAGGTGTGGCTCTAAATAAAGAACAGGAGCAGATCTTTCCCTTATACCTTATGTCTGTGAAGGCTCCAGTTCTGGTTTTGGCTCACAATCACTGATGGAATCAGATCATGATCACTGACTGAACACTGACTGTGTGAATGAGGCATAAGACTGGGCCCCAGGGGCGTAGCTAAAGGCTCATGGGCCCTGGTGAAAGAGTTCAGCTTGGGCCCCCCTTCCCTCAGTACTTTGTGTGTCTTCTTATGTGGCACAAGGATCTTTGGGCCCCCTCAGGCTCCTGGGCCCGGTAGCGACTGCTACCTCTGCACCCCCTATAACTACGCCCCTGCTGGGCCCCCTCTTGCCCTGGGCCCCATAGCAGTCGCATGGTCTGCCGCTATGGTAGTTATGCCTCTGGATAGACCCATGTATGGTAACTACTGTAGAGTGAGAGTGATTTGTTATTTAGTTACCAAATGGTTTTGGGAGTAACTTTATATGTAATTTTGTAAAGTAATTGTAAATATTATTGTATAATAGTCTCTCTGTTTGAAATATTTATTTCTTGCTGTTCCTTTATACTTCCATATTGTACAATATAGATATTTTATAATTTCACTCTTGTGTCTCATTTATTACACCCAACTTAGGCTACTTTTACACTAGTGTTTCTATTTTCCGGTATTGAAATCCGTCATAGGGTCTCAATACTGGAGAAAAACGCTTCCGTTTTGTCCCCATTCATTATCAATGGGGACAAAATGTAACTGAACAGAAAGGAGCGCTCCAAAATGCATTCCATTCCGTTTGGTTCCATTTCCATACCGGAGAGCAGCATGCTGTCGTTTTTCTTTCCGTCCTGGGATGTGGAGCAAGACGGATCCGTCCTGACCCACAATGCAAGTCAATGGGGACGGATCCGTTTTGTCTGACACAATAGAAAACGGATCCGTCCCCCATTCACTTTCAGTGGAGTTAATGACGTATCCTTCTTGGCTATGTTACAGATAATACAACCGGATCCGTCATGACCCACAATGCAAGTCAATGGGGACAGATCCGTTCTGTCTGACACAATAGAAACCGGATCCGTCCTCCATTGACTTTCAATGGAGTTAATGACGGATCAGTCCCAGCAATGTTACAGGTAATACAACCGGATCCGTTCATAACGGATGCAGACGGTTGTATTATTAGTAAGGCCCCTTTCACACGAGCGGGAGACTCGGACGTCTCCCGCATCGTGTGCCGTGTACTGACCTCCCAGCACTGAACGGGGGTTACATAGCATTATACTGGTTTATGATTCTATGTAACCCTTACAGTTCTGGAACGTGTTGGATAATGCTGACAATGTTATCCAAGACATTCCAGAACTGTAAGGGTTACATAGCATCATAAATCAGTATAATACTATGTAACCCCCGTTCAGTGCTGGGAGGTCAGTACACGGCACACGATGTGGGAGACGTCCGAGTCTCCCGCACGTGTGAAAGGGGCCTAACAGAAGCGTTTTTTGCTGAGTCCTACCGGATTCACCAAAAGCGCTAGTACCCTTAAAGAATCAGACCCAGTAAGAGGGTATATTATATAATAATATATATATTTACATATATAATCATTTCTTACAAGTGCTGCGTCTCAAAGTACCCAAACTATTAAAAGATAGAAGATTTTATCCCGTATGGTGAACTGCGTAACAGGGGAAAAAATCAAAATGGCCAATTTGCTGTTTTTGGGTTGCTTCATCTCCCCTCCAGAAATGAATAAAAAAATTAATACACACCACAATGGTATCAATAAAAACTACAGATCACCCAGCAAAAAAATGAGCCCTCACACAGCTCCGTAAATATAAAACAAAATGAGGATCGGAATATGGTGGTACAAAGAAAAAAATCTATTTTTTTTAAAGTTTTTCTTAAAGGGGTTATCCCACGAATAATGTAAAAAATGAAAATCAGACATCATATAGAACATGACAATACCTTTCTAATGAAGCTAGAACCAGCCCTGTACCTCACATGGATCCAGAGATCTCACCATTCATTGCTCTGCTAGATTTATATCAAGCTGACAACTAAAGGGGAGTGTCTTTTCTACTGCAGCTCAGGAGGCGTGTCCATTCTCTCCCTATCACAGCTCAGGAGGCGTGTCTCAGCTCTCCCTATCACAGCTCAGGAGGTGTGTCTCAGCTCTATCACAGCTCAGGAGGCGTGTCTCAGCTCTCCCTATCACAGCTCAGGAAGAGTGTCTCAGCTCTCCCTATCACAGCTCAGGAGGCGTGTTCATGCTCTCCCTATCACAGCTCAGGAGGCGTGTCCCAGCTCTCCCTATCACAGCTCAGGAGGCGTGTCCCAGCTCTCCCTATCACAGCTCAGGAGGCGTGTCCATGCTCTCCCTATCACAGCTCAGGAGGCGTGTCTCAGCTCTGCCTATCACAGCTCAGGAGGCAGTTAAAAGTTGAAACTGAGCATGTGCGGCCTTCTCAGTGAATAGGTCAAAGAAATAAGAAATTAAGTGGTCCTATGCAGATACATTTTATTGAATAACTCAGTGGCTATACAAAATTTTTAAAGCGGCTCTGTCACTAGTTTCTAACCTATGTATTAAAATACATAGGTATATAGGTGCATTACACACAATCCCAGACATACCTTTCTAGTAGAGATCATTGCAGCAGTTGTTGAGGAAAGTGAACTTTTAAAAATATGCTAATTAGCCTTCGGAGCACCGGGAGGCGTGCTCTTCCCTTCCGAGCACCGCATCTTTACCGCCCTTCCCTTCCGAGGCACGCCCTCCTGCTTGTAATCACGCCCCTGGAGTAAATGATAGACAGCACTAGACGGACCCGGGAGGGCGGTGAAGATGCGGTGCTCAGAAGGGAAGAGGTGCTCCGAAGGCTAATTAGCATATTTTTAAAAGTTCACTTTCCTAAACAACCGCTGCAATGATCTCTGCTATAAAGGTATGTCTGGGATTGTGTGTAATGCACCTATATACCTATGTATTTTAATACATAGGTTAGAAACTAGTGACAGAGCCTCTTTAATGACATGCAATTACAAAAGTATTCAGATCCAGGTGCTGGTTTGAAAACTGTAGAATATTTTTCGTGGAACAACCCCTTTAAAGTATTAAAGCAAAAGAAAAACTATAGAGGGAGAGTTCACATCACCGTTATTTTTCCTTTCTTCTGATCCAGAAGAGCAGAAAAATAAAGAAATAAAATTGATCCTGTAAAAAAAAAAAACGGATCCTGTGCATCAGTTATGCAGATTTGGCATCTGTTATTTTCTGAATTTTTTTCCAGCTTCTCGCTGCCATCATATGCAATATAAACATCAATGCCATTAGAAGGTACAACTTGTCCTGCAAAAAAAAAAAAAAGCCCTCATATGTCTATGTGAACAGAAAAAAAGTTATGGTTCCAAGAAAGCAGGAAGTAAGAAACGAAGGTGATCGTTGCATCAGGAAGGGATGAATGCAAAACCGATTTTTACTATTCCCCTCATGATAAATTTCCACCTTGAATAGAGCAGCAGAGAGCATGGTAGCCCGCCACTCCATATAGTAATACATACCTCCCAACCGTCCCGGATCCAGCGGGACAGTCCCGGATTGCAGTGGCAGTCCCGCTGTCCCGGTACGGGGGAGGTATGTCCCGGTCTCTGGCAGCTGTCTCTGCGTCCATAGGACGCAGAGACACTTGCCTGTTGCAGGAAGGAGCAGATAGCCGGAATCGGCTGTCTGCTTCTTCCATCCTCCCTCCTGTCCCCCCTGCAGCTCCCTGTACCTTTCATCCATGCATCGGGTCTCGGCGGGGCCGGCCGTCAGCATTGGCTCCGCCCCCTTCAGACACGAGCAGAAGATCTTCCTGTTGGTGATGCTGGCCCTGCTGCTAGGAAAAAGGTAAGTGTAATACTTTTATTTTTTTTAACTTTCTGTGAACTGTGTTTATTATCCCTGGACTGTGACATCAATGTTAATCCCTGGACTGTGACACCACTGTGTTTATTATCCCTGGACTGTGACATCACTGTGTTTTATTATCCCTGGACTGTGACATCACTGTGTTTATTATCCCTGGACTGTGACATCAATGTTTATTATCCCTGGACTGTGACATCACTGTGTTTATTATCCCTGGACTGTGACATCACTGTGTTTATTATTCCTGGACTGTGACATCACTGTTTATTATCCCTGTACTGTGACATCACTGTGTTTATTATCCCTGGACTGTGACATCACTGTGTTTATTCTCCCTGTACGGTGACATCACTGTGTTTATTATCCCTGTACGGTGACATCCAGTTTATTATCCGTGGACTGTGACATCACTGTGTTTATTATCCCTGTACTGTGACATCACTGTGTTTATTATCCCTGGACTGTGACATCACTGTGTTTATTATCCCTGGACTGTGACATCACTGTGTTTTTTATCCCTGGACTGTGACATCACTGTGTTTATTATCCCTGTACTGTGACATCACTGTGTTTATTATCTCTGGACTGTGACATCACTGTGTTTTATCCTGGACTGTGACATCACTGTGTTTATTATCCCTGGACTGTGACATCACTGTGTTTATTATCCCTGGACTGTGACATCACTGTGTTTATTATCCCTGGACTGTGACATCACTGTGTTTATTATCCCTGGACTGTGACATCACTGTGTTTATTATCCCTGGACTGTGACATCACTGTGTTTATTATCCCTGTTACTGTGACATCACTGTGTTATTATCCCTGTACTGTGACATCACTGTGTTTATTATCCCTGTACTGTGACATCACTGTGTTTATTATCTCTGTACTGTGACATCACTGTCTTTATTATTCCTGGACTGTGACATCACTGTCTTTATTATCCCTGGACTGTGACATCACTGTGTTTATTATCCCTGGACTGTGACATCACTGTGTTTATTATCCCTGTACGGTGACATCACTGTGTTTATTATCCCTGTACTGTGACATCACTGTGTTTATTATCCCTGTACGGTGACATCACTGTGTTTATTATCTCTGTACTGTGACATCACTGTGTGTATTATCCCTGTACTGTGACATCAATGTGTTTATTATCCCTGTACTGTGACATCTCTGTGTGTATTATCCCTGTACTGTGACATCACTGTGTTTATTATCCCTGTACTGTGACATCACTGTGTTTATTATCCCTGTACTGTGACATCAATGTGTTTATTATCCCTGTACTGTGACATCAATGTGTTTATTATCCCTGTACTGTGACATCTCTGTGTGTATTATCCCTGTACTGTGACATCACTGTGTTTATTATCCCTGTACAGTGACATCTCTGTGTGTATTATCCCTGTACAGTGACATCTCTGTGTTTATTATCCCTGTACTGTGACATCTCTGTGTGTATTATCCCTGTACTGTGACATCACTGTGTTTATTATCCCTGTACTGTGACATCAATGTGTTTATTATCCCTGTACTGTGACATCACTGTGTTTATTATCCCTGTACTGTGACATCAATGTGTTTATTATCCCTGTACTGTGACATCTCTGTGTGTATTATCCCTGTACAGTGACATCACTGTGTTTATTATCCCTGTACTGTGACATCACTGTGTTTATTATCCCTGTACGGTGACATCACTGTGTTTATTATCTCTGTACTGTGACATCACTGTGTGTATTATCCCTGTACTGTGACATCAATGTGTTTATTATCCCTGTACTGTGACATCTCTGTGTGTATTATCCCTGTACTGTGACATCACTGTGTTTATTATCCCTGTACAGTGACATCTCTGTGTGTATTATCCCTGTACTGTGACATCAATGTGTTTATTATCCCTGTACTGTGACATCTCTGTGTGTATCATCCCTGTACTGTGACATCACTGTGTTTATTATCCCTGTACTGTGACATCACTGTGTTTATTATCCCTGTACTGTGACATCACTGTGTTTATTATCCCTGTACTATGACATCAATGTGTTTATTATCCCTGTACTGTGACATCTCTGTGTGTATTATCCCTGTACTGTGACATCACTGTGTTTATTATCCCTGTACTGTGACATCACTGTGTTTATTATCCCTGTACTGTGACATCACTGTGTTTATTATCCCTGTACTGTGACATCACTGTGTTTATTATCCCTGTACTGTGACATCACTGTGTTTATTATCTCTGTACTGTGACATCACTGTTTATTATCTCTGTACTGTGACATCTCTGTGTGTATTATCCCTGTACTGTGACATCACTGTTTATTATCCCTGTACAGTGACATCTCTGTGTGTATTATCCCTGTACAGTGACATCACTGTGTTTATTATCTTTGTACAGTGACATCACTGTGTGTATTATCCCAGTGCAGGAAGAGGTAAGTGGTCTGTGTTTGTGTGTTTGTTTTCTATTTTTCAGGGTCGTGAATGCAGAGGACTACGTCGGATTCGGTGGACTACGTCGGACCAGTTTTTTTTTTTTTTTTAATAAAATGGTCAAACAGGGGTCTGGGGGAGTGTTTATTTCAATAAAATGTTTTATACTTGTGTGTGTGTGTATTTTTTTTTTTACAATACTACAGTTTTAGTAATTATGGCTATCTACAGACGGCCCTGATTACTAATACTGGGCTTAGTGCTTGCCGGTATGGCAGGCCAGCACTAACCCCAGCATCTATTACCTCGGCACCCACCGCCACCAAGGGTGCCGGGAAGAGCCAGGTACCCGCAGGACCGGACCTTCTAAATTGAGGGTCTGGCTCTGGGGCGCCTGCAGGCTGGTACCATTAGGCTGGGAAGGGCCAATAACCGTGTCCCTTCCCACCCTGGTAGTGCCAGGCTGCCGCTGCTGGTTGTATCTGGCTGGCGAAGGAAAAAAGGGGGGGACCCCACGCCATTTTTTAAAATATGTCTCTCTTTCTCTCTTTGCAAAGTTGGGAGGTATGGTAATAATAGTAATTAATAATCGTTATATAGTGCCCCATATTCCACGGCACTTTACAATCAGACATTAAAGAGTAATAACCTAATTAACAGATTTGTATAATGGTGGCCTATCCTCAGAATGTCAATATCAGTTCGGTGGGGTCCGATTTCCTGGCACCCCCCTGATCAGCTTGTTTTCAGTAGCTTTAAAGAGGTTTTCCGGGATTTAACTACTGACGACCTATCCTCAGAATAGGTCATCAGTATCTGATCGGTGGGGGTCTGACTCCCGAGACCCCCGCTGATCAGCCGCTACCTTCTCTCAGCGCCATACATTGTATAGCGGCTGTGCGTGGTATAGTGCTCTGCTCAGTGGCCTGAGGAAGCGCGGAATTGCGCGAAACGGCCGTCGCCGCCGAAATACGCTGCTAGTGTGCATACCACCCCCCCTCTGACATGCAACCAGGACGCTGGCTTTGGTCCAGGAATAAAGTATTTTGCAGATTTGGTGAGTGCCGCTTACTCCATTGTTTTCTCTCCTGCATCGGTCTTATATGGACTTTTTTCTTCAATAAGCAGAGCACCACTGTCTTATTCAGTTGTATCCAATGGTGATTTCAGCAAACCCTCACAGTGATACTCTTATAGTCGCTTGACATTTAGGGTGCAGTGCCGCCCATACCACTGTCTTCTCCCATTATTGTTGATAGTGCTCTGCTCCATTTACTTGAATGGGGCTGAACCGCTCCTAGGCCACGTGACTAGAGATGAGCGAACGTGCTTGAAACAAGCACTGTACCGCTCGGCTCCCCTGCGCTCGCATGGGCGCAGGCAGCCGCTTCCGTCCTCCTCAGGAGCGCAGGGGAGCCGAGCGGTACAGTGTTCGTTTCGAGCATGTTCGCTCATCTCTACACGTGACCAATAAACGTGACGTCACTGGCCTACGAAAAGCTGAGAGAAGGCCTCGGCGCTCAAGGAAGCGCCGGTGCCTTCTGAAACAGCTGATCGGAGGGGGTCTCTACTGTATGTACGCCACTGTTGGTACATACTGCAACGTACACTCTGACACGGCCAGGCTTGGAGTATGACCTCTGAGGTTATCTACATGGACATTACTACCAGAAATCCCCGCTTTCCAGGGCTCAGATGATGACATTGCCTGAGAAAGAGAACCATCCTGCTAGCGCCACCATGTGGAAGTGGCCCCCTATGAGTCAAAATCTGACTTCCCTTTGAACATGACAAGGATATGCCTCCATTGTCTAATATGGGAATACCCCTTTAATTATGTGTGTATCTATAAATGGATATTCTTGGTATCAAGAATGGTGGTAAATAGTACATAAAAATCCCCCAAAGTTGTTAATTGGTGTATTGTATTTTATATGCATGTCTAATTGCAGCACCCCCACTTTATTATTATTATTTATTCATCATTCATTCCATTGCGCTGTACATAGGATAATGGGGTGCACATACATAATACAGACAATTGCACTAAGCATGAACAGGAAGAGTTACAGACCGGAACAGAAGGAGAGAGGGCCCTGCCCACAAGAGCTTACAATGTACAAGGTATGGAGGAAGGACACAGTATTCTATATCTAGTATTACAATAGTCAGCAGTTTGCAGGCTGTAGTATACATTAGTAGAGTGTTCTGAATAAACCCGTATGTTGGTAATGGAGTTAGTAGCTCCGTCCTCAATTACTGCAACCATAGACCATCAATATAACAGGATGCTGGTGAGCTCCATAAACACCGCTCAACTACTCCTTCTGTAATCCAAGAACCGGACAAGGTATAGGCAGTATACTCTTTTGCCAGCTAAAGGTGGGTTTACACCGAAGGATGTTACATCCAGGCATGGGATTCTCCAGATCCAGTTGTTAAAATTACAGGGTTACCAGCTGAATCCCGATCCGGTGCGGCAGCAGGAGATGAGTGTTTCCATTGTGGATGCGCTCATCTCCCAATGTAGCCTGACCTAGTACAGCGTCAGGACTTAATGCGCGCACTCCCTACCTGACGCTGCACGCAGTGCAGTGCAGGCAGAGAAGAGGAGCACCGGACCCGGGAAAGGTTTTTTATTTTAATCTGATGGGCAAAGTGGTCTGATCTGAGGTCTGATGGGGGGCACAGTGGGCTGGTCTGAGGTCTGATGGGGGCACAGTGGGCTGATCTGAGGTCTGATGGGGGGCACAGTGGGCTGATCTGAGGTCTGCTGGGGGCACAATGGGTTGATCTGAGGTCTGATGGGGGCACAGTGGGTTGATCTGAGGTCTGATGGGGGCACAGTGGGTTGATCTGAGGTCTGATGGGGGCACAGTGGGCTGATCTGAGGTCTTATGGGGGCACAGCGGGCTTATCTGAGGTCTGATGGGGGCACAGTGGGCTGATCTGAGGTCTAATGGGGGCACAATGGGCTGATCTGAGGTCTGATGGGGGCACAGTGGGCTTATCTGAGGTCTAATGGGGCATAGTGGGCTTATTTGAGGTCTGATGGGGGCAGATTGGGCTGATCTGAGGTCTGATGGGGGCACAGTGGGCTGATCCGAGGTCTAATGGGGGTACAACGGGCTGGTCTGATGGGGGCACAGTGGGCTGATCTGAGGTCTGATGGCGGCACAATGGGCTGATCTGAGGTCTGCTGGGGGCACAATGGGCTGATCTGAGGTCTGATGGGGGCACAGTGGGCTGATGTGAGGTCTGATGGGGGCACAGTGGGCTGATCTGAGGTCTGATGGGGGCACAGTGGGCTGATCTGAGGTCTGATGGGGGCACAGTGGGCTGATCTGAGGTCTGATGGGGGCACAGTGGGCTTATCTGAGGTCTAATGGGGCATAGTGGGCTTATTTGAGGTCTGATGGGGGCACATTGGGCTGATCTGAGGTCTGATGGGGGCACAGTGGGATGATCTGAGGTCTGATGGGGCACAGTGGGATGATCTGAGGTCTGATGGGGGCACATTGGGCTGATCTGAGGTCTGAGAGTCATCTTTATTAAATTTGTCCTACCAATCATAGAGAGCGGGAGCCTACACCATGTCTCAATTTTTTGTTTCATCCTATCCAAAAGGGGCATAAGATTAAGGCCCCATTCACACGACCGTATGTATTCCGTGATCCTTATAAAAACGGAACGGAAGACATACGGAAGGTTTTCCGTAGTGTTCTGCATTTTTGCGGACCCATTGACTTTAATGGGGCTACGGGCGTGATTTTGCGGCCAAGTATAGGACATGTTTAATTTTTTTTGCGGGAGAAATTTCGTAATATACGGATGCGGAATGCACACGGAAAAATGAATGGGTCCGTATGGTTCCGCATCTTATCCGCAAAAATGTGGATAAGATGCGGAAATGTACATACGGTCGTGTGAATGGGGCCTAAGCCCGATAAACTCCTTTACATCTCTTGTTATCAAAATTCCTAGATACTTAAACTTATTCACCCAAGGAATTGATACATCTGTCAAATTGCTTGGTATTTCCATAGGGATCAGAGGAAGCAACGCAGATTTGGCCCAGTTAATGGACAATCCCGAGAAAGTCCCAAAACCATCTATAATTCTCATTATTGGCTTTAGGTGTTTTGTTATATTGTCTACAAAGAGTAGGAGATCATCTGCGTATAATGCCACTCTTTCTTCCCCATGCTTAAAATGGAAGCCCTGCATGTCAATTGATCCCCTTAATATAGCTGCTAAAGGTTCAATAGCTATTGAAAAAAGCAAAGGGGACAGTGGGCATCCCTGCCTAGTACCTCTTTCTAACTTAAATGAGCTAGACAATTCATTGTTAACCTTAATTCTCGCAGTAGGGGCAGCATATATACACTCACCGGCCACTTTATTAGGTACACCTGTCCAACTGCTCATTAACACTTAATTTCTAGTCAGCCAATCACATGGCGGCAACTCAGTGCATTTAGGCATGTAGACATGGTCAAGACAATCTCCTGCAGTTCAAACCGAGCATCAGTATGGGGAAGAAAGGTGATTTGAGTGCCTTTGAACATGGCATGGTTGTTGGTGCCAGAAGGGCTGGTCTGAGTATTTCAGAAACTGCTGATCTACTGGGATTTTCACGCACAACCATCTCTAGGGTTTACAGAGAATGGTCCGAAAAAGAAAAAACATCCAGTGAGCGGCAGTTCTGTGAGCGGAAATGCCTTGTTGATGCCAGAGGTCAGAGGAGAATGGGCAGACTGGTTCGAGCTGATAGAAAGGCAACAGTGACTCAAATTGCCACCCGTTACAACCAAGGTAGGCAGAAGAGCATCTCTGAACGCACAGTACGTCGAACTTTGAGGCAGATGGGCTACAGCAGCAGAAGACCACACCGGGTGCCACTCCTTTCAGCTAAGAACAGGAAACTGAGGCTACAATTTGCACAAGCTCATCGAAATTGGACAGTAGAAGATTGGAAAAACGTTGCCTGGTCTGATGAGTCTCGATTTCTGCTGCGACATTCGGATGGTAGGGTCAGAATTTGGCGTCAACAACATGAAAGCATGGATCCATCCTGCCTTGTATCAACGGTTCAAGCTGGTGGTGGTGGTGTCATGGTGTGGGGAATATTTTCTTGGCACTCTTTGGGCCCCTTGGTACCAATTGAGCATCGTTGCAACGCCACAGCCTACCTGAGTATTGTTGCTGACCATGTCCATCCCTTTATGACCACAATGTACCCAACATCTGATGGCTACTTTCAGCAGGATAATGCGCCATGTCATAAAGCTGGAATCATCTCAGACTGGTTTCTTGAACATGACAATGAGTTCACTGTACTCAAATGGCCTCCACAGTCACCAGATCTCAATCCAATAGAGCATCTTTGGGATGTGGTGGAACGGGAGATTCGCATCATGGATGTGCAGCCGACAAATCTGTGGCAACTGTGTGATGCCATCATGTCAATATGGACCAAAATCTCTGAGGAATGCTTCCAGCACCTTGTTGAATCTATGCCACGAAGAATTGAGGCAGTTCTGAAGGCAAAAGGGGGTCCAACCCGTTACTAGCATGGTGTACCTAATAAAGTGGCCGGTGAGTGTAAGTTGGACCCATTTGACAAACACAGGACCAAATCCCGTTTTACCAAGGACAGCCCATAAGTATCTCCATTCTATGCTATCAAACGCCTTAGCGGCATCGAGGTAGAGTATAGCTTTACCCTGTACCTCCCCGGGTGCCACCTACAGATTTAGGTAAAGTCTTCTTAGGTTAATCGCGGTAGACTTCGCCGGCATAAAGCCTGATTGGCCTGGATGTATTACTGATTTGATAACTTGGGACAAACGCATCGCCAGAATTTTTGCTAGTATTTTGATATCTGTAGTAAGGAGAGAGATAGGGCGGTATGATTCAGGCAGTTGGTGATCTTTATCTGGCATAGGGATAACCACTATTGTGGCATCATACATTGATAAGGGCAATTTACCTGAAGCAAAGGCTTGCTCATAAACTCCTAAGAGATTAGATAGTAAATCATCCCCTAAACATTCGTACAATTCCATAGGTAGCCCGTCAGGGCCAGGGGGTGCAGTGAGTTCCTGAGGAATCGGAGCAGAGGATGGGAGTGGTAGTGGCTCTGGCTATTATAGTCAATCAGAGTGCCTGTCCTCATACCATTGCTCCCTAGGGGCATGCAGTGAAAGGAGGGCACACCCATTCTTCCCTCAGGGCACACCCTGTTTCTGGGACGCCTGCCTGACGGTAGTTGGGTTGCTATGTCCTATGTAACACCACAGATAACAGTTAGAGATGAGCGAGCACTAAAATGCTCGGGTGCTCGTTATTCGAGACAAACTCTTCCCGATGCTCGGGTGCTCGTTTCGAGTAACGAACCCCATTGAAGTCAATGGGAGACTCGAGCATTTTTGCAGGGGACCAAGGCTCTGCCTAGGGAAGGCTGGGTGAAAACCTGGAAACCTCAGAAAATGATGGAAACACCACGGAAATGGACAGGAAACAGCAGGGGCAGCATGTAGGGATGCCTCTGAGGCTGCCTAATCCCACCATTACCCCAAATTCTCAGGCAACAGACTGGTGGTTACCCTCATGGCAATTGTGCTCACCCAGACCAAGAAAGGCGAGGCACATGAAGTCTGCCATGTGCGCCAGAGTCCCAACACGCAAGAATTCCCTCTCCTCACTGGCCTGACTCTCCATTTCCTCCTCCTCCTCCAAGTCCTCCTCTTCAGCCCATACACGCTCAAGAGTTAAGGACTGAGCATTGGTACCCTCTACTGTCTCGCCGACATTCTCCTCCTCTTCCTCCTCATCCTCATCCCCATCCTCCGATACGCGCTGAGAAACAGACCGGAGGGTGCTCTGGCTATCAAGCGACGTATCTTCCTCCACCGTCTCTTGTGACAAGCGCAAAGCATCCGACTTCATGCTGAGCAGTGAGTTTTTCAACAGGCAAAGCAGCGGGATGGTGAGGCTGATAATGGCGGCATCGCCGCTGACCATCTGTGTTGACTCCTCAAAGTTGGTCAACACCTGGCAGATATCAGACATTCACGTCCACTCCTCATTGTAGACTTGAGGAATCTGACTGACCTGACTACCAGTTCTGGTGGAAGATGACATCTGGCAGTCTACAATCGCTCTTCGCTGCTGGTAAACTCTGGATAACATGATTAATGTCGAATTCCATCTTGTGGGCATGTCGCACAACAGTCGGTGAGCGGGCAGTTGAAGGCGGCGTTGCACTGCCCTGAGAGTGGCAGCATCTGTGGTCAACTTGCGGAAATGCGCACAGATGCGGCGCACCTTGGTGAGTAAATCAGACAGATTGGGGTATGTCTTGAGGAACCGCTGAACTATTAGATTGAACACGTGGGCCAGGCATGGCACATGTGTCAGTCTGCCGAGTTGCAGAGCCGCCACCAGGTTATGCCCGTTGTCACACACAACCATGCCTGGCTTGAGGTTCAGCGGTGCCAGCCACAGATCGGTCTGCGCCGTGATGCCCTGTAACAGCTCTTGGGCGGTGTGCCTTTTGTCACCTAAGCTCAGCAGTTTGAGCACTGCCTGCTGGCGCTTACCCACGGCACTGCTGCTGCGCCTAGAGCTACCGACTGAAGGCGCCGTGCCCACGGATGGTAATTCGGAGGTGGAAGAGGGGTCGGAGGAGGAGGCATAGTACGTCTGAGAGACCGTGACCGAGGTAGGCCCCGCAATCCTCAGTGTGGGCAGTACATGAGCGGCCCCAGGGTCAGTCTCGGTCCCAGCCTCCACCAAGTTAACTCAATGTGCCGTCAGTGATATATAGTGTCCCTGCCCGGCAGCACTTGTCCACGTGTCTGTGGTTAGTTGGACCTTCTCAGAAACAGCATTGGTCAGGGCACGGATGATGTTCTGTGACACGTGCTGGTGTAAGGATGGGACGGCACATCGGGAAAAATAGTGGCGGCTGGGGACCGAATACCGAGGGGCAGCCACCGCCATGAGATTGCGAAAGGCCTTGGTCTCTACCAGCCTATAGGGCAGCATCTCCAGGCTAAGCAATTTGGAGATGTAGACGTTGAGGGCTTGGGCATGTGGGTGGGTGAAACTGTATTTCCTCTTGCGCTCCAGCGTCTGCTGTAAAGACAGACACATTGGTGGACACATTGGTGGAGGATCGTGGAGGCGAAGGTGTGGTTTTCCGGCGGGAGGCGCTCGTGCCGGGGTCCTGGGCAGGGGGTTGACTAGCAGAGGCAGCGAGTGACACAGGGGAGGGAGCAGTGGTGTGACCCGCAGGAGGTGAACGGCCTTGGTTCCATTGAGTGGGGTGTTTAGCACTCATATGCCTGCGCATGCTGGTGGTGGTTAGGCTAGTAGTGGTGGCACCCCTGCTGATCCTGGTGTGGCACAGGTTGCACACCACAGTCCGTCGTTCATCCTCACTTTCTTTAAAGAACCTCCAGACTTGCGAACATCTAGGCCTCGCCACGGGAGCTTCACTACGTGAAACAGTTGCTGCTGATGCACCATCTCTGGCCCTGCTTCTCCCTCTGGCCACACCACTGCCTCTTCCAACCTGTTCTGGTGCAGCACTCGCCTCCGCCTCAGAAGCACTGTCTTCACTCGGCTTATCAACCCAGCTTGGGTCAGTCACTTCATCATCCTCCGATTCCTCAGTCTGCTCCCCCCTCGGACTTCCTGCCCTGACAACAACTTCACCACTGTCTGACAACCGTGTCTCCTCATCGTCCAACACCTCTTTACACGCTTCTTCCACTAAGTCAACAATGTCATCATCATCACCCACAGACTGCGACAGTTGGAAAACTTGGGCATCGGGAAAGAGGTCAGCAGCAACCTGAGAAGTGGTTTGTGACTCTGGGAAGGGTCCAGAAAACAGTTCCTCAGAGTATGCCGGATCGCATTCCAAATTTTCCTGGGAGGGGGCAGACTGGGGGGAAGGAGGTTGAGGTGGAGGAGCCAGAGGAGTGCTCCCTTGGGTAATGTGGGTGGACTGCGTGGAAGACTGACTGGTGGACAAATTACTTGAAGCATTGTCCCCAATCCATGACATCACCTGTTCGCACTGTTGTGGTTTCAACAGTCCTCTACCACGTGTCCCTGTAAGTTGAGACATGAAGCTAGGGAGTGTAGCTCTGCGGCGTTCCCCTGCTCCCTCATCAGCAGGTACTGTCTCACCCTGCCCAGGACCACGGCCTCTGCCCCCTGCAGTAATTGAATGCCCACGCCCATGCCCTCGTCCTCGACCCTTAGCCCTGGGGTTCAACATTTTCTGTATACAAGTGTATTATATGTACAAAAAAAAAAAAAATGGGCCTGCTGTACTGAAACCCACAAACTTGTTCAATCTGAACAAGAAAATATATAGGTGGATAAGTTAGAGCAAAATTACGTATGTTATTAAGTACCGCGCAGTATGGAGCAATTACACGGAAACTATTAGATTAGGCAGACTTGGTCTGCTTAATTGCATCCCAGACAAACGTCGCACAGAGATGTTTGTAATGTAGCTGTATCAGTGAGAGCAAAAGACCTTTTTTAATTAAGTGACGTACATAATGTGTCACCTGGACAGAAAATACGGATTGTGCTTTGTATATAGGTGGATAAATTAGAGCTAAATTACGTATGTTATTACGTACCGTGCAGTATGGAGCAATTACACTGAAACTATTAGATTAGGCAGACTTGGTCTGCTTAATTGCAACCCAGATAAATGTCGCACAGAGATTTTTGTAATGTAGCTGTATCAGTGAAAGCAAAAGACCGTATTTGATTACGTGACGTACAGTATGGGTCACCTGGACAGAAAATACGGATTGTGGTTTGTGGTGAGTGGACAGCTGAACTGTGACACACAGAATGGTTCCACACTGCTGTATGAAATGGATTTGTATCATTGAGATAAAACAATAAAAAAAAAGTGTTATATATGGCAATAGCTGCACTACTAGTGCCAGCCAGCCAAGCCAGGAGACAAAAAAAAATGTCTTGTATCCCTTAGAAGGGCTGTTGGGTTCTTTGTGGGTGATTCCTGCCTAACAGAGAACTAAATGCAGGCCCTAACACTCTCCCTGAAACGCAGCAGATCTGTCCCTAACGACATCCAGACGGCATCTGAGCCGAGCACCGCGGGCAGTCACTAGTATATTCCAGGGTCACCTGATCAGGCCAGCCAACCCCTGCTATCGACATGTAAGGGCCCCACGTGATGCTGGGTGTACCGCAGAGTCTCCTGGCTGAGTTTATAGGCGCCAAAAATTCAAAATGCGGGAGATGCCATTTCCTCGAGCATGGCGAGATACTCGTCCGAGCAGCGAGCACTTACGAGTACCCTAATACTCGAACGAGCACCAAGCTCGGACTAGCATGCTCGCTCATCTCTAATAACAGTGATTACTCTCTGAGTACACATAACGTAGTAGATGTCACCTGCAGTCCTATGTAACACTACAGATCATGCTCATACACACGAACTTATTTTTTTTCTGTGTCCGTTCCATTTTTTTTTTTTGGCCCGTATGCGGAACCCTTCACTTCAATAGGGCCCGGAAATTACTCCATGTACATTCCGTTTGTCCGCAAAAAAATAGAACATATCCTATTATTGTCCTCATTACGGACAAGGATAGGAGTGTTCTTTTAGGGGCCGAACGTTCCGTTCCGCAAAATGCGGAATGCACATGGGCGGTATCCGTGTTTTGCGAATTCACAATTTGCAGACTGCAGAACAGGCAACGGTCTTGTGTGAGAGCCCTTAGAAGTAACAGGCCACTTGGGGAGCGGATCTCAATTTAGCAGCGTAAAAAAACACCACCATATGCACACATCGATGAAAGTTATTGATGGTGTTTTAATGGTGGATTTCACGGCAGAAAACAATTTCCACGGTGGATTTATTTCTATCAATGTACCATCAGGGTACCTGCACACAATGCGGATTGCAAGTATTTTTCCGCCACAGATTTTTGTGCAGAAAAAACGCTACGTAATACAGGACCAGCAAAGTGTATGAGATTAGAAAAATCTCATGTACACAGCTTTTTTCTTAGGCGCGGGAATTGACCTGCCGTAGGGATTTTAAAATCTGCAGCATGTCAATTGTTGTTCCTTTTTTTAAAATTTCACCCTTTTCAATGGAAGTGAGATTTCTGGCAAAACCGCACAAAAAAAAAAACAAAAACTGCATAAAAAAACCACAAGGGCTCTTTCACACCACCGTTAGGGATTCCGTTCAGGCTTTCCGTTATAACATCGTTATAACGGAAAGAAACGGAATCCCTAGGACGGACATCAAAACGGACAGGACTTTGTTTTCCGTCCAGCATAACGGCATCCAGACGGATCCGTTATGCTTTCCCATAGGCTTCTATTATGACGGATCAAAACGGAATGCCTCTTAAAGGTGTCCGTTTTGATGTCCGTCCTAGGGATTCCGTTTCTTTCCGTTATAACGATGTTATAACGGAAAGCCTGAACGGAATCCCTAACGGTGGTGTGAAAGAGCCCTAAGTAGTGCAGATTTATTTGCTTTTTTGTGCCATTTTGGTGTGGATTTCATGCAGATTTTCTGCACTATGTGCAGTCACCTGCACACATTGCGGAATAAGCGCGTTTTTCCGTGCGGATTCCCATGCCGAAAAACCGCAGTGCAGTACAGTACCAGAAAAATGTATGAGATTACACAAATCTCATGGACATTTTGCAGATTGTTTTTATGCAGAAATTGACCCGCCGTGCAGATTTCCAAATTTGCAACATATCAATTATGTTTGCGGTTTCAGCCGAAGATTTCACACTTTTCAATGGAAGGTGAGATCTGCAGCAAAACCGCATCTAAGGCCCCATTCACATGACCGTATGTTCATTTCCGTATCTTATCCGCATTTTTGCGGAACCATACGGACCCATTCATTTTTCCATAGGAGAAAAAAAAATGTGGAATGCACACCGTGTGCATTCCACATCCGTATATTACGGAAGTTCTCCCGCAAAAAAAACGGAAACATGTCCTATACTTGGCCGCAAAACACGTCCGTAGCCCCATTAAAGTCAATGGGTCCGCAAAATTACGGAACACTACGGAAGACTTTCCGTATGTCTTCCGTTCCGTTTTTATATGGATACGGAATACATACGGTCGTGTGAATGGGCCCTAAGGCTAAATTCACACGTCCGTGGACCACGATCCGGGGCGGTCCGTGAAGTCCCGGACCGTGCTCCTTCTGAGAGCAGGAGCGCACGGCATCATTGGTTGCTATGATGCCGTGCGCTTCCTGAGGCCGCTGCTGTTCAGTGATGCACTGTACACACTTGTATAGAGTGCATCACTGTACAGCGGCGGCCTCAGGAAGCACACGGCATCATAGCAACCAATGATGCCGTGCGCTCCTGCTCTCAGAAGGAGCGTGGTCCAGGATTTCACGGACCATGCTCCACGGACGTGTGAATTTGGCCTAATACACGCCAATAAATGCAATTAGAAATTGCGGATTTTAGCGCAGAAACGCACATAAATCTGCGTGGAAATTCATGTGGATCTTATGTGCGTTCACCCGCATCCGTGTACAGGTGGCCTTAGGCAGCCCCCATGCATGGGCACTATCCACGTGGTTGCCACGAGAGATCCAGACTAGAGTTGAGCGAACGTGCTCGTAACGAGCACTGTACTGCTCGGATCCCCTGCGCTTGAATGGCTGCAGCCATCCGGATCCATCCTCCTCACCTGACTGTAAGTCAATGGGGGTGGATCCGTTTGGTATGACACACAAGTGTGTCATACCAAACGGATCCTTCCCCACTGACTTGCAGTCGGGTGAGGAGGACGGAACCGGATGGCTGCGGCCATTCAAGCGCAGGGGATCCGAGCAGTACAGTGCTAGTTACGAGCACGTTCGCTCAACTCTAATCCAGACCCATTCAAGTTCTATTTTTTTGTGGTGCAGAGGCACAGAGAGAAACCCCTCACTTCCATTTCTCACCGCACCTTCTAAATTGCGGACCCATTCAAGTAAATGGGTCCGGATCCGTGATGCCCACTAGAGATGAGCGAGCATGCTCAGCAGAGCATGCTCGAGTGCCATTTTTGCGTACGCATTTTAAAATTCCTACGCTATTCATATGCATATTTTAATCTATACGCAAATGCGTACAAATAGCGTACAAATTGAATTTGTACGCAATTTGTACACATTTGCGTATAGATTAAAATATGCGTATGAATAGCGTAGGAATTTTAAAATGCGTACGCAAATACGCAAAAATGGCACTCGAGCATGCTCGCTCATCTCTAATGCCCACATATTGCGGGCCGCAATACAGGCAACGGCCAGCAACAGCCGTGTGCCTGAGGCTTAAGGCCCCTTTCACACGGGCGAGATTTCCGCGCGGGTGCAATGCGTGATGCGAACGCATTGCACCCGCACTGAATCCTGACCCATTCATTTTAATGTGGCTTTTCACATGAGCGTTTTTTTTCACGCATCACTTCTGCGTTGCGTGAAAAACGCAGCATGTTCTATATTCTGCGTTTTTCACGCAGAACTGGCCCCATTGAAGTGAATGGGTCTGCGTGAAAATCGCATTGCATCCGCACACAAGTGCGGGTGCAATGCGGTTTTAACGCATGGTTGCTAAGAGATGTTGTTTGTAAACATTCCGTTTTTTCGCACACGCGTGATAAGCGCATCAAAACGCTTCGCACCCGCACGGAAAAAACTGAAAGAACATACGCAGTCGCAGTCAAAACTGACTGCAATTGCGTGCGGATTTTCCTGAACGCATCCGGACCGAATCCGCGACGCTCGTGTGAAAGAGGCCTAAGGCTGCCTCCACGCTCTGTGAAATTAGTTTTAAAAATTTCTGCTGCAGAAAATCAGTTCCATTCACCTGAATGAGACTTGCAGAAATCCGCGAGCTTGATGCCCCCATTCGAATGGATGGAAATGATTTTCCGTCGCCAAAATTTCTGCAACAAAATCTGCAAAATATAGACAGCTCTGGTTGTATTTCTGTAGCCTCTAGACTGATATGTAGACTGATCATTTGCCAGCTGGCCCTTTAAGGGTCCTCTATAAATGGCCTGATAATAGTGAGGCACAGCTGACACCCTTTGAGTGCAATATTTAGTAAATGGGTGTGCATGCTGAGGGTGAGCTGTTGTCTGGGGATAGTCTGGAGTGGTAGGTTGCACAGATTTTCTTTGTAGTTAGACAGATGTGGCTGTGGTTCCAGTTAAAATTGCAAGTGTGACTAACATCTGTGATATGTTAGTAGTGTTTGTTAGTATGTGTGTGTTGTGCGCTGTAGTGTGTGTGGGGTGGTTGTGTGTGTGGTCAATAAGAATAGCTGTTGGCCTGATGAGTGTGTTGCCAGCAGCCATCAGAAGTGCTCGGGGCTCATTTAGATGAGTGATGTGAAACTAATTTGTTGTCTGCTACAAACTGACCGCGTTCAGATGGGCAAAACTGCCTAAGCATAAAACGGTCTTAGTTGCCCGCAGCAACCAATCAGCTCTCAGCTTTCAGTTTTTCAGAGCCCTTTAGGAAATTAAATGTGAGCTCTGATTGGTTGCCAGGGCCAACTGAGACTACTTCTAGACAGTTTTGCTAAATGAGGCCCCATGAGCACTGCCACAGATGCAGGTTTTTTGCCGTTTTGAAAGCCAGAATCAGGTGTGGGTGATTAAGAGATAGATACTGGGGGAGATTTATCACGCATAAAGGAAAACTATGAGTTGCCCCTAGCAACCAATCAGATTCCACCTTTCCTTTTCCAAAGGAGCTGTGAAAAATATAAGATGTAATCTGATTAGTTAATACAGGGATCTAAGCCAGTCTTCCCTTGCACCAGTTTTGATTTCCCTTTCCATTCCTAGTATTTGCATTTAATGTGGCAGCACCCTAAGGTACTGCGTGCAGTAGGTCTGTTTTTTTTGGATGGTCTGTGGAAAATTGTACATGTGAATTGTCCCATTAACTATTATGCCCCTTTCACACGAGCGGGAGACTCGCATGTCTCCTACAACGCATCTACAGGGCTGGACTCCGGCACTGACTGGGATCACATATAATGCTATGCGATCCCTGTCAGTGCCGAGTCCAGCCCTGTAGATGCGTTGTGGGAGACATGCGAGTCTCCTGCTCATGTGAAAGGGGCATTATAGGGGAGATTTATCATAACTGGTGTAAAGCAGCACTGGCTTAGTTGCCCATAGCAACCAATCAGATTCCACCTTTTTATTTTTTTTAGAGCTCTTTTGAAAAAGGAAAATTGGAATTTGGTTCCTATGGGCAACTAGGCCTGTTTTTTCCTTTACACCAGTTTTGATAAACCTCCCCTTATATGTCTGTGTTTCGGGTGCTGCCTGTAATACATTTGGAACACTGATATAAAGATCATTCATCTGAATAGATTTTGCTGCATTTTTTTTGTGTGGATTTTACCATTTCCACAACAGAACTGCCAATCTGCAGATTAGAAAGCCTGAATTCTGGTTGTTGTTTTTTTTCCTGCTACATGTGAATGGGATACTGTAAGGATACGGTGACACCGTGATGTGTCCCAGAACTGTTATTCAGCTGTGAAAACATGGCTGAGTTATGTGTGTATCGCCCATTAATGGATGAGAAGCTGTGTGCAAGATGACACAATCTAGCATGTCTGTGTTTTTGTTTGTTTTTGGTTTTTTTTTGGCAATTGCCATGTCACAATATATTGCACTATGAAGCCATTGAAAAATAATTAAAGGGGTTTTCCCATCTCAGACAATAGGGGCATATTGCTAGGATACCCCGCCTATTGTCTCACCTCTGAGAATGGAGTCCCGAAAGTTATGGAGGGCGCATTGCGTGTATGGGGCTGCAGGAAATAGCCAAGTGCTGGCTCGGCTATTTCCGGCGGCCACACAGAAATTAATGGGAGTGGTGGCTGCGTAAGTGTGGTGCGCTCCCATTCACTACTTTGGGGAGAGCATTTGGCAGTGGAAAACCCGGGGTCCTCCGGCTGCCATCTTCCACACTCCGTTCTATGTGTAGGTGCGAGTCCCACCTCTGGGACAATGGGGGCATATCCTAACGGTATGCCCCCCCATTGTCTGAGATGGGAATACCCTTTAAATGAAATGTTGCCATGTAGTCATACCCTAAGGCCACCTGCACACAAGATCCATGGATTTCTGTGTTTCTGCAGCATATCCACATCAAAAACAATTTCTAATTGCATTTTTTTGGTGCGGATTAGATGAGGTTTTTGTTGCTGCAGATCTCGCCCTTCCATTGAAAAAAAACAAATATAATCAACATGTAACCTCGTACACTTTTCTGTTATATGCTGAGGATGCCGCCAAGTGTGCAGGTGGCCTTGGGCCTCATGCACACCCCCATGTCCGTTTTGCAGTCCACAAATCTCAGACCCCAGCCGCTTAAATATCAACAATTATTTATTCTTTTGAATCCATTTTAAGGAAATCTGTCACCAGGATAATCGTTATTAAAGTAAAGCCATAGCCTAATGCTCCATTCACACGTCCTGTTTTTCTTTCCTGATTCGATCCTGATCTGGATCCATTCATTTCAATGGGTCCTGAAAAAATCAGGAAAGAAAAACAGGACGTGTGAATGGAGCCTAATAGCACTCAGTACCTTATTTCCAGATGTGCCTTTGTTTCAGCAATAGATGTTTTCTATCTTCAGAAAATCCAGTTTATTTGGCATGCAAATGAGCCAGTAAGCTGCCCAGAGGGGAGTCATTCTTGCAGGAAGGAGCCCTGGCCCACTATCTGATCGGTGGGGGTCCGACACCTAGGACCCCTGCCGATCAGCTGTTTGAGAAGGCTCCAGTGAGCGCCGTGGCCTTCTCTTAGCTTTTCCTAGGCCTGTGACGTCACGTTCATCGGTCACGTGGCCTAAGAGCAGCTAAGCTCCAGTCAAGAGAATGGGGCTGAGAGCAATACCAAGCACAGCCACTATACAATGTACGGCGCTGTGCTTGGTAAGCTGCGAGAAGGTAGCGGAGCTCACAGGAGCGCCGGTACCTTCTCAAATAGCTGTTAGGAAGGGGGTCCAGGGTGTTGGACCTCCACCAATCGGATACTGATGACCTATCCTGAGGATAGGTAATCGGTAGTAAAATCCTGGAAAATCCCTTTAATAAATACAAAAGTCTGACAACTGAATGAAATGCACCTACGGTAATTTTACAACTAAAAACAGTCAATCTTGATAAATGTGCCCCATTGTGTCTGCTTAGAAGACATTGAGCAATTGTGCCTGCTGGTGTAATTGGAGGTTTAGGTATTTACTATTAGTATTCATAGCTTTGACTTTATCTGGATGGATTGGATCAATTTGCAGGTGCTTTCAGTCCACAGAGCGACGTATACTCCATCCAACTTCTGTTTTTTATCCCAACAGGTTATAAGTCCCGTAAACTCTTCACGTTGTTGTTTTTGAAGCTTCTTAACCATGAATCTCAACTCTGAACAGATTGTAAGTAGTTTTAATGACTGAAGACTAGTATACAGAGGCTAGGGAAAATATCTGCCAGACATTTAAAGGGATTGTACCATTTTCAGTAAGATTTCTAGCAACAGGCAAAAGGTTCTAAAGGTCCTTCTGCCACATAAGACGCTATTATACACATTGACTAAAAAAACACACAAATACCGTACCAAAATAGACATGTTCGCTGCAATATTCAGCATGCAGATATGTAAATGATTACATGTGTGATCTGTTTAGACACTGGGTCATGCCACAAGAGGGTGTAAAAGTGCCCCCCCCCCCACTGCCCTATAAAAAGGCTCTCAGAGGCCACTTTTGGGTAATGTACCTCTTGGTGACAGATCAGTATCTGCTAGACCAGTGATTTTCGACCAGTGTGCCTCCAGCTGTTGCAAAACTACAACTCCCACCATGCCCTTCTGTAGGCTGATAGCTGTAGGCTGCCTGGGCATGATGGCAGTTGTAGTTTTGCAACAGCTGGAGGCACACTGGTTGAAAATCACTGCGCTAGACTACTCTATGATGCACTTGAAGATATTTTGCTCAGTTTACAGACTTTGAGAGGGGAGCATTATTGGTCTGAGAGAAGCAGGATGGGTGATTTGACAAAATTCCCGTGACCTAGGCCATTCTTAACTAGCTGTTAGAAAGTGTTGGAGGCAGTTGTTACATGAGGAGACTGTGAACAAGCTCTGGACGGCCATCACTTGATCTGCTGAGAAGCACAAGCAGCTCCCGCAGTTTAATTTTCCATCATCCAGACCAAGATGGCTTCATTACACACTCCTGTCTTTTACCTGAGCCATTTACAGGCCCTTAGGCTACAGTCACACGTCCGTTTAAAACATCCGCAAACTATCCGCATCCGTTCCGCAATTGCGGACGGTTTTTGCGGATATTTTGCGGATCCATTCATTTCAATGGGTCCTGATAATCTGCGGACATTGCACCGTATGTTGTCAGCATCCGTTAATCTGTTCCGTTCCGTTTTGCGGATCCGCAAACAGAAATCCTCCTGTCCTACTTTTCTCCCCAATTGCGGTCCGTAGCACAATGAAAGTCTATGGATCCGCAAAAAATGCGGAAGACATGCGGAAAGGCATCCGCATGTCATCCGTATTTGCGGATTCCGTTCCAGGAGGGGTGAAAAAAAAAATGTTGTTCATCCTTCCGTTTTTTGCGGATCCGCAAAAAACGGATGACATATGGATACATCCTTTCTGTTTTTTACGGAAAGATGGAACGGATGTCCTGGAAAAACAGAGTTTTTTGCAGAACGGATCCGCAAAAAACGACAGTTTTCCTGGATGTGCACACATACGGATGTGTGAATGTAGCCTTAGGGCTCATTCAGACGGCCGTATGATGTCCGCAAAAATACGGATCCGTTTTTTTGCGGATGTCCGCAAAAAAGCGGATAGCATTCCGGTTTTTTTTTTGCGGACCCATAGACTTTAGTGGGGTTGTCCTGATTTTCACGGACAAGTATAGGACATGTTTCATTTGTTTTGCGGAGCCATGGAATGGAAAAAAAGGGTCCATAGAAGTGAATGGGTCAGTATGTAATCCGCAAAAAAACGGATCCGCATTTTTGCGGATATCATACGGTCGTGTGAATGGGTCCTTAGAAGAAGGAAATTTTAGGTCATGGTGCCTTTTGTGTCCTGCTGTAAGCCGTGTACAGGGGTGGGCTCCCCAGGATACAGCGAAGTCACAGACAAGGAAGGAGACTCCAACTCAAATTGACAAAAACAAGATTTTAACGTTTGTAGGAAGGAAATACCCCAAGCACATTTACATACACTCAGCTAGAGGCTGAGGCACTTGTGTTACTCAGCACGGTGCTCTATCAGTGTGCGACCAGGCTTCTCCACAGTTTTGCCTATCTGCAGGTTATAGTTACCCAGCAGCTATACCTTTTAATACCCTAATCTCCACGAACAATTCTGTAAGTGCGGTTCAGGAGCGCCGGCGGTATAACACAAACGCTTACAAACTTAACCAATCAACACTAAACCTCAGAGTATAACTAGTTATTTGCCACAGTAAACCCCACTTCTGTAGCAAGGTAGCTTGCAGCCTGCAAACCACCTGTCTAATCTTCAGGCTTTTACCCAGTAGCTACTGAATTGGCGCCAATAACATAATGCGGTGCGTGCACGGTTACCCACTGTGTCTGCACAGTGGGCCTCAGTTCTTTCACTGACCCGGGTCTGTTGGATACCTTAAAGGGGTTGTCCGAGTTATTTTTTTGTTCTTTATGTTTCTAACTTGTCAGGTATAACAACTTTCCCATATACTTTGTGTTTCTAAAGCTGCTGGTTTCTCAGTTGACTGAGGGTCACATGACCTGTGATGTCACCTTATCTCCCTGGTCTATGATGTTTCGTGCACAAGCCTCAGAGTTCAGATAAGAGTCTGTACACGAGACGTCACTGGCCACGCCCCCTTTCTTTGCCGGGCTCCTGCTATCTGCTCTCTCCCTGGATTCCTTCAGATAAAACATTAACCCCTTCAGCCAGAACACACTGAGGGCTCAAGGCTTTATAACAAATAGTAGCTGCAGCAGTGAGAGGAGACAAATGCTGGGCAAGGAGCTATAGAAGAATTGTATTGTACAAAAACAGGTAGGGAGAATTTCCTGTGTATCAGCAGTGTCCTTGTACAGCTGGGACTTGTAGTCCTACACATACAACATGCTGCGGAGTATTCCAGCAGGCAGACATGTCACTCAGCACTTGTATTCATTCCCTTTGCAGAGAGGGGGGGGAGAAGGGGGAGGGGCTGAGATTGTTGTTACTGCATGTAAACAAAGACCAGAAGAGAACCAGGGAAATTAGAAAATATGGATTTTTTTTGCCTAAAACTTGCTTAACTTAGTTATATATTGCTGCCCATCAGATTTACAGTGCTATATATTTTTTGTCATAACTCGGACAATCCCTTTAACTTTCAGAAGTATCTGGTAGAGGATCTCATCTGGCAACCACGCAGTCTCACTGACACTTCCACTTGTCCTCTCAGCAGGGCTCCTGATGGTAGTTCTTCTAGTCTGTAATATTGCAACAGTCTCTGTTCCAGATCTCCTTGCAGAGTCTTGCTCCCTTAGGGAATAGTCTCCCTTGTGGATCACACTAGGAAACACAGACAGTAGCTCTTTCTCCTCTGCCTCTTTGCAGCACACTCTCAAGATGGCTGCCACACACTTCTCCAGTCTGAAGCTCCACCTCTACCGAACAGGATCTCTTGTTCATTGCTCCAGGGAGCTATAGTCTTTCCTGTGGTAAACAGTGACATCTTGTGGCCAAAAATGAAATGTCAGTTTAATAACAACTATAATTACAGGAACAGGTGCATTCACAAAATGGAGGCTTTCACCACCTTATACTGCCACTGAAAGCCAGCCACCACCTTAGTTTACAGTGGTGTCATGAATGAGAAACCTGGACTTCTACAGACTGGAACCGTATCCTCTTTGGCAAGAATTCCAGGTTCCAGCTCTTCAATCCTGCCTTTCATGTGGAGGAACTCACTGGCCCAACTGCTGATGTGGTGATCTGACAGCCATTGCGTACTACAGTCAGTCCTCCCTAGTAGTGATACGAGGGTCACCAACAGCTCAGCGATATGTGCAGGACATCCTGCGCCCACATGTGGTCCTCTCATGGTAGGGCTTCCAACTGGCATTTAAAAAAAAAAAAAAAACACAAAAACACAGCAAGGGTTTCCCAGGAGTGTTTCCACCAGATTACAACATTTCCTTGCCTACCTGGTCACCAGATTTATCACCAATCGAGCATTTATGGGACCAGCTGGGACTACAGGATCTGGAACTTCTGTGGCCAAATGTGCTGATGGATACCATACGGAACCTGTATACATAGTAGCATAGTTTATAAGGCTGAAAAAAGACATCAGTCCATCCAATTCGGCCTGTTATCCTGCAAGTTAATCCAGAGAAATGCAAAAAAAACCCCTGTGAGATAGAAGCCTAATTTTGATAATCTTTCAGGGTACTGTAGTCCACCCATTCCAGTTATTACTTTAGTTGCCCTCCTCTGAACCCTCTCCAGCTCTGCTATGTCTGCCTTGTTCACAGGAGCCCAGAACTGTACACAGTCCTCCATGTGTGGTCTGACTAGTGATGTGTAAAGTGGCAGGACTATGTTCTCATCACGGGCATCTATGCCTCTTTTGATGCAACCCATTATCTTATTGGCCTTGGCAGCAGCTGTCTGACTGTTTACTAAAATTCCTAGGTCCTTTTCCATGTCAGTTACCCAGAGTTTTACCATTTAGTATGTACTGGTGACTTGCATTATTCCTTCCCATATGCATAACCTTACATTTGTCAGTGTTAAACCTCATCTGCCACTTCTCTGCCCAAGCCTCCAGTCTATCCAGATCCATCTGTAGCAGTGTACTGTCCTCTTCTGTTTTAATTACTTTACACACTTTAGTATCCTCTGCAAAAATTCGCCACAATGTCCGACTATCGCATTTTATATCCAGACTAGAGACCATATCTCATCTCGTATTCAGGCTAGAGGTGGCCCAACAGGTTCTTAGAGCCTCCTTTAATTTCTACAAATTAAATGTACACATTATAGTTACATTCGCACATAGAAAGCTTAATTCCATTACAACAACTCCTTTTGGATTATTTTTTTTTCTTTTGTTAATTATTGTATAATGGTACTTGATTGGGGAGGAAGAGGTGCGATACAGAATTTGTATTGGAGCCTTAGGTTATGTCTCTGACCTACACTGTTGGCTTCAAATCAAAAGCTGCAAAATGGCCTCGCTGGTTTGCAATTCATTGTGGCTGGCTTAGTGGTCCATCAAGCAGGTGCTGGGAGTACTTCATGGGAATTTTATACGTAGGCCAGGATGAAATGTCTAGCTATGTATTTTCTCTTCGTAGCTGCCAGAGGATTTTTATCTGGCTGAAGAAGGTTCCTTACTGGAAGAAATGGCCGAAGAGGATGAAGAAATAGATCTGTACAACGAGGTGACTTTTGGATTTGGTAGGTCTTGAATCGGCCTTCGTGTTGTATTTGTTGCTTGTAAAACAAAGAATGGTAGAAAACATTGTTTTCATCTTCTTGGTTTGGTAATAGTCGATGTCTAAATTGGTTAATTTGTTTGTTCAATATAGGTAGTACACAGCTGGCCGGACAACAAAGTGTAGAATACTGAAGTATTGGGCTTTAAAGGGGGTTGTCTCACTTCAGCAAATGGCTTTTTTATCATGTCGACAGTTAATACAAGGCACTTTCTAATGTATTGTGATTGTCCATAGTGCCTCCTTTGCTGGCTTGATTCATTTTTCCATTGCTCATTTTGAGACGTTACTCTTAACTAAGAGACTTAAAAAGCAATGATTTACCGTTGAATCCAGTGGGAGAATCTCTCCGTTGCTATCAAGCCCTGCCACAGGCAGAGTCTGATAGGAACTTTGTAACAACAGACCTCTGAGCCTTCAGAAGGCCACCAGGCTGCCATAGCAATCAAACGGCTCCCATGATCTCATTGAGAAGAAGGTGTTTGATCACCAGGAGCGCAGCGTTCTCAATAATTGACCACTCAGATGCTATGGTCACAAATGACCACGGCATCTGAAGGTTTAAGTCTGCGACAAGCATTATTGCCAATCAGACTCTGCCACCAGGCGTATGTGTAAAACATCAGACACTTGGAGACTATGGTGTCTACTCTGCTTCTGAGTGGGTGCCAGGAAGGGGTTAAAATGTGAGTATACTGGCCAGGTTTTTGGCTCAAAATTTCAGCTCAAAAAGCCAGGTAGCCAGCAGTTCATAGGTTGGATGAGTGCAGGGTCAGACTGAGGTGTCTAGGGCCCACCAGTAAAATTCCCTCTGGGGGCCCACTGTAAAGCTCACTCTGGGGGCCCACGTGCATATGCTACCTGCCCACACTATCTAGTCTTTTATATGGACATAGGCAATGTACTGCATAGCATCTTAGGCAGCCTATTTATAGGTCAGTCTACTGTGCCATGTGTCACTTGTGCAGGAAGTGGGGGACTAGAGGCCTACCTAGCTCAGGGGCCCACCGGGGGATTCACCTGTTCCCCTGTGGGCCAGTCCGAGCCTGGATGAGTGTCTATCCTTGCAGCAAACTTCATACGGCATGAGCTGCTGTAATGAAATTGGTGCGTGTCTAAGGTTATGCCATTCATGTTACAAGCAGGCTAAGTAAATCTGACTCAATAGGTTTACTGTTTATGTATTTAAATTTGGTGCCTCCACCTTCATATTTATTTTTTTTTTATTTTTTTTTTTAAAGATCATGAAGAATCTGAAGAGGAGAACCCTAAGGAAGAGTCAGCTGTGAAACCAACTTCAGACCAAAAACCTGAGATGGTAAAAAATGTAGACCACAAAGAAGAAAACGGAAAAGAAATCCAGCCTGAGGAGGTATCGGATCCAGATGAGAGCGCACAAGATGTGAAGGCTGTGGTGGAATCTGTAAAGGAAGTGAACCTGTCTGTGGATATGGAGGGGAGTCCTTCTGCAAGTTCAAGGACTGAGAACACAGATTTGGGAGATCCGGCGGTGATGAAGGCTGTCCATGGGCAGCCAACTTTGGAGGTAAAGTTTTTAAGCAGAACTGCTATGGACCTTGACTGATATGGTGGGATAGACTCTTATTGAGGTAATGCAATGTTGGCTGGCAGTCTATAGGTATACTGTCTGACCCTTTCTTGTTTGGACCAGCCTAAATTTAAAGGCTATGTACACCTGTGGGGGATTTTTTTTTTTTTATTCTGAGCTAAAATTCATCTTGGCTCAAATTGTTTTCTTAAATTGGTCATTATTACAGATATAGAACCTTTTCTCTGTATGTGACTGCAATGCTCTAATAGAGGGATCTGAATTTTCTCTCTGCGCCATCAGCCAGCTAATCTGACAGGCTCCTTATCTCTGCTCTCTGACATTATAGACACTCATTATAGCTCAGTTCTTATCTTACTGATAAGAATGTGGCTTCATTAAAGGGTTTCTCTGGGAATTAAGAAAATGAAAATGCTTAAATGTTACTTTATTATAAATATATTCCCAAATATCTTTCATTAGTTATAATAGCTCCTTTTGTTTGTGGAGCAATCGTTGTGGAGGAAAAAAATTGCTGACGAGCTATTAATACACACAAAACCTGTCCTAATCACACAGCAGGTTACAGCCACATTCTCACCCTCCTCTCTGTACGTTATGTCTCCTCATGAACTCCATTCCTGCAGATCTTCAGTTCAAGGTCATATTAAAAAGTAATCTGGACCATAAACCCTGACGAGCAGAGAGGAGGATGAGGCAGCTCTTTACCTCAGTTTTGTGAAGTAACTTGTTCTCCTGTGTGATTAGGACAGGTTTTGTGTGCGCTAATAAGACGGCCATTTTATTTTTCCTAATGATTGCTTCCCAGAGAAAACGAGCCATTATAACTAATGAAAGGTACTTGGGAATATATTTATAATAACGTAATATTTACGTATTTTCAATTTCTTAATTCCTGGAGAACCTCTTTAAAGGGAGTCTTTCACCTGATCTGAGCGTCATAGACTGCTCAGATCAGGCTCTAGACCCCCTTACACAGGTCCCCACAGTACCTTTGGTTAAGTTGTCCCATGCAGTGTAATCAAGAAAAACGCTTTTAATACACCTGTCAATCACCCCCCGCAAGTGCCCGGAACCTCGCTAATGCCAGAAGGAGCCCAAGCCTTCGGGCTATTACTAATGCAAACGCCGCCCTTCTGCAGCGTCCGTTCCTCCCATTATTCTAATACTCCTGGCCACTGGCGCAGGCGTGCATCACTGCCCACTGTGGGCAGAGGCGCAGTGTAAGCTATTGTGCATGCACCAGTCCCCGCTCTTATTTACTTTTGCCGGCCGGGCTGAGGAGCAGGGACTCGCGCATGCGCCGGTGGCCGGGAGTACTAGAATAATGGGCAGAACGGATGCTGCAGAAGGACGGCGTTTGCATTAGTAATAGTCCGAAGGCTTGGGCTCGTTCTGGGCACTTGCGGGGGGGGGTGATTGACAGGTGTATTAAAAGCGTTTTTCTTGATTACATTGCGTGGGACAACTTAACCAAAGGTACTGTGGGGGACCTGTGTAAGGGGGTCTAGAGCCTGATCTGAGCTGTCTGACGCTCAGATCAGGGGAAAGACTCCCTTTAAGTGTTTATCCCCACTTAGTAAATAACAGATAATGGTTAAAAGATGACCTGCACAAAGTCAAAGTAAAAAGTACAATTCACATACAGTTAAACCTTTCTGGTTCTAAACAGCCTGTTGGGATTTTGTGCTGCCTGTGGTTTGGGAAACATGAAACTCCTGGAAGGTTCCGTTTAGGCTGTAGTTAGTAGCATATATTTAAAGGGAACCTGTCGCCTCCTGTAGCTAAAAAACTGTTAGCAGTACCTTAATTTAGGGGCCAGGGTTGATGCTAAAGAAGATCTTAATAAGGAGAAGAGATTCCTCTAACTGCCAGAAATTGGTTCTTTAATCCTCCTGAGCGTGCTGTCTTGACTCCGCTTGAAGTCAAGGGGGCAGCGGCCTCCTTGCTTCAAGTCAAGCAAACCACTCCCCTGGTCAACTTGACTGACAGGTTGCCGTTGGGCTGGGGATCGCGCAAGTCTCGCGCATGTGCGGTGCGCGATTTCTCCCTGCACGCTCCCGGCCCCAGCTCTTCACTTTGCCGGCTCCTTTCTCTCTACAGCGCATGCCGGGTGTTAGGACGCTTTCAATGACCCCTTGCGTGCGGGGACGGCGGGCGCGCTCTGGCAAGCGCGCTTGCTTGCTTCTGCGGCGCATGCGCTGTAGAGAGAAGCGCCGGCAAAGTGAAGGGCCGGGATCGCGCAGGAAGAAATCGCGCACCGCACATGCGCGAGACTTGCGCGATCCCCGGCTCAACGGCAACCTGTCAGTCAAGTTGACCAGGGGAGTGGTTTGCTTGACTTGAAGCAAGGAGGCCGCTGCCCCCTTGACTTCAAGCGGAGTCAAGACAGCGCGCTCAGGAGGATTAAAAGACCAATTTCTGGCAGTTAGAGGAATCTCTTCTCCTTATGAAGATCTTCTTTAGCATCACCCTGGCCTCTAAATTAAGGTACTGCTAACAGGTTTTTTTTGCTACAGGAGGTGACAGGTTCCCTTTAAAGGGTTTCTGTCACCAGTTTTTCCCCTCACCCATGACGGCACCCTTGCGTCTTAGGACCTCCCATCGAGGACAGGAAACCTGCTAATCATATAAAAAGGTACACACCCCTCTCTCACCTCAGTTTAGGTTTCCTGTCCTCTGGATGGGAAGTCCTAGGTGACGGTATCCGTGCCTAGCCTGCTTCTTTTTCTCTTAAAGGTACCTTTTTGCTGCGGACTACCCGGGTCTACATACCCTAACGGGGTAGGATCCGGGCCGTGCTGACCTCAAGGAGGTAGTGGCCGAGTCTCCCCTCCCTCCTGTCTCCTTCCAAATTTGGGAAGACTGCTGTGGCCGTGCCAGGCGGTCTCCATTACTGGTGGTTATGGGTTGGAGCCACGATGTTTGTTCTCGGGCGCTCCGCTATCCCGGGGGCGGCGGTGTTACTTACTTCTGGTGCTGGGCGGGCGCGGATGCCGGCTAACCGCGAATCCGGAAGTGGCTGTGTCGGCTTCTCCGCGGGTTCTGCGCGGGCGTCTGCGTGTGGCTGGGGCCGGAGGTGGCGGTGCCGAGGCTTCCGGGCGGCTGGTGTGGTGTTCCACGCAGGCGCAGCCTAGCGTGTGACGTCAGGACGCGACGTGCTCCTCCCCGGCCGCAGAACAGGAAGTGGCCAATTGCCCTTCCCTTTGGATTTAAAAGGAGGCCAGGCGCGTTATAAAATGGCACAGGAGGTGGGAGCCAGCAGAGCAAGCCAGCAATTGTGGACCATTTCCTGGGTGTTCTGGAGAGATGGAACCTGGTAATGGTGGACGCGCTGACCAGTCGGAATCCTTGAGACCACCAAGTCCGGTACAGTGGCAAGGATATGGGTGTCGCTTCTCTGGGTAAGATCCACTCTTAATCTAGGGGTTTGCTGTCTCTTGTTGTTGTAGGTAGCCAAAGCCCCTAAGAAGCAAACATGCAAAAAGAAGCATAAGGAATGCAGCGGTTGTAAAATCCAGTTGTCTGCAGATTACACTAGACCACTATACCAGGGATGCGTGGATAAGCTGGTTCTGGAAGAATCACAGTCACTCTCCAAGACTATTAAAGCATTGGTACGGTCAGAAGTCAAATCTTCATTGAAAACGCTGAAATCTTCCAGACCCAGCTCCCCTGAGAGATACAGTCTAGAAAGGGAGGCTGTATCCGATATATCAGAAGGAGAGTTACCTACTAACCTAGAAGGTTCAGAAATTGAGTCCCCTTCTGAGGAGGAAGCGGCTGGGAGACCTCTCTTCCCAGTAGAAGACACTGAGCTCTTGATTAAAGCAGTTAGAGCCACTATGCAATTAGAAGACGTTAGACAACCAAAATCAGTGGCGGATCAGATGTTTGAGGGGTTGGCCCCCAGATGCCGCAGAGTATTTCCGGTACACAAAAATATGGATTCTCTTATCAAAAAAGAGTGGAAGAATCCTGACAGGAAATTTTTTATCCCATCATCTGTCAAGAGAAAGTATCCCTTTGAAGATGAAGTTACTGACACTTGGGATAAAGCACCCATGGTTGACGCGCCTGTTGCCAAGATGGCAAAAAGATCTGCACTTCCCTTTGAGGATTTGTGATCTCTGGCCGACCCGCTAGATAAAAAGGCTGACACTTATCTTAAAAGATCCTGGGAAGCGGCCTCTACTAGTCTAAGACCAGCGATTGCAGCTTCATGGGTTTCTAGATCACTCAAATTATGGCTGACTCAGTTAGAATCCCACTTGAAAGATAAAACCCCTAGGGAAGATTTATTGTCTTCCATTCCTACCTTCATTAAGGCAGCAGATTACCTGGCTGATGCTTCTACGGATTCTGTAAGATTTTCAGCCAGGGCAGCGGCCATGTCAAATGCGGCCAGGAGAGCTATCTGGTTAAGGTCGTGGAAAGGTGACCAGGGTTCCAAGGCCAGATTGTGTGCAATCCCTTGTGTGGGATCCAGACTATTTGGGCCTTCATTAGATGAAGTTCTAGACAGGGCCTCGGATAAAAAGAAGGGATTTCCTCTACCCCAGAGATCCCCTCTTTTTCGTAAACCAAGCAGGGGCTATAAGAGACAGAGGGGAGGTCAGTCAGACAGAGGCTCGAGTAGATTTTCTAGAAAATCTTCAAGTTTTTTCTTCAAAAACCAGGATAATAAGCCCAAAGACAAACAATAACGCCAGGTTGCCGGTCGGGGGAAGGTTGAGAGCATTTTTTTCAAACTGGCTTCGCATAACTCAGAACAAATGGGTCCTAAATGTTGTCAGTCAGGGGTTCCAGATAGAGTTTGCTGTTCCCCCTCGGGATCATTTTTTCTGTCCAAATCCTTCCCCATATGTGAACAAAAGGCAGGCCCTGGAAGCAGAAATGTTATCCCTGTTAGAGAAGAGAGTGGTATCTCTTGTCCCCAAAGAAGAGTGGGGGAAGGGTTTTTACTCTCCATTATTTATGGTAAAAAAGTACCAAATGGGACGTTCAGGGTGATCCTAAATCTAAAAAAGTTGAACAGGTGCCTAAAATACAAAAAATTCTGTATGGAGACACTAAAATCCACCATGAATCTCCTTCCCAGCAAGTGTTGGATGGCAAGCATAGACCTGGAGGATGCTTATTATCACATCCCAATTCATCAAGCATCCCAGAAATTCCTAAGAACAACAGTCTGGATAAAGGGGGAGTGTGTGCATCTTCAGTATGCGGCCCTTCCCTTCGGGATTTCTCAGGCACCGAGACTTTTCACGAAAGTGGTGGCGGAAGTAGCAGCCTTTCTCAGGTTGAAAGGGATTCACCTAGTCCCTTACCTCGACGACTTCCTGGTGTTTTCCAGTTCACAAGAAGAACTCACCGACAATCTGACTGTAATGTGTTCAACGTTACAGGATTTAGGGTGGAAGATAAACTGGGCCAAGTCAAACATGATTCCCACTCAATCTTGTGTTTTTCTGGGAATCTTATTGAATTCAATAGAAGAGAAGAACTTTCTACCCTTAAAGAAAAAGGAACAGCTACTTCAGCAGGTTCGGTGGTTATTCCTTTCTTATCAGTGCACAATCAGACAAGCCATGTCAACTCTGGGTCTTATGACAGCAGCGATTCCTGCCGTTCCTTATGCTCAGGGTCATTCCAGGGATCTACAGTCAAACATTCTGGAGATATGGGATGGTTCTCCGAGTTCCCTGAACAGAGCAATTCATCTATCCTCCCAGACTCGGGCTTCCCTCCTATGGTGGCTGAATGGAGAGAATATAGACAAGGGGGTGAAATGGACAATACAAAACCCGATCCTACTAACCACAGATGCCAGTTCTTGGGGGTGGGGAGCTCACTCTCAAGGGAGGGCCTGGCAGGGCAGATGGGACATCTCGACAAGGAGGAGATCCTCAAACTTCAGGGAACTGAAAGCGGTTTTGATGGCGTTGCAACAGGCCTTTCATTCAACACTAGAGGAGAACATTTTGCTATACTCAGACAATACAACTACGGTGGCATATGTGAATCGACAGGGGGGCACCAGGAATGCTTCCCTTTTGACATTATCAAAACAGATTGTAGCTTTTCTGGAGGAAAGGAGACTTTGTATGACGGCTATTCATCTGCAGGGGAAACAAAACCAAGTGGCCGACTTCCTCAGTCGTTCTTCCCTAGGTCAGGGGGAGTGGGCTTTAAACGAGGAGATCTTCCAGCAGATTGTGCAGAGATTCGGGCTACCATCAATAGACCTGTTTGCCTCAAGAAAGAACAAAAAGGTGGACAGGTTCTTCTCCCTAAGCTCCTGGGAGGGTCCAGTAGCGATAGATGCTCTGGCGCAGAGTTGGAGAGGGGAACGAGGCTATGCCTTTCCTCCAATGAGCCTTCTCCCCAGAGTCCTGAAGAAGGTGGAAAGGGAGGAGGTGCCGGTAATATTGGTAGCGCCTTATTGGCCAAAAAAGGCATGGTTTTCCTCCCTCCTAAAGCTGGCAGTACTGCCTCCTTGGCATCTACCAGTCAGGAACGATCTTCTGAATCAAGGGCCCTTTCTCCATCCCAGTCCAGGGATACTAAAACTGGCGGTATGGATGTTGATAGGCAGATTTGGTACAGTAGGGGGTTATCCGAGTCAGTAGTTACCACTCTATTGAAAAGCAAGAAGCCTGTCACGTCTAAAAAATACCTTTCGGTATGGCGAGCATTTAGTAAGTTTTTGGGAGTGGAGCCAGAGCCATTATTCCCTCCTAACATCTCCAGTATTCTTGATTTTCTGCAGGCAGGTATACAGAAGAATCTAAAAGTGGCCACCTTGAAGGTTCAGGTCTCTGCGCTTAGCTACTTCTTTGATGTAAGACTGGCTGAACACTCTTGGGTAAAAAGATTTCTAATTGGGGCTGATAGATTATCTCCCAGAGTAAGATCTATTTCTCCTCCCTGGGATTTGAACACGGTTCTGACAGGATTATGTGATAGTCCGTTTGAGCCAATCTCCGACATCTCGATTAAAATATTAACCCTCAAGTTGTCCTTTTTGTTGGCCATTACTTCTGCCAGGAGGGTATCTGAGCTTCAGGCCTTTTCAGCTCATCCCCCGTACACTAGGATCCTTGAAGATAGGGTTCTCATTAGACCGTTAGATTATTTTTTACCAAAAGTAGTGTCAGAATTCCACAAAAGCCAGGACATAGTGCTTCCCTCCTTTTGCCCTAACCCTTCTAATGATTTAGAGAGGAGATTTAATTGCCTAGATGTGAAGAGATGCTTGATTGCTTATCTGGAAGCTTCTAAACAATGGAGACAGGATGAGAATCTATTGTTGCAGTTCTCAGGGCGTTCCAAGGGGAAGAAGGCCTCTTCTAGAATTATTGCTAGGTGGGTAAAAGAATCTATCCTCCTAGCTTACACTTCACAGGGTCTCTCTTCTCCGATGGGGTTTGGTGCCCACTCCACGAGATCAGTGGCAACATCTTGGGCAGAAAAGGCGGATGCCTCGCTGTCCCAAATTTGTAGGGCAGCTACATGGAGCTCCCCCCATACATTTTTTAAGCATTATAGATTGAACCTGAACGCAGATGCAGCCTTCGGGAGAAAGGTGCTTCAGGCGGTGGTCCCTCCCTAGACGATTAATTTTTCAGTCGCAAGGGTGCCGTCATGGGTGAGGGGAAAACGGTGATTACTTACCGGTAATTGTTTTTCCAGATACCCATGACGGCACCCCAAAAATTGCCCACCCAAGAAAAAAAAAAAAATATATATATATATTTAGTTATAAGTTCTTTGTGAGAGAAGTTATCTCCTTATGTTATGTGGTGAAGGAAGTCTTACCTCCAGAGTCTAGTAATGTTCTATAACTGAGGTGAGAGAGGGGTGTGTACCTTTTTATATGATTAGCAGGTTTCCTGTCCTCGATGGGAGGTCCTAAGACGCAAGGGTGCCGTCATGGGTATCTGGAAAAACAATTACCGGTAAGTAATCACCGTTTTTCGGTATGAATCAGGCTGACATTAGAGATGTGCTAATGTCACCTGATTCCAAATATATATCTGTTTTATTTACTGGTGCCCCCATATTTATAGAAAATGAACTTTTATTTTATGCTAATAAGGCCTCTAGGTGCAAGGGGCGTTACCCCTGCTCCTAGAGGCTCTGTTGATTGACAGGACCAGGCAGAGAAGAAACACTCCATTCACCATAGCTTGCAAGGACCTTCAATGATGTCATGACCATGTGATCAGTCACATGGTTTAGGAGGAGACAGGCTGTTTGTGTGATCCTAACCGTGTGACTGATCACATGGTCATGACATCATTGAAGGTCCTTGCAAGCTATGGTGAATGGAGTGTTTCTTCTCTGCCTGGTCCTGTCAATCAACAGAGCCTCTAGGAGCAGGGGTAACGCCCCTTGCACCTAGAGGCCTTATTAGCATAAAATAAAAGTTCATTTTATATAAAAATGGGGGCACCAGTAAATAAAACGGATATATATTTGGAATCAGGTGACATTAGCACATCTGTCAGCCTGATTCATACCAAAAAAACTGGTGACAGAAACCCTTTAAGGTTATACTTTGCCTAAATACCTTAAAACTGCCATATATGAGGGTAAGTTCACATCATTGCTTAAACAATTCGGTAGTCTTTTACGGCAGACTACTGGAGTTACCTTTTCTGGCTATGCCAGATGCATATTGACTATAATGGGATCAGGCAGTTTTTGTGCACAAATGGCAGGTTTTAGCTGGACAAATACTTCTGTAGTATTATTTCTCCAGCTAAAAGGTGGCATTTTTGCGAGAAACCTGTCGGATCCCATTATAGTCAATTGGGACCCGGTGGTGCATGGCACTATCCAGCTATGGAGGCTAACGCTACTTTCACATCCGGTATATATAAGTCTGCATCTTTTTAGAATGGATCCGGTTGTATTATATCCCAAATGAACTGAAGACTGATCTGTCAATAAATCCATTGTAAGTCAATGGGCGCCAGATCCGTGGTTAATACCTCATCCTCCTCTCTGCTCCTCAGGGATTATGATCTTGAATACAGATAAGATCTTCAGCTGAATCTCTGAAGGAACGGAGTTCATGAGGAGACATGAAGAACAGAGAGGAGGTGGGGATGTGGCTGTGTCCTGCGTGATTTAGGACAGGTTTTGTGTGTACTGACGGGACGGCAGCCATTTTATTTCTCTTATGATTGTTCCCCAGACAAAATGAGCCATCATAATGAATGAAAGGTATTTGGGAATATATTTATAATTTCATTTTCTTCCCGGAAAACCCCTTTTATAACTTGCATCAGGTTCTTGTTAATGCACCCCTGCAGTGACCGCATAATACTGAAAATGAAGTTTATGTAATACTGTAACGTTGATCAGGGCAGGAGAGGGTGAGGACTGTGGAGCTCTGATTTAATGCAGGCAGATTGCTCAATGTAAATTCGTGCTCTCCAGACAATTGGATCTGGATCGTCTGTTACAGTCCCGATTAAGGCCCCCTTACACGGCCGCGTTTCTTGGACCGGCCACAGCTAATCTGACCCAAAATCAATGCATCGTATCAGGATGCAGTGAATTTGGGGCAGATGAACTGTGACGATCACACTTACACACACGGCCGTGTGAAATGAGCTTAAATCTTGGTGTTAGTAAATCCCCCACCTCTCATTGTGTGTATTCTTAATGACCAGGACTACCACTCCTATCTTGCAGAGCGTTGACAGTGCCGTTGTTGACAGTGGAATGGGAACCAGCTGGGGTGAATTTGACTCCAGTTATGATCTGGTAAGAACCTTTCATCGACCAGTGTTTGGTTTTTTTTTTGTTTTGTTTTTTTTTGTTTTTTTTTTGTCATACTTAATAGTCCAAGGCAACTAGGACATGATGTTTTCTTTACAGAGTGGAATGGATTCAGGATTGTGGGTGGGTTCTCCGAGAGGAACAGCTGCGATAGCTGGACAGATACTGGAGGTATGGTATGCTATATACATGGGCGGAGCAGTATTGTCCGAAACCAAAGTGGCTGCAGTATTTTGTGTTGGTGGCAATCCTCACTCTGGTGCTTTCTGTGAGGTGAATGGAGGGGCACACCCTTCCCCTTGGGACATATCCTGGTTTGAGGCCTCCAGCCTGGTGGTAGGTGGGGTGCCCTTGGTGTTAGTGGGTTTTAAGATGCAAGGCAGAGCTCTCTTGAAGCCCTCAGAAGGGAGCAATGACATAGCAGTCCAAATTAGCAATGCAAGGCAATGAGGAGTCCGGTTTTGGGTTAAAGGGAACCTGTCATCAACTTTATGCAGACCTCACTGAGGGCATCATAAAATAGTGACAGAAATGCTGATGTCAGCGGTGTGTCTTTTAAGAGCTAAAAGAGGTTGCCGAGAACTAGCATCATAATGATTACAGCCGAGGCCTTGAAAAGAGTCAAATCTACCTGAGAAGAGTCATGGTTATTCATAATCTCCTGCGCTTCCATCTGCTGATAATTGGCAGTTGTCTCCTAGAGAGAGAGGGAAAAATCCAGGTAGAAGCCTATCAGTCATCATCAGGTGGGCAGGGAGAGCAGCAATTCATGAATAACCAGGACTCTTCTCAGGTGGGCGTGACTCTTTTCCAGGCCCAGTCAGCAATGATTGTGATGTTGGTTCTCGGCAACCACTTACTTTTTATTTATAGATGATGGACCACTGAAATAAACTCGCCTGTCTCTACTTTATAATGCCGGTAGTATGGGCAGCATAAAGTTGATGACAGGTTCCCTTTAATAAGTCTGCTATAATTTACTGAAGAAATTTGGGCAGATAGCGCATTCTTGCAGTGCCGTTATTTCCGTGTTGAGGTGCACTTTTTTTTTTTTTTTTTTTTTTTTTTTTTTTTTTTCCTCTAGGTCTTCCCCCCCATTGTCTGGCATTATGTCTTGAACATTTAGTGTGTTTCTTGCCTTGCTTGAAAAAAAAAATAATTAACATTTGTTAATGTCTTTAAAAATGTGAGCCATGGTGGAAGGTAATGCATGAAAGTTAATGGTAAGAGAGCAGCTGTCTACCTTTGTAACCTTGTCTTGTAGGATAAAGCGATTCTGCGAGTTATGGACAAAGCGCCGTACATCCCACCCACCAATCTGGAATTCTTAGGTTCTCCCATGCAGAGAGGATACATGTGTACACAGCGACTCAAAGGTCCTGAAATGGGTACCATGTCCCCAAAACCATACAGACAGCGCTTCATTAGGCAGGTAAGATACCAGAGACCCATGCCAATAAGGGGCTGATGGGAGGGCTAGTAGTCATCCATACATGGCAGGTCTTAAGGGCATTGAAGGCTCCTGACTGCCTTGTCAACCTTCAATCTCCTTGCAGGGGGCTAATGGAGTGAGAAGGAGCCCTCACCCTAATCTTGGCCATTAGAGGGTGGTGTCTGCTGTATAATGCAACTGGCACCTGAAAAGGATGGTTCCGGTCCTGGACCATCACTGTGCTGTAAAAGCATGGCAGCCCTAACGGTGTTGCACAAGGGTGGACTTAAAGTGGCCCTGGAAAAAAAACAGTGGCCCCAGTGTTGTAGGTTGGGCAACACAAGTAGATGGGACAGATAGATACAAGTTGGCAGGGTAAGTAATACCACAGTGCAGCACAAAATACCTCTCCGAAAGCTGTCCATCTGTGGTGGCCATCAATAGCTGCCACATTGTGCTCCTCCTCCTCCTCCTCCTCCTCCTCCTGCTCCTCCTCCAATTTTCTCTAATATGGATATGGAGCAGGGGTCTTTCAAGATGATATGGGCCACAACCCCAAACCAGCCCTACCCTCAGCATGCTGCCTTCCTCTAATAATGACCCCTACAGTGCCCCCAGTAAGTATGTACCTGGCCAGCAGCAGTGAGGAGGGTTCAGGTGGTCCTAGGGGCATTTGCCCATCTGGAAAATTCCCTGTATGGTCTGTATTGGCACCTTGTAATTTGCATCCTAGCTATATGTCATGTTGGAAAGGGTAAGAAGTCCTCCGATATTCTGTAAGAAATTTCCTTTTGCTAGAAGTTGTCGATGTATAACGTACATGCCATTACTAGTTTAATGAGCTAAAGGTGAACTTACGAATGGTAAAATATGTTGGCCATTGCAGAACTGCTAGATGAAACATGATGGTGTTGCTGGTGCCAGGGGCACTTTTTCTTTTACTTGGTGCCTTAGGTCTTGGATATAAATGTGGAGATTGACTCTGTTCTTCCAGTGCTCCATGGTACCATTGGTTTACTAGCAACCCTGATGGATTAATCTTCTATGTTGATTTTCAGCAATCTCCATTAATGCCTCGCACCATGCGTCTCCCCTTCCCATATACACCACCAAGAAGACCTCCACCACCTTTTTCTGCAAATCAGGTGACTGATATTTTATCTTCCACTGGGAAACTTCCAGTATAAAGCCATGGCTGTGTGGTGGTTGATGAAACTTTAGTCATTTTTAATTTTTTTTAATTTTTTTTTCAAATAGTCTCCAGGTTTTATGTCCCCAACTCCCTTCAGGCCCATGTCTCCCAACGTCAGCACACCTGCAAGACCAGTGACCCCCAAGATGGTCAGGATGCACTTCGGTCCTATGTCTCCCAGTCCTAGCCTCTCTCCTTTCTTTAGCCCAATGGGTAACACACTGCAAAGGTTTAAGTAAGTAGATCTTGGAAGACGGCAACAAATTCACAAGTAGCTGAACTACTTGACTTCTCCTTGAGTTGCTTCAACGTTTCATAGAATGTGTTTTATGATATAATTTTGAAGCTGTAGGAAAACTAACCTAAGTGGAGTAAGAACTGGAAGCCAAAGGTAAGTCATTAGGCCAGATCCAAGGTTTACACCTCTAAATACGTAGAGGAATATAGCGGCATGGAAGTGCACCTTTGCCGCCTTTAAAGGCTATGGACACCTTTTGGGGCATTTTTTTTAAATACAGTTGTGTTTTACTTATTTTTTTGCTGAATTTATTTTAAATTGGTGTTTATTAAAACATTTCATCAGTCTGTGATACAGGGGTTAACAATCGGTCTATTCGTATACTGTTCCTTCTGCGTTCCTTCAGCTGACAGCTCATGTGAAGCCTTAAAGAGGACCTGTCCCCACTCCTGACATGCCTATTTTAATAGCTTCATGCATTCCCCATGTAATAACAAGTCTGGAACATCTCTTCTTATGTCTGTATGTTGTACCATTGCTTTATAATTTCTACTAGAAGTTATGAATGAATTGCTAGCAGTCTGCAGTAAGGGTACAGAGGGGAGGTAACCAGTTGAGGGTGTGTACCGGCACAGACTAAAATGGTAGCACTGACTGGATAGTGAGTCTGTGCAGGTACACACCCTCAACTGGTTACCTCCCCTCTGTACCCTTACTGCAGACTGCTAGAAATTCATCCATAACTTCTAGCTGAAATAATACAGGAATGGCACAACATAGAGACATAAGAATAGATGTTCCAGAATTGTTATTACATGGGTGAATGCATGAAGATATTAAAACGGGCATGTCAGGAGTGGTGAAAGGTCCTCTTTAACTCTGATCTCCTGACCTCATAAACAATAAATATAGCTAACCTCTTATCAAACTGATATCCTGACCTCAAACAATGATTTAAGTCATATCAGAGATAAGCCTTCATGGGCTATCAGTTTGGGGAACTCAGGAGGGACAGTCTGCAAATTATGAAAAAAAAAAATTAAATTTTTAGCCACATGCCTAACTGCAGAATTATTTTTTTGACTAATGGTGTTTTTTTTTTTGGTTTTTTTTTAAGCCCCAAATGAGTAAAATGCAATCATAGAACTGCCCTGAAGCTGTCTATAGCCTTTAAGTATGTGTATTGGTCAGATGAGATGCCAGCTCCGTTCTGATGCAGACAATTAAGTGGTAAAATTAGACAACCTATGAAAAAGGAAGCTTGCTAATTGGGTAGACTGAGAGGTTGGCGGGAAACAAAGGCTAGCTCTTGTCTTAATAGGGCTGTCCCACCGAAAAAATGACCTATCCATTGGATAGGTGATAGGGATTTGATTGGTGGGGAGTCTGGCTGCCAGGAACCACCACTTGTCATGAGAATTGGGCCCCCGGAGTTCCCCGTGTGAATGGGGCGGTGGTCACACGTGCTCACTGCTATGTTATTCATTCATTGTGGGACTGCTGGAGACAGCCAAGCACTGTTCTTGGCTTTTCTTCGGTAGTCCCAACAGCTTGTATTTGTGACAATTGTTCCATTCCCTTGGGAACATGAGTACCTCCATTGTGTGGTATTGCAGCTCAACCCCATTCATTTAACTGGACCTGAGCTAAAATACTACATACAACCCATAACATTATATATTTCTCTCCTGTGTAGAGTTCCAGGACACGTAACGCAGCTCCATCCTCAACACCGTCGCATTCTTAGTCAGAGACAACGTCCCCAGAGGTAAGACTGCATGAACCATCAAACACAACCAAGATAATACCGCAAGTTATCACGCTGCACAATTGTATGGATTGAGATGCCAAGATCTTATCAAAATGAGTGCATGAATCCTCCTTCTCTCCTCCAAGATTTCTGATGTCCTGATGGTGTCTCATGCCTCTCCCTGGGCCACACGTGCAGTGAGTGGAAGGCACACCCTGGGCTCTTTTGGGGGATCATGCCTGGTGGTGGTTGAGATGCTACTGCTGGTCAAAGGCTGGCAGGGTGTGAGACGGAAGGCTGGTGTGTGGATGGTGGTGGAGTCTGACTAGGCCTATTTGGTTGCAATAAATAAAATCGCTTTACAGAAAAGGTCTGCATTGGAGTAAATATAGCAGCAATAGGAATGGTTTTGAAGTATATTAGAGTTGGCTTTTCCCAATAGTTGCATATAGGCAGCAGCAATGATGGTGGTAATCTTCCCTAAGTCTCTAGATAATTTGCAATCTTCCTAAATAACCAAGCGTGCAATTCTGTTCTCATTCACACTTTCTGAAATGCCCAGTCTACAGGGTGCAGAGCTCCTATCCAGATGGCCAGTCCATCTCAAGTCTGGTAGGTGCCGGAAACAATTAACTTTCCACAGCAGTAAAGTCTTATTGCCACAAACGTGCAGTACCTTATGGTCTGTATCCAGCATAGCCTTACTACTTAACCTTCCATTTAGGGCTCGTTCACACGGCCGTTGTGCGGCCGTGCCCGTGCTGCAGACCGCAAATTGCGGTCTGCAGTGCACGGGCACCTACTGTGGTCCTTCCGCGTGCGGATCACGGACCCATTCACTTCAATGGGGTCCGCGATCCGCATCCGACTGTCCGCACCGCAAAAACATAGAACATGTTCTATGTTTTTGTGGTGTGGAGGCACAGACAGAAACACCACAGAAGCACTCCGTAGTGCTTCCGTGGGGTTCCGATCCGTGGCTCTGTTCGGCACCGCATCTCCGTGATTGCAGACCCATTCAAGAGAATGGGTCCACGATCAGTGATGCGGAGTTCACATGGCCGGTGCCTGTGTATTGCGGACACCGTATGCGTGCTGCAATACGGGCACGACCACACAACGGCCGTGTGAATGAGCCCTTAGTTGCTGATCTCTGGCAGCTTTTCAGTCTCTGGAATTAAGGTTCCTTGGACTATGCCTAAACTTCAGAAGCTCACACAGATGCGTCCTTTCTCTAGGCCTGATTAGCTGAGACTCCTCTAACGAGGGTGTTGGACCAGCCCATCACCCTAGCAACTGGACCAAGACTGCCAGTTTTAACTATTTTTACTGCTCATACATAACCATCAGGTCCACAGTGCACAAGTAAGAACACTTTAATATCAAAGAGCTTGGGCAATAAATCGCAACACATTATAGCAGTGAGCCACTGGGTCACTGCAGATTCCCTGGGGTGTAATGGATTTGTATATTTTTCCCATCCTTCCTAATTTTGGCCTTAAAGGGAACCTGTCCCATTGAGTATATAGTTCTATGTGGGTGGGGGGAACTGAGCTAATTTCTTTTTGTATAAAAATATTCAGTATAACTTGTATTTTATTAAATCTCTGCTTTTCTACCCACTGGACTCCTATCTGTCACAACCTTCCTTTTGACTGCTCATTTACAGATGGGACTTTCCACTTTCCCACAAGATTAGAAGTTTAAAGGGATTAATTAGTTTCAAAAGGAAACCTGACAACTCCAGGGTTGGATATGTTGTGAATGGCTTTGGGTTCACTGTGGTTTGGGACAACAATCTGCAGGCTCTCAATCTACGGCCTGGTCTAGGCTTCCACTGATATACAGCTCCTTGGTGTGAATGACTTTCCAACTATTGTGAGGAGCTGCACCCTTCAGAAGTCGTCTGTCTCGCTGGCTCTTGCCACTAAAAGACCTCTGAAGAACATGGGTTAAATCTTTCTTTGGCCTTTTTTATTTATTCTAAGCTTTATGGTACTACCCAGGGGCATAGCTACAGGGGGTGCAGAGGTAGCAGTCGCTACCAGGGGCCCAAAGACCCTTGTGCCGCATAAGAAGACACACAGAGCACTAAGGGAAGGGGGGGCCCAAGTGGAACTGTTGCACCAGGGCCCATGAGCCTTTAGCTACACCCCTGGTAATACCTGAAGAATATATACAAATTTTTATTTTATTTTTTGACTAGTGCATCCCGCAAGCAGTGGGAACACAGGCCTGATCCTTACGCGAGCCTCATGTCTCAGAAAGAAAAGGAATGGGTAATAAAGCTGCAGATGATCCAGCTGCAGAGTGAAAACCCTCACCTTGATGACTACTACTACCAGGTATGGAGCTTCAGATCTACTGCTACTTCTATAATATTTCTCCACAATTTCAACACCAATTAAATGTATTTCTTTGTTCTTGTGTTATAAGACATATTATGAGAAGCTGGAGAGACGGCTGGCTGAGGAGGAACTTTTGGGAGAGCGCAAGAAGAAGGAGCCACCCAAACTGGTCACTCCTTACATTCAGAAAGCTGAAACCTATGAATCTGGTATATTGTCCAGTTTACAATCCCATTTTCAGATTTCCTATTAGAGGGTGTCCTCTGGCCAGAGTAGAGGGAGGTTACAAAGAGTATCTATTGCTGGAGGACCTATCGTTACGTGGACATCCCGTTGGTTTGAAATGCACAATGTGTAATGCTTAAAGGAGTATTCCCATCACATACAATAGGGGCTGTAAGGAATCATACTCACTTGACCAGTGAAAAGAGGCAGGGACACCACAAACTTCTCCAAAGTCCTTGTTTATTTAGCTTTCCAAATGATACAGCCGTAATTCCGGATTGCAGCCGGGTCAAATAAATGCAGCACGCAGTCAGTGTTGCCTCACACTGACTGCTCACTTCTCCAGACTGACACACCTAAGTCCAGCAGCAGGATTAAATAGAAATGCTGGACATGAGCACACCTGAAAGCCTGAACTGGAGCATGGGGAACAGGCACCCACCCAGCACATTGCCTGTTCACAGTAAAAGCCAGACCCGGACTAGCTGGAACCAGCTACTCTATTAGGGTGTTCACTGACTACCTCAGTGAACACAGAGTTGCTGGCCTTTACCCCACCAAGGCTGGGCACCTTGGTGGCACGCTCCTAATAAACCGAACTCCTACTCAGAATGCTTCCTGCAGCATTCTGGGTGACACGTATCTTCCCTCAAATATGGCACCTGTCACTGCCTTACCTGTCGCTGCCTCACAGGGCATATTGCTAGGATATGCCCCCATTGTCTGATGGGTGCGGGTCCCACCTCTGTGACCTGCACCTACAAAGAGATCGGAGCTGGGAGAGCTGTGGTTGGGGGACTCCGGGGTCCGTCCACCACCAAGCACTGCTCCCATACAAGTGAATGGGAGCGCACTGCACACGCTCAGCCCCAGCACAACGAGACCAGAGCGGGGAAATTAACGGAGGGCGCGCTGCGCAGGTGCAGCCCCTGTTCCTATTCATTTCTATGGGGCAGATGAAAAAAGCTGAGCCAGCGCTCGGCTATTTTCGGCGGCCCCATTGAAATGAATGGAGTGCGGCTGCGCGCAGGTGGTCTTCGTTGGCACAGTGGTCTAGACCGTATTTCAGCACAGCTTTGAGCACTGACGGGGGTAATCGAGTGCAGTAGGAAAATTAAAACATAGTGATCTGGACTCCTTATGTGCAGTACTAAATATGTATGGCTGCAGAGAAGTGTGGTGAAAGACTCCCTTTAAAGACAGGCGCATCCCCCTTTGTCGCCACCTTGCTCCCTAGGCTTTTTTTTTTTTTTTTCTCAGGGACCCTCCCAGACATTTAGGGAAAGTTGTATCAAACACTTGAACCACTTCAAGGAGATTGTCCCACTTCAGCAAATGGCATTTATCACGTAGAGGACGTTAAAGGGGGTTGTCCCAAGAATAATATTCTACGGTTTTCAAACCAGCACCTGGATCTGATTACTTTTGTAATTGCATGTAATTAAAAATTTTGCATAGCCACTGAGTTATTCAATAAAATGTATCCGTATAGCGCCACCTGCTGTTTGTTTTTGTTTTTTTTTTCTTTGTCCTGCTCACTGAGATGGCCGCACATGCTCAGTTTTATTCTTCAACTGCCTCCTGAGCTGTGATAGGGAGAGCATGGACACGCCCCCTGAACTGCAGCAGAAAAGACACTCCCCTTGATCTGCCAGCTTGATATAAATCTAGCAGAGCAATGAATGTGGAGATCTCTGGATCCATGTGAGGTACAGGGCTGGTTCTAGCTTTGTTAGAAAGAGATTGTCATGTCCTATATGATGTTTAATTTTCATTTTTTATATTAGTCATTGGATAACCCCTTTTTAATACAAAGTACTTAATGTATTGTCACTATCCATATTGCCTCCTTTGCTGGCTTGATTCATTTTTCCATCACATTATACACGGCTTGTTTCCATGGTTATGACCACCCTGTAATCCAGAAGCGGTGGTCGTACTTGCACACTATAGGAAAAAGCTTTGGACTCTCTGGTGGCGGGGACTGTGGGAGAAGACAGGCAGGCATATGCAGCAGCTCCTGTCCCAGCCATCTCGTATCTGCACTGCAGCCGTGGTCATAACCCCTGGAAATGAGCAGAGTGTGATACAAAGCATAAATGAATCCAGCCAGCAAAGGAAGCAATATGGATAATAATACATTAGTAAGTGCCTTGTAGTAACATTCTCTACATGATAAATGGCATTTCATGAAGTGAGACGACCCCAAGTGCTGGTAATTGGGAAGGTGGCTCACAGCCTGGGCCCAACACAAACTGTATCTTTATAGGGATTCTAACTGTACTTTTAGAAAATTACTAACATTCACTTCCCATATGACACCCCAGGACACTCCAATGGTGACTCTATTGACTTTACTGTTTTTTTTTTTTTTTTTTTTTTCCCCCCAGTGGTCCATATTGAAGGCTCATTGGGACAAGTCGCTGTTTCTACCTGTTACAGCCCCAGAAGAGCAATTGATGCCATCTCCCACGTCATACCAGATGAAGTAAGTACATTCTACACTGATCTTATTTTACGGACATAGGAAAATATCTTGGAAAACTATTGGCTTATTACGGGTAACATCACTACTGTATGTGTTAATTCTTAAAGGGGTTATCCGATTTCATAACACCCCCTTCTCACACTCACACACATACGTGCCGGGCCCCTCACCGGTAATATACTTACCTGGGCCCTGCTCCCTGCACCGCTGCTGCTTCTCCCTGCACACGGATGAAAACATGCGGTGTTGGGGCAGACGGGGATGAGCATCGCGGGTGACGCTAGGGAGGCTCGTCCCCGCCTACCATTGGCTGCTCCCCACCGTTGCTAATCTTTCAGCTTTTCAGTTAAAATTCAATTAGTCTGATTACTGAGGAGGGCAAGCACATAGGCTCGCTTATCAAGGCCATACCAATTTTTTTTAACTTATTTTTTTAATTTTTCTTTTACTATACCAGGATATGAAGGCTCTTGGATACCAGCGGTTGAGAGTCCTGAAACACATTGAAAAGGTTGGCAAATTCTTTTGTGTTCTTCGCACTGTCTGTTGTATTTAAAGGAGTTGTTCAGAATTTTGGTATTCATGGCCTGTACTCAGGGTAGGTTATCGGTATCTGATTGGCTAGGCTGGGGTGTAATATCGTCCATCAATCTGCTCCAGCGCCGGAACTACACAGCTCCATAACTGCAGCATTGCTGCCATTCACTCTTGCTCTGTCCACTACATGATGGATGGATAGAGCAGTGTAGTTCCAGTGCCTACTGCCCCAATTAAACTGAAAAAGCAGATCAACAGTGGGGTCCGACTTACCACATGGCCTCCAATCCTGAAGATAGGCCTACAAAACCAAAATCCTGGAAAAACCCATTTAAGGGCCCATTCACACGACCATAAGTGTGCTGCGGTCTGCAAAACAAAGGTACCGTCCGTGTGCGTTCTGCATTTTGTGGAATGCACACGGCCAGCCTTTTTATAGAGCATGTCCTATTCTTGTGGACAGGAATAGGCATTTCTATCTTTTTTTTTTTTTTTTTTTTCCAGGGCCACGGAACAGAACTACGGATGCAGACAGTACGCGGTGTGCTGTCCACATCTTTTGCGGCTCCATTGAAATGAATGGATCTGCACCCGTTCCACAAAATTGCGGAACGGATGCTGACCCAGAAATAGTCATGTGAATAGACCCTAAGGAGTTGTATGGTTTATGAAACATATTGTCAAATGCCCTACAGGGGAATTCTCACCATAGGGAACCGCTACTGTTGGTGTAACCATGACCAAGGCAATGTGGTGGTTGGATGGATTTCTGGTCATAGTTTTGTCATGGCAGCCTGTGACTATAAATGGCTTCCTAGTTCTTCTGTTCAGATTCATACATTTACAGCTAATCTTTTCTTTCAGCTGTCTGTGCTGCTGCTGGAGGTTGAGGAGATGGAGAGGAAAATGCCTCATATTCCTGAAGACCAACACATCAGATTTCAGCAGAAGCAGAGCTACAAAGTGCAGAGGATCTATGAGGCTTTGAAGATCGGGGCCTGCTGCTGTGAGGAGTATGTGTGGCTTGTACAACTGGAATTCAATATGCTTATGTGGGCTATTTAATAGTTGTTTCTCTTCTGAGGTAAAGATCAATGATATCATACTGGTATGAAAGCCTATCGGGTTACTTCTCAGAATAAGTTGACCTCTGTTTGACTTTCATCCTGCACTTATCACCTAAATAACCCCTCTGCAGGCTCCATCTTTCATTGATAGTTTCCCCTCAGCCACTATATGAGCATAATGAAGTCAGAACGTCCACCTAATGTGTTCAGAGCTGGTCAGAAGAAGCCATGGGATGATAGGCCATACCCATAATTACCCTGATATTGAGTATCGTAATGAAATACACAGCAAAAATACGGTAATTGTTTGGAAAAATTTTTACAACTTTTGGCCACGGCCTTTATTAGTTAACCTGTGCAATAACTTCATAAGTCCAAACCACATAATGTTATAAAAACCAACCATAATCACAAAAACCAAGCTCAACCATAAGCTCGAGCTCACTTAAATGTTTACCCCATGTCAACACAATAAGACTGGTGACTGAAAAAAAAAAAAAAAAAAATGAAATTAGGGGTGGGTGGGTCAGACGCTTCTTAGCTTCAGGTAAGGATGAATCATGCTCTGACCCTCCAAACCCACATTTATTTACCTGGTCACCCACAGGCCACCAATGAGAACTTGTCACTATGGCTAAAATCTGCCCCAACTATAAATAACTATTGGTGCATACAGGACCCAATCAAATACTTGTCACCATGTCAGGTTAAAACTACCCCAGGCAGTGGCAAACCAATAAGCTATTTGTTGCACACCCAAGAAATCTGCCCAGAGATGACCAACAGAACTTTTGGCAGGAAAATTTCCTGCCAAAAATGACCAAGGATCAACATGGGATGACCATAATCCCATGTGGATCCCTCTCTAGTGTCCAGGAACCTACCAATCTTATTGGATGGTTGAGCGAAAATCTAGTTAACTGGATTGAACCACTGAGCATGTGTGACCACCAGCACTGGACTAATCGGTGAATGTTCTGAGAAGGGAGTCAATCAAGTTCATATATCTACACACAAGACTTTTTCCGTACACCCCACAACGGCACTAAGCAGGAGGGAACCCCGCCTCCCAGGGACGGGAAACGATGTGGAGAATCGAGGTTAAAGAGCCTCCTCCCCCCTACCTTCTCCAGTTGTTTCCTGTCCCTTGGGATTCTGGAGAATAGGCAGGAGTTCCCTCCTGCTCCTTGGTTCCGCCCAGCCTGTTTTCTCCCCGGGTTTCCTGGAGGGCTGCGGCAGGGAGAGGACTCAGGGGCTAAGATACCTGTCGTGATCACATACGTCGTCGCGGCGGGTCACGTGACCCGGAAATAGAATTTAAAAATGCCGGCAATGCAGCAGGGATGGTGTCTTGCGTTCTGGTGATCCTGGACTCCTTTGCCTCCACCATGTCGCTCCCTGAAAAAACTGCAGACACCCTGAAGGCCCTCAGCCCGGTAAGTCTCCTCTTTTTGTGGATTGCACAATTTTGCTGTCACAATGGGTCTCTTTACATTAGGTGGGTTCCCCTCTTAGTGCTACCTTTAGATTTGGGCCTCATTATGTCTTTCATATGTCTTGCAGACCAGAGATGTCAGCAAGCCTGGGGAACCCTCATCCAGAAAGAAATGTGCCATCTGCAAAAAAGTCTTGCCTGGCCAGATCAAGAAACCGCTATGTCAAAAGTGTACAGACAAGGTTTTATCCGAAGAGACCCAGTCTTCGGTGGATACATTAAAAACCCTCATTAAGGAGGAAGTTAGCTCCGCCATAGACTCTAAATTATCTATAATCCCTCAAAAATCCTCTTTGTCCAGGTCTTTCTCTGACTCTCAGCAGGATTTGGACATAGAATTTGATGAAGGCGAGGTCTCTTCTGATTCAGATTCCTCGGACGATGAATCTGGTAGACCCCTATGTTCAGTTGAGGACACTGATCCCTTCTAAAGACCATTCGGGCAACCATGAATGTGGAAGAGACCAAAGAACCCCACACTATTCAGGACCATATATTTAGAGGATTAGGGGACAAAAAAAGTAGAGTATTCCCAGTGCACGAGAATATTAAAAAATTAATTACTGGAGTGGAAAGACCCTGAAAAAAGGTCAGGAGTGTCCAAGCTCTTTTAGAGGAAATAACCATTTAGTGAAGACGATTCTGTCTTGTGGGATAAAACCCCCTAAGATAGACACACCAGTGGCGAGGATCTCTAAGAAATCTGCCTTACCCTTCGAAGACGTAGGCCTTTTAAGGGATTCCATGGATAAGAAGTGCGAATCGATATAAAAAAAAAAAAAATCGTGGGAGACCTGTGCCTCTATGCTCAGACCTAGTATCGCTGCTACTTGCACGGCCAGAACCTTTTCTGTTTGGCTCTCTCAGCTGGAGGAACACTTAGTCTCGGGCACCCCCAGAGAAGACATTATATAATCTCTTCCGTTCCTTAAACAGGCTACAATTTTTTTTTTTTTTTTTTTTTTTTTTTTTTTTTTTTTTTATCCGATGCCTCGGCAGACCTGGTCAAATTGTCAGCTAGATCAGCCGCCCTTTCTAATTGTGCCAGAAGATCTGTGTGGCTTAGGTCATGGTCGGGGGATAACGCCTCAGTCGGCTTTGTAGTATTCCTTGCGAAGGGGATAGGTTGTTTGGATCTGTGCTGGATGACATACTTGAGAAAGCAGCAGACAAGAAAAAAAGTTTTCCCACAGATTCCAGGTTTTTTTCACCAACGGTGTTTTTTTGTTTTTTTTTTTTTTTTTTTTTTTCCATAGCCAAAGGAAGGGTAGGCAAGATCAGAAGAAAAAAGAAAACCCTGCTTCTTGGCAGTCCTCTAAGGGTAGAGGCAGAGGATTCTTATTTAACCCTGTCAAGTCCAAGCAGTCCTCCCAATGATGCCAGACACCCAGTGGGAGGAAGACTGAAAAACCTCTCAGCCTGGGAAAAAATATCAGATTCCCCCTGGATTCTAAATTTAATCCGTCAAGGATACTGCCTGGAATTCTCGTCTCCTCCCCCAGAAAAATTCATGGTAAACAAGACTAGAAGCATGGAAGCAACTTCTTCTAGAATCTCAAATACAGATGTTGTTGCAGAAAGAAGCTGTGATCCTGGTTCTTCAAGATCAAAAGGGAATAGTCTATTACTCACCAATTTTTCTTATAAAAAAAAAAAAAACCCAACAGCTCTTACAGGGCGATGATAAATCTGAAAGGCCTATACAAGCACATAAAATACAAAAAATTCAAGATGGAAACGATCAAGTCGACAATAAATTTACTTTTCCAGGGTTGTCAGATGATAACCCTCGATTTAGCGGACGCTTACTATCATGTCCCCATACACAAGAGTAATCAAAAGTATCTTCGTTTCGCGGTACACTTTCAGGATCGTGTTCATCTTCAATTCCAGGTACTCCCTTTTGGTCTCTCCTCTGCCCCCTGGGTATTTACCAAACTGATGGTGGAGGTATCGGGTTTTCTCCATCACCAGAAGATACTCTTCATACCATACCTGGACGATTTCCTTATTGCGGCCAGCTCAGCGGAAAATCTCCTCAGAAATTTCCAGCTAGTGAAGTCTACGCTTCAGTCATTGGGCTGGATGCTAAATCTAGAAAAATCAGACTTGATCCCCAGCAATCAAAGTATTTCTAGGAATCCTCCTAGACTCCCGACTAATGAGATCTTTTCTTCCGGATCAGAAAATACAGAACTTAATATCAAGGATTTCTCATTTCCAGGCCCAGAAAAAGACTACAATCAGAGAAATTATGGAAATTCTGGGTGTGATGACGTCCACCATCCCAGCGGTAAGCACAATTCCATTCAAGAATCCTCCAGGATTTTCTTTTAACGTCCTGGAACAGAAGCAAATTCTCCTTGGACTTCAAAGTGACTATTCCATTGCAGACAAAACTCCCTCAATTGGTGGTTATGCCCAGAGAACCTGAACCAAGGTCTTCAGTGGAGAACTACAAACCAGGTGGTGATAACCACAGATGCAAGCGGGTCAGGCTGGGGAGCCCATTGCGAGGGTCAGTTGATGCAGGGCGCCTCACTTTCCTCAAATTCCAAGGAGCCTCTGGCAGTCTTTTTTTGCCCTAAGAGCCTTCCTACCTCTCATTCAGGGAAAAGATGTGAAAGTATTGTCGGAAAACAGGGCCACGGTGGCCTACCTAAACAAACAAGAAGGAACAAAAAGCAGTTACCTCTGCAAAACAGCTTTTTCTCTGTTTTCTTTGGCCCAAAGAAATATAAACTCCTTGTCCGCGGTTCACTTAAGAGGGGAAGAAAACTCCCTGGCAGATTTCCTCAGCAGAACAACCCTAAAGCCAGGAGAATGGGTTTGACAGAGGAACATTCCGTCAGATTTGCAGCAGATGGGATACCCTAGTTTTGGATTTGTTCGCTACCCGATCAAATACACAGCTGAGTCAATTTATTTATTTTTTTTTTTCTTTTCTTTTTGACAATCTGGAGAGAGTAAGATGCCTTCTCAGGTTCATGGCCAGTGGGTCTCCTATATGCCTTCCCTCCCATAACCCTAATCCCCAGGGTTCTGACGAAGCTGTTGGAGGAAGGGAGCCAGCTGAGTCTTGTTGCCCCTTTCTGGCCCAAGAGGACTTGGTTCCTGCTGCTGTTGCATCTATCAAAAAGGGAACTTTTGGCATCTCCCTCAGTCCGGGACTTTTACACCAGGGCCTAGCACAGCCGCCGGGTCTTCTTCAATTGAAGCTAACAGCATGGAGGTTGAGCGTGACCTCCTGAAATCCAGAGGTCTTTCTGATGCGGTGGTCGGTACTCTACTGAACAGCAGAAAACCTGTCACCTCTAAAATATATCTGAGATCCTGGCATGCTTTCCTTCGGTTTGCTGGGGATACCTGGGATCCTTTGAGTCCTCCTGATGTTAAGATAATCAACGTCTAGCAGAAAGGTCTGGAGAATGGATTAAGGGTTAGTACCCTTAAGGTCCAGGTGGCAGCTTTGAGTGCTTTTTTTTTTTTTTTTTTTTTTTTTTTTTAGATGTAAAACTCAGACTTTAGTCTGATAACTTTTTTTCAAAGGGGCCCTTAGAATAAATCCCTCTTAGATCCAGGGTTCCTCCCTGAGACTTGATTCTAGTTCTATCAGTACTCATGGATTCCCCCCCCTTTGAGCCTATATCGGATCTCCCTCTTAGGTTATTATGCTTTAAAACCGCCTTCCTAATTGCCATAACTACTGCCAGGAGAAGGGGGGAGATCCAGTCTTTCTCCTGCAAGCCTCCCTATTTATCTCAGATGATAGGATAGTCCTTAAACATGAGCCTTCCTTTTTGTCGAAAGTCTTCTCTAAATTTCATTGCCAACAAGAGATCTCACTCCCTACTTTCTGTTTGCAGGCTAAGTCTGAAGAGGTTAAGTTTCATCACCTGGATGTTAGAAGATGCGTCCTTTCCTACTTGGCAGCCACTGAATGTGTTAGGAAATCAGATCGCCTGCTTGTACAGTTTGCAGGGCCAAACAAGGGCCAGGGGGCTTCAAAAACTACAATGGCTCGCTGGATTAGACTCACTATTGCCATGGCTTACTCTGAGAAAGGCCTTTCTCCCCCGTTAGATCTTAAGGCCCATTCCACACGTGCCATGTCTACCTCTTGGGCTGAAGGGGCCTCTGCTTCCCTGGCCCCGATTTGTCAGGCTGCCACCTGGTCCAGTCCGGCTACCTTTTTTTTTTTTTTTTTTTTTTTTTTAAACATTAGACTGGATGTCTTGTCTAACAGTGACCTCTCTTTTGGCCGAAAAGTACTGTCTACTGTGATTTCCCCCATTTCCCCCCCCCACCACCCATATGTATTTCTTTGTAAATCCTCCTGCTTAGTGCCGTTGTGGGGTGTACGGAAAAGATGATGATTACTTACCGGTAATTGGATTTTCCGTTTAGCCCCACAACGGCACTGGGTGTTTTCCCACCCTTTGATATTTATTTATTTTTTTTCATGTTTTGCCTGGTATATGCTTCGTTATATGCTTGTACCTTCCCTGCAGTCTTGAAGGTGAATATAATACACCATTTCAGCATCATTTCTGTCCTTGGATACTTACTGGAGAAGTTAAGGGGAGGAGGCTTTTTAACCTTGATTCTCCACGTTGTTTCCTGTCCCTGGGAGGCGGGGTTCCCTCCTGCTTAGTGCCGTTGTGGCGCTAAACGGAAAATTCAATTACCGGTAAGTAATTATCATCTTTTCCCTCATTTGATCCTTCTCTCCCCCAGCATTATCTCAGGAGCTCTGCATAAACTTTAGACTGTTGGCTGATCCCACCGAAAAATGTTGAGTTGGGGTGACCGTAGTAAAAAGTGTATGGCGGGGGGAGATTTTAGACAAAGTACACCAAAGCTTTATTTCTGTGTACATTTCTGCATGTCCTCTTCTTTAAGGGAGTCTGAAGATGAGTTCTTACAGCTCTTGCAAGTCGAGAAGGGTAAAAAGTTAACAGCCCGGCTCCTTCCCTTTCTGCACAGCGAGCAGGCGGTGGAGATCCTTCTGACGGTGGTTCAGCACTTATCCTTTCTTATTAAAAATGAGACCACAGAAAAGGTAAGTGACACTGGTCTGAATCACTGCAGCTATGCAGGATAGAACATCATGGGTTGTCTCCTGGAAATGGCCATTCAACTGTCCATGGGTTTTCTTGTAGTTCTGGTACCTTTTGCTATAATACCTTCCATGACCTGTAGACCTTAAAGAGGACCTTTCACCAATCCTGACATGCCTGTTTTAATGGCTTCATGCATTCCCCATGTAATGAGTCTGGAACATCTATTCTTATGGCTCTATGTTGTGCCATTCCTTTATTTGCACTAGAAGTTATGAATGAATTCTTATTTGTCTTCAGTAAAGGAACAGAGGGGAGGTGACCAGTTGGGGGTGTGTATCTGCACAGTCTGAACATGGCAGCACTGATTGGATAGAGTGAGTCTTTGCAGGTACACGCCCCCAACTGGTCACCTCCCCTCTATTCCCTTACTGAAGGCAAATAGCAATTAATTCATAACTTCTAGTGCAAATAATAAAGGAATGGCACAACATAGAGCCATAAGAATAGATGTTCCAGAATTGTTATTACATGGGGAATGCATGGAGCTATTAAAACAGGCATGTCAGGAGTGGTGACAGGTCCTCTTTATGGCTTTTTAAAAAAATTTTTATAATGCTGAACACCTCTTTAAATTGTTCTCGGCAGTCTCTTTCAGTTCTCTATGGGCCACTGACCTTGATAATTAATGGGCTTCCATTCACTGAGCTTATCCGAGTCATTCAAGAGCTCACCAAGACCTTGCCTGAGAGCCCTGACTTGCCGCTCACGTTGGCGTTTCAGAACCAGGTATTTGTTCATACAAAGTGATTACCAATTGTCCTCCAGCGTTGCCGACTTCTCTATAGACAAATGTGACAGAAATTTGGTCTACCCAGCAATGATCTGTCTGACCCATGCAAAGTAAGAAGGGAAACGCTATGGGGGCAGACCTGTCCAAAATGTAGACCACATAATGTAGACCCATCAGTTTAGGCTTCATGCACATGACTGTGTCAGTTTTTTGGTCCGCAAACCAAGGATCTGCAAAATACAGATGTGGTCCATGTGTTAGCAATTTTTTTGCTGACCGATTGACTTCAATGGATCCATGGTCTACATTTTGCGGACAAGTATAGGACATGTCCTAACTTTTGTTGAACAGGCACATGGATGCAAAAACACGTGGATGACTTCTGTGTGCTTCCAGCATCTGTATGTTCATGGCAATATACAGTATACATATGCCATGTTAAATAAAATTAACCTATTATATAACAAATAAAATAAGGTAACAATAAAGGATACTAGACCAGAGAGTGGAGGTTAAACTCAATATATTTAAACTCAATTAAAATATTAATAAAATTAACTCCTTTAAAACTCTCAAGAGCCTAGTCATAAACTCAGGCCCGAACCATTTAGAATACATCAGAGTCTGTCCCATAGCGGGATGACTATCCAAAACTACCCATATACAAAAATTAAATTAAACAATGCCCAAATTATAGGGCGGGAGGGTGGGGCAGGCAAAATCTGGCTCCACAGGTAGCTGAAAGGCAAAATTGCCCTGTGGAGCCAGATATTTATATCCAAACCCCTATCGTTATGACCAATAAAACGCATGTCACTAGGGTCAGGGTAAAACTACCCTGAACCCAATGACAGAATAGGTCACCTGAACTTACCAATCAACTATAATCACTGGGCAGACATAAATTTCTGCCCAGTGATTTCTAAGAGAGGGGGAAAATTTCCCTCCAAAACTCTAATAAACCATTCGTCCTCCCAATCACTAGGCAGAAGTCTGACCTTTAAGTGACCCAGAGGACAAAATGGCCATACTGATATTGCCATGTGTCCCCCTCCTAAATGTCCGGGACCTGTCCATTCTGCAAAAGACAGAACATGTCTTATACTTGTCTGCAAAACGTGGACTCATTGATGTCAACGGGTACACAAAAAAGTTTACTATTTTGCTACTCTGTGGTTTGCAGTCCACAAAACTGGTCAGGTGCATGTGGCCTAAAGATGTGCAAGATCTTTACATGGTTACTATCATGTGACTGTAGCTTTACAGATGCTGCCGCAGTTTTATCTGCATATCTGTGTTCATGAACAGTGGGGAGAAAAAGTGGAAATTTTGTGCCTCACAATCTGAAAGCCATTCAGCATGCAACCCCAGCAGAGACATGCCCTGCACACCCCTCCCCTAGCAGGAGGTAGTCTAGACTTACTCTAACTAGATCCACGCCCTTCCTGCAGGAAGTGGGAAAAGTCCACTTCTCTCCAGAAGCAGGTCAGAATGGCATGGAAAGGTCCATTCTGAGTAACTTTACAGTAGCTCTGCCATTGTTGCTGCCACCTGCTGGTACACCAGGCATATTACATGTAAAACAGTTGCATAACATTGTTAGGGCTCGTTCACATCAGCGTTATGCTTTCCGTTTGTGTTTTCCGTTATAACATGGTTATAACGGAAAATAACGGAAACCATAAGACGGAAGTCAAAACGGAAGCCTTTAGAGGCTTCCGTTTTGATCCGTCATAATAGAAGCCTATGAGAATCATAACGGATCCGTCTGAGTTCCGTTATGCTGAACGGAAAACAAAGTCCTGTCGACAGGACTTTGTTTTCCGTTTTGCATAACGGGAACCAAATGGATCCGTTATGATTCTCATAGGCTTCTATTATGACGGATTAAAACGGAAGCCTCTAAAGGCTTCCGTTTTGACTTCCGTCTTATGGTTTCCGTTATTTTCCGTTATAACCATGTTATAACGGAAAACACAAACGGAAAGCATAACGCTGATGTGAACGAGCCCTTAGGCATACACATTTCTGCAGGTCCTGGAATAAAATGCATAGAATGACATTGAGGTTAGCAAACATAGATGAAAGCAAGGAGAAAGAGTGGTAACACCACTCTGGGGTATTACAGGCATACTATGGAGATGGTTTTGCGTGTCTGATGCTCCGTTCAAACCCCTAAATACAAATTTGTGCTGTATAATTAAAGGGTACACTCCATGCCATTGTCAAATGGATGAAAATATCCAATGTAACCCTGGTGTGTCGGCCATTTTGTATACCGTTGGCTCAGCTGATTAAAACTGGTGAATTATCTGCATATAGATGGCTTTACTGCATTGTCTTGAGGTGACCTCATGAAGACCTCCCCTATCCAGGTGCCTTATTGGGGTACATGGATGTCTCCTGGCCTGAACCCCCTCTAGGAGCCAGCTGCTCTGTCATACTCTTGTTTTGTAGTGTGATATCTGTTCGTAGAAGTGTTTTATTAGCGACGTATGTTCTTTTGTGTCCAGTTTGGGATCTCGCTCTTGTATGCGCTGCTGAGCCACGGAGAGAGCCTGCTGTCTTCTGATACACCCATGGAGCCGTGCATTGGAGACTTTGAAAAATGGTAATACTACTTGGTGTCTCTCGGCCTAGTTTCTCTGACAGATGGTGCACACCATTAATGATCTGTCATGGTATCTGGGTGGGGGTGTACACAGGGAATAGGATATGGGGTTCACACTTGAGTACTGAAGTGTCAGTGAAAGGTTGCACTTCTTCTACCTTTCCAGGACCGATACTGTCTTCCTAGTTGCAAAAGAACTCTCTCATGTCTCCAAATCGTCCATAGTGGAACCGCTTTTCTTGCCTAGCAATCTGCTCTCCTTATTCTGCCGCTACCTGGACAAGCAGACAATCCATAAACTCGAGGACAAAATGGAGTAAGTTGACGGACTTCAATTTCTGATTTATTTATTTTTTTTCAAATTTAAAGGCTTTTTTTGATTATTGCATTGTCCTCCTTATGAAGTAATTATTTTTCATTAGTTTTTTTTTTTTCTTAAAAATAAGGAGCCCTTTTATCTGTACAGAGCTGAGATGCTGTAATAGAGGGATCTTAATTTTCAGTTTTTTCTGTCAGACCAGGAGCTGACGGGCTCCTTATCTCTGCTCTGACATTATTAACACTCATTATAGCTCTTATCTTACTGATAAGAATGTGGCTTAACTACAGTTGAGCGAACGTGCTCGTAACAAGCACTATACTCGTAACGATCCCCTGCGCTCGCATGGGCGCAGCCATCCGGATCCATCCTCCTCACCGGACGGATCCGGATGCCTGCGCCCATGCGAGCGCAGGGGATCCGAGCAGTACAGTGCTCATTACGAGCACGTTCGCTCAACTCTAGGCTTAACCCTTTCGCTACCAGCATCGTACCATGTACGGCACTGGAGCGATGTCGGAACATGACGCCCGCTCGCACGTGCGTCGGCGTCATGGACGACAAGTCTCTGCTGTTTTAAACAGCAGAGACCTGTCGCTACTTACGATACTAGCGATCAGTAACTAAGGAATTAGATGCTGTGATCACATGAGGCCTTGTGGCCAATCGGGCCATCTGCACTTTATCTGAAGGCTGTAAGCCTCGCTGATGAGGTTAAGGCTACATTCACACAACCGTATGTGTTTTGCGGTCCGCAAATTGCGGATCCGCAAAACACGGATACCGGCTTTGTGAATGTAGCCGGCCCTATGATAGAACTGCCTATTCTTGTCCGCGATTGCGGACAAGAATAGGACATGCTCTATATTTTTTGCGGGGCCGCGGATCGGACCTACGGATGCGGACAGCACATTGTGTGCCGTCCACATCTTTTGCGGCTCCATTGAAATGAATGGGTCCGCACCCGTTCCGCAAAATTGCGGAACGGATGCGGACCCAAAACTACGGTCGTGTGAATGCACCCTTACAGCGTTCAAGCTGCATTTCTTATTTTGGACAGTAGATGGCAGGCCACGATAAGAAATGAGCAAACCTGGCATTAAATTGTATGCAAAAAAATCCCTGATAGATCAAAATGAAAAATTAAAATTATGTACAAGTTCACAAAAATAAAAAGTTAAAGCGGCTCTGTCACTAGGTTTTAACCTATGTATTTAAATACATAGGTTAAAACCCCTTAACTTGTACAGTTAGAACATACCTGTATTGCAGAGTACAGCGCAGCGGTTGTGCTGAAAAAAGACCTTTAAACTTTATGTTAATGAGCCTTCGGAGCACCGGGGGGCGGGCTCTTTCTTCCTGAGCACCGCTTCTTCACCGCCCCCCGGGTCCCGAGGCTCTCCTCGATGCCGACGTCCACGCCCCTCTGAAAATTGATTGACAGCTGAAATCCCGCCGGCGCATGCGCAGAAGCGCTTGCAGTGCCGAACACCGCAAGCGCTTCCATCCTTGTGCGCACGCGCCGTCACTTCCGGGTTCAGCGAAGTGACGGCGCGTGCGCACAAGGATGGAAGCGCTTGCGGTGTTCGGCACTGCAAGCGCTTCTGCGCATGCGCCGGCGGGATTTCAGCGCTAGGCCAAACGGCCTAGCGCTGTCAATCAATTTTCAGAGGGGCGTGGACGTCGGCATCGGAGAGAGCCTCGGGACCCAGGGGGCGGTGAAGAAGCGGTGCTCAGGAAGAAAGAGCCTGCCCCCCGGTGCTCCGAAGGCTCATTAACATAAAGATTAAAGGTCTTTTTTCAGCACAACCGCTGCGCTGTACTCTGCAATACAGGTATGTTCTAACTGTACAAGTTAAGGGGTTTTAACCTATGTATTTAAATACATAGGTTAAAACCTAGTGACAGAGCCTCTTTAAATATATAAAAAATATACATTTAAATCACCCTCCTTTCCGTATAATTAAAAAATAAATACCTAAATAACAAATATAAACATCATGGGTATCACCGCGACCGAGAGCGCATATACTTTTAAAATCTAAAAAAAAAATTTCAATACGGCGAATTGCGTAACAGAAAAAAGGGTCAAAATGGCCGATTTGCCATTTTTTTTCATTACTTTTCTTACCCCAAAAAAATATAATAAAATGGGATCAAAAAGTCACGCAGACTCCAAAATGGTATCAATAAAAACTGTGGATTGTCCCGCAAAAAATGAGCCCCTAAACAGCTCAGTGGATGTAATTTATAAAAAAGTTATGGGGGTCAGAATATGACTGTAATGTAAGAAAAAAAAATTTATTTCTTCAAGGTTTAAATTTATTTTTACACTATTTAAACTTAAACCTATACATATGGGTTATCGTTGTAATTGTACTGATCCAGAAAATGAAGGGCATGGGTCAGTTTTGCCGCAAACGGAGTGATGTGGTAACAAAAAACAGTGGAGGAATTGCGGTTTTTTTCTAATTCCATTTCCAATTTTTTTTTTTTTTTTTTTTTTTTTTTTTTGCTTTCCCACTATATTTTATGCCATAATGGTGGCATTCGAAAGTCCAACTTGTCCTGTAAAAAATAAGCCCTTATACAGCTGTGGGAACGAAAATATTAAAAAAAAGTTATGGCTCACAGAAAATGGGGTAGAAAAATGAAAACGCAAAACCGAAAAAACCTCCGGTATTGAAAGGTTAAATGAGGATAATTGGTTCTGGTGAGCACTGTGACCCCCTGATCTGGTATTTAAGGGTGGGGGGGCATATATCCCTTCAATCATATATTTGAAAACCCTTTTAAGGTTTTCCATTTACTGGCTGAAAGAAGATTTCTCCTAAATTGTCAGACTGGATACAGGGTCTCTTAAAAAGGACATTTCAGAGCCCCATAAAGGGTTATCGCGGGGATGGGGGTGTTCACAGCACTTGCAGTAAAGGGCTTCTCTATAAATTTGGGGCTGTGTGCTGTACTGAAATTCCGCAGTCCTGAATTATACTTGTGCTTTCTGTATTGGCCTAATGGTGTTTTTTCCTCTAGGTGTCCTACAGCGCCCCCCTATGCAGCTGTGACTTCATGAAATGCTAAATTTGAAACGGCCCAGATCGGCCCCTGCTTCACTTGCCAAAAACCGCATGGATCGGTGGAGCTTCCATTTTTGGAAATTAAGATATTTAATCCTGTTTTAAAGGAAGTTTTGGTTTTGTTTAGTCAAGCTTGGACTTAACTTTCCAACGTCAAGGAGCCGGTGGTCAGAATGACCTGTTCCTTTTTGGTTTGGAGTAAAAGAAGGAAAAAAATTATTATTGATGCTGTAAAAAAAAAAAAATGGGGGGATATAAATGCTGAATGTTATTTATAGTTTTTGTTTGTGTGATTTTTTCACAGCATTTACTGATTTACAGCACGTGCAAAATAAACCAGAGAAAATGTAACGTGTGGACTGCTTTATTCTATACAGCAAAGTGCCTTCCTGTAACACCGCCCCACTCCCCGATCAGCTGTTTGAAGAGACCGTGGCGCTCCTGTGAGATCTTCCTAGGCCAGTGATGTCACATTCATCAGTTACATGGCAAGTGAGCAGCTCAGTCCCGTTCAAGTGAATAGGCCTGGGCTGCAATCCCAAGAACAGCTGCTGTACAATGTACGGGGAGGCCGCAGGTCTGCAGTCTCTTCACAGCTGATCGGTGGGGATGCTGGGGGTTGGACACCACCGATCAGATATTGGTCACTTATCCTGAGGATAAAGTTGAAAAACACTTTAAGGAAACTCATTCTAGTGAGACTTTTTCCCTATATAGGGTTCAATCACCAAACTAAAAGCTACAGTGCTGTGTCTACAACTTTGATCATTTGGGGGAGAGTCTGGAGACCTCATACACATTTCAGGACTGGCCGCCAAGATAGAGGTCAAGTTTGGTCAGCATTTATGTAACGTGTATGGCCTGCAGTTTTTGCTAATTTTTGTGAACATTTTTTGCAATGGGTTATTGTGGCATTACAGCAATGACTTGGATGGGGTTGAGTTGCAGTATCTGACACAGCCTATGGACCGATGTCAGGCTGTTCCTGGTTTGAGTAGAGCAAAAATATGGAAGACAGAGTATATCGATTTATACTATCTTTTACCTTCACATAAAGATATTTTTAAAAATGATGATAAAAGATAACAAAAATGAAGACAAAGTTAAAAACCGATCCATTTTTAATTGGATACAAGCCTTCTCAATATACTCTGCAGTTCTAGGTGAAAAGCAACCAGAACTGTGCAGTAAATTATTCTACCACATGGATACGATATTGGAAGCGTATAGGAATTTTGGAGGTACTGCTTGGAACTTGTACGACAAAATGTACTGCCAAAAATTAGCAGTTTATCCTAAGCTTCAATGGGGAAATAAAGACGTGGGGCTGCAGCTACATTTGATGCTGCCAAATAGATCCCATCTTTTTCGTTAATCAAGCAACTCATAAAATTCCAAAAAAGGAATATGTATTGCATACAACGAAGCACAATGTAAATGGGCAAACTCATGTAAATACAGACATGAATGCACATTTTGTAATGGAACACACCCGGTTTTTAGATGCTTTAAGAAGATGGGTCTATCAGGCAGCTCAAATAAAGACACTACTGGAAAAAGCACTGACACTGGTGAGAATTCAAAGCTTAGTTCCCTGGCTAAACTCATATCCAAACATCAAGATAGATACAAAAAAGCGAGGCAGCACTCCAATTGATGAAATAGTGTTGGACACTTTATTCCCACAAATGCATTTTGTGGGAATAAAGTGTCCAACACTATTTCATCGATTGGAGTGCTGCCTCGCTTTTTGTATCTATTGTGACTGGCTCAAGATCCTGGTACCAGGAGGAACTGCACCCAACATTGATCTGATCGCCGACTAGTGCTGCTGCTATTTTTGTACTACAAACATCACGATAGCTAGGATGTTATACAACGGTTTTTCTTTCGGTTTTTATGTACCCGACTTTCAAGGTAATGGTTGTGTGTTAGTAAATAATTTAAAATCTGTTGAACTATATCCTAATATTGTTAAACAAAAAATCACAAAAGAAATCGAACTAGGTAGAATTGCCGGGCCTTTCTCTACACCCCCTTTTAAAAACTTTAGGTCATCTCCTATTGGTATAGTACCGAAAAAAGAACCAAATGGCCATCGCTTGATACACCATCTTATTAACCTCAGTAAAGATTCTTTGAATGACGAAATTGTGAAGAATCTTTCTTCTGTATCATATGCGTCTGTTGACTCGGCTCTAGCTATTCTTAAAGGGGTTTTGCAGGTTTTAATATCTGATGATCTATCCTCTGGATAGATCATCAGTATCTGATCGGCGGCGGCCCGACACCCGGGGTCCCCGCCGATCAGCTGTTTGAGAAGGCAGCGGCGCTACAGGAGCGCCGCGGCCTTCTGTGTTTACCGCAGGCCCAGTGACGTCACGACTAGTATCACTGGCCTGGGCGGGGCTAAGCTCCATTCATGTGAACAGAGCTTAGCCCCGCCCAGGCCAGTGATACTAGTCGTGACGTCACTGGCCTACGGGTAAACACTGAGAAGGCCGCGGCGCTCCTGTAGCGCCGCTGCCTTCTCAAACAGCTGATCGGCGGGGGTCCCAGGTGTTGGACCGCCGCCGATCAGATACTGATGATCTATCCAGAGGATAGATCATCAGATATTAAAACCTGCAGAACCCCTTTAATGAATATGGCTCTAATTCAGTTCTAGCAAAAACAGACATTAAATCCGCTTTTCGGATTTTACTGATAAACCTTAAAGGGTTTAACTTCCTAGGTTTCCATTTCAATGGTGAATTTTACTTCGACAAGGCTTTGCCCATGGGATTTCCATTATCCTGCTTCTATTTTGAAGCATTTTTGAACTGGATCTTACTCCAACCACTATCAAGGGGTAAAGCTATCCATTATTTGGACGACTTTTTATTTATTTGGTAGAAATGACTTTTTGAAAGAAATTTGTTTAGTAAAAATTCGTAATGTCTAAAGAATTCAGTATACCCCTAGCCGAAGAAAAAAGTCTCCTACAAAAAAATTTAATTTTTTTAGGTATCGAAATAGACACAGTTAAAGGGGTTGTCCCACGAAAAATATTCTACAGTTTTCAAACAGCACCTGGATCTGAATACTTTTGTAATTGCATGTAATTAAAAATTTTGTATAGCTGCTGAGTTATTCAATAAAATGTATCTGTATAGTGCCACTTAATTTCTTATTTCTTTGACCTGCTCACTGAGAAGGCCGCACATGCTCAGTTTCATCCTTCAACTGCCTCCTGAGCTGTGATAGGGAGAGCTGAGACATGCCTCCTGAGCTGCAGCAGAAAAGACACTCCCCTTGAGCTGCCAGCTTGATATAAATCTAGCAGAGCAATGAACGGGGAGATCTCTGGATCCATATGAGGTACAGGGCTGGTTCTAGCTTTGTTAGAAAGAGGTTGTCATGTGTTATAATGTCAGATTTTCATTTTTTACATTATTTGTGGGATAACCCCTTTAACATGCAATTTAAAATTCCAGCTGAAAAATATCTAATACCAGAGATACCATTTTCAATATTCTGTCCAAAAAGAAAACTACTTTGAGAGATCTACAATCCTTATTCGGTTCATTAAATTTTATCTCATGTAATTCCCATGGGCAGAGTTTTTTCTAAGAGATTATCCAAAGCAACAACTGGAAAAACTTCTCCTTTCGCTCATATCAGATTAACATCACATATGAAAGATGATCTTAAGATTTGGCTGACTTTTTTTGGACCGTTTCAACGGCCACACAATATGGCAACAAGATTTTATTGAATCTGACTTCTTGAAATTGTTCATAGATTCAGCTGGGTCAATAGGATATGGAGCGATCTTTCGGAATATGTGGTCAGCTGAATGTTGGCCTATAGAATGGGTCAACTCAGGACATACAAGAAATTCAGTTTTAATTGAATTGTTCCCAGATCTGGTTTCATTACACATATGGAGAACATTTTTCAAAAATAAGAGAATTCTTTTAGAATCTGACAACAAAGGGGTTGTGTATGCTGTCAATTGTTTATCATCTAAATCTAATCCAGTGATTAAATTATTAAGGGATATCGTACTAATTTGTCTTAGGGATAATATTTGGATTAAAGCCAGATATATACAAGGTAAATACAATGTAATAGCTGACGCTTTATCCCGGCAGAATTCAAAGGCCTTCAGAGAATTTCTCCCAGACGTGGAGGAAATAGGTCATCTTTGCCCTCAATACCTATGGAACATAATAATCTGAATCTATTTAAAGAATTGATAAGGCTATCGGTATCCGATTAGTACCTGGAAGAGTTATAACACTGCTTGGAACTTATGGTCGGAATTCTGTTGCAAATATTCCATAGATAAGTAAAATTTTTCTACTTTACAAATAGTATGGTTTTTACTGGATTCAGTTAAAAATGGACACTCTGCCTCTTACATTCCAAAAACTATTTTTGGAATTTTCTTTTTCCTAAAAATCAATGGTTATCGTTCTTTAACATTATCAATAATTTACCATTTATATGCTCGACTCAATTTGAAACAGTCGGTATTCACGCTGTCCTTTTTTGCTGCATTAAAGGGAACCTGTCATCTCAGCAACACCCCCTGAACTAGAGTAAGAGTTGTATAGTGTAAATGATGCTGAATCCGAATATGTAAGCTTTATCTTCATACTCACTTCCATTCTGACACTGTGCTCCCACAAACCTGCAGTAAAATGCACTCAGTGGACTCTTCTTTGAGTCCTCTCCATTATATGAGTGAGCACCGGAGTCCAGTGAGTGCATTTTACTGTAGGTTTGTGGGAGCATAGAGTCAGAATGGAAGTGAGTATGAAGATAAAACTTACATATTCGGATTCAGCATCACTTACACTATACAACGCTTACTCTAGTTCAGGGGGGGGTTTCGGAGATGACAGGTTCCCTTTAAGGATAAGCGAAATAACTGCTCCTAATAAAATGGGAGAAGCACCAATATTATCAGATGTGATTATTTCAGACTCTCAATTAAAAATATTTCTGAAATGTAAAACGGACCAAATGGGAAAAGGTCGTTGGATTAACTTGAACAGAAGTGAGAAATTATCTCACATTAAAAAATTGGCTGGAAATGAGACCCAAAATTCCAGGCTCTCTATTGATACATATGGACCACTCCCCAGTGACAAAATATCAATTCAATTTTATTTTAAAGAAATGTCTCCAAAGATTAGGCCTAGAACATTTGAAATTTTCATCACACTCTTTCCGTATAGGAGCAGCTACACTTGCCGATCAACTTAGTCTAGATCCTAATGTTATTAAAAATATAAGCAGATGGCAGTCAGATACTAATAATTTTGGTCTTAAATATAATTTGTATCTTAGTATCTCTTTCTTTTTAGGTCCCCCTCATGTAGTCTGGATCATTGGAAACGACCTCCTAATTGGAGCAAAAAATAGAGCAAAGTTTCGAGACTTTCAAGAGACACTGGGAATCCAGAACAACATTAAAATTTATTGGAATGGGATGAAACACCTTAAAACTAAAGAAATTTTATTTGAATGTAACAAAATGTTGGGCAACTTACCATCTCCAGATCTAATTATTCTTCACACTGGTGACAACGATATCGGTAGAATGAAATCGATCGATTCCATTTCAGAATTCAAATACATAATTTATAAAATTAGAGAAAAATGTCATGATTCCACACTTGCCTTTTCAGAAATGGTCCCCAGATTCATTTGGTCAATGAAGGAACTCCGCTTCATGGAGAAAATTAGAAAGAAAATCAATAAGCGCTTTGAAAAAAAATTTTGTTTCAGTCCAATTGCCGCTGGAGATCGAAGGTTTCGAAAAGGGCATGTACACAAAAAACCTTGATGATCTCTGATATTGGATACGATATCGTGAACATTGGTTTACAGAACATAATAGAAAAGGGCCTGCGTCGCATGGGGGATGCCATGTAATTTACATTACATCGCGTTTGGGGGAGTAAGTCATTCATAATTTAAATGAGGAATAGCTAAGTTACTATATGGATATTAAAGGGGTTCTCCGAGAATTAAGAAAATGAAAATACGTAAATATTACTTTATTATAAATATATTCCCAAATACATTTCATTAGTTATAATGGCTCATTTTGTCTGGGGAGCAATCATCAGGGGAAATAAAATGTCTGCCGTCCTATAAGTACACACAGAACCTGTCCTAATCACACAGGAGGACAAGTTACTTCACAACACTGAGGTCTCCTCATGAACTCCATTCCGACAGAGATTCAGCTGAAGATCTTATCTGTATTCAGGGTCATAATCCCTGACAAGCAGAGCAGAGAGGAGGATGAGGCAGCTCTTTACCTCAGTGTTGTGAAGTAAATTGTCCTGTGTGATTAGGACAGGTTTTGTGTGTACTTATAGGACGGCGGCCATTTTATTTCTCCTAATTATTGCTCTGTAGACAAAACGAACCAATACAGCTAATGAAAGGTATTTAGGAATATATTTATAATAAAGTAATATTTGGATATTTTCATTTTCTTAATTCCCGGAGAACCCCTTTAAGATGGTAAAATAACATTCGTTAAGTAATCGAACATCGCGGCCCTTATTACCATAAATTACTAAAGAATAAATAAATGATTTAATTACAATACGTAATATTGTGGAGTCAAATTATTATTGAGTAAGATGGAACATAAGCCACCATGAAAGTTACCTAACATTGTGCAATACAATGAGGGAATGCATGGTGGGAATGGTTCCGCTTATTGTATTGGTTTGTTTTAAATAAAGTTATTTAACCGGTTGTAATAGGTGGTGATGTCCTCGGATCCAACAGTAAAAATAAGAGACAGTTAACCATCCTTAATCCGATTGGCAGCCAGCCTAACTGGAAAAGCTGGTGCCACCTGTAAAAGAAGAAAGGAAACGGTTCAAGCGCACTCACAGTGCTGACAAGCAAACTGATCCCGCCCTCCCTCCCATCAAATGTCCTAGTCGCGATGTTCATTACGGGGAGTAAGTCACTCATAATTTAAATGAGTGGACAATTTTTTGGAATAGCTAAGTTACTACCGTATTTTTCGCCCTATAAGAAGCACCAGCCCATAAGACGCACCTAAGTTTTAGAGGAGGACAATAAGAAAAAAAATATATTTTTCATTAGACCGCAGGTCAGACCACAAATAAGACCCCCAATGTTAATTAGAACTCAGCTCACAGCCCCAATCAGACCCCCAATGTTAATAAGACCTCAGATCCCAATGTGAATGACCCCCAATCAGACCTCAGATAAGAGCCCCAATCTAAATAAGACCCCCATTCAGACCTTATATCTGCCCCCGTGCCTCTTATCATCAGACCCCATGCCTCCTATCAGACCACATGCCTCCTATCAGCCCTCATGCCACTCATCAGCTTCTAGGGCACAAACACAGGAGCAGGCATGTGTGGCAGGAAAGCCTGCTCCGCCCCTCATCTGCCTGCTCCCATGCTCCTATCAACGTCTCCCTGCAAATCGTCGGCACCAGACAAGGCCCGTCTCAATCACCCTGCACCAGCCACACCACCTGACCCTACCACCCAGCGCCCGCTGCAGCAAACCTTTCCTTACCACGAGGCACACGATACGGCCGTCCGTACCAACAAGCAAGTGCTGCGGCCGCCGGGCTCTCCCTCTTCAGGTAACACTGATGTCTGGTACATCGCAGGGTACTGTTTCTATTCAGCGCAGCCTGCGATGTACCGTGCACAAGTAATGCGCCACACATTTTACATTTTTTGCCCTGTATTTACACCATAAGACGCACTAGCGTTTTCCCCCCATTTTAGGAGGGAAAAAAGTGCGTCTTATAGGGCAAAAAATACGGTATATGGCTATTAAGATGGTAAAATAACATTCGGTAAGTAATCGAACATTGCGGCCCTTATTGCCATAAATTATTAAAGAATAAATAAATTATTTAATTACAATACGTAATATTGTGGAGTCAAATTATTAATGAGTAAGATGGAACATAAGCCACCATGTTCTTTATCTCTAAGGTTGGTTCTTAGTGCTGTTTTTTTCTGGAAGCTTTAAAGAGGACCTCTCCCCTCTCCTGACACGCCTGTTTTAATAGCTCCATGCATTCCCCATGTAATAACAATTCTGGAACATCTATTCTTATGTCTGTATGTTGTGCCATTCCTTTATTATTTGCACTAGAAGTTATGAATGAATTGCTATTTGTCTTCAGTAAGGGAACAGAGGGGAGGTGACCAGTTGGAGGTGTGTACCTGCACAGTCTGAACATGACAGCACTGATTGGCTAGAGTCTGTCTGTGTAGGGACACACCCCCAATGGTTACCTTCCCTCTGTTCCTTTACTGAAGACAAATAGCAATTCATTCAGAACTTCTAGTGCAAATAATAAAGGAATGACACAACATAGAGAAATAAGAATAGATGTTCCAGAATTGTTAGTACGTGGGGAATGCATGAAGCTATTAAAACAGGAATGTCAGGAGCGGTGACGGGTCCTCTTTAAACTCACAGGGATGGTGTCTCTCTGGGGGAATATTTCCCCCCACACACACACGCTGGTTACTTCAGCTCCCTTTTCAAGTGAAGGTAACTGCTGCTACACAGTAGATGGAGCTTTCTGTCTCAGTTCACTGTATAGTTTCTGGAGCTGGTGACTGCCATGAACAGCTGGATGGGGTGCTGGGTGTCAGATCCCCACTGATCTGATATTAGGAAAGGCCATCACTGCCTAAGTCTCAGAACCCCTTTAAAGGGAAACCAAACTGGTGCCCAGAAGTAAAGGAGACTGCAGGAATGAGTATTAGGCTACTTTCACACTAGTGGCAGGCCTGATCCGGCAGGTGAAGGGTGCTGCCGGATCAGGACTGCCGCAGCGACATGTGTGGAGCCTGAACCGCGCTCCGGCCCCACACATGTCACACAGTACATACATACACACACACATATACACAAACAAATACACATACATACTTACATGCTCCCGGCAGGTCTTCAGAGCGCCGGAGGAGCAGGACGGCTCGCACAAGTGACTATTCCCCACAGCGCCCTCTGCTGGGCGCGCCGTCCTGTCCCTCCGGCACTCTGAAGACCTGCTGGGGAGCATGTAAGTATGTATGTGTATTTGTATGTGTATATGTCTGTGTATGTTTATGTGTATGTCTATGTCTGTATGTGTGTATTGTGTGTATGTGGTGACGGATCCATCATGAACTCCATTGAAAGTCAATGGAGGGCGTATCCGTTTACCATTGTGGTCACACCAGACGGATCCGCCCCCATTGACTTGCATTGGGGGTCATTCCGGATCCGTCTTGGTGCGGATGCCTGGACCGGAGAGAACTGAACATAATGCTTCTAGGAACATTCCGTTCTCTTAACCCCTTGAGGACAAAGCCCATTTTGGCCTTAATGTCTGGGCCAAATTTTTGAATTCTGACATGTGTCACTTTATGTGGTTATAACTTTGGAACGCTTTTACTTATCCAGGCCATTCTGAGATTGTTTTCTCGTGACACATTGTACTTCATGACAGTCATAAATTTGAGTCAATATATTTCACCCTTATTTATGAAAAAATCCCAAATTTACCAAAAATTCTGAAAAATTAGCAAATTTCCAAATTTCAATTTCTCTACTTTCAAAATACACCGTAATACCTCCAAAAATAGTTATTATTTTACATTCCCCATATGTCTACTTTATGTTGGCATCATTTTGTAAACGTCATTTTACTTTTTTAGGACGTTAGGAGGCTTAGAAGTTTAGAAGCCATTTTTCAAATTTTCACCAAATTTTCCAAAACCATTTTTTTTTAACACCAATGCAGATATAAAGTGATTTTGAGGGTCTTACATAATGAAACCCACCATAAATGACCCCATTTTAGAAACTACACCCCTCAAATTATAAAAAACTGCTGTTACAAACTTTGTTAACCCTTGAGGTGTTCCACAAGAATTAATGGAAAATGGAGGTGAAATTTCAAAATTGCACTTTTTTCGTAGATTATTCATGTTAATATTTTTTTTCTTGCAACACAGCAAGGGTTAACAGCAAACTAAACCTCAATTTACATTGCTCTGATTCTGCAGTTTACAGAAATACCCCATTTGTGGTGGTAAACGTCTCTATGGGTTTGTGGCAGTGGTCAGAAGGAAAGGAGCGCCATACGGATTTTGGAGGCAAAATTTGCTAGAATAGTTTTTAGGCACCATTTTGTAATTGAGAGACCCTGACGTACCCCTACAGTGGAAACCCTCAAAAAGTGACCCCATTTTTGAAACTACACCCTTCAAAGAATATATTAAGGGGGTACTGACCACTTTGACCCCCTAAGCGTTTTACGGAATTTGGAAACACTTGGCTGTGAAAATGAACATTTTTTTTCTTCCAATAAAATGTTGCTTTAGCCCCAATTTTTTTTATTTGCATAAGGGGTAACAGGAGAAAAGCCCCCCCCATAATTTGTTACCCATTTTCTCCTGAATACGGCAACACCCCATATGTGGTGGTAAACTGCTGTGGGGGCACATGGCAGGACTCAAAACAGAAGGAGCGCCATATGGATTTTACAACACAGATTTTGATGGAGTGGTTTGCGGGAGCCATTGATTTTTATTTTTTTGAGCTATTGTCTTATGTGGGGGCTCATTTTTTGCAGGATGAGGTGGGGTTTTCATTGGTACCATTTTGGGGTAAATACGCCTTTTTGATCGCCTGCTATTACACTTTTTGTGAGGGAAGAGGGAAAAAAATGGCTATTTTGGCATCGTTTTTTTTTTTTAATTTTTACAGCATTCGCCTGGGGGGCCATCTCATGTAATATTTTTATAGAGCAGGTTGTTACGGACGCAGCGATACCCAATATGTCCAACTTTTTTATTGTTGGAAAGTTTTACACATTAGATGCATTTTTGAACAGAATAAAATATTTTTTTTGTGTTGCCATTTTCAGAGAGCCATATTTTTTTCAGTTTTCAGGCGATTGTCTCAGGTAGGGTACAGTTTTTGCGGGACAAGATGACGGTTGAATTGATACCATTTTGGGGTAATTACGCCTTTTTGATCGCCTGCTATTACACTTTTTGTGAGGGAAGAGGGAAAAAATGGCTATTTTGGCATAGTTTTTAAAAAAAAAAATTTACAGCATTCGCCTGGGGGGCCATCTCATGTAATATTTTTATAGAGCAGGTTGTTACGGACGCAGCGATACCCAATATGTCCAACTTTTTTATTGTTGGAAAGTTTTACACATTAGATGCATTTTTGAACAGAATAAAATATTTTTTTTGTGTTGCCATTTTCAGAGAGCCATATTTTTTTCAGTTTTCAGGCGATTGTCTCAGGTAGGGTACAGTTTTTGCGGGACAAGATGACGGTTGAATTGATACCATTTTGGGGTAATTACGCCTTTTTGATCGCCTGCTATTACACTTTTTGTGAGGGAAGAGGGAAAAAAATGGCTATTTTGGCATAGTTTTTAAAAAAAAAAATTTACAGCATTCGCCTGGGGGGCCATCTCATGTAATATTTTTATAGAGCAGGTTGTTACGGACGCAGCGATACCCAATATGTCCAACTTTTTATTGTTGGAAAGTTTTACACATTAGATGCATTTTTGAACAGAATAAAATATTTTTTTTGTGTTGCCATTTTCAGAGAGCCATATTTTTTTCAGTTTTCAGGCGATTGTCTCAGGTAGGGTACAGTTTTTGCGGGACAAGATGACGGTTGAATTGATACCATTTTGGGGTAATTACGCCTTTTTGATCGCCTGCTATTACACTTTTTGTGAGGGAAGAGGGAAAAAAATGGCTATTTTGGCATAGTTTTTTAAAAAAAAAATTTACAGCATTCGCCTGGGGGGCCATCTCATGTAATATTTTTATAGAGCAGGTTGTTACGGACGCAGCGATACCCAATATGTCCAACTTTTTTATTGTTGGAAAGTTTTACACATTAGATGCATTTTTGAACAGAATAAAATATTTTTTTTGTGTTGCCATTTTCAGAGAGCCATATTTTTTTCAGTTTTCAGGCGATTGTCTCAGGTAGGGTACAGTTTTTGCGGGACAAGATGACGGTTGAATTGATACCATTTTGGGGTAATTACGCCTTTTTGATCGCCTGCTATTACACTTTTTGTGAGGGAAGAGGGAAAAAAATGGCTATTTTGGCATAGTTTTTAAAAAAAAAAATTTACAGCATTCGCCTGGGGGGCCATCTCATGTAATATTTTTATAGAGCAGGTTGTTACGGACGCAGCGATACCCAATATGTCCAACTTTTTTATTGTTGGAAAGTTTTACACATTAGATGCATTTTTGAACAGAATAAAATATTTTTTTTGTGTTGCCATTTTCAGAGAGCCATATTTTTTTCAGTTTTCAGGCGATTGTCTCAGGTAGGGTACAGTTTTTGCGGGACAAGATGACGGTTGAATTGATACCATTTTGGGGTAATTACGCCTTTTTGATCGCCTGCTATTACACTTTTTGTGAGGGAAGAGGGAAAAAAATGGCTATTTTGGCATAGTTTTTAAAAAAAAAAATTTACAGCATTCGCCTGGGGGGCCATCTCATGTAATATTTTTATAGAGCAGGTTGTTACGGACGCAGCGATACCCAATATGTCCAACTTTTTTATTGTTGGAAAGTTTTACACATTAGATGCATTTTTGAACAGAATAAAATATTTTTTTTGTGTTGCCATTTTCAGAGAGCCATATTTTTTTCAGTTTTCAGGCGATTGTCTCAGGTAGGGTACAGTTTTTGCGGGACAAGATGACGGTTGAATTGATACCATTTTGGGGTAATTACGCCTTTTTGATCGCCTGCTATTACACTTTTTGTGAGGGAAGAGGGAAAAAAAATGGCTATTTTGGCATAGTTTTTTAAAAAAAAAATTTACAGCATTCGCCTGGGGGGCCATCTCATGTAATATTTTTATAGAGCAGGTTGTTACGGACGCAGCGATACCCAATATGTCCAACTTTTTTATTGTTGGAAAGTTTTACACATTAGATGCATTTTTGAACAGAATAAAATATTTTTTTTGTGTTGCCATTTTCAGAGAGCCATATTTTTTTCAGTTTTCAGGCGATTGTCTCAGGTAGGGTACAGTTTTTGCGGGACAAGATGACGGTTGAATTGATACCATTTTGGGGTAAATACGCCTTTTTGATCGCCTGCTATTACAGTTTTTGTGAGGGAAGAGGGAAAAAAATGGCTATTTTGCCATAGTTTTTTTAAATTTTTTTTTACAGCATTCGCCTGGGGGGCCACCTCATGTAATATTTTTATAGAGCAGATTGTTACGGATGTGGCGATACCTAACATGTTTATGTATTGTGTGTTTTTTTATTTTTAATCAATTTTTTTAACTTTTTTTTAACTTTTTTTTTTTTTTTCCACTTTCTTGACTCAGATCCACTTGGTTCTTCAAGAACCAGTGGGTCTGGTATTTTACAATACACTGCAGTACACTGTATAGTGTACTGCAGTGTATTTTCTTATAGCCTGTTCAAGCTCCTGCCTTTAGCAGGAGCTTGAACAGGCTTCCATGGCAAGCCAGACGAAAGCGTCTGGTTGCCATGGTAACCATCGGGACGCTGCCACAGCAGAGCAGCGTCCCGATGGAAGGGAGAGGGAGCTTCCTCCCTCTCATCTGCCCACACCATCGGCGCTGCCAGCGCACCGCAGCGCCGATGGGAGAGGGAGGGAGCGCTCCCTCCCTGTTAACCCCTTCCATACAGCGGTCCCTACGGACCGCGGCATGGAAGGGGTTAAACTGCTGACATCGGTGCCAGCACCGATGTCAGCAGTTTCAAGCAGAGTATCAGCTGTATGCTGATACTCTGCTTGAATAAAGATCAGCCATCCTAAAAAGATCGTTGCGGGCGGCACTCGCGGCAGCCGCCCGCACGTTGCAGGTCTCCCCCCGCCTGCCCATCTGCCCACCCATCTGCCCACAGCTAATCAGGGGGGCGGGGGGACACCCTGACCTCCCCCTAATTACTGATACTCGGCGGGGATTCGCTAGAATAGCGCTATCCCCGCCGAGTACCCCTTGCCTGCTGTGAATGGCTGGTCTGAATAGACCAGCCATTCACAGCGATCGCCTTTATGGGGGGTGCACGGCACCCCCCGAGGCCTTAACTATGGGTGGCTGGGTGCCCTAAACAGCACCCATTACAGCATTTAACCCCCCCTGCACTGAGCAGGGGGGGTTTCAATGCAAGACGTACCGGTACGCCCTGTAGCACGAACTACCTCGTGCTCAGGACGTACCGGTACGTCCAATGTCGCCAAGGGGTTAAAGAGGACCTTTCACCGCTCCTGACATGCCTGTTTTAATAGCTTCATGCATCCCCCATGTAATAACAATTCTGGAACATCTATTCTTATGTCTGTATGTTGTGCCATTCCTTTATTATTTGCACTAGAAGTTATGAATGATTTGCTATTTGTCTTCAGTAAGGGAACAGAGGGGAGGTGACCAGTTGGGGGTGTGTACCTGCACAGTCTGAACATGACAGCACTGATTGGCTAGAGTCAGTCTGTGCAGATACACACCCCCAACTGATTACCTCCCCTCTGTTCCTTTACTGAAGACAAATAGCAAATCATTCATAACTTCTAGTGCAAATAATAAAGGAATGGCAGAACATAGAGCCATAAGAATAGATGTTCCAGAATTGTTAGTACATGGGGAATGCATGGAGCTATTAAAACAGGCATGTCAGGAGTGGTGACAGGTCCTCTTTAAGTTGAGTTTTGTCCTCATTGACAATGAATGGGGACAAAACTGAAGCGTTTTATTCCGGTATTGAGCCCCTATGACGGAGCTCAATACCGGAATTCCAAAACGCTAGTGTGAAAGTAGCCTTAGTCAGGACACAGAACTCGGGTGACAGGTTGGCATTTCCAGGGCTGATGGCAAGTGTGTGCAGGGACCCTTCATACATGATTTCATCACTGAGGTCTTCTGAGGACTTGGTCTGACAGGAAACATCGGTTTGAGAGTAATTAGATTTTGCAAGAAGGAACAAATCAAGGCTCATAATTCAAGGGAAAGTCCCGTGAAGATGTCTTCACTACTAAAATTATTTTTGGGGTCAGTTCATAGAGAAACTGAATTTGGACCTTGTAGACATACAAACTTGTACTGAAGAGTTGTCTGTGGGTAAGGTAACTACAACCGTAGGACTAATGGCAGGTTTAGGTTAGAACTTTTGGCTCACCTCAATGGTTCCTGCTTTACGGATGTTGCCATCCCTTGCTGTCCCCAGTGGAGCTAATACAATCTAAGTTCCCTATCAGTAGGACTTTGGAGTGTGAGAGGAACCGCAAACACTGGTAGAACATATAAACTCTGTGTAGATGGTGTCCTTAGATTCGAAACTAGGACCCCATACTTTTTTTTTTTTTAACTCGTGACTTTCCACCTTGTGCACAGAAAATAGTCCCTCACATATAGCCCCAGAGATACACACATTATGTAATGCCCCTGCTCCCCCACAGTCTAAGGGTGCATTCACACGTCCGCAAGTGTTTTGCGCTCCGCACATTGCTAGCACTATGATAGAGATGCCTATTCTTGTCCGTGGCTGCGGACAAGAATAGGACATATTCTATTTTTTTTGCTGGGCCGCGGAACGGAAGTGAGGATGCAGACAGCACAATGTGAAAATGTGAAAATGAATGGGTCCGCACCCGTTCCGTAAATTTGTAGAACGGATGCAGACCCTAAAAGAGATGAATGAAATTTACTCACCTGAAATTTCCTTTTCCTTGAGTCTGAAGCAGCACCTGCTTAATTTCTAGGTGCTGCCGAGGGTGATGAGGAAATGACTGTACAGTCATGGCCAAAAGTTTTGAGAATGATGCAAATATTAATTTTTACAAAGTCTACTGCTTCAGTTTTTATAATGGCAATTTGCATATACTCCAGAATGTTATAAAGAGTGATCAGCTTAACAGCAATTACTTGCAAAGTCAATATTTGCCTAGAAAATGAACTTTCTCCCCCAAAACACATTTCAACATCATTGCAGCCCTGCCTTAAAAGGACCAGCTAACATCGTTTTAGTGATTGCTCCATTAGCACAGGTGTGGGTGTTGATGAGGACAGGGCTGGAGATCAATCTGTCATGATTAAGTAAGAATGACACCACTGGACACTTTAAAAGGAGGATGGTGCTTGGCATCATTGTTTCTCTTCTGTTAACCATGGTTATCTCTAAAGAAACACGTGCAGTCATCATTGCACTGCACAAAAATGGCCTAACAGGGAAGAGTATCGCAGCTAGAAAGACTGCACCTCAGTCAACAATCTATCGCATCATCAAGAACTTCAAGGAGAGAGGTTCCATTGTTGCCAAAAAGGCTCCAGGGCGCCCAAGAAAGACCAGCAAGCGCCAGGACCGTCTCTTAAAAGTGTTTCAGCTGCGGGATCAGGCTACCAGCAGTGCAGAGCTTGCTCAGGAATGGCAGCAGGCAGGTGTGAGTGCATCTGCACGCACTGTGAGGCGGAGACTCTTGGAGCAAGGCCTGGTCTCAAGGAGGGCAGCAAAGAAGCCACTTCTCTCCAGAAAAAACATCAGGGACAGACTGATATTCTGCAAAAGGTACAGGGAGTGGACTGCTGAGGACTGGGGGAAAGTCATTTTCTCTGATGAATCCCCTTTTCGATTGTTTGGGACATCTGGAAAACAGCTTATTCGGAGAAGACGAGGTGAGCGCTACCACCAGTCTTGTCTCATGCCAACTGTAAAGCATCCTGAAACCATTCATGTGTGGGGCTGCTTCTCAGCCAAGGGAATCGGCTCTCTCACAGTCTTGCCTAAAAACACAGCCATGAATAAAGAATGGTACCAGAATGTCCTCCGAAAGCAACTTCTCCCAACCGTCCAAGAACAATGCCTTTTCCAGCATGATGGAGCACCTTGCCATAAAGCAAAGGTGATAACTAAATGGCTCAGGGAACAAAACATAGAGATTTTGGGTCCATGGCCTGGAAACTCCCCAGATCTTAATCCCATTGAGAACTTGTGGTCAATCATCAAGAGACGGGTGGACAAACAAAAACCTACAAATTCTGACAAAATGCAAGCATTGATTGTGCAAGAATGGACTGCTATCAGTCAGGATTTGGTCCAGAAGTTGATTGAGAGCATGCCAGGGAGAATTGCAGAGGACCTGAAGAAGAAGGGTCAACACTGCAAATATTGACTTGCTGCATTAACTCATTCTAACTGTCAATATAAGCTTTTGTTACTCATAATATGATTGCAATTATATTTCTGTATGTGATAAAAACATCTGACAAACACACATAAAAACCAGAGGGCAGCAGATCATGTGAAAATATAATATTTGTGTCATTCTCAAAACTTTTGGCCATGACTGTATACTGGTATGAATTAAGGAGTTGGGATGGATGAATGAATGGTGTCTGCACAGGTTCTCTAGGAGACCCCTAGTCCAGAACTAAGAGCAGGAAAGGAGCAGAAAACCGAGCATATCAGTCCACTGTTGAGTGTAGGAGAAGGTGGACCAGCAGGATATCAGTCCACTGTTGAGTGTAGGAGAAGGTGGACCAGCAGGATATCAGTCCACTGTTGAGTGTAGGAGAAGATGGACCAGCAGGATATCAGTTCACTGTTGAGTGTAGAAGAAGATGGACCAGAAGGATATCAAGTCCACTGTTGAGTGTAGGAGAAGGTGGACCAGCAGGATATCAGTCCACTGTTGAGTGTAGAAGAAGATGGACCAGCAGGATATCAGTCCACTGTTGAGTGTAGAAGAAGGTGGACCAGCCAGGATATCAGTCCACTGTTGAGTGTAGAAGAAGGTGGACCAGCAGGATATCAGTCCACTGTTGAGTGTAGAAGAAGGTGGACCAGCAGGATATCAGTCCACTGTTGAGTGTAGAAGAAGGTGGACCAGCAGGATATCAGTCCACTGTTGAGTGTAGAAGAAGGTGGACCAGCAGGATATCAGTCCACTGTTGAGTGTAGAAGAAGGTGGACCAGCAGGATATCAGTCCACTGTTGAGTGTAGAAGAAGGTGGACCAGCAGGATATCAGTCCACTGTTGAGTGTAGAAGAAGGTGGACCAGCAGGATATCAGTCCACTGTTGAGTGTAGGAGCAGGTGGACCAGCAGGATATCAGTCCACTGTTGAGTGTAGGAGAAGGTGGACCAGCAGGATATCAGTCCACTGTTGAGTGTAGGAGAAGGTGGACCAGCAGGATATCAGTCCACTCTTGAGTATAGGAGAAGGTGGACCAGCAGGATATCTGTCCACTGTTGAGTGTAGAAGAAGGTGGACCAGCAGGATATCAGTCCACTGTTGAGTGTAGAAGAAGGTGGACCAGCAGGATATCAAGTCCACTGTTGAGTGTAGAAGAAGGTGGACCAGCAGGATAAACAGCAGGGGGCGTTGCCAACTTTTTATTTCATGGATATTGTAAGGCTAGTTTCACACTTGCATTAAAAAGATCCAGCATTGCTGGACATTACCTGAATGTCCGCAGGCCCCACTAACTATAATGGGGTCCAGTGGAGATCCTGTCGAGATCTGGCCGGACAAATACCTCTGGAGGGCATCCAGGTAACATCCAGCAATGCCAGATCTCTCTAACGTTATCCTAATAATACTTCACTTGAAATGCCCTATTCATTGCATAGTAATACTTTTTGTGGGATAACCGGAGACGCTGGACGCACGACATAAAAAGGGTACAACCACACGTCGCACATTTATTGTAATGATAGTCGATGGTGTCGCAATACAACATACTGAACCACAACAGTCGCAAAAAAAATCTGAGTTCAATGGATTTTTCTGCAACACCATTGACTAGAGTTGAGCGAAGCAAGCTGTGGATGCTTCATCCGAAACTTCTGAATGACACTGTACGGAGATTTGTCCCTGTACAGTATTAGAATGTATGGGCTCCGATGAGCCGAAGTAAGTTATTCACAAAGTTGCGCGGAACTTTGTTGAATAACTTCGGTAGTTGATTTTTTTAAGTGGAAAACCAATATAAAACTCGAAACCGAACTTGGCTTTGGTTTTGACTAGTACCTCGGAACTGAAGCCGATTGAAATTCGGTTTCAAGTTGTAAAGTGCTTTTCCGCTTTAATCCTTTCGCGCCCGGAGGTTTTTTCGGTTATGCATTTTCGTTTTGCGCTCCCTGCCTTCAAACAGCCATAACTCTTTTACTTTTCTGTTCACATAGCTGTATGAGGGCTTTTTTTTGCGGGACAAGTTGTACTTTCCAACGCCACCATTTAATATTGCATACGGTGTAGTGGGAAGCGGGAAAAAAATTCCAAACCGGGTGAAATTGCAAAGAAAACGCTATTCCGCTACAGTTCTACGGGTTTCTTATTTACAGCGTTCGATGTGCATTAAAACTGATCCGTTACTTTCATTCTACAAGTCAGTACGAATCCGGCAATACCTAATATGTATAGTTTTTCCTGCGTTTTCATAGTGATAAAATAATTAGAAAGTTGCCCTTTTTTTTTTTTTTTCCTTGTCAAATCTTGACCCCTATAACTTTTTGGTATTTATGTGTACAGAGCTGTATGGGGGCTCATTTTTTGCGGGACGATCTGAAGTTTTTATTGATACCATTCTGGGGTGTGTATGACTTTTTGATCACTTTTTATTTAATTTTTTTTAGAAAAAAAAGCGACAAAAAACGGCAAATCGTCATTTGGACGCTTTTTTCCGCCACACAATTCGCCGTATTGGAATTTTTTTTTATATTTTAAAAGTACGGGCGTTTTCGGTCACGGTGATACCCATGATGTCTATATTTATTGTTATTTAGGTATTTATTTTTTAATTATACGGAAAGGGGGGTGATTTGAACTTTTATATCTTTTTTATTTTTTATATATTTTTTAACATTTTTTTTAATTTTTTTTTTACTATTTGAAAGCTCAAATATGGGCTTATATATTGTGGCTTTTTTTTTTTTCTTTATGAGCAATTATGGATTTTATAGACTCAGAAATCCAAGAATTGCTCATTTCTTATCCTGGCCTGCCATCTAGTGGCCAGAATAAGAATTGCACTTTGAAAACTGTAATCCTCACCAGCGAGGATTACAGTTTTCATATGGTGTACAGACACCCCGATTGGCCACACGTGATCACGGCATCTAAACTCCGAGGAAGACGCCGCTGATGGCGGTAAGTAGCTGCAAGTCTCTGCTGTTAGAAACAGCAGAGACTTGCCGGCCATGACGCCCGCCGCACTTGCGAGCGGGCGCCATGTGCCCGCATCGCCCCAGCACCGTACATGTACGGCGCTGGGCGCAAAGGGGTTAAAAATCAACTACTGAAGTTATTCAATGAAGTCACATTCGACTTCATTAAAAACTTACTTTGGCTCATCGGAGCCCATACATTCTAATACTGTATGGAGACGGCTCTCCTTATAGTATTCTGAAGGTTTGAATGAAGCAACCTCGGATTAGGCTACTTTCACATCTGCGTTTTTGCTGGATCTGTCATGGATCAGAAAAAAAGCTTCAGTTTACGGATAGTACGACCATCTGCATCTGTTATGCACTGGTTGTATTATCTCTAAAATAGCCAAGATGGATCCATCTCTTAAACCATTGTAAGTCAATGGAGGACGGATCTGTTTTCTTTTGTGTCAGAGAAAACGGATCCGTCCCCATTGACTTACATTGTGAGTCATGACGGATCCGTCTTGTTCTGCTTCCCAGGACGCACTCAAAAATGCTGCTTGCTGCGTTTTTGTGTGCATCATGAGGACACAATGAAACGGAACGCAATGCATTCTGGTCCACTCATTGACAATGAATGGGGACAAAACGGAAGCGTTTTCCTCCTATATGGAGATACTATAACGGATCTCTATACCAGAAGGGGAAAGCGCTAGTGTGAAAGCTATCCGGACCCATAAAGCTGTGTACATGTGGTAAGTCCACTCTCAAGCACCCAATAAGTTTGTTCACATACAACCAATCTCCACGTGCTTTTTTCTAGCGCAAATGAACAAGTTTGTGAAAACCGCATTCACTGGATTTTTAGTACTGAAATCCTCATCAAATCCAAAACAAGTGAACTGGGCTGGCGCAAAGGGTATGGCTTCCTTTTTTTGGTTAGAGAGATGCATCAAAAACGTCTCAGTGTGAACCTATCTCAAAAAAGTGACATCCGAGGAGCAATTATTATTATTAATAAAAAAAAAAAAAACCTCTCCCTCCACCAAAGCATGATGGATCCTATCCAAGTTTCTAAAACTTTCTGCCTGTTCAGTCTTCCGAGCAGCAGATGGCGCTAGAAGCTCACGTGTCCGCGCGGCTTTGCAGGTCCTCCTTCCCTGTGGGTCCTGTGCAGAACACGTGGGTCGGTCCCGCTGTACTTCCCGACGGTAAGTGTGCGGCTGCTGGTGCTGTCCTGCGCGGGCTTGTGCAGAGGTAGGTAGGTCGCCACATTGAAGCACGTCGGAGCCCAGCGGGCGGCGCTGCGCAGTAGTAAATCACTGGTGACGTTGTGTAATATACATCCGTCCAGCAGAGGGCAGTGTAGTGGAGCGCCCGGAGCTAGTGGGCAGTGTATAAGTCGCCGGTGCAGCCGCTTCTTGTCACACACACGTGGGCTGCAGTGTACATCAGGCTGCTGTATACAGCGCTAGGAGGTAAGACGGCATACAAGTGCATGGCTGTGTACTGTATATACTGTACATGCACTATAGTTATTATCTATGCTTGTGCAGAATTTTCCTTTAATTTGCTGCCCCTGCTATATGGAGTTGATTGCATGAAATGGGTGACCTCTCTGGTTGTTCTCTATGTCTTAGGCTTGGTGATCTCTAATTATAAGTCCATGTTAACAATTAGCATAAGTCGTAGTTGGGATTTGCTGCAATTAAGTTTTGCAAAGACCGTGAAATACGGCGTTGCGCTATCTGCAAAAACGGCAATTGTGCGACTGATGCATGTAAACATATACTTATGTTTTAACCCCTGGGACACAAGACTGGAGTGTAGCACCCGGGACAAGGATTGGATAAAGGAAGGCAGGTCCACCAGACCATCTGATTTAGCAAATTTTGCAGGTGGGTAATTGAAAGAAGGATCAGGCTGCTGGATTTTAACATGCCCAATCCTTTTGTTCTCACTCAGCCACCAGCAGTAGTCGTCTGGCAGCAAATTCTTCTTCTCTCTATGGAGAAGACATGCATGCTCGGCTGTCAAAGTGTGTGTGTATGGGGAGGAGGTGTCAGAAGGAATAGTCATAGGAGCGTTTTAACTGCTATCTAACGTGTATGGCTAGCTTACCAGAGGTTAGAGTCTGCATTTGTGGTCTGGTGGATGGAGCGCAATGGTTACAGGTGGTGTTCGCTCCTTATCATGATGTAGGCATATCATGAGTGACGCCCCCATCGAGGCAGGAGCGCTTAGTTCCATCCGACAATGGATCGGGGAGATGTGACAACCCCTGTGTTACATGTGTAGAAATCCTCTATACATGTCCACGTGTTGCCCTCAGTACCATGGATTTCCAGATCAAGTACACTTGCTTATTGTCCACCTGTCGCCCGTCCCCCTTATGCCTCCTGTGCTTTTCATTAAGGTTTTTGTTTTTTTAAAAAAATTTTAAAAAATTTTTTAGGCAGATATGGCTGAAACGGTACTTGTGATTGGTAGCGGTGCCAGAGAACACGCTTTAGCCTGGAAACTGGCCCAGTCTGCCCACGTCAAGCAAGTTCTTGTTGCCCCTGGAAATGCCGGCACTGCCAACAATGGAAAGATCTCAAATTCTGGTAAGAAATGTATAAATATTTTACAGTGTTATAGCAATGCTAAATGTTCACCTGGGCGCTGGTGACTGCTGATAACCCTAGTAAATCTTCAGAACCAGGAGCACAGGTGAAAAATGGACTCCCATGGAGACAGGAGTCTTGAGCCTCTTACTCTCTGGAACTCTGTGGGAACTGTAGAAATCTGTATACAGGGAGCTCCCCCTAGTGGTGGGAAACAGGGCATTCAGACCTGCTTATATATGGTTTGGAAGTAGGTCTTCCTTAACATGGCTGTAGTTTCAGTAAACTCTTGATATGTCATAGAGACATATCAAAAGTTTAGATCTTGTGGGGGTCTGACCTCTGAGAACCCCACTGATTACTAGAACTAGAGGAGAATGCGTTTGCTTAAAGGGGATATCCCATGACTAATGTAAAAAATGAAAATCAGACATCATATAGTACACGACAATCTCTGTCTAACAAAGCTAGAACCAGTCCTGTACCTCACATGGATCCAGAGATCTCCACATTCATTGCTCTGTTAGATTTATATCAAGCTGACAGCTCAAGGGGAGTGTCTTTTCTGCTGCAGCTCAGGAGGCGTGTCTCTGCTCTTCCTATCACAGCTCAGGAGGCGTGTCTCTGCTCTTCCTATCACAGCTCAGGAGGCGTGTCTCTGCTCTTCCTATCACAGCTCAGGAGGCAGTTGAAGGATGAAACTGAGCATGTGCGGCCTTCTCAGCGAGCAGGACAAAGAAATAAGAAAAACAACAAGCAGCAGGTGGCGCTATACAGATACATTTTATTGAGTAACTCTGTGGCTATGCTAAATTTTTAATTACATGCAATTACAAAAGTATTCAGATCCAGGGGCTGGTTTGAAAACTGTACAATAATTTTCATGGGACAACCCCTTTGAAGCGCTCTCTCTCCTCAATGCAGGACAGGAAGCGAGAAGGACTCAATAGAAAGTCCATGGGTCTGTCTCGATAGAGAGCGCAATATGCACGCCTCTCTCCTCTTGTTCTATAGATCACCGGGGGTCTCAGCTCTCAGACCACCACCCATTTTAACTTTTATATGTTATGAAAGTGCAGCACCACTGTTAAGGTGAAACTTTTAATATGTCATAGACCTATCAAAGGTTTTTGCCGATGAGAGCAGAGAAGATCTGAAAGATAGGAGCACAACGGTGAGTCTTGAAGACTGCATGTCTTCTGCCATACATCTCGAGTACTGGTGGTTAGGCAGTTACCATTTTCTGACTGGTGAGGCCCCAGTATAAAAAGCTGGAGAAGCTCAGTGCTGACAGTCTGCAAGAGTGAAGATCCGAGACTTCTGAGGCTGAATTCAATTACTTGGTCTCTGTCTTTCCCTCCTCATGTGGATCACATGGATGATCATCTGACAATTATGGCTTCCTGGAATTCGTCATGCTGCATCAGTGTAAATATATGGAGGAAAGCAAATCATTACAAATCTAACCGTGTCGGAAACTGATGATTGCCGATTAAAGTGGGAACCATTAAGGTTGTGGTATGGTGGAATTGCTCGGTGACCCTCTGGAGGATATTTAAAGGGGAAACTGTCATCAGCATTTATCCCTTCCCCCCAAAAAAAAACTGTCACCAACAGGTTATCTAGTAGGGTGACAGCTTCACAATGATGTCCTTTCATCCTAGCAATTTGGCATTAATCGGAAAAAGATACAGGAGTCATGGGGGAGGAGCCCTCTCCTGGCTCCACTGATGTCCCACAGGCTGGGTACATCATCACAAGCCACCTCCAGCGCATGCGCCTTGAGACGAGGTGCACTGGTCTCGGCTTTAACTGCACTCTGCAGATGTGTTGGATGCCACTGGAGGTCAGAGGGAGGAAGGCCCGATCCTTCTCTCTCCGCTCCTCATACACAGTACTCTGCCGACCTGAATGAAATTGTCTGGTTCGGCCAATAATCTTCTAATGTGTATGTGACGTCCTTTTTTTTTCTTTCCTGATCCGATCCACAAATCATGCAGATAGGATGCGGATTCATTCATTTCAATGAATCCTGAAAAAATGCGGACAGCACTCCGTGTACTGTCCGCATCCGTTGTTCCATTCCGTTATGCGGATCCGCAAATAAGATAGAGCTTGTCCTACTTTTGTCCACATATGCGGTCCGTGGTCCCATTATAGTCAATTGGTTCGCAAAAAATGCGGATGATATGCGGAATGCATCAATATGTCATCCGCAATTGCGGATCCGTTTCCAGGAAATAGAAAGAAATACCCTACCAACATACACTCACCGGCCACTTTATTAGGTACCCCATGCTAGTAACGGGTTGGACCCCCTTTTGCCTTCAGAACTGCCTCAATTCTTCGTGGCATAGATTCAACAAGGTGCTGGAAGCATTCCTCAGAGATTTTGGTCCATATTGACATGATGGCATCACACAGTTGCCGCAGATTTGTCGGCTGCACATCCATGATGTGAATCTCCCGTTCCACCACATCCCAAAGATGCTCTATTGGATTGAGATCTGGTGACTGTGGAGGCCATTTGAGTACAGTGAACTCATTGTCATGTTCAAGAAACCAGTCTGAGATGATTCCAGCTTTATGACATGGCGCATTATCCTGCTGAAAGTAGCCATCAGATGTTGGGTACATTGTGGTCATAAAGGGATGGACATGGTCAGCAACAATACTCAGGTAGGCTGTGGCGTTGCAACGATGCTCAATTGGTACCAAGGGGCCCAAAGAGTGCCAAGAAAATATTCCCCACACCATGACACCACCACCACCAGCTTGAACCGTTGATACAAGGCAGGATGGATCCATGCTTTCATGTTGTTGACGCCAAATTCTGACCCTACCATCCGAATGTCGCAGCAGAAATCGAGACTCATCAGACCAGACAACGTTTTTCCAATCTTCTACTGTCCAATTTCGATGAGCTTGTGCAAATTGTAGCCTCAGTTTCCTGTTCTTAGCTGAAAGGAGTGGCACCCGGTGTGGTCTTCTGCTGCTGTAGCCCATCTGCCTCAAAGTTCGACGTACTGTGCGTTCAGAGATGCTCTTCTGCCTACCTTGGTTGTAATGGGTGGCAATTTGAGTCACTGTTGCCTTTCAGCTCGAACCAGTCTGCCCATTCTCCTCTGACCTCTGGCATCAACAAGGCATTTCCGCCCACAGAACTGCTGCTCACTGGATGTTTTTTCTTTTTCGGACCATTCTCTGTAAACCCTAGAGATGGTTGTGCGTGAAAATCCCAGTAGATCAGCAGTTTCTGAAATACTCAGACCAGCCCTTCTGGCACCAACAACCATGCCACGTTCAAAGGCACTCAAATCACCTTTCTTCCCCATACTGATGCTCGGTTTGAACTGCAGGAGATTGTCTTGACCATGTCTACATGCCTAAATGCACTGAGTTGCCGCCATGTGATTGGCTGATTAGAAATTAAGTGTTAACGAGCAGTTGGACAGGTGTACCTAATAAAGTGGCCGGTGAGTGTATATTCCTCCTTCCTTTTTTTGGCGGAAAAACGGAACGGATGTGGGTGTACAGTTGGTAAAAGCGGAAGGTTTTTGCGGAAACACGGATCCGCAAAAAACGGACCGAAAATCTGGTAAAAGAAAAATACGGACGTGTGAATGGAGCCTTACAGTGTGAATTTCCTTGCAGGGCTGACTATTCCAGGCTAGAAATGATAAATCTCACAATAAGGATTCATTCACACGTCCGTGTTTTTCTTTTCCAGATTTTCGGTCCATTTTTTTGCGGATCCGTGTTTCCACAAAAACCTTCCATTTTTACCAATTGTACATCCGCATCCGTTCCGTTTTTCAGCAAAAAAAAAGGAAGGAGAAATATATGTTGGTAGGGTATTTCTTTTTATTTCCTGGAAACGGATCCGCAATTGCGGATGACATATTGTTGCATTCCGCATATCCTCCGCATTTTTTGCAGACTCATTGACTATAATGGGACCACGGACCACATATGCGGACAAAAGTAGGACAAGCTCTATCTTATTTGCGGATCCGCAGAACGATGGATGCAGACAGTGTACTGAGTGCTGTCCACATTTTTTCAGGACCCATTGAAATGAATGGATCCGCATCCTATCCGCATGATTTGCAGATCGGATCAGGAAATAAAAACAAATTGCGGATCCTCAAAACGCAGACACCGGCCATGTGCGTTCCGCATTTTGTGGACCCCACTCCAAATATCATCCTTATATTTCGTTCCCCTTCAAAAAAAAAAAAAAGTTGATTACAGTGGTTTTAGTGGTCCAGCGGCGTGGAACCACTAATAATGCCAAATGCGTCATATCTTGGGAACGTCGCTACGTACAAAGATTTAATCAGCAGGATGAATCCTAGCAGGCAATATGCCTCTTTTTATAGGGTTGATCACGCTGACAGTGTGACTGAGCGCCTGTTCTTGGGTGGGCCGTGTAAGACAGGGCTGTGGAGTCGGTCACCATTTTGGTGGAGTCGGTATAAAATGGACCGACTCCTAAAATATATTATGAATTAGTACATTTAGTTCAGTGCAATAAGTGCTGAATATATTTTTATAAGAATTTGTGAAAATGATGAAATGTCCTATAAATGTCTGTTCTATTCCTGATCTAAGGATTTAGGCTTTTAGTTGAGATGACTGTGTACTGCCCTTTATGTCCAGTGCATGTTCTCTCTGATGCTTTATGTTTCCTCTGAACTCATGTTTGGAGAGGTTAGCTCAGGGGTAGGGAACCTCCGGCTCTCCAGCTGTTGTGAAACTACAACTCCCAGCAAGCATACTCGCTCTGCTCTTCTAAGAACTCTCATAGAAATGAATGAAGCATGCTGGGAATTGTAGTTTCACAACAGCTGGAGAGCCGGAGGTTCCCTACCCCTGGGTTAGCTGCTCTCATGGCTTCTATTTGCTGATGTAAAACACCTAGAGCCTTATGTATGAAAACTGTCTAGGTGTAGAAGTTTCTTTGTTGCCCATAGCAACCAATCAGAGCTCCCCTTTCATTTCATATAGTGCTCTGGAGAAATGAAAGGGGAGCTCTGATTGGTTGCTATGGGCAACAAAAAAAGTCTTAGACCTAGACAGTTTTCATACATCAGGCCCAGAGGCGTAGCTACGGGGGGGGCTTCAGGGGAGGCGATGCTCCGGGCCCAATACCTCTTGGGGGGCCCAGCAGGGATGGCCTTAGTACAATCAGGCAAATACAAGTGAGCGCTTCCATTATGTAGTCTGATGGGGGCACATTAAAAGGGTTCTGCAGTTCTGTAAAACTGATGATCTATCCTCTGGATAGATCATCAGCATCTGATCGGCGGGGGTCCCATTAGCTGTTTGAGAAGGCAGCTGCAATGCATGAGCGTCGCAGCCTTCTCTGTGTTTACCGCAGGCCCAGTGACGTCACGACTAGTTTCACTGGCCTGGGCAGGGCTAAGCTCTGTTCACTTGAATGGAGCTTAGCCCCGCCCAGGACAGTCATACTAGTCGTGACATCACTGGCCTGCGGTAAACAGTGAGAAGGCCGCGGCACTCCTGCAGCCCCGCTGTCTTCTCAAACAGCTGATCGGCGGGGGTCCCGGGTGTCGGACTGCCGCCGATCAGATGCTGATGATCTATCCAGAGGATAGATCATCAGTTTTACAGAACTGCAGAACCCCTTTAAGCCGATCTGAGGTCTGATGGGGGCAGATTAAGCCGATCTGAGGTCTGATGGGGGCAGATTAAGCCGAACTGAGGTCTGATGGGGGAACATTCTGCTGATCTGAGGTCTGATGGGGGAACATTCTGTTGATCTGAGGTCTGATGGGGGAACATTCTGCTGATCTGAGGTCTGATGGGAGAACATTCTGTTGATCTGAGGTCTGATGGGGGCACATTTGCTGATCTGAGGTCTGATGGGGGCACAATACGCTGATCTGAGGTCTGATGGGGGCACATTAAGCCGATCTGAGGATTGATGGGGGCAAGGGACTGTTAGTTTAGTGATGTAAAAGTTTGGGACAGGTTTCCTTTAACATAGGAGTCCCCTTTTTTACTCCTATTACTCCTATATTTCACTGCATTATGTGGTAGAGTATTTAGACTAGGGTATGTAGAAAGTCTATTGTACTGTACTTAACAGCATAGATGATCTAGCAGTTTATATAGTCATCTTGCTAATACAGTATTATAACCACAACTAGTAATATGTACCTGTGAAGTTGGAAACGTGCGTTTGGGAAGCCAATAAGTGGGGGGTCCACTCAAGTATCTTTCGCCCCCCCCCCCCCCCATGTGCTGAACCTCTAGCTACGCCTCTGATCAGGCCCTTAGTGAGCTGTACCCAGAGAAGCCTGATAGATTACAAACTGTTTTTGTCATGACATATCTGTACTATTGATTTTATGCAAATTTGTTTAAAGTTATCACTTAAACATGCTCCATGTATGAGGGAGTAGGAGTCAGGGGAAATTGAGGAGTCGGGGCTTTGGCTTACCGACTCCACAGCCCTGGTGTAAGAGGACCCTTACTTCTGTTAGTTGATGTGTCTCTTTTCTTCTCTCGCAGACGTCCCTACCACTGATCACAACCAACTCATCAAATTTTGCCAAAGCAACAGCATCTCCCTTGTGGTGGTCGGCCCAGAAGCTCCTCTGGCAGCAGGTAATGATGTAATCTATATATTACATGAACGCCTCAAGGAAAAAATTGTAAAGCGGTGGAAACCCAACATGTATGATTCTTATACTTTCAAGTAAGTTGTATTTTGTAGTGGCGGCCATTTTGCAGGAGTGACTGCAGGAAGTACAGGTGTCTTGGTTGTCACCTTTAAATCTGTCACTAGAAAATTATGGCAAACTCTCTGTCTGTCAGGATGTTCTGAGACCCAGGTTCGAAGGTGACAACCAATATGGCCGTACTTCCCGCCAGAGGGGCTGCCGAAACAAATCAGTGGTGGCATACTTAACCCGTTCGCTACCATGTACGGTGCTGGAGCAGATTGCAAATATGGCGCCCACTCGCGTGTGCAGCAGGCGTTCAAACAGCAGAGAACCGCGGCTAATGACTTGCGACTGGCAATAATGCTGATCATTTAGCTATGTGAATGCAAAAATGAAAAAAGTTATTGCTCAAGGAAGATAGGGAAGAAAAATAAAAGCGTAAAAATGAAAAATCCTCTGGTATCCTAAGGGTTAAAGGGGTTGTCTCACTTTGACAAATTGCATTTATTATGTAGAGAAAGTTTTGTAAATACAAGGCACTTACGACCACCCTGCGATCCAGCAACGGTGGTCGTACTTGCAAACTATAGAAAACAGCACCAGCCTATGTTATCTCCAACAGTCTTGGCCACCAGAGAGGCTGGTGCTTTTTCCTATAGTGTGCAAGCACGACCACCACTGATGGATTGCAGGATGGTCATAACCATGGAAACAAGCATTGTATAATGTGATGGAAAAATGAATGCAGCCAGCAAGGAAGCAATATGGACAATCACAATACATTAGTAAGTGTCTTGTATTAACTTTCTCTACATGATACATGCCACTTCATGAAGTCAGACGTTTAGGTTGTTAACAATCAGGCCACTAAAAAAACCCTGCCCAAAAACGCCCATTTATAGGTCGGGTTATCATTAGCTTTGACCATTTTTGTCCAGGGGCAGTCCGAATTTGCCAGGACTGTCTCTGAAAACCAGGGACAGTCCCTGCAAAATTTGGAACTGTTGGCAGCTATGAGAGCATCCCTGTCATTTTTTTAGTTCTCCATCTGTATGCACTCCCACTGTTGCCCATAGCAACCAATCACAGCTCAGCTTATATTTTTAAAAGGCAGAGTTCAGAATGAAAGCTGTGCTGTGATTGGTTGCGGTGGGCATCAGATGGGTTTCTTCTAGACGCTGAGTAGATTTCTCTTTCGTTCCAGGTCTAGTTGATGATTTGATGGCAGCCGGAGTGAGATGTTTTGGACCCACCGCAAAGGCCGCTCAGCTGGAGGCCAGTAAGAGTTTTTCCAAGGATTTTATGATCCGGCATGGCATCCCAACCGCCAAGTACAAATCCTTCACCGATCCGAAGGAAGCCTGTGACTTTATAAACAGGTAACCCGCTCTAATTCCTAATTATCAGCTTTCCCTTTAAACGGGACATTGGGAGCCTATAGCAAAGGGGGACCCTCACTTATATTTAGAACAGAGCCACCCCGTACATGTGTGGCTATCCTCCATTCGTTTCTTTGGGAAAATAGCTAATTTCTGTGGATGTGAACAGAAAGGCGGCGGCCCTTGCGCGGTGCACTTTCGATTTATTTCGGTGTGACTTCCAAAAACAGCCGCTCGGCTATTTTCGCCGCTCCCATAGAAGTGAATGTAGGATGCTTGCCCATGTACGGTGCGTCCTCCGGCACTTTGCAGGCTCCGTTTTTAAGTGGAGGTGTGGGTCCTAGAGGTGGGACCCCCCCCCCCCCATCAAACATTTCTAGGATGTGCCCCCAATGTCCAAGATCGGAACACCCATTAAAGAAGACCTGTCGCCTCCTCTGACATGACTGTTCTAGTAACATTCCCTATGAAATAACCATTCTTGAACATCTTTTCTTAGAACTTTACCTTTTTATGTCCCTCTGTTATTCTTCCTGGAATCAAATAATTTGTCAATTGGACATTAAAGGGGTTCTCCGGGAATTAAGAAAATGAAAATACTTAAATATTACTTTATTATAATTATATTCCCAAATAACTTTCATCAGTTATAATGGCTCGTTTTTTCTGGGGAGCAATGATTAGGAAAAACAAAATGGCCGCCGTCCTATTAGTACACACAGAACCTGTCCTAATCACACAGGAGGACAAGTTACTTCACAACACTGAGGTAAAGAACCGCCTCATCTCTGCTCTATCTGTCAGGGGTTATGATCTTGAATACAGATGATAAGCTCTTTAGCTGAAGCTCTGTTGGAATTGAGTTCATGAGCAGATGTGGCTAATGAGTAGCAGCTCTTGTATTCAGTCTCCATTACCAAGGTCTGTCATGTCCGTCCTCTCTGTACTTCATGTCTCCTCATGAACTCCATTTCCACAGAGATTCAGTTAAATATCATATTAAACTGTAGTCAGGATCATAGTCCCCGACAAGCAGAGCAGAGAGGAGGATGAGGCAGCTCTTTACCTCAGTGTTGTGAAGTAACTTGTCCTCCTGTGTGATTAGAAAAGGTTTCATGTGTACTAATAGGACGGCGGCCATTTTGTTTCTTCTAATCATTGCTCCCTAGACAAAACGAGCCATTATAACTAATGAAAGGCATTTGGGAATATATTTATAATAAAGTAATATTTACATATTTTCATTTTCTTAATTCCCGGAGAACCCCTTTAAGGCTGGGGCTACACGGCATGTGCCGCGCGACATGCTGTGACTGCGACACAACTCTAGCACAAAAATCCGTCTAGGATGTCGTGTGTTTTACAGGCTAGGGCGACGCTAAAGCCCGCCCATTAGTGCGGATGACGTCACTGGGAACACTGCTAGGTGGAAGCCTCTGCCTAGCAGAGACCCGATACGTCACCGGATCTTCCTCTTTTGTAGAGATGACGTGTCAGCAGTCATCTCCTTGTCCTCAAAGGCAGGATTTACAATGAAAATTAGCACTTCTGTATAGGTAATACTGGAGAACCCATTCACAATACATGTTGGGCAGAGCTTACCTCCTCTCCTCCCAGCACAGTGACCTCCGCATACGGCACAAAGCACGCCCACAAAACTTCCCTAGAAGTCAATGACCGCCTCGAAACTACAAGCCCTCCCCAAAGGTGCACAACCCCTTTAAAAGTGCACATGTAATCAGACAGGTTTGCTACTGGCTCCAGCCATCTGTTACATTAAAATGTCCTACTATTCCTTTATTATTCCTGCTAGAAGTTATGAATAAATTACCATAAAGGTCCAGGTGGGTGTTAATAATTGGGAGTGAGAGAGAGAGTTTTTGTCAGTTTAAGTTGATTTTAGACAATTGTAGACATTGGTTAATCAGGATCTCGCAGTGTATTTTTAATTTTTTCTTTTTACTTTTATTTTAGTGCTGATTTCCGTGCCCTGGTAGTGAAAGCGAGCGGCCTCGCTGCCGGGAAGGGTGTGGTTGTGGCCGGCAGCAAGGAGGAGGCTTGTAAAGCAGTGAATGAAATCATGCAGGTTTGTTAGTCTAGATTTTAGATTTTGTTCTCTCTCCATGCAACCCTACACCCCCCTCCAGTTAGCTGTTTAAAGGGCCCACAGCACTTTGGCAAGACCCCCAACCCTCTTCATTGTAAACCAAGTGCAGTGCCATACATGGTATAGTGGCTGTGCTTGGTATTGCAGCTCTATCCAATTCAAATGAATGGGACTGACCTGCAGAAAGGCCACGTGACTAATGCAGGGGACCCTTGGGGGAATGTCGTGTCCCCTTCACACAGACGATCAGGTCCCAAGGGCCAGAAAACCCATTTAATTCATAATCTTATTTTTCCATGTATTTTAATATAGGATAAGGCGTTTGGAGAAGCTGGAGACACGGTCGTGGTGGAGGAGCTGCTGGAAGGGGAAGAAGTGTCTGTATGTAACACCTCCATATCTTGTGATTTATTTATTTTATATTTTTTCGTTCCATCCCCATGTATACAATGTTTATCATCCGGCATCTGATAATCTAGAAAGTCTGCTAAAATATTAAATCTGCCGCTGTCTTAAAGTTTCTTTCTTTTTTTTTTTTTTAAACATATTTTGTTTCCAATAATAAAATAAATATGACAAGAATTGTACATAATTGATACTCAAATATCGATCAAATGTGGCATGAAATTTGTAGTCACCAAATTAAATAATAACAGAAAAAAAAAAGGGGTGACAAGGAGTTGTATAAAGTTTTATAATTTGTTTCTATCTGATAGTCTGACACCCATCAGCATTGGGTTAAAAGAAAATGTGCTACCTATGTATTTGCAAATCTAAAATCTGTGCTTTACAGTCTGTAGCGCTCAAAGCTTCCCCTATTACATGGCCTACCTCTGGCCGACCGCCTCTGTGACCCCCTTTCTTGATTTCTTGTCCCCGCAGTGCCTTTGTTTCACGGATGGACTCACTGTTGCCCCCATGCCACCGGCTCAAGACCATAAGAGGCTAAAGGATGGAGACCAAGGCCCCAACACTGGAGGAATGGGAGCGTATTGTCCTGCCCCTCAGGTATAACATCAAGTAGGTCTATCCGGTTGTGTCCATCCTGCTGCAAAACAACAGCTCCCAGCATGGAGACAGGTTTTTGTAGAGCAGGGATGCCCAAACTGCTGCCCTCCAGCTGTTGCAAAACTACAATTCCCAGCATACCCAGACATCCTACAGCTATCAGCCTACAGCAGGGCATTATGGGAGTTGTAGTTCTACAACAGCTGGAGGGCCTGTTCTACATCATGATGCAATGACTATGCTCCATATATTGTGTTAGGACTAATCTTCCTGAAGGAAATGTTCCCACCTGTCGTGTGCTGAAATATTAGCGATGCTTTACATTACTGCTGCTCTCTAATCAAATTCTCGATACACCCTCTTATTGAGTGTGAAGCTGTGTCAGAATTAGACTACAGAGGCCTCACCCCAAGTCTACGTCATGGATTTGCTGCTTTAGGAACTTCGTTGAGATAGTCTTCCTGCTTTTTTCCTTCAAGTCATCTTACACCAGGGATGCTCAACTTGCGGCCCCCCCAGCTGTTGCAAAACTGCAACTCCCAATAGGCCTGGACAGCCTACAGCTACTAGGGCATGCTGGGGGTTGTAGTTTTGCAACAGCTGGAGGGCCGCAGGTTGAGCATCCCTGTATTAGACGCTGCAGTTGTTTTGTATGATAGGCCTCCACCACCACTAATAGTAAAGGAACTTTTCAGAGTGTTTCTTAAAGACTAGGGCTACACATCGACTCTGGGCGTGTAATATGAATGCAATGTTGCAAGGCGACATTACGATCTCTGATTGTCAGTGTAGTCACATTGTGGCCTAACGTGACTGTAATGCAGCAGTTGCAAAAAGTTAAACCACCTAGATTTTTAGTTGCAGGGTTTTACCAGCATAGACTTCAATGTAAGTCATGTACAGCTGTGACTCTATTATACATCTGTTTTTTTTTGTTGTTGTTTTTGTTTTGGGTCACCTAAAAGTAGGACTGTCAAATGCATGTGTTTGTTGTTTTTTATTTTGGGTGATATAACTTGATTTTGCACAACCAAAGTGGTCATGTAGTGCTAGTGCAAGAGCCTACCAAATATCGGCACAAGCCCTCCTCGTCATCAGTCACGTCAGCGGAATTTCCTGTATTTCTGTCCAGACTCTGCTTGTAGAAATAGGAAATAACTTTATTCAGTATATTTTGTTCAACATTTCAGATTTCTAAGGATTTGCTTGATGAAATCCGGGAGACTGTGCTGCAAAGGACGGTTAATGGGATCCGAGAAGAGGGCGCCCCATACATTGGTGAGTCATTTCTTTTTTTTTTTTTAGTTGAGGTTTGGCCATCCTCTTATGATTTAAGCCACTTGAAGAGGACCTCTCCCCTCCCCTGACATGCCTATTTTAATGGCTTCATGCATTCCCCATGTAATAACAATTCAGGAGCATCTATTCTTATGTCTTTATGTTGTGCCATTCCTTTATTATTTCTACTAGAAGTTATGAATGAATTGCCAGCAGTCTGCAGTAAGGGTACAGAGGGGAGGTAACCAGTTGGGGGTGTGTACCTGCACAGACTCTATCCAATCAGTGCTTCCATTTTCAGACTGTGCAGATACACATCCCCAACTGGTTACCTCCCCTTCTGTACCCTTACTGCAGACTGCTGGCAATTCATTCATAACTTCTAGTAGAAATAATAAAGGAATAGCACAACATAGAGACATAAGAATAGATGTTCCAGAATTGTTATTACATGGGGAATGCATGAAGATATTAAAACAGGCATGTCAGGAGAGGTGACAGGTCCTCTTTAACGCTTCCATATTGCCGCCATTTTTGATACGCTGGTTTATGTTCAGGTGTTCTGTACGCTGGATTAATGCTGACGAAGGACGGTCCTAAGGTGCTGGAGTTTAACTGCAGATTTGGAGACCCGGAATGTCAGGTGAGGCTCACATTTGTCCCACGTATAATACCTTTTGTGTCAGTTTTATCATTCAGCATCGCTGCTCAGGGAATGCAGGCATCCATTGTTTGCATTCAAAGGCTGGAAACCAATTCTAACCTTGTCCTGCTTATACAAGACTTCCGTCTTGTCAATCACTGATAGGACCTCCTCCTCATAGAGGGAAGGCTGTCAATCACTGATAGGACCTCCTCCTCATGGAGGGAAGGCTGTCAGTCACTGATAAGACCTCCTCCTCATGGAGGGAAGGCTGTCAGTCACTGATAGGACCTCCTTCTCATAGAGGGAAGGATGTCAATCACTGATAGGACCTCCTCCTCATAGAGGGAAGGATGTCAATCACTGATAGGACCTCCTCCTCATAGAGGGAAGGCTGTCAATCACTGATAGGACCTCCTCCTCATAGAGGGAAGGCTGTCAATCACTGATAGGACCTCCTCCTCATGGAGGGAAGGCTGTCAGTCACTGATAAGACCTCCTCCTCATAGAGGGAAGGATGTCAATCACTGATAGGACCTCCTCCTCATAGAGGGAAGGATGTCAATCACTGATAGGACCTCCTCCTCATAGAGGGAAGGCTGTCAATCACTGATAGGACCTCCTCCTCATAGAGGGAAGGCTGTCAATCACTGATAGGACCTCCTCCTCATGGAGGGAAGGCTGTCAGTCACTGATAGGACCTCCTCCTGGACTTCAAAGCCAAGAATCAGAAGGAATATTACATGCACTACTTTTTTGCGGTTTGGAGGCACGGACAGATACTCCAATGAAGCACTCCGTGGTGCTTCTGTGGGGTTCCGCACCGACCTTCCGGATTGTGGACCCATTCAAGTGAATGGGTCCACATCCGTGATGTGGGGTGTACACTGCCGGTGCCAGTGTATTGCGGACCCGCTGTTTGTGGGCAGCAATACGGCCATGTGCATGAGGCCTTAACCAAAGAGCTTCACTCCCTTAGGCCTCTTTCACACTAGCGGCAGCGCTCCGGCCCCACACATGTTGACATAGACATTGGGACAAGACACAGACAAACATACATACACACGTACACACACACACAAACACATACATACTTACATACTCCAGCCAGGGACGCCGGCAGCACGTCTTCATGCGCCTCCTGCGCGCAGTGATGACGATTCCCCACAGCGCCCTCTGCTGGGCGCAGTGTAGAAACGTCGTACCTGCGCGCAGGAGGCGTGTGAAGACGTGCTGCCGGCGTCCCTGGCTGGAGTATGTGAGCATGTTTGTGTGTATGTATGTATGTCTGTCTGTCTGTCTGTATGTATCTCTGTAGCTGGATCCGGAATGACACCCCCCCCCCCTCCCCCATTGCAAGTCAATGGAGGACAGATCCGGATTACTGGTGTGTCCACACCAAACGGATCCGTCCCCATTGACTTGCATTGGGGGTCATTCCGGATCCGTCTTGGTGCGGATACCTGGACCGGAGAGCAAACCACAGCATGCTGCGGTTTGTTCTCCGGTCTGAAGACGGAACGGAATGCTTTTAGGAGCCTCCGTTGTCTTCAGTTCAGTTTTGTCCCCATTGACAATGAATGGGGACAAAACTGAAGCATTTTTTTCCGGTATTGAGCCCCTATGATGGAACTCAATACCGGAATAAAGAAACGCTAGTGTGAAAGTAGCCTTAATGGAATGTCAATAGATTACACAATCCATAATGGTCACTGTGCATATCCTGGTTTTCTGTTATTATTTTGGACCTTGGATCGTCCGTTTCTTAGGTTCATGATAAATCAGAATCCCAAGACAAACTGTGAAGACCATGCTAACTTTCCTGCACACACATCTTTCCCAATAGATCATTGTTCATTTACACATTATCAGATACATAGGACAATACCTCGTACACAGGTCTTCTGTGTCCAGTCTATCAGATAAAAGGAACAAAGCTTCCCACAAACATTTCTGCACCAGATTCTTTGCTCATTTCATCAGACAGGGACAAGGTCTCAAATAAACAGGCTACTTTCACACTAGCGTTTTTAAATTCCGGTACTGAGTTCCGTCATAGGGGCTCAATACCGGAAAAAAAACGCTCCAGCAGAGGGCGCTGTGGGGAATCGTCATCACTGCGCGCAGGAGGCGCGTGAAGACGTGCTGGCGGCGTCCCTGGCTGGAGTATGTAAGTATGTATGTATGTGTGTGTATGTATGTTCTCTGTGTCTGTGTCAACATTTGTGGGGCCGGAGCGCTGCTCCGGCTCCACACATGTATCAGCGGCAGTACGGATCCGTCGGCACCCTTTAGGTGCCGGATCCGTGCTGCCGCTAGTGTGAAAGTAGCCTAAAGACAAATATACATAGGTCAGAAACTCCATATTTGCCCTTTTTCAACATATGGAAATGGATTTTTTTTTTTTTTTTTTTGACCCATTGAAGTGAATACGGACAGCTAAAAAGACTGACGAAAAATACGTTTGTGTGCGTGAACCCTTATGTTGTATCCATTAATCAGCACAATTGATCCAGCAGCTTCTAACATTTCCTGATTAATCTTTGTCTTGAAGGTGATTCTGCCGCTGCTTCAGAGCGACCTCTATGAGGTTATCCAAGCCACTATCGATGGACGGCTTGCTGGTTCCATGCCAGTCTGGTTAGAAGACCATGCTGCTGTTACTGTGGTCATGGCCAGTGGAGGCTATCCTGGGAGCTATAACAAGGGTCTGGAAATCACAGGTACGAGTTTGTCATTATTAGTTTTATCCCTTCTGACTATCCATGTTACCTGGCTGGTAACACTGGTCACTTGACACCAGGGTTATAATAACGACTAAATAACGGATGCCACTCTACCTGCCCTTCTAGTCTCCTGTAATAAAAAAGGGGGACTTCAAGAAAAACAGTCAATTATATATTGTTACAGCTAGCAGAGTTGTGAGTTCAGCTCTGAAGTATAATACAGAATCTGACTGGATCAGTCTGTGGACTTTCTATGAGTCCATACACTCCTTGCTAGTAGAGAAAGTTACTACAAGGCACTTACTAATGTATTGTAATTCTCCATATTGCCTCCTTTGCTGGTTGGATTCATTTTCCATTACATTATACACTTTGTTTCCATGGTTACAGACCACCCTGCAATCCATCAGTGGTGGTCGTGCTTGCAGCATGCTATAGGAAAAGGTGTTGGCCTCTCTGGTCGCCGGGACCATGGGAGCACACATAGGCCAGTGCTTTTTCCTATAGTGTGCAAGCACGACCACTGCTGATGGTTTGCAGGGTGGTCTGTAACCATGGAAACGAGCAGTGTATAATGTGATGGGAAAATGAATCCAGCCAGCAAAGCAAGCAATATGGACAGTCACAATACATTAGTAAGTGCCTTGTAGTAACTTTCTCTACCTGATAAATGCCATTACTGAAGTGAGACAACCCCTTTAAGTCTTGACGTTTCACTAAATGTCAGGAGGTTGCTTAAAAAGATGATTACCCTTTCAGATTCTTGAAGGACAATCATCGGTTTAACAAACTATTGACATACAGTTCTCACATCAGAAGTTTTAATGGGAAAATGCATGACTAAAAATGCTTCACTTAAAGGGGTTGTCCATTTTTGACAATCTTTCTCTTAGATGTGAATCGGATTCCCATAATAGCCACTTGACCAATTGTGGTTTCTCTCCCAGGACTTTCAAACGCTAAGGACCTTGGTCTTGAGGTGTTCCATGCCGGCACAGCACTGAAGGACGGAAAGGTGGTCACCAGCGGGGGGCGTGTTCTCACAGTGACCTCTGTCCGGAAGGATTTACTCTCTGCTCTGGAAGAGGCCAACAAAGGAGTGTCTGTCATAGAGTTCTCCGGAGCGGTGTACAGAAAGGACATTGGTTTCCGAGCCATTGCTTATCTGAAGCAGCACAGGTGTGTATAGGAGGACCAGCAGGGACTATGGAGATTCATCCACTGTGGACCTTTTATATGTAGATTTTGATCTGTAACTTTCATTAGGTCACAATAAAGCACTACAAATGTTGTCCCAAGCTGGTGTTGTGCTATGCAGGACTCCATGTGTGTCCATCATGGAGTTACCTCCAGAGGTGGCTTTCTTTCCATCTTCCTTCCATAAATTTTCATACTTTCCATCGTGGCCTCTGGATTACCGGTGAAGGAAGACTTGTGGAGCAGCTGTACAGTGGAACCAGTAAGGTTATGATGTGGAAGAATGGAAGAAACACGGAAAGATCAGGGCTAATGCCACAGTCATTGGAACATTTACTGAAGCTTTTGGAGCACAAGTCACAAATTCTAGCACACGCCATATTGGCACCATCATGTGCAACTTTTTAAGCTTCTCTCCTCTTTTCTGAAGTGGTGAGAAAAGGGGCGGCACTTAATGGGAAGGTAGGGCTGAAGTCTTCAGTTTTTCCGCCAGAAAATCTGCAGAGTTCCCCCATGTTAACCTATGGGGCTGAAAATTGTCTATCCCTGCATTGTATTCTGCTGCAGAATTTACATTCCGCACGATAATTTTGTGTTTTGTTTTATTTTTATTTTTTTATGAGAATCTCTCCTTTCAGTACAATGGGAAACTGAAAAATCTGCGTGTAAAATTCCACAATAAAATCTGCAGATTTTGTTGTATTTTTTTTTTTTTTGCAGTGTTTTCCACGGCAGAATCAATATCCCATTGAATTGAGCGGGGAAATTCTCATACAGGGAATCCGCAACGAAATCCACACCATAATTCACACCCAAAAAATCTGCACCTGTGGATTTTCTGGTGGAAAATTCCACCCACGTGTGAGGGCACCCTAAGAGAGGAATTCGCCTCTTCCTAAATTAGTCTGGCGCGCTGGGCATCAAGACTGGCACAGGGTAAAATATGGAGCTCAGAGGAGCCATGCAGTGGCACATGGAGTGCCTACAGGTCCAAAATATGGACTATGAGGGACATTGATCAAGAAGGTGATTAATGTCCCTTCATGATAAATGTCCCTCATAGTCCATATTTTGGACCTTTAGGCACTTTATGTGCCCCTGCATGGCTCCTCTGAGCTCCATATTTTACCTTTTATGCTTAAATTGGGGAATATCTATGTAATATTTCATGTGTTGGGTCATTCTTCAGTGATTTTGTATCTGGCGGTACATGACAGTCTTAGGCATCATGCTATGGATCTGCAGTATAGCTGTGAATGAATAAACCCTTAAAGTGGTTGCCCGGTTTCAGGAGGGGGGGACAGGACAACTTGAGGATGGACCTGTAATAAAGACTAGATGATTACTTACCTGACAGATCTCGGCAGGCCTCTGTTTTCTCGACTTACAGCAGTGAGGACATGTGACCGCTGCAGCCAATCACTAGTGTCAATGACGTAACGAAGAACATTGGCTGCAGCGGTCACATGTCTGCATGGCATCACCGCTATAGCTGAAGGTACTGGAGTAGCGGCACAGGATCAATTGGGTAAATAATAATTTATTCTTTATTATAGGTTTTTTCCCATGAGTTCTCCTGGATTTCACTTGAATCCAAACAATCCCTTTAAATGCCTTGTTCCATTAAAGGGTTTCTGTCACCAGTTTTTTCGGTATGAATCAGGCTGACATTAGAGATGTGCTAATGTCACCTGATTCCAAATATATATCTGTTTTATTTACTGGTGCCCCCATTTTTATATAAAATGAACTTTTATTTTATGCTAATAAGGCCTCTAGGTGCAAGGGGTGTTACCTCTGCTCCTAGAGGCTCTGTTGATTGACAGGACCAGGCAGAGAAGAAACACTCCATTCACCATAGCTTGCAAGGACCTTCAATGATGTCATGACTATGTGATCAGTCACATGGTTTAGGAGGAGACAAGCTGTTTGTGTGATCCTAACCATGTGACCAAGTTCATTTTATATAAAAATGGGGGCACCAGTAAATAAAACAGATATATATTTGGAATCAGGTGACATTAGCACATCTCTAATGTCAGCCTGATTCATACCGAAAAAACTGGTGACAGAAACCCTTTAAGACAACTTATCTGCTTTCCCCATGCTTGTCTGCTGCCCCATTTAACGCTATGGGACAGCCAGAGATAGGTGAGCGATATAAAATCCACACCACAGATCAATTCCACTGCACACTTTTTTTTTTCTTTTTTTTTTTTTTACATAAAGTATGGATGAGAGTTGGTAAATGCGCAGCCTGTCTGTGCAGTGTTGCTAGGCATTACAACCTGCTGTCCACCACGGCCAAAAAAATGGCTTACTTAAAATATACGGAACAGATTTTTTTAATAGATGCTTTAAAAGATTAAAATATCTAAAATGTGTGGTTTTTTTTATTTTTGTACAGTCCATCTACCATACAGCTCTGCCCCCCGCCAAGCTGGTGGGTTTTTCCCTCCGCTAGTAATCTACCATTCAGTTCAGGGTTCTGCCAAATACACATGTTTTTTATGGGGTCTGTCGGCAGTTTTAGCCATACTAAACTGCTGACAGCACTATGTAAGTACAAACATACCTTTTGTGGAGCTTTTATTATCAGAGTTCGTGTGATTAGGACGTCAGATTCGGCTCCTGCAAGTGCCCAAGAGGTGGATCTTCACTGTGAAGTGCTCTCTGCATTGAGCTGCTTCACAGCCCCTCCCCTCTGCTCTGTGTGGTGGCTGTAGTGGTCTCCTGGTCGGACATAACAGTTGTCACCCAGAGGTGAGGGGCTGGGAAGCAGCTCATTGCAGGGAGCACTTCATTGTGAAGCTCCACCTCCAGAACCTGGCAGAATAACACTTCATATTCCCACTACTCCTAATAATAAATATTCTGCAAAAGGTATGTTTGTCCTGCTCTCTTCAGCCCCAACCTAGTGCTGTCAGCAGTTTAGCATGGTCAAAACTGCTGACAGACTCCCTTTAGTGAATAAATGCATTCTAATATGGATCAGAAGAAACTCTGAGATTTAATTATTTAAAGGGGTTCTGTAGTTCTTTAAAACTGATGATCTATCCTCTGGATAGATCATCAGCCTCTGATCGGCGGCGGTCCGTCACCCGGGACCCCCACCGATCAGCTGTTTGAGAAGGCAGGAGCGCCGCAGCCTTCTCTGTGTTTACCACAGGCCAGTGACGTCACGACTAGTATCACTGGCCTGGGCGGGGCTAAGCTCTGTTCACTTGAATGGAGCTTAGCCCCGCCCAGGCCAGTGATACTAGTCGTGACGTCACTGGCCCGCGGTAAAAAAAAGAGAAGGCCGCGGTGCTCCTGCAGCGCCGCTGCCTTCTCAAACAGCTGATCGGCGGGAGTTCTGGGTGTCGGACCGCCGCCAATCAGAGGCTGATGATCTCTCCAGACGATAGATCATCGGTTTTACAGAACTGCGGAACCCCTTTAAAGAGTTCCTCCAGTCTTAGTTCCTATTGCATTGCCCACAAATTTTTATGTCTGGCATTGGAAGGTTCAGTGGGCAAATTGCGCAGCGATGTTTGCAAGCACTTATAATCTCTCCTGGTTTTTTGGGTGATGTCTGATTTCAGGGGACCCCCACCACAGGCACTGATTACTCTCACTCTTTAGATTATAGTGAGCGAATGAATCAGTTAGTATGTGGCATCGTTGAGCATTCACGCTCCCTCTCCATTCAAAGCCTATGGGGCTGGGGAAGATACCAATGGTACAGCGATGGAGCACCCAAGCGTTGACATTTTTCACCTATCCTATGGATGGGTGTTAAAGAAGAACTCCCACAAAAAAATTTATTTCATGTCCTGCTAGAAATATACATGATATAATCTGTAGTTAATGTCATTTTCTTACCAGTAACTGAATTTTTGAGTTATATCCTCCTGAAGTTTCTTGTTGTTTCTTGTGTCATGTGACTAGGAATTAGACCCAACAACTCACACATAGACTTATGTGTGGACAGGAAGTCTAATTCTCTATGTATTCCTATGAGACTGAAAGTGAGGCTCCCATAGGAATGAATAGAGCAGTTACTGGCTTCCTGTCCTGGGTCAGTTGGAGGTCAGGGAGTTGGTCACATGACCCAGCTACAATAAGAAGAGAGGTTTTTACTCACAGAAACAGTCACTGATAAGAAAATGACAGTCACTACAGATTATATCATGCACCTTTCTAACCGGTCAGAGAATAAAAATTTTTGCGGGAGTTCTTCTTTAAATGTGGATTGGGAGAGTACTCCTTTTAATACATTGATTTTATTATTCTTATGAACAGAGGGTGTTTTTTTCGGCTTGCTTGAATCGCCCCATAAATACACCTTAGTTGACCACTCCTGCCAAAATCCACTTGTGTATGGCCATCGTGACTTGTCTATTTGGAGTTGAGGCCTTCAGATTGTCCATATTGCCATCCAGCCAGTTCCCAGTAACGATATCATTCATTTCATATCTATTAAAAATAAAAATGTCCTCCAAACCCCTATTGGATTCACTGGTGTACCCCCCTCTCATGAAGGAGGAAAAGTGCTAGATGGCAGCAGCAGTCGATCTAAAACCTTGTGAAATCTGTGAATACTCCTCTCTGGCTTCCATTACTGGGTAATCACCAGGATAGTTGGGAAATACGGTGGAGGGGTTCACGGCGATCTTGATTTTGACCTCCTTCGATTGCCTAAAGAACTCTGTGTAGCAGTGCAGCCATCAAACTGAATGGGGTCACAGAGCGACCTGCAAGATAAATAAGTGATGGATTTTTTGCCATTCTGGTGTCTTGGCCACTTACAAGTGGCACCATTCACTTGATGGTTTCACTGCTGCACAGCGATCTTTAGTGTCGCGACTGAAATCACTGTGTAGCACCGACCTAAAAACTGTTCATGCTTCTATTAAAATGTCACTTGCCCTTTTCTCACACAGTTAGGCCTCCTACACACGAATGTGTGCCGGCCGTGCCCGTGCTGCTGGCCGCATATGGCGGGTCCGCAATAAACGGGCACCGGCCGTGTGCAGCCTGCATCACGGATCGCGGGCCCATTCACTTCAATGGGTCCGCGATCCGGGAGATGCGGAGCAGAGGCACGGATCGGAACACCACGGAAGCACTACGGTGTGCTTCCGTAGTGTTTCTGGCCGTGCCGCCGCACCGCAAAAAAGTAGCGCAAGCACTACTTTTTTGCGGTGCGGACCCCATTCAAGTGAATGGGTCCGCGATCCGCATGCGGTGGCCTCAGGGTCAGTGCCCGTGCATTGCGGACCGCAATGGGGTTTTTTTGTTGGTTTTCATGCGTATTCCCTGCAGGAATCCATTCCAAATCCACCTCCCATTGTCTGTGGTGGGGTTTAGAAATCTGCAAAATATATTCTCGCTGCGATTTCTCCGTTGGGTGGCTACGTGCGGAGCATTCCCATTGAATGGGACTAAATACACGTGTGGACCCACCCCCCCCCCTTCCGGTTTTGGATTTTTCCAAGGGAGCAAACTGCATAATGTCTTGTAGATTGGTGGTGGTCCTGTGGGTCAGACCTTCATCTTTAGGGCCTAATCACACATCCGTAAGTGTTTTGCGATCCGCAAAAAAAGATACTGGCCGCGTGCGTTCCACAGTCTTGTCCGCAATTGCGGACAAGAATAGGACAGGCTATCTTTTTTTTTGTGGGGCCGCGGAACGGAACTGCAGATGCGGAGAACACACAGTGTGCTGTCCTCATCTTTTGCGGCCCCATTGAAACGAATGGGTCCACAAAATTGCAGAGCGGATGCGGACCCAGAACAACGGTCGTGTAAATGAGCCTTTAGAAACATTTATGTTGGCCTGTTATAAGATTAGGTCGTTGTTTTAGTTCTGGAAAACCTCTTTTTTTGCCCTGTATAATCCTATAGACCATACATATAATTACAGCACAGAGTGATTTTACGCTTCTGCTTCGTGTTCTTACAGACATCTCACCTACAAGGACAGTGGGGTGGATATTGAAGCTGGAAATACCCTGGTGCGGAAAATTAAACCTTTTGCGGCGGCCACAGCTAGACCAGGTATAATGAATGAAATGAACTGGTGACCCAGGAGAGCCCACCAGGACCCCCCTCCGCAAGAAGCCTAAGAATTGTAGACGTCTCTCCAAGTGTCAAGCAAAAATATATGTGAATAGATGATTTAAAGGAGGAAGTGTCAACAGTTTTTACCTATAAAATAAGCACGGAGACATCTATTGCAGCTCCAAACAATGATGGGGGTTACCCACTGTCATGTCATAATTGGCTGCTTGTGGAGCTGGGAGCCCTGAAATTCTTTTTCTACCATTGCAAATCATTAGTAGTCTCCTCTGTACTTGGTATGTGCAACTTGGTATCCAGTCACATGATGAAGGAACTGTTCCTGTGATTGGCTCAAAAGTAGCACATGACAGATACAGAGGGACTCCTTTCTGCCTGGGACTCCTGCAGGCATGGCTTACATTGGTACAGAAGGAAACATGTCAGGGCTTCAGTGTCCTCTTCAAAGGAGTTTTCCAGGAGTTTGATATTGATGGTCTATCCTCAGGATAGGTCATCAATATTCGGTGGGGGTCTGACTCATGTGTTTGAAGAGAGGGCTGCAGCCTCTTCCTAGGCCAGCGACGTCATGTTCATCGGTCATATGGCCTAGGTGCAGCTCAGTCCTATTCAAGTGACTGAGGCTAGGCTGCAAGACCAATCACAACTTCTATGGAATGTACGTAGCTGTGCATGGAAAGCTATGAGGAGGCTGCAGCGCTCGCCATAGCGCTCTGGCCTGTTTGGCGGAGGTATCGAACCTCCACGATCTGATAATCCATCATTCTAGAACTACAATCTCCAAACAGTAATCAGGTCTTCTCTAAGCATATTACCTGACACCTCCTTTCATGACCCACCCTCTATGCGTATATAGTGATTTGGTTTCCGCCAACAGGTTGTAACGCAGAGCTCGGAGGATTTGCCGGCCTGTTTGATCTTAAAGCCGCAGGATTTATAGACCCTATACTAGTTTCTGGTACGGACGGTGTAGGAACTAAGCTGAAAGTAAGTTGGAATATTTTTGTAGAATTTGTTGATAAAGGTTTTTAGACTTTGCATGAATACCGCACATACTGTATACTGGCCCCTGGATGGATGCTGCTGTCGGTTATCTCCGCGTTCTCCAGTCTGTCTGCAGTTCTTCTCCTGCTCTGATGGGATTTACCTTTGTTGTAAATTTCAGATCTAGACAGTGTGTCTGGCTAAAGCCAAGTAATCTTCTCTACACAGATCGCTCAGGCTTGTCACAAGCACGACACCATTGGTCAGGACCTGGTGGCGATGTGCGTCAATGACATTTTGGCGCAGGGAGCGGAGCCTCTCTTCTTCCTGGACTACTTTGGCTGCGGGGCCTTGGACGTGTCGGTGGCTGAATCTGTGGTTTCTGGTATTGCCAAAGCCTGTCAGATGGCCGGATGTGCCCTACTAGGTATAGCGCTTTTGTTTATTGCTTATTTTCATTTTTTAATATACAAAATTTTACATTATAAAAAAAAAAATTGATATATGAATTTTTTTTTAAATCATTTATCCTAATTTTAGCCAGGTCTAGAAGCCAGTGATTGTAGCATGCCAACCGTACATAACTTTACCAATAGTCACTGGGTACCCTTTCTCTATTCTGTCAAAATGTCCCCTTTACCTCATAACACCTCCACTAGTCACGGCAAGACCTTTCTCCCCCAGTAGTCACAGCAGTCCCCTTTCATTAACCCCTTCCCGATTGCCATATGTCTATATACGTGCTATCTGCACATGCCCCTTGCAGATAGCACGTATATAAATGTGCAGGTTCCTGCTCCTGCATTTTAGAAGGAACAGGTCGGGTCCCGGCTGTCAGACACAGCGGGCACCCTGAGGAGAAGACAGAAATGGTTTATTACCGCTTCTGGCTTCTCCTGTGCCAGCAGAAGCCGCTTCCTCTGTTAGTCCCGGCGGTCACGTGACTGCCGGGTGTCTCAGTGCAAGAGCAGAGACTAAGGAGATCCTGATCAGCTCTGCCTGCCACAGGGGGCTGTTTTCCCCTATAAGTGGATGCTGCAGTTACAGTAGAAGCAGTAAAAAAAAAAAAAAAAAGTCCGTGTCCTACACAGGTCTTTTAATGACCTCCTGGGGGACATATTAGGTGCCAAAAATAAATTAATATATAAGTTAAAAAAATAATAATAATAATAAAAATGCAAATAAAAAATGTAAAAAAAAAAAAAAAAAAGTGCAGTCGCCAACGGAAACCGTCACCATATTCGCCCTGTTCAATAAAACCTATACATGTTACATATCAAAACGAGCGTCACCAAATAGGTTCCCATTGCAATAATTTAATTTTTGTGTCAGTTTTAATATTTAACAAATAAAAAGCTATAATTAAAAGAATTACTTTTTTTTTTTATAAGAATTAGCGGTTTTCCTCCAAATGAAACTTAAAAATATAAAAAAAATCTCTTCAGGCTTTTTATTAGAATTTTTTTTTAAGTGTCAAGTAAAAAAAAATGTCAAATTTATTTTGGTAGTCAAACAAATAAAAAAAATTAGGGTCACTAAACCACCAAGTGCACAAAATCACAAAAAGTTGCCTGGACATTCAGGCCGTTTTTAGGCCCGGTCACGAAAGGGTTAATAATCACCACATGGCCGCTTCCCACAGCCAGCAGGCCCCTCTAATATCCCCTTTAGTCACAACAGCCCCACGTCACGCTAGTCTAGTCAACAAGGCCTCTCTTACACTTTTCTAATGGTCAAAGCAGCCTCCCCCCAGGTAGTCACAGCCGTCCCACCTCCACTCACACAATACACACTGCAAGGCTTTATGCCCTTATGTACTCTGTATGTAGCGTCTTGTAAACGCAGGCGGAGCATGCAGCCCTGTCATTTATATGACCCCCGCTATGCGCTTTCCACTCAACATATGAAACAAGTTTCCAGGACCCTACTACATAATTTTATGTTTTAGGTGGAGAAACCGCAGAGATGCCGGGGATGTACGCCCCCGGGGAGTATGACCTGGCCGGCTTCGCTGTGGGCGCGGTAGAGCGAGGCTGTATGCTGCCCCTTCTGGAGAAGATCACTGCAGGTGACTTGGTGATCGGTGTCTCCTCCTCTGGGGTCCACAGCAACGGCTTCAGCTTGGTTCGGAAGATTCTTGAGAAGTCTTCTCTGGAGTTATCATCTCCAGCACCAGCTGGATGTGGAAAGGGGACGCTGGGTAAGGATTGAAAGTGATACCAGACAACCACATACAGTCATCGGCCCATGTCGTCTTAATGGTTGAGTGTGGCCTACTTCGTATACTATCGTAGCTTTGATAATATTTGTACTTTAAAGGGTTTCCTGTCAGTAGAATATTGATGACCTGTCCTCAGGATGGTTCCTCAATATCAGCTGTTTGGAGAGGCTGCAGCACCCTGGTGAACACTGCGGCTTCCTTACAGCAAACCAAGCACAGCACCATCCTTTATATTGTGGCTGTGCTTGGTATTGAAGCCCAGGCCTATTCACTTGACTAGGACTGAGCTGTATCTAGGCCATGTGATTAGCTATATTTTACTTGTGGAAACCCCCATTAACTCTTTAGATTTTCTCGTCTTTCAGGGGAAGTTTTATTGACTCCTACTAAGATTTACAGCAAGACTCTTCTGCCCGTCCTGAAGTCTGGCCACGTGAAGGCGTATGCTCACATCACAGGGGGTGGTCTACTGGAGAATATTCCCAGGGTCCTGCCGTCATCACTGGGAGTCACCTTAGGTACAACTGTGTATACTTTGCCAATATACAAATAATGGTTATATGGTAATGTTAAAGGGGTTGTCCGGGTTCAGAGCAGAACTCGGACATACCCATGTTTTCACCAAGACAGCCCCACTAATATGAGCATAGGAGCATTTCATGCTCCGATGCTCTCCCTTGTCCTATGCTGGATCACGCATGGCAAGGGTGTTTTATGGAGAAACGGTGACTTACTGGGCTCTCCATAAGGACCGTCAGACGTAGGCTTCCACCCAGTGGTGAGCCCGGTGATGTCACCAGCACTGATGGGCGGGCTTTAACACTGCCCTAGCCTGTAAAACTGATCACTCCCTGATGGGGTCAGCACCAGTACATAATATTGCTCAACTTTTTGGGGTAATCTTCTTTCTGTTTGAAAGGAACCCATGTCAGACGTATTAACCCTATGAGTGCCTTCTGTTTCCTTGCCTTCTCTGCTTTAGTAAAATGTAATCAGTGTGTAAGTGGCTGCTGCTGTCGCCTGCACTTAAAGGGGTTCTCCAAGTTAAATTTATCAGATTGGCGGGGGTCTGACACACGGCACCCCTGCCGATCAGCTGATTGAAGAGGAGGCACGTGCCGTACCAGCGCTGCCTCCTCTTCATTGTTTACATGCTCGCCGTAACGGGGTAGTGGTGAGTAGGTGTAATTACACCTCACCGCCCCATTCATTTCAATGGGAAGGCTTGTTCCCTTACACTGGTATAGGAGCGATCCTTCCGATTGAAATGATTGGGGCGGTTAGGTGTAATTACACCTACTCACCACTACCCCCGTGTTACGGCAAGCAGGTAAACAATGAAGAGGAAGCAGCGCTGATACGGGGCGCGTCTCCTCTTCAAACAGCTGATCGGCGGGGGTGCCGGGTGTCGGACCCCCGCCGATCTGATATTGATGATCTATCCTGAGGATAGGTCATCAATATATATATAACTCTGAGAACCCCTTTTATTCAAAGAAATGCTAAATAACGAAGCCGACGCACAATTATTATATTTCAGATGCCCATTGCTGGAAAATACCAGGCATATTCTCTTGGCTTTACAAGGAGGGTGGTCTGTCGGAGGAGGAGATGAGCCGCACATTTAACTGTGGTATCGGATCCGTGCTCGTCGTGGAGAAGACGTTTGCGGAGGACGTCTTGAAGGACATCCAGGCTGTTGAAGATGCGTGGCTCATCGGAGAAGTAACCCTACGCCTAGCAGGTTAGACTATAGACTATTCAACCTACATTGAAGTCTGTGACTCAAAAGTGGGGGGAGAGGGGGCAGCCAGGAGTGAGGAGAGTGGCTTTCAGTGCAATGAGGTGTAACGATGATACCCTTGTTGCACTGAGCTGTTAATTTGCACATGAGAAAAATAATAATTTCTGCAGAATTCCTGCAACAATCAGGAAGGGATCAATTGTGTTTTCCTCGGGACCAGCACAGACCAATCCCTTTAACCACCTAAGTATTTTGTCCCAGTTCAGCTCCAGCAGTGGGAAAAGTAACTAATTGGAGGGGGGAGGGCTGCTTTAGATGCTGCTATCTCCTAAATAGTGCAGCTAGAAACATGCAACTGGTCTTGTTTGAAAGCTGACATTCCAAATTCATAGAATGACAGTCCACACAACAGAGGAGAAATTGCTGTTAGATATCGGGATGCTGTGAATGCAGCTGAAAGTGAAAGTAAAAACAGATTTTACCCCCGATTTATTCCCGACTCGATTTCTAACAGTGATTTCTCCTTTGTTGCTTGGACTTTAGCTGTCATTGCCTGAAATGTCGGCTTTCAAACAAGACCATTTGCATGTTTCTAGCTTCTACCATTCAGGAGATAGCAGCATCTAAAGCAGCTCCCCCCCCCCCTCCAGTTAGCTACTTTTCCCACTGCCCGAGCTGGACTGGGGCAAAACAGTTAGATGGTTAAATGGTTACTGAGTTTTTAAAAAAAAGTTTGATATTTCATAGATCATATATCAGAATTTTTGATCAGTGAAGGTCTCTGTGTCGCTAGAACGAGGAGAGAAGTGCTTGCATGTCACGGGTTTAAAGGGGTTGTCCAAGTTATGGAAAAAAAAATATAGCACTGTAAATCTGATGGGCAGCAATATATAACTAAGTTCAGCAAGTTTTAGGCAAAAAAAATCTATATTTCCTCATTTCCCTGGTTCTCTTCTGGCCTTTGTTTACCTGCAGTAATAACAATCTCTGCCCCTCCCCCCTTCTCTGCAAAGGCAGTGAATATAAGTGCTGAGTGACATGTCTGTCTGCTGGAATACTCAGCAGCATGTTGTTTGTGTAGGACTACAAGTCCCAGCTGTACAATGACACTGCTGATACACACAGGAAATTCCTCTATAGCTCCTTGTCCAGCGTTTGTCTCCTCTCACTGCTGCAGCTACTATTTGTTGTAAAGCCTTGAGCCCTCAGTGTGTTCTGGCTGAAGGGGTTAATGTTTTATCTGAAGGAATCCAGGGAGAGAGCAGATAGCAGCCCGGCAAAGAAAGGGGGCGTGGCCAGTGACGTCTCGTGTACAGACTGTTATCTGAACTCTGAGGCTTGTACACGAAACATCAAAGACCAGGGAGATAAGGTGACATCACAGGTCATGTGACCCTCAGTCAACTCTGAGAAACCAGCAGCTCTAGAAACACAAAGTATATGGGAAAGTTGTTATACCTGACAAGTTAGAAACATATAAAGAACAAAAAATAACTTGGACAACCCCTTTAATAGAAGTCTATGGGCCCGTTTCAATTCCGTCCTCTACAGTGAGGAGATAGAGTGCCATATGCGAATTCTGCTCTCGTCTCGTTCTAGGGATTGGTGGGGGTCTCAGCACTCAGATCTCCAACAATCAGAACTTTTGATGCCTGACATATGAAAAGTTTTTTGAAAACTCTGTGACACTTTAAGATTTTCTAAAGGTCAGCAGGGTTAATTATCGTCACTGCCACTTGTAAAGGGAGCAATGCAGATAAAGTAATTGATAATATGAAGGAATTTTTGCTTCAAAATTAATTTTTTTTTTTGCCTGAGATATAGGCATGGCCGTAGCATAATTGAACACTATAGTAATTTCTCACCTTCCTGCAGGCTCAGAAAGTGTGAACATCAAGAATCTGACGGCTGCTCTGAACGAGACAGAGGCACAGCCACAGAAATGCTTGTCTGCATCAGTCTGTGATGGGGAACGTCCTGCTGTAGAGGGGAAAGTGAGAGTGGGCGTTCTCATTTCTGGGACAGGTAAGAACTTAACTGGAACTTACAATTGGTGTTCTATAAGAGCTCTAGATCATTATACTTCAGAGCTGCACTCACTATTCTGCTGGTGGAGTCACTGTGTACGTACATTACTTATCGTGTACTGATCCCTAGTTACATTCTTTTTATACTCCAGAGCTGCACTCACTATTCTGCTGGTAGTCACTGTGTACATACATTACATTACTTATCCTGTACTGATCCTGAGTTACATCCTGTATGATACTCCAGAGCTGCACTCACTATTCTGCTGGTGCAGTCACTGTGTACATACATTACTTATCCTGTACTGATCCTGAGTTACATCCTGTATTATACTCCAGAGCTGCACTCACTATTCTGCTGGTGCAGTCACTGTGTACATACATTACATTACTTATCCTGTACTGATCCTGAGTTACATCCTGTATTATATCCCAGAGCTGCACTCACTATTCTGCTGGTGCACTCATTGTGTACACACATTACTTATCCTGTACTGATCCTGAGTTACATCCTGTATTATTCTCCAGAGCTGCACTCACTATTCTGCTGGTGGAGTCGCTGTGTACATACATTACATTACTTATCCTGTACTAATCCTGAGTTACATCCTATATTATTCTCCAGAGCTGCACTCACTATTCTGCTGGTGGAGTCACTGTGTACATACATTACATTACTTATCCTGTACTGATCCTGAGTTACATCCTGTATTGTACTCCAGAGCTGCACTCACTATTCTGCTGGTGCAGTCACTGTGTATATACATTACATTACTTATCCTGTACTGATCCTGAGTTACATCCTGTATGATACTCCAGAGCTGCACTCACTATTCTGCTGGTGCAGTCACTGTGTACATACATTACATTACTTATCCTGTACTGATCCTGAGTTACATCCTGTATTGTACTCCAGAGCTGCACTCACTATTCTGCTGGTGCAGTCACTGTGTACATACATTACATTACTTATTCTGTACTGATCCTGAGTTACATCCTGTATTATACTCCAGAGCTGTAATCACTATTCTGCTGGTGCAGTCACTGTGTACATACATTACTTATCCTGTACTGATCCTGAGTTACATCCTGTATTATACTCCAGAGCTGCACTCACTATTCTGCTGGTGGAGTCACTGTGTACATACATTACTTATCCTGCACTGAAGTCAGGATCTCCCATAATGTCTGCAGAGCACATCATTTATCAGTGTGGTGTCCGTGTCTGACATTGGTCAGTGTTTCCACCGTCCATTATATTGAGACGTGCAGCGTTATAACATCTAATCTGCTCTCCATCCTCCCTTAGGTACAAACCTCGATGCGTTAATAAGAAGCACCAGGTCTCCTGGCAGTGCTGCGTACATTGCTCTGGTAATCTCCAACAAAGCCAATGTGGGCGGCCTGCAGAAGGCTGAAGCTGCCGGGATTCCAACCAAGGTGAGTCCTTTCTCACGTCTTGTATGTGGTGTCTTTTATACGTCTTTACTTCCTTAGCGCCCAATGCACACAACCACATCCGTTTTGCGGTCTGCAAATCGTGGATCCGCCCAATACACACTGTTATGCGGTCCGTGTTGCATCCACATTTTTGGCGCAGCCATCAACTTCAATGGGTCCGCGGTCCTCATTTTGCAGACAAATATAGGACATGTTCAGGCGGCGTAAGTATTTTGCGGACCACAAAACAGATAGGGTAATGTGTATGAGGCGTTAAAGGGGTTTTCCCATCTCATTAGGATACGCCCCCATTGTCTCGATAGATGCGGGACCCATAACTACACCACCAAGCACCCTCCCCATAGTAGTGAATAGGAGAGCACCACGCTTGTGCGGCCACCGCTCCCATTAATTTCTATGGGGCCAAAAGAAGTAGCTAAGCGCTGGATTGGCTATTTCCATGGGCCCTATAGAAATTAATTGGAGCAGTGGCTGCTCAACCACTGTGCGCTCCCATTTACTACTATGGGGAGAGCGCTTGGTGGTCTCCCCATAGTAGTGCCAGGCCCTAGGGTCCTCTGGCCACCACCTTCCCCGCTCAGTTCTCGGTGCAGGTCCTAGCAATATGCCTCCATTGTCTCATACCCCTATAACGGCATGTCATGAATTGCCCGCCCATCCTTAACATACATTTACATCATGCTGTCCAAGCTGCGCTCGCGCAATCCCCTGCGGGAAGGCGTGTTTGACAGCCAGACTCCCGCTGCGCTCCGATTACACCTTCAATGCCGAGATACATAACATTCACAGCCTCCCAATCATGGAGATCACCTAACAAAGGTCTCCTGAGGCAGGGCCTAATAGGATGCCGTCAGTCTCTTACTGGCAATACTAATGCATTGCAGTACTTTACGGTCTCCACTGGGATGTATTACCATCACGTAGAGAAGGAAATCTAGTCATACGCATGCGTCCTGGTCATGCAAGTTAGATAGAAAGCTCCATGTATGGCTTCATTGTACAACCTTCCCATTGCAGGTGATCGACCACAGACAGTACGGCAGTCGGGAGGAGTTTGATGATGCTGTCGACAAAGTCCTTGAGGACTCCTCCATCGAGCTTGTGTGTCTGGCCGGCTTCATGAGAATTTTATCCGGCCCGTTTGTCAGGAAGTGGAATGGTAAGTGCACGTTTATATCTGCAGCCCGACGCAGAACGATACGGGTATGAAATCTACTCCTGCTCCACGTGCCTAAATGCCATGTTGCACAGCAGAGGCTAATCCGAGACCACCTTTAATTTTTCTACTTGTGCAAGCAAGGACTCCCATCTCAGGCATTGATGGCATCATTGTTAGATAGGTGTGGGTCCCACCTCTAGGTCCTGCTCTTGTCTCCAGAATGGAGCCTCTGAAGTAAAGGAGACCACGCTGCACATGTGCAGCCATTCACCGCTATGGAAGTTCTGAAACTAGCGGAGCACACTCAATCAAATTTATTTTTTTTTTTTTAACTTTCATAGCAGTGAATAGAGAAGACACCGCGCCTACGTCACAAAGGACCATGGATTTTAAAGGGGTTGTCTCACTTCACTTTAAGTGGCATTTATCATGCAGAGAAAGTTACTACAAGGCGCTCGCTAATGTATTGTGATTATCCATATTGCTTCCTTTGTTGGCTAGATTCATTTTTCCATCACATTTTACACTACTCGTTTCCATGGTTACGACCACCCTGCAATCCGTCAGTGGTGGTCGTGCTTGCACACTATAGGAAAAAGACTCAGCCTATGCGCACTCCAGCGACCAGAGAGGCCAGCACTTTTTCCTATATTGTGCAATCACGACCACCACTGACGGATTGCAGGGTGGTCGTAACCATGGAAACGAGCAGCGTATAGTGTGATGGAAAAACGAATGCAGCCAGTAAAGGAAGCAATATGGACAATCACAATACATTAGTAAGTGCCTTGTATTAACTTTCTCTACATGATAAACTCCACTTACCGAAGTGAGACAACCCCTTTAATCCTCATTGTCCTGATTTTTTATTTTTATTTTTTTTTGTACTGCAAAGGCAGCAGCCATAATAGTACAGGGCAATGACATTCTCTTAATTTTCTTGGTAGGAAAGATCCTGAACATCCACCCGTCTCTGCTTCCGTCATTTAAAGGAGCGCACGCACATAAGCTGGTGTTGGAGGCTGGAGTCAGAGTCTCCGGTTGCACGGTGCATTTTGTGGCCGTAAGTACATTGAAAAGCTGGTAGTTTTTAGTGGTAAATGTGTAAGTGACTTAAAAATCTTGACTTGTCTCTGAAGGGAGGGCACAGTTTTTCAAAATTAAACTTGCCTAGTCCTCTTGCACTCCATGCTGAGGTTCCAGGCAGCCGTTTTCGAGCCCTGCCCAGGAACCTGTACAGGAAATAACTTTTCAAGAGGAGCTCTCTTGACATGTATATTTTATATATTTTGTTCCTCTTTTATTCCTCCTGGAAGTGAGTGTTGCCATTGTCCTTGTCAATAAGTTCTGTCTCTACACAGTCTGGCACCACTAATTGGATAGTATTGGACTGTGTAGGCCCACACCTTGTAAGGGGAATAGTAACCACACATGCCTCCTTTTATTCATACATTTCCAGGAGGAATGACAGAGGAACTGCACAGTGCAGAGTTATATTAAAAGTGGTTTCAGAATTTTTATTTTATGGGGAATACAAATGTTTTCTAAAACAGACATGTTGGGAGAAGCGGGCAGGTTCCTTGTTTTTTACGATTTGGCTCTGTCGTGGTGCTCACAGCTGTTTCAGCAATGATGGATTATATATGGATTATATAATTCCTGTATTTGTTGTAGGAGGAAGTTGATGCGGGGGCTATCATCTCTCAAGTGCCTGTCCCTGTGAAGTTTGGTGACACTGTGGACACCTTATCTGAAAGGGTCAAGGAGGCGGAACACCGAGCCTTTCCGGAAGCCTTGCAGCTTGTGGCGAGTGGAGCAGCAAAGCTGGGAGAAGATGGCAAGATCTGCTGGAGTAATCCGCAGATATAATGTCTGTGCAGAGTAATTTTCTGATTATATCTTTTCCTGATACAGCGCTACCATTCACCTGTCTGTAGATTTAAACTAATAACCTGATTGCCTACAGTCACCACTAGAGGGAGCTGACTGCATACATTTGAAGTCAGTAATAAAACAGCATGCGGTTAGCTCCCTCTAGTGGTGGCAGTCAGAATGTTTTTTTTTTTTTTTTTTTAATCTACGTGTATGCAGGGGATATGGTGCTGTAACTGGTAAAACGATGTATTAAGAAATAAATCAACACATAAACTTGGACCAAATATGAGAAGATGCAAAAACATAATGATTACATTTCTGTAGTTCTGTGCAGTACCAAAGGGGAGTGGACATTTTGTAAAACCCTTCTAGAAATCAGTAGTGGTCCAAAATCACAGATTTAACCAATGTGTACTATTCAGCTATATCAATGACCTTATAAAAGATCAATTTGACTAGATTTCTCCTTTAAAGGGGTTGTCCCATTACACAGGATAGGGGTTAAGTGTCAGATGGGCGGGGATACAGCAGCTAAGGCCATGCCGTTCACAAGAATGGGGGCTCTAACCCCCCCTTTTGAATGGAGCACGGAGAGCATAATGGGACAACCCAGGGATACCCAACCTGCGGCCCTGCAGCTGTTGCAAAACTACAACTCCCAGCATGCCTGGACAGCCTACAGCTATTAAGGCATGATGGGAGTTGCAAAACTACAACAGCTGGAGGGCTTGCAGGTTGAACATCCCTGGGACAACCCCCTTAACCCTGTAAATGGTTACTCCCATCTCAGCCTTTTGTGGCCGAGATTGGAATAAACCTTGTAAGCGGTGGCCAGGGGTGGCTGGAGTATGCTCAGCTGCTTATATAACTCTGCCGACCCCCGGCCGCTGCTTACAAGGTTTATTCCAATCTTGGCCATGAAAGACTGAGATGGGAGTAACCCTTTAAAGACCACGTCATCTTTTTCTTTCTTTTTTTTCTTTTCTTTTTTCACGTAGCTGTATGAGGCATTGCTCTTTTTGCAGGACAAGTCGTACTTTGTGCACATTACCCTTCAGTTTATACATTTTTATTTTAGAAAAAAATACAGAATAATTCTGCTGCATTTTTTTTTTTTCCCCCAGAATACCCCTTAAATCATACATCATACTGTAAAGCTTCATGCTATAATAATGTGCAGGTTGTTAGGATACCAAATGTGTGTATATTTTTCAATGTTTTGGGACTTAGATTTAATAAACTTTATTTATTATTAAAAAAAAAGTTCTTATGTATTTTTTAAAGGGCCATTTCTATCACAAAGTATATTTTAAACCTCAATAAGAACACTTTTTTTTAATTTTTTTTTTATTTCATAAGTACTATACCATTGAAAATTAACTACAAAATACTGCCCTTCTGTCAGCACAAATGTAAAAGGCTATAGTATGTATAACTTTCAGGAAATTTTTGTTTATGATTGCATTTTACTCCTTTTTGGCTAAAAATCATATTTTCAATTGGTGTTTATTAAAAATATTGAGCCATTCTGTCACAAAGTGTAAACTTCTAGCTGTGTGAATTGTACTTTCACTTTGATCATCTAATAACCCTTTTCTCTAAATTACTAAACGATCATAAACACTTCTTTAAATCACTTTCTTCAGTAAGATAAGGATTGAGCTATAATGAGTGTTTAGGACGTCAGAGATCAAAAATAAGGAGCCCGTTGGCTCCCCAGATGACGGAAAAGACTGGAAATCCACAGGCTGCTGCTAGAGCCTCTCAGCTCTGTACAGAAAAAAGGACTCCATATTTTTAATAAAGACCAATTGAAAAAATTATTTTTAGCTCAAAATAAGTATAATGCAATAAAAAATGCCCCAAAGGTGTACATAGCCTATTGTAGATGGGTAATCATGTGTCAGTTTACTGCTGCTGTGAGGGGGAGATGTTATCTGCAAAGTAATCCTCCTTTAAATAATAGGTGGAGGACTGGAATGACGGCTCCATTCATCTCTCTATAGGTGCATTGATTAATATAATGTGAGAAGCACTGACCATCCACATGTCTGAGATAAGGGAGCTGTGCTTCTCTGTCACCACCCCCGCACCTCCCTGGTCTCACTGCTGGTCTGACGGAGTGTTAAGTAAGACTAAAAATTCAGACAAAGAGAAAGTTAGACTCTGAACTGGTGTGCATGGAGTGACTTAAAAAAATTAACGTTTTTGACTGAATATTCACACATAGGTTATTAATACAGAATGTTATAATAATGGTGCAAGTGTCTCTTTAACATGATGTTTTTTGTTAAAGTCCAGGGTTTTCTAATTTTTTTTTATTTTTTATTTTTTTATTGTATTGGCATACTGTATCTCTATATGCCAGTACATCAGATTGTGTACTGATGGGGTATACTGTAGAATGATTGCCTGTGCACTAATGGGTAATATGGTCAGACAGCTCTGCTGGTCTCCAGTGGACCCTGGCCCATGCTAGCTAGAGCTTCCCTGTGATTCATTCAAAGTAGTTCTTCCTCAGTCTCTCCCTTCATCAATGTTGATCATGGCATTTAGGCCCTTGCAGACGAGCGGAAGACACGCGCGTCTCCCGCAACGCATCTGCAGGGCTGGACTCCCGGCACTGACGGGGATCGCATAGCATGATATTGATTTATGATGCTATGTAACCCTTACAGTACTGGAATGTAATGGATAACAGTGACATAATGCTGTCACTGTTATCCATTACATTCCAGTACTGTAAGGGTGTGGGCGTGTCTCCCGCTCGTCTGCAAGGGGCCTTAGGCTACTTTCACACTAGCGTTTTTAAATTCCGGTATTGAGTTCCGTCATAGGTGCTCAATACCGGAATAAAACGCTTCAGTTTTGTCCCCATTCATTGTCAATGGGGACAAAACTGAACTGAAGACAACGGAGGCTCCTGAAAGTATTCCATTCCGTCTTCAGACCGGAGAACAAACCGCAGCATGCTCCGCACCAAGACGGATCCGTCATGACCCCCAATGAAAGTCAATGGGGACGGATCCGTTTGGTGTGACACACCAGTAATCCGGATCTGTCCTCCATTGACTTGCAATGGGGGGTCATTCCTGATCCGGCTACACAGAAATACAGAAATACATACAGACATACATACACATACATACTCACATATTCCAGGCAGGGACGCCGGCAGCATGTCTTCATGCGCCTCCTGCGCGCAGCTATGACGTTTCCCCACTGCTCCCAGCAGAGGGCGCTGTGGGGAATAGTCATCACTGCGTGCAGGAGGCGCGTGAAGACATGCTGCCGGCGTCCCGGGCTGGAGTATGTATGTATGTGTTTGTGTGTGTGTGTGTGTGTATGTCTGTATTTCTGTCCCACTGTCTGTCAACATGTGTGGGGCCGGAGCGCTGCTTCGGCTCCACACATGTATCAGCGTTAGCACGGATCCGTTGGCACCCTTTAGGTGCTGGATCCGTGCTAACGCTAGTGTGAAAGAGGCCTTAAAGAGTTACAAAGCAGAAATCAGAGGTTCCACAGATCCCAGGCTAGTAGCTTTGTATTACAGCCATTGCACCTTATAGCAAAACTTGCATTAATTTTCGAAGGAACATTTTAATTAAAAAAATAAATAAATAAATCGTGGTTTTGCCCACTTTACCAACTATTATGTCTGGAAAAGTGGACATTATAAATACGGTGGTGACAAATACATCTGCGTTTAGTCTGCAGCTTTCCAGGAGGTACACCCGTCTGGTCCTAAGGAGATGCTTCCACTGGCCACCAGGTGTAGAGCCTTGGCCACTGCTCTCTGTTCAGCTTCTTCCATTTGCTTGCACACAGGGACCTCTGGATCTGCTACCACGGTCTCCTGCAGGAGGATCGGTCCGGGGGAGCCGCCGTCCTGTATAATCGAGTGCACTGGATTTACACGGCAAATGCTGCAAAACATCTTACTAGGATTTTAAAGGGGTTATATAGGATTTAAATATGGAGGACCTATCCTCAGGTATATATCAGACATGCCAGTCGTGGGTGCACTGATGGGTTGACGGTGAGCGTATTCCCTCTTACATGATGTGGTCCCTATTGTATAGGTGCCAGCAGTCCTGAATTAGCTGAGGTTGTCTCAAATTTTCATATACAATCCTTGCAAATTTGGCTCGTCCCAGATCAAAAATGGGTGGTTCTGCCCAGAAGTAGGCGGTACCTGTTGCGTCTGAGCATGCCCTGAAACAGGGTTTAAAGGGCCAATTAAAATGTAGGTAAGTATGAAACGGACTATAGCATCAAAAGTGTTAAATGTCTGGGATCTGATTTCTATGCTGCGGGCAGTATGCATGATGTCATTGGGGGGGGTCATTTACGAACAGATATACAACATTTTTGTGGCTCTGATTCTGTCGCACGATATGCTGTGGCAGAATCTGCGACTTCTTACCCGCTCATGCCAGGTCTAAAAAAAAAAAAAGGCGGGGCAGGCCGGTGGGTCCCTCTCATTTATCATTTTCTATGCCTGGTTTAGGCTTAGAAAATGGGCTAAATGTAAGACGGTAAGGAAGCGGTCTTACATTTAGAAGTGGTTGAGGATCCGCTAAAGTTCTGTAGAGACCGGCACCCAGGGCTGCCATCAGGAATTTCGGGGCCCCCTACAGGCAAATTTCGCGGGCCCCCCCCCCTTTCGGGTAAACTTTACAGATTGCAAAAAGGCTAACTTTTTTTTCTTAACAAGTCGCATCATTGTGTGTATTATCCATGTACGGTGACATCTCTGTGTTTATTATCTCTGTACAGTGACATCACTGTGTTTATTATCTCTGTACAGTGACATCTCTGTGTTTATTATCTCTGTACAGTGACATCGCTGTGTTTATTATCCCTGTACTGTGACATCACTGTGTTTATTATCCCTGTACGGTGACATCACTGTGTGTATTATCCCTGTACTGTGACATCACTGTGTGTATTATCCCTGTACGGTGACATCGCTGTGTGTATTATCCCTGTACTGTGACATCACTGTGGTTATTATCTCTGTACTGTGACATCACTGTGGTTATTATCCCTGTACGGTGACATCATTGTGTATATTATCCCTGTACAGTGACATCTCTGTGTTTATCTCTGTACAGTGACACCGCTGTGTGTATTATCCCACTGCAGGAAGAGGTAAGTGGTCTGTGTTTGTGTGTTTGTTTTCTATTTTTCAGGGTCGTGAATGCAGAGGACTACGTCGGATTCGGTGGACTACGTCGGACCAGCTTTTTTTTTAATAAAATGGTCAAACAGGGGTCTGGGGGAGTGTTTATTTCAATAAAATGTTTTATACTTGTGTGTTTGTATTTTTTTTTTTTCCAATACTACAGTTTTAGTAATTACGGCTATCTACAGACGGCCCTGATTACTAATACTGGGCTTAGTGCTTGCCGGTATGGCAGGCCAGCACTAACCCCAACATTATTACCTCGGCACCCACCGCCACCATGGGTGCCGGGAAGAGCCGGGTACCGCAGGACCGGACCTTCTAAATTGAGGGTCTGGCTCTGGGGCGGCTGCAGGCTGGTACCATTAGGCTGGGAAGGGCCAATAACCGTGTCCCTTCCCACCCTGGTAGTGCCAGGCTGCCGCTGCTGGTTGTATCTGGCTGGAGAAAGAAAAAAGGGGGGGACCCCACGCCATTTTTTTACAAAAATAATTAAATAATTAAAAAAAAATGGCGTGGGGTCCCCCCCTTTTTTCCTTTTCCAGCCAGATACAACAAGCAGCGGCAGCCTGGCACTACCAGGGTGGGAAGGGACACGGTTATTGGCCCTTCCCAGCCTAATGGTACCAGCCTGCAGCCGCCCCAGAGCCAGACCCTCAATTTAGAAGGTCCGGTCCTGCGGGTACCCGGCTCTTCCCGGCACCCCTGGTGGCGGTGGGTGCCGAGGTAACAATGTTCGGGTTAGTGCTGGCCTGCCATACCGGCAAGCACTAAGCCCAGTATTAGTAATCAGGGCCGTCTGTAGATAGCCGTAATTACTAAAACTGTAGTATTGGAAAAAAAAAAAATACAAACACACAAGTATAAAACATTTTATTGAAATAAACACTCCCCCAGACCCCTGTTTGACCATTTTATTAAAAAAAAAGCTGGTCCGACGTAGTCCACCGAATCCGACGCAGTCCTCTGCATTCACGACCCTGAAAAATAGAAAACAAACACACAAACACAGACCACTTACCTCTTCCTGCGGTGGGATAATACACACAGCGATGTCACTGTACAGGGATAATAAATACAGTGATGTCACAGTACAGAGATAAGAAACACAGTGATGTCACAGTACAGGGATAATACACACAGTGATGTCACCGTACAGGGATAATAAACACAGTGATGTCACAGTACAGGGATAATAAACACAGTGATGTCACAGTACAGGGATAATAAACACAGTGATGTCACCGTACAGAGATAATAAACACAGTGATGTCACTGTACAGGGATAATAAACACAGTAATGTCACAGTACAGAGATAATAAACACCAGTGATGTCACAGTACAGGGATAATAAACACAGTGATGTCACTGTACAGGGATAATAAACACAGTGATGTCACCGTACAGAGATAATAAACACAGTGATGTCACAGTACAGGGATCGGCGTCTCGTGGCCCAATCAGACCTCAGATCAGCGTCTTGAGCCCCCATCAGACCTCAGGTCAGTTTAATGTGCCCCATCAGACCTCAGGTCAGCTCTTGTGCCCCATCAGACCTCAGGTCAGCTCTTGTGCCCCATCAGACCTCAGGTCAGCGTCTTGTGCCCCATCAGACCTCAGGTCAGCTCTTGTGCCCCCATCAGACCTCAGATTAGGGTCTTGTGCCCCATCAGACCTCAGATCAGCGTCTTGTGCCCCCATCAGACCTCAGGTCAGCTTAATGTGCCCCATCAGACCTCAGGTCAGCTTAATGTGCCCCCATCAGACCTCAGGTCAGTTTAATGTGCCCCATCAGACCTCAGGTCAGCTCTTGTGCCCCATCAGACCTCAGGTCAGCGTCTTGTGCCCCATCAGACCTCAGGTCAGCGTCTGGTGCCCCATCAGACCTCAGGTCAGCTCTTGTGCCCCCATCAGACCTCAGATTAGGGTCTTGTGCCCCATCAGACCTCAGATCAGCGTCTTGTGCCTCCATCAGACCTCAGGTCAGCTTAATGTGCCCCATCAGACCTCAGGTCAGCTTAATGTGCCCCCATCAGACCTCAGATCGGCTTAATGTGCCCCATCAGACCTCAGGTCAGCTTTTGTGCCCCCATCAGACATCAGATCAGGGTCTTGTGCCCCATCAGACCTCAGGTCAGCTTAATGTGCCCCATCAGACCTCAGGTCAGCTCTTGTGCCCCCATCCATCAGACCTCAGGTCAGCCATTTCTGCCCCCATCAGACCTCAGGTCAGCCAAACCACCCCCCCCCCCCCCCCGGGGGCCCCAGCCACAAAAAATACTTACAAAAAGCTGCTCCGGTCTTCTTCTCCTTCTCCTGCGCGCGCCTTCTTCTCCTGCAGTGTGTGATCCCGCGAGACCTGTGACCCAGCGCTGGATCTCGCGGGATCACACAGCCAGCCCAGGAGGAAGCGCGCAGCCAGGAGTCGGAGACCGAAGCCAGCGGCGCGGCAGGGTAAGTATTAAAGAACTGTGCGCACTGCGCACTTAGCCAGCGGCCCCCGGCGCCTCCACTCATTATCGTGCGGCACAGACCGCACAGTCTGCGGCACACCGGCCCGGGCCCCCCCCCAGTGTCCTAGAGTCCGGGCCCCATAGGGCAGTACCAGTTGTACTGCCCTATCGGCGGCCCTGCCGGCACCTCTACATAACTTTGCCGATTCACCACCAGCGGACGGGTGTTTTAGATGCTGATCTTAATAAACGTGCCCCATTGTTTTCAATATCCACAGACGCCTATAAAATACTTACAAGCATGAAGCACACTGTGCAGCCATGGACTTCTGATCCAGTCACTGGGGATTTGTCCATTTTCTTGGATGGGAAAAGCGATGAGTACAGTTTCAGAATCTTCCCTTTCAGAAAAAATGACAGCAGTGTGAGGTCAGCTATTAGACCTTGCACTGTATTCAGAAAGTCTTCAGACCCTTTCACCTTTTTCACATTTTGTTATGTTGCTCCTTGTGCTAAAATAAAATTCTAGTTTCCCCCCCATCATTCTGCACTCATTACTCCATAATGAGAAAGTGAAAGCAGAATTTTAGAAATTTTTGCTCATGTATTAAAAAGGAAAAACTATAATTTCTCATAGACATAAGTATTCAGACTGTTTACTCTGACACTTGACATTGTGCTCCAGGGCTCCTATTTCTCTTGATCATCTTTGAGATGTTTCTACACCTTGATTGGAATCACCTGTGGTAAATTCAGTTGATTGGAGATAATTTTGAAGGTCTCACAGCTGACAATACATATCAGAGCAAAAACCAAGCCATGAAGAGGAAAGAACTGCCTCTAGAGCTCAGAGACAGGATTGTGTGGAGGCACAGATCTGGAGAAGGGGACAAAAATTTTTTTGCTGCATTGAAAGTTCCTAAGAGCACAGTGTCCTCCATAATTCTTAAATGGAAGAGGAACCAGACCTAGAACTGGTGGCCACACCAAACTAAGTAATTGGGGGGGAAAAGGGCCTTGGTAAGAGAAGTGACTAAGAACCCAGTAGTCACTCTGGCTCCACTGCAGCCTCCACCAATCTGGGCTTTATGGCAGAGCAGCGAGAAATAAGCCTATCCATAAGGCCGCATTCACACGTCCGCAAATGGTGTCCGCATCCGTTCTGCAATTTTGCGGAACGGGTGCGGACCCATTCACTTTCAATGGGGCCGCAAAAGATGCAGACGGCACACAGTGTGCCGTCCGCATCTGCACTTCCATTCAGCGGCTCCCGAAAAAAATAGAACATGTCCTATTCTTGTCCGAATACACAGACATGAAAAGGCATTTCAATTATGTGCGGAATTGCGGAACGCACATGGCCGGTGTCCGTGTTTTGCGGATCCACAAAACACCGACACCGGACACACAGACGTGTGAATGGAGCCTAAAAGACATGCGAAAGTTGCCTGGAGTTTGCAGGAAAAAAAGGGTCTAAAGACCATAAGAATGCATTTTCTGTATCCCCATATTACTATGTACTTTGGTTCTGATTTATTGCTGCAGGCTTCAGTTCTGTCATTCATCTACAGTGACCTTTTATCTTTCTAACCAGCGCCCACGTCTGAATATTTTTGTAATAGCATGTAATTAAAAAAAATTTATAAGCCGCTGAGCTATTTAATAAAATTTCTTTGTAGCGCCACCTGATATTTGTTCTTTTCCTTAGTTTTCTATCCACCTTGCTGAGGTGGTTGAACACGCTCATTTCCATCCTTCAGCTGCCAGCAGCCAAATGTACTACCATGACAGTTACAGGGAGAGGGCTGCAGCAGAGAGGACACACCCCTTCAGAAAGTACACACCCCTGAGCTGTGACAGGCAGAGAGCGGCAGCAGAAAGGTCACATCCCCTGAGCTGTGATAGGCAGAGAGCTGGTGTAAAAAGGACATGATCCCCTTCCCCCGGGCTATGACAGTGAGAGAATTGCAGCAGAAAAGACCCCGCCCCTGAGCTGAGAGAGCACAGATGATCTTTAAAATGACCACTGAATCTATGCAATGCGTTCAGTTCGTGGATGGTGGATAAAGCTCAAATGCTCTTTTCATTATCCTTGGTGCGGGATGTACAATGAAGCCTCATTAGGGAATTGCAGGTTTCCCTCGATTATTAATGCAGTCCTGTTATTAAAAAAGATTTTACCAGAAACAGTGCCACTCCTGTCCATTGGCCACGTCCGGTAGTGCAGTGCGGGGCTCAGGCCATGGAGAAGATTTGCACACTTCCTGAAATAAAAAAAGGCATCTCTTTTTCTAATTTCAGACAAACCTCCATGTCCATTACCTCTCCATCTTATTGGAAATTGTTCTGATAAATTCCATCCAGAACCAGCGATACAGATCAGGTCAATGGAGAATTCCTCCAACACTCTGCAGACCGTGTTCTCAAATTCAGAATGACATCCGAACATTGTGTGGTCGATGACCTGGTATGAGAGGAAACAGGTTAAGGGTCCGTTCACACGTCCGGAAAATGGGTCCGCATCCGTTCTGCAATTTTGAGAAACGGGTGTGGACTTATTCATTTTCAATGGGGCCGCAAAAGATGCAGACAGCACACTATGTACGGTATACAAAAGGTGGAACGTCCATAAGCTCCTTCTCCTTAGGCCTCAGGACCCAGAGACTAACCGATCTCTGTAAAAGTTACCACTTTTACTACAGCAAGAAAGAGAGAAAGAAAGAAGACCTCAGACTCTGTATGGCCAAGCATAGGAGTCAGCGAGGTAACCTGCGACTACAGCTATATAGACTTGGCTGCTTGTGAGGGATTACAGTTAAGACACCCGTCACACTTAGGCTACATTCACACGTCCGTATGTGTGCACATCCTGGAAAACGGTCAGTTTTTTGCGGATCCGTTGTTCCGCAAAAAACTCAGTTTTTCCAGGACATCTGTTCCGTCTTTCCGTAAAAAACGGAAAGGATGTATCCATATTTCATCCGTTTTTTGCGGATCCGCAAAAAACGGAAGGATGAATAACATCTTTTTTTTTCACCCCTCGTGGAACGGAATACGCAAATACGGATGACATGCGGATGGCTTTCCGCATGTCTTCCGCATTTACGGACGTCCCATAGACTTGTATTGGGCTACGGACCGCAAAACAGGAGGAAAAGTAGGACAGGAGGATTTCTGTTTGCGGATCCGCAAAACGGAACGGAACAGATTAACGGATGCGGACAACATACGGTGCAATGTCCGCAGATTATCAGGACCCATTGAAATGAATGGATCCGCAAAATATCCGCAAAAACCGTCCGCAATTGCGGAACGGATGCGGATAGATTGCGGATGTTTTAAACGGACGTGTGAATGTAGCCTTAACCACCAGTGAACACTACAGCCATAATTGCCAGATTACAGTTACCACCCAGAGATTATAGAGAGAGTCTTAGCATACCAAGAGTGACATTATTTGCACTGTGCCAGCCTCCATACCTTGCCATCTAAGAAAAGGATTTGCACCGTGTACAGATTAGTGTTGGATATACTACAACTCCTATTTTTCACTCAAGCTTGGTTTCCTGACTTTTATCACACCATATGCTGGGCATTGTATTTCTACATCCCCTGCCAGGCACATACAACCACCAACATCAAGGGCATTCAAAAAGTGTGACACATCCTATAGTTAGAGCCACTCCCACTCCCATCCCATGTACTCATATGACTTACATGTTAATGAATGGCCACACAATTTTGCAGGTAAGGAAGGCCTCATGCACACGACCATATTTTTGGACCGGTCATGCCATAACTATACAATTTCGGCTGATAACGGTTGAACTTTACAGCATTACATTTTCAGCAGACAAGAGTCTGCCATCTCAAAAAATGATTTGCGGTTCTTTTTCAAACAACAGGCAGCCAAAATGCTAAAATTGGCCATTCCGGCCAACTTTTATCTCATGTGTACAGTCACTTTAAGACCTACCCGTGTGGGGATCCCAGCTCCTGCAGCCTTCCTGACTTCTTCCACAGCGCTCTTATTAGAGATTATTAGGGACAGTCTCGCACAGCTTCCCAGTTCTATAATAGTGTCCATCAGAAGCTTCAGTTTAGGACCTTAAAACGGTGAAGAAAGTTTTTTTTAGAGCTCATGCACACATATTTGGGATCCACATCATATGAGCCCCTTTTTATGCCACTTGCAACTGTTTATAGGCAATCCCTTAACTTTTTTTGAGACATGTTGTTGCTGTCATTGGCTCCATTTTGGGATACATGCAGGATATTGATTAAATAGTCAGTAACTTTTCACACAATTTTGCATGAATCTATAGTACACTTGACTAGAAGAAACTTTGTAATATGTTTTATCAGCGAGAAATGTCTAGTTCTCATCTTCCCTCTTCTTAACTTTCACTTTGAAAAATATCTTTTTTCCCCATCTAGGACAGATCATCTCTGCAGGGGGATCATATTAGATATGTCAATGCAAGTCTATGGAGAGGAATGAGCAGGAGCTGAGGAGAAAGGTACAGACAAAGAACAGCTACAAAGGAAGGTTATAGCTCAGTAGAAGTGCTTCATTCACAAAAATACAGGTCAATACCTCTCTGTAATGTCCTCCATTATCCTGGGGCTACTTCTGAGTGACTGTGAGACAGTTAGGAAGGAGATTCTCCTCTACTTTCTGTGTGTGCAGTGGATGGCAACTAGTTTCCACAATGCCTGAGAGAACTGCAAACCACATATTCAGCAAGCAAAGTGCTAAAAACGCCAGATACAAGTGATATAATGGCCAGAAATAGTTTTATTTCTCATGTAAAATATTAAAATAGACAAATCACCAGGACCGGATGGCATACACCCCCGTATCCTAAGAGAATTAAGTAATGTCATCGACAGACCCTTATTTCTGATATTTAAGGACTCTATACTGACGGGGAGTGTTCCACAGGATTGGCGCATAGCAAATGTGGTGCCAATATTCAAAAAGGGTCCAAAAACAGAGCCCGGAAACTATAGGCCGGTAAGTTTAACTTCTGTTGTGGGTAAACTGTTTGAAGGTTTTCTGAGAGATGCTATCTTGGAGTACCTCAATGAAAATAAGCAAATAACTCCATATCCGCATGGGTTCATGAGGGATCAGTCATGTCAAACCAATTTAATCAGTTTCTGTGAGGAGGTAAGTTCTAGACTTGACCGCGGCGACTCAATGGATGTCGTATATTTGGACTTCTCCAAAGCGTTTGACACGGTACCACGTAAAAGGTTAGTATACAAAATGAGAATGCTTGGCCTGGGAGAAAATGTCTGTATGTGGGTAAGTAACTGGCTCAGTGATAGAAAACAGAGGGTGGTTATTAATGGTACACACTCAGATTGGGTCACTGTCACTAGTGGGGTACCACAGGGGTCTGTATTGGGCCCTATTCTCTTCAATATATTTATTAATGATCTTGTAGAAAGCTTGCACAGTAAAATATCAATTTTTGCAGATGACACTAAACTGTGTAAAGTAATTAACACAGAGGAGGACAGTGCACTGCTACAGCAGGATCTGGATAGACTGGAGGCTTGGGCAGAGAAGTGGCAGATGAGGTTTAACACTGACAAATGTAAGGTTATGCATATGGGAAGGAATAATGCAAGTCACCAGTACATACTAAATGGTAAAACATTGGGTAACTCTCACATGGAAAAGGACCTAGGAATTTTAGTGAACAGCAAACTAAGCTTCAGAAACCAGTGTCAGACAGCTGCTGCCAAGGCCAATAAGATAATGGGTTGCATCGAAAGAGGCATAGATGCCCGTGATGAGAACATAGTCCTGCCACTTTACAAATCACTAGTCAGACCACATATGGAGTACTGTGTACAGTTCTGGGCTCCTGTGAACAAGGCAGACATAGCAGAGCTGGAGAGGGTTCAGAGGAGGGCAACTAAAGTAATAACTGGAATGGGTGGACTACAGTACCCAGAAAGATTATCAAAATTAGGGTTATTCACTTTAGAAAAAAGACGACTGAGGGGAGATCTAATAACTATGTATAAATATATCAGGGGTCAGAACAGAGATCTCTCCCATCATCTATTTATCCCCAGGACTGTGACGAGGGGACATCCTCTGCGTCTGGAGGAAAGAAGGTTTGTACACAAACATAGAAGAGGATTCTTTACGGTAAGAGCAGTGAGACTATGGAACTTTCTGCCTGAGGAGGTGGTGATGGTAAGTTCACTAAAAGAGTTCAAGAGGGGCCTGGATGTATTTCTGGAGGGTATTACAGGTTATAGTTACTAGAGAGGGGTCGTTGATCCAGGGAGTTATTCTGATGCCTGACTGGAGTCGGGAAGGAATTTTTCCCCCTAAAGTGAGGAAAATTGGCTTCTACCTCAGGGTTTTTTTTGCCTTCCTCTGGATCAACTTGTAGGAAAACAGGCTGAACTGCATGGACAGATGTCTTTTTTCGGCCTTACAAACTATGTTACTATGTACACACAGTACTATTGATTAATGCAAAGTTTGTTGAACTTTTGAACTGAGTTTTTTTATACCTTTGGATAGGTCATCAGTATCTGATTGCTTGGGGTCTGACATCTGGACCCCCACCGATCAGCTGTTGCTCCTTCTCGCATCTTACCTTAGGCCAGTGATGTCACCTTAATCGGTCACATGGCCTAGGCGCAGCTCAGTTCCATTCAGGTGAATGGGGCTGATCTGCCATACCAATCAGAGCCGCTCTACAGAAGGCCACAGCGCTCACAGGAGCACCAGCAGCTGATAGGCAGGGCGTAAAAATAAATAAATATGGGGGCCACTGACTCCGCCCACTTCCCCACCCCCATTGAACTCCCCTGGGCGGTGGAGTAACGCCACTTGCAACAAAATTGGCAAAAGTGGCATTTAAAAAGTTGCAAACACAATGTGACTTTTGACGCCAGAAAATTATAAATTCTCCCCAATGTTTTTGCTTTCTTTTACTTTGTTACTTTTTTATTGTTCTGTACATTTTATGAGACTTTCTTTGCTATTTTTTTAAAGTATTTCTAGGGGGGTACTCCTGTACTGCAGTATATTATGACACGGCCTAACAGACACATAAGCACACTCATTGGCGCCAAAGGGCTTATAGAAGAAGCCCCCTCCCTCTTTCACATGGCCTGTGTTTGGTCGGTGTTTTTTTTTGGTCAGTGATTTCCATCAGTGATTGTGAGCCAAAACCAAGAGTGGAGTCTACACAAAGATAAGGTTTAATAGAATATAAAAATTTTCACATGTCCTGTGTTTTTGACCTACACCTGGTTTTGGTTCACAATCACTGATGAAATGAATTGATCAAACACTGACTATCGTTGTGGCTGCTAATGATTGTAGTATGTAAATAGCCAGGATGGACCAGGTTGTTGTCACAGGTTGTCAGCTGTATACTATTGCTGATGAACCTGTTTTCATTCATTGTCTGTAATCAGAGATCTTGAAAATGGTGATCTGAAACAAACAACATGAGAAAGCTGCAGGGAATGAAAAGACACACAATAATTAAAGGGGTATTCCCATCACATACAATGCAATATGCCCCCATTGTCTGATAGGTGCAGGTCCCACCTGTGGGACCCGCACCTACAAGGAGAACGGAGCGGGGAGCGCTGTAGCTGGAGGACCCTAGATTTCCCGGGGTCCGTCCACCTCCAAGCGCTGCTCCCATAGAAGTGAATTGGAGCGCACTGCACATGCGCGGCCCCTGCTCCCATTCATTTCTATGGGGGTAGATGGAAATAGCTGAGCCAGTGCTCGGCTATTTTTGGCAGCCCCATTGAAATCAATGGAGGACGCCTGCGCATGTGCAGTGCACCCGCCATTCGTTTCACCGCTCCGTTCTTGTTGTAGGTGCGGGTCCCAGAGGTGGGACCCGCACCTATCAGACAATGGGGGCATATCCTAGCGATATGCCCCCATTGTCTATGATGGGACAACCCCTTTAAGCATTACTTAAACTGTGTACCTTCAGTAGATATTTGCACGGCCACCTTTGAGATCTTTACAGGCGATTTGTACAAAATTACGCTTTTTAATAGCTGGGGATTATTCAGTTTTAGAGCTTCTAAAAAATGTCTGACTTGTACACGAGGAGAATCTATGAAGAGAAGAAAAAAATCATCATCCAAAACGAATTAAAGGGGTTGTCCATGAATAGAAAAACATGGCTGCTTTCTTCCAAAAACTAAGCCGCGGCTGCTCTTCCAGTGACAAGCAGTGGATTATTGCTGATGGCATTTTTTTCATTAATAGTTTTTTTAAAACTTGATGTGCCAAATTTTGGTACACTTAATGACAAGGTCTAGGTGCAATCACATTAGTGCCTGGAAAGCGATCGGGTTGGGAGAAAAATGGAGAGGGTAAACATGAACATGATGGATGGACAGAATCACAGAAATCTAAAATAAAAATGTAGAAAAACTAGCCTTCACCATGATGGTGAAAAATTGATCCAATCATCCATGCCTCCTCGCCATACTGAATCTCAGCCAGGATCTTCTGGGCCGCGTTCTTCTGAGTGATGAGCACAGCTCCTACACCACAGTTGAAGTTGTAGACCAGTTCCTGCTCAGAAAGTTCTCCTTCCTCGTATAACCAGGAGAAGATAGCCGGGATCTTCCAACAGAGAGCGTCTGGGATTCACAAGCAGAGGACAGGAACATTAGGGAATTTAAAGGAGCTGTGCCCAAGATTTAACTGTGGTGTGGGTTTGACCCTTCGCCAATCACAAGAACTCCTTGTCTCCTTAGATGAAGACGCTCACTGCTGCTCCATCCGTCTCTACTGGACCAATCCAATAGAGATGAATGGAGCAGCAATACGCATGGTCAACTGGAGCTACATTCATATGGGGGGAAGGAGGTTGTCCACTTTGGACCTCTTTGTTAGAAGGGTCCTCAGATGATAAGTTGACCATTGGTTGTTCCACTGCTTGAAATCTCAATAATCAGCTCATAAAGGGCTGGTTTCATGTCTATCATTTCTCTACAGCACCCCCACAGGGGAAATTAAATATTACTGGATGGGCTGGGTGTTCTTGTCATATATGGATGGGCTGGGTCCTCCAGAGAGGGAAACATTCTCCACTTTGGCTAATTGAGGGAACTCCCATCCCCTCTCAGAACTACTTGTCTACCTTACCTATGATGATCCCCATATGTTCAGGTAAGTAGTGGAGGATACTTCCCACAAGTCCACCATCACTAATTGGAACACAGGCGCTGATGTTACCGGACTGGAGAGCATGGAGAACCGGCCGGCTAAATCCCATGGAGTTCGTTATCATTTCTCCTAAGTCAGAGAGATATAGATGAATTATAGAGGCTCATCAGTGGACAACATTGTTGTAGGGGTATATTCAGATGGAGGATTTTGGGCCCAGGTTTCAGTGTGGATTCTGTGCCAAAAACTGGGCCGAATCTGCCCAGTTCACGTGGCCGAGGGTTTTTGTGGCTCGGCTTTCAAGACTGTGCCAGGAATGTACAGGTGCATTCTTGGCACGGTCACCGCTCTGACCCCTTGCAAAGGCCAGGGGTGCACCTAGCCTTTCTGCTGCCTGAGGCAAAAACTGAAACAGCGCCCCCCCCCCCCCCCCCATGCCAATTTCTTAACCTAAACCCTTCACCACAATGAAAGCGCTCATTGCCCATGGCCCTTCTTCTGCCCCCTCTTGCCCCTACCTGGTGCTGCCTGAGGCCTCGCCTGGCCTCATTGGTGGTGCACACCTGGCAAAGCCACAGCCGGAGCCTACAGGCAGTTTAGCTCCATTAAATGGTGCTTAACCTAGAGAAGATCTGCATGAAAACCCATGCAGAACCTGCAGCACAGCGCAGAGGTTTCTGCCGTGGGATACACTGTGGATTTTGTAGCAGACAAATTATACCCTCAGAGTCCCTCTGTGGCAGATCCCCCGCCTTTACCTTGTCATATGCCTAGTGTAATGAATTTATTTCACCACAACTGCCTGGAAATCTCATTCAGCTATGGTAGACGTACCCCAGTCTGTGACTCCACCACTGGTGGGCAGTACTGATGTGTATTGGAAGGAGCGACGTTTCATGAGGTCTTTTAGAAGAGACAGGTTGTAGCTGCTGTAGGAGGCTGGTGACCCTATCCCTATAACCAGGTCGCCCGGTCTCATCCGATCTGGACGCGGTAACCTGTGATCCCGCTCTACCACTCCCAGGGCAAATCCGGATAAGTGGTAGCTCCCATCAGTATATAGGCTGAGAGGCTTAGTGCAGTCTTTTTCTGAAAAAAAAAAAAAAACATTAAAAAGTGATTATATGTCTAGTGTATATCTGCAAGTATTTCTAACCCTGGTAACACATTAAGGGGCACATTTAAGGGGCACGCCAGTCTTAATAAAGCCCTAAGCAGGCGGTGGATGCGCTGAAGTTATGAAGAGGTGCCGGCCTCTCCAAAACTTCATCGTATCCAGTGCCAGTTGTAAATGTAAGACCGCTTCCTTGCTGTCTTTTAGACCATTATTTACGCCTAAAACAGGAGTACAAAATGGTACGCCCACGCCACGCCCACAATTTTGAGTGGGGCAACGTAGCCATCTACGCCTGAAATACGCCTAATTTCAGCGTATTTCAGCTTAGTAAATGACTCCCTAAATCTCTTAGATACTCCAGTGAGTGCTGACTGGTTGCTATGGCAGCTGGAGGCATAACAAGGGCCTCTGCATCAGCCAGAGGAGGGTCTAAGGCCTCATCCACACTTCCGTTTTTCACGGATCTGTGCGGTCTGAATTTTCCACGGACTGCACACGTACCAATTGATATGAATGTGTCTGTTCACACATCAGTATTCCTTTACTGACCATGGGTCATTAAAAAAAATCACGGAAACATGGTCAGTGATGAGGACCAAGCATGCCCATTGAAGTCTATGGGTTTGTGAAAATCACGGACACAATACAGATGGCAAGGAAATGCTCTTGAAATGAATTTTAAGAAGAGTAACGTCCTTCACAAACATCTTCACGGATTAAATAAGGACACTTTTCTCATGTACGTAATACTGACACGGAAATGTGAACGAGGCCTAAAAGGCTGCCTGTCAGTGTAAAACTGACAGGTATAATACACTGCAATAAAGAAGTATTGCAGAGCAGGGGTGTACACAGATCTCATAGAGCTCCATACTAAGACTTAGGGCTTATGCACACAAACATTTTTTTTCTGTTCCGTTTTTTTACAGGTCCGTATGCAGAACTATTCACTTCAATGGGGCTTGAAAAAAAAAAAAAAATAGAAATGACTCCGTATGCATTCCATGTCCGCATGTCCTATGTTTGTCCATTTTGTGGACAAGACCAGGCGCTGTTAAAATGGATCCACAGAAAAAACAGATGTAACACGGACATCACACGGATGTCATCCGTTTTTTTGCAGATCCGTGTTTTGTGGACCGTAAGAGCCCTTATTATGGCCCCCCACCCCACCCAGTTTCCCAGTACACGTGTGTCAATCACTCCCAGGAAATGCAGGATGAAAAGTGAAACTCTCCAGATTTCTGCTTTTACTTAAAGAAGAACTCCCGCAAAAATTTTTATTCTCTGACCTGTTAGAAAGGTGCATGATATAATCTGTAGTGAATGTCATTTTCTTATCAGAGGCTGAAATTGAGAGTTTCCACTCTCTTCTTATTGTAGCTGGGTCATGTGACCAACTCCCTGACCTCCAACTGACCCAGGACAGCAAGCCAGTAACTGCTCTATTCATTCCTATGAGACTGAAAGTGAGGCTTCCATAGGAATGCATAGAAAATTAGACTTCCTGTCCACACATAAGTCTCTGTGTGAGTTGGTGGGTCTAATTCCTAGTCACATGACACAGATAAGAAACTTCAGGATGATATATCTCAAAAATTTAGCTACTGGTAAGAAAATGACATTCACTATACATTACATCATGTACATTTCTAGCAAGACATGGAATAAAATTTTTTGCGGGAGTTCTTCTTTAATAAAATTCTGATGAAATTTTAAAATTAATTAACATATTATTTTTTTTATTAAGCTCACAAAATTATAATTATAAAAAATAGTTATAAAAATAGTCACCCTCTGACTATGTATCCGACTTCTGTTTCAGAACAAATGGGATCAGATGCTTCATAAATATGGCGCTCATTCTGATCACCATATTTATCAATGTATTCACGACAGGCAATTTGCATGAATACAATGATAAATCTCCTGCTTTCCATCTATTACCACAGACACCACTAGGGGGAGCTCAGTGCATAGGGATTTATGCAGTAATTGCAGTTACCATTGACTGAAATGGAAGTTATAATATTCTGTTTGCACTGAGCTCCCCCTAGTGGTGGCTGCATGAAGGGTTTTCACATTAGTAAGAGAAGGAGTTCAGTATCAGGGCCCAGTAGCTGTTGCTTGGTGTACCTCTATTCAAAGTATGCCACTGTTGCATAAGTCAACAGAAATCTAAAAAAGATAAAGATAAGGCTCTTGAAATGCTACAATGAAAAATATATATATATATATTTGCCTCATAAAAGAGCTTTCCAATATTTTTTAAAATGAATGCAAAACCATTACCCACGCTTTAAAAATCCCAACGCTCCAGTGCTGCAGTTTCAGTCCCCATCACAGTTGGACTGGCCCACCAGAAAACCAGAGGATCCTCCGATGGGCCCAATCTCTGACAATAATGGATCCCTAATAAAACAGCGCCCTTAAAGGGGTTGTCCCATCATAGACAATGGGGGTCTACAGTCTGATAGGTGTGGGTCCCAGAGGTGGGAGCGGGGAAATGAATGGAGGGCGCGCTGTGCATCCGCAGCCATCCTCCATTCATTTCAATGAGGCCGCTGAAAATAGCCGAGCGCTCACTTGGCAATTTCTGTTGGCCCCATAGAAATCAATGGGGGCAGGGGCCGTGCATGCAAGGTGCGCTCCCATTCATTTCTATGGGAGCAGCGGGGAGCTGTGCCTGGTGGTGGACAGACCCTGGGAAATCCGGGGTCCTCCAGCCACAGCTTTCCCCGCTCCGTTCTCCATATAGGTGCGGGTCCCAGCGGTGGGACTTGCACCTAGCAGACAATGGGGGCATATCCTAGCGATATGCCCCCATTGTCTATAATGGGAATACCCCTTAAATATCCTATATAGACACACAGGGTAGGCCCTCAGAATCATTTCCTCTGGTGGGCCCAAGGGACTTCAGCCCGATGCTGATCCCCACTGCTTCGGCCGCAGCAATGACTTCATGCCTTCATTCATGCGACCTCTGGCCTCAGCGGTCACCTGTGCATGAACAGCATTGGACATTATGTCATCTACGGGGGTTAAACACCAAGGATCGGCGCTTCTGCCGATCTGAGCTGTTAGAACACGAGCCTGGATGTCATAAGAGCACCCGAACTTCCTGGCATGAGAGACACGTGCAGCGCTTAGACTAGGCCGCCAGAAAAAGAAATGCAGGTCCTTTAGTGACCACCATAAAAAGGGCCTATTTGATGGTCACTAATGGTTTTGTATTTTTTTTTCCGGGTTCCTGCTCCCAGACCATTATTTGGAAAAAAAAAATCTGGAAAAACCTCTTCAAGGCCTAGTCAATAAGTGGTTAAAGCACAGAAATGCCATTCGTTCGGAACATGTGGAAACGTTGTCGTGCTTACCTAGTAATTTGGCTCCGGTTATTTTGCAGCCCAATGCCAGTCCTTCCTGTAAAGCTGCGGTCACCTCAGCTGGGAGCCGGCCACAAGCGCACTGAGGCATAAAGAGCAGAGTCTGAGCTCCTTGTGCCAGGACATGGTTCACACACGTAGTCACCAGGCTCTGGGCGGCCGACCGGTGCAGGTTACAATCCAGGGCGGCCTAGAATAAAGCAGAATGCTCTAATGCACTTCATGCAGGGGCGTAGCTATAGAGGGTGCAGAGGTAGCGGTTGCTACCGGGCCCAGGAGCCTGAGGGGGCCCATAGACCCTTGCGCCACATAAGAAGACACTGGTATTATAGAAAGTACTGAGGGAAGAGGGGCCCAAGCTGAACTTTTGATCTAGGGCCCATGAGCCTTAAGCTACGCCCCTGACTTCATGTATTCATTTTTTGCCGTTTTCAACATTTCTGCTTGCTGTCGGTGAATGGAACCATTCATTGTTTACATTCCAGCTTGCCCTGGCCCAGCTCTACTCACATAGCTGAGGGTTGGTTACAATGTATCAGGCAATTCTCTCTAAACGTTCCACTAATCCAGCATGAAAAACTAGTTACCTTTGGAATTTACTTTCTGCTACAAAAATGCTCCAGTAGTGATATATTCTCTTTGCTTCCTTATAATGTCACCCCCTGGTGTTTAATCTGTATGCTAATGTGCACGTCCACCTACTGAAGTGGTTGCACATGCTCAGTTCCCTCCTTCAACTGCCACCAGTCATATGTGCTTTTAAAGCTGTGACAGTTACAGGGAGAGAGCTGCAGCAGTAAGGACATTCCCCCTGAGAAAGGACACCTCCCCTGAGCTGTGATAGTGAGAGATGTGCAGCAGAAAGGACACTATTTAAAGTGAATCCAGAAACTCGTCTTTCTTAGAAACATTGGTTTTGGTCACTTTTAAAGTCCTTATGTGCATACATTATGGTTCCAGAGCGGCTTCTACTGTGCACCTTCTTGGACTTCTGTGACCCGGACTATGAGCGGTGGTGTTGTGAGCTGGAAGATTTTCTTTTTTTTCTTTCTTTGTTGTTATTAGAAGAAAGGACACACCTCCTGAGCTGTGATAGGGAGAGTGCTGCAGCGGAAAGGATACACCCCTGAGTTATGATAGGGTGACAGCTGCAGCAGAAAGGACACGCCCCTCGATCTGCCAGTTTGAAATACATCTAGCAGAGCAACTGGAGCAATAACTTAGGAGATCTCTGGATCCATGTGAGGTACAGGGCTGGTTCTAGCTTTGTTAGAAATAAATTGTCATGTACTGTATGATGTCCGATTTTTTTTATTGTTGACATCAGTCATGGCATAACTTCTTTAAGAGGCATTTTTAGCCTTTGAATATAAATAAATCTAATTACTGACAAGCAAGCAGAGATATTGAAAATGGTTGAAAAGGTGGACACAGGCTACACTGTAACTTGCCAAAAAGTGACAAAGCGTCCAAAGTTCCTCTACAAGCATAAACCCGTAGACTGCCTGGAGACGCTCCTAGGAGTCATCCCCTCACCTGGACTTTGTCTCCCAGGCTGCCGGACCAGCAGACGAACACCGGATCCTTGTACTGAGCCATGTCTATCTCGAAGCCTCCAACTCTCCTGCTAAGGGATTGATGAGTGTTTTCCATCACTGCAAATGAGAAATCGGAGAGAGGACAGATAATATAAGCATGCCGAAATGCATCAAGTCAGCCGCCCGGTGCTTGCCGTTTTGGTAGCGCCCATTGCATCACAATGGGAGTGACTGAAACACCCAACGCCAGGCTGCTCTGCTGTTTCCCGGCCACCAGGTGGTCTCCTCTGTCCTTAGTAATGACAAGATGAGACAACCCTTTTAAGAGTGTTTACAGGGTGGATTTGACATTTCTGGGGCCCAAGCAAAGTCAAGTGCTTGGGTCCCCATCCCACTGCTAAGCTCCACCCCATTGCACTGCTAAGCTCCACCCCATCATACCACTAAGCTCCACCCCACTGCACTGCTAATCTCCACCCCCATCTGCCCCCTAGGCCCCACTCTCAGCTTAGCAGTGCAGTGTGGGCACTTCTGCTACTGTGCTACAGCTGGGAAGACCCTAACCCGCACAGTCACCAGTCTGTGAAGAGGGAGCCACTGGTCATGATGGTTTCAGCCATAGTGGGTTGCCTAAATTATTGAACTCATAAACAAAGCCAATTTCACCTTAGTATTTTGATACAATAATTTATGCCAATAAACAAAGTGACGCATGAGGTGAGACGAAGTAAGTCTTGCGATATTTGCTGAAACTTCGGAAAGATTACATTTTACAGTAGGATGGAGCTGATATTCCTGGATCCATGTGAGGTACGGGGCTGGTTCTAGGTTTGTTAGGATAGGTCATCAGTATCTGATCGGTGGGGGTCCGACACCCGGGACCCCCGCCGATCAGCTGTTTGAGAAGGCAGCGGTGCTCCCGTTAGCGCCGCTACCTTCTCGCAGCTCACCAGGCACAGCGCCGTACATTGTACAGCAGCTCTGCTTGGTATCGTGCTCAGCCCGATTCTCTTGAATTGGGCTGAGCTGCTCCTAGGCCATGGGACCGATGAACGTGACGTCACTTGACTAGGAAAAGCTAAGAGAAGGCCGCGGCGCTCATGGGAGCGCCGTAGCCTTCTCCAACAGCTGATCGGCAGTGGTCCCGGGTGTCAGACCACCACCAATCAGATACTGATGACCTATCCTGAGGATAGATCATCAGTAGTAAAATCCCGGAAAACCCCTTTAATATAGGCAGTCTGGGGTCTGAGTATATTTAAGGGTCTGGTTTAGGGGCTCCTAATAAAGCGATCTAGTCTGGGGTCTGAAATTAATGTAGGTGTCTGATATTATTATAGGGGATTTGAATATATTTAAAGGGAACTTGTCACCATGAAAATGCAAATTCATCTACAGACACTATGTTATGGAGCAGGAGGAGCTGTGCAGATTGATCCCTGCCCATGGCCCTTCTGCTGCCCCCCTCTTGGTGCTGCCTGAGGCGATCGCCTCACCTGGCCTCATTGGTGGTGCCCCCTGGTTGTCATCATACAGTTTCTGATATGAGTGATATACCTGACATTACCAGTCTCAGAAGCCATACCTGTGGATCCGGACTGTGCATCTGAAGTTGAGTCGTTCATCGTATAGGTTCCACCAGGGTGAAGTAATTTACGTCTATTTTCAGGCATAGAGAAAAGAGACAATAACCTTATATATCCCCCAAATGTCCTCAATAAGAGGACTACTGGACCTTTTATGACATGCAATCAATATGACGTCTGAGGTCTTTGAAGTCCAAAGCAGGCCATCTGCCATCAGTCTCTGGTGGATGGTGAAGGGCGGCCAAGAAACCGGTAGGGATTTCATAAAGATGTCCATTCACATGATGGAGTCAGATACACCAACATTATATTCATAAAAGCAAGCATATCTAGGATGTCTACACACCTTGCTTTACCCTTCTGAGTAATGGATGGATCATCTTTCCTGTAGGCCATTCCTGTAAAGGCCACAGTTTTTTGGCACGTGGTGACTCCAACAGGAGAAGCTGCTGTTGCTCCACATTCCATCTTGTCGTTTCTAGTCCCAATGTCAGGATCTTGCTGTGTGGCTATGGCCGCAGGACCTAAAAAATAAAGTGTACTTTCCCTATTTTGTGTAGTACATAAAGTATATAATGTTTTCTTGGTTCCTCAGCCAGATAGAGAGTGCGTCAGGTCAATAACAATCTTGGGTTTCTTACCATCCTTCATAATTAAAATACACTTCAGGCTCTATTGCATTATCTCCTAGATTTAAAGGGAATTTGACCTTTCGTTTAAGTCACGTTTTTATGTTAAAGAGGACCTTTCATCACTCCTGAAACGCCTGTTTTAATAGCTCCATGCATTCCCCACGTACTAACAATTGTGGAACATCTATTCTTATGTCTCTATGTTGTGCCATTCCTTTATTATTTCTACTAGAAGTTATGAATGAATTGCTAGCAGTCTGCAGTAAGGGTACAGAGGGGAGGTAACCAGTTGGGGGCGTGTACCTGCAGAGTCTGAACATGGCAGCACTGATTGGATAGAGTCAGTCTGTGCAGGTACACGCCCCCAACTGGTCACCTCCTCTCTGTTCCCTTACTGAAGGCAAATAGCAATTCATTCATAACTTCTAGTGCAAATAATAAAGGAATGACACAACATAGAGACATAAGAATAGATGTTCCAGAATTGTTAGTATGTGGGGAATGCATGGAGCTATTAAAACAGGCATGTCAGGAGTGGTGAAAGTTCCTCTTTAAACATATATTTTTTTAAAATTTTTGGTGGTTATTTTTAACTTTCCATGTCAATATTTATATTAAAAATAAAAACATAAAATCCTGCAGTTTTCCCACTGCCCACTAAGCTTAATAATAGGCACCACTTCTTGGTCTGTACAGATCACTTTATTGTTGCTATCTGCTTATCATTAGAGGCAGGATTACAGTGACAGATATTATCTATATAAAGAGATAACACAGGATTCACATTGACCATAAGTGATACCAAAGCTTATCTACTCCCTCCTGACCTCTGCACAGGTCACAGAGCATGCCTAGAAAACTCTCCCATAGAATTGAAAAAAATCCCCTCCAGTCTATTGTGTCTATGGCCCATATAGCAGGACAGAACAAAGAACAGACTGTTAAGAACAGCTCAGGCAAGATGGCCGCCCCCATAATCATGTTCAGAAAATAGAATTTAAAAAAATGTAGAACAGTAAATAAAAACAGATTAGAAAAAATAAAATGTGTTTCTATCTGGTTTTAACTAGAAGATGGGCGACACAGTCACAATTTTTTTCCACCAGTAAAAACCAGATTGGGTTCCTGATCAATTTTATGTTCTGTACATGATTATGGGGGAGGGGGTGTCCATCTTGCCTGGGCTGTTGTGAACAGCATTTACAGAATTGCTTTAAGGCAGCCACATGGGCCATAAACACAATGGTTTGGAGGGGACCTCACTGACATCTATGGGAGAGTTTTCTAAACATGCTCTGTGACCTGTGCAGAGGTCATTATGCAGAGAGGGGAGGTAGATAAGATATAACCATTGTAAATGATCCTGTATTATCTACACATAGATGTTATCTTTCATTGTAACCGTGCCTATTATGACAATGAGATGACTGATGAGAAGTGATATCTATGGAGGAAACCTCTGCATACGGTATTATTAGGCTTAGTGTTCAGACTTTTAGGATTTTTTTTATATGGTGACACGGGATATTTTAAAAGATCACCTACAATTCTAAAAAAAAATATGTTTAACATAAACATATGATTTAAACAATTTAAGCATTATTGATCATCCTCTGTGCGTAAACAGGACATTGTTGGGCAACCATTGGGCCAGAGAGAATCTTGTCATTGATTTTGTTACCAGTGACACAATAATGGGGCCCAACAGTCCAGCAGAGGACAACCATATTTGGAGGAGACCTTAGGCCCAATCACTTGTCACTAAGGTGTTCTTGATGATATGTGCTGTATGTACAATCATCTCAGTCATCTCGACCCAAGGACCCCAGCCCAATTGTGCACGTCTATAAATATCCTTAATATTTCCAAGCAAGGAGTGTGATTAGGGAGTTCTATTGGGGTTCACTTACTCCAGATGTCCCTCTTTGTTGTGGAAGTGCTAGCCACACATGTATCTAGAGTCCACATCACCGCATGAGAAGAAAGTCTTTCCTCAATGGCCGACTGGATGACCTCGTAAAGATCGGCCTTCAGCAGAGGAGCAATTACCTGTGGGGACAAAGCAATGATGTGGATATCTGACCTCCATTAAAGGGGTATTCCCATCTCACAAATGTAGTTTGTATAGTTAGATATAGCCATACCAATATTATTACTAATAGAATGTATTTATATAAAATGTACTGTTTAGAAGATTTGCCTATTTGTATATCCATTGTCCCACACACATCAGTCAGGCTGTTGCCCCTAGTTACGACCACCGGGGCAGTGTAGTAAACTCCCTCTGAGGTAACTGCTGTATTGTGAACGCACATTACATGAACATGCGGAGACACATCTTAGGTACTTTCACATTTGCACTTTGGACGCTACCAGTCCAAAACGCAATGGTCAGGATCCGTCCAAAATGCAGACTTTATAAACGGATCCTGCTCCATAGAGATGAATTGATCTTGGAACAGGATCCGTTGCTCTGCGTTTTGGAAGTGCAGACAAAAATGCTACAACCCTAAGATGTGTCTCCGCATGATCATGTAATGTGCGTTCACAATACAGCAGTTACCTCAGAGCGGGTTTGAAAAGGAGCAAGCTGACCACCACTACTACATGGCCGCGGTGGTCGTAACCAGGGGCAACGGCTTGACTGATGTGTATGGGACAATGGATATACAAATAGACAAACCTTCTAAACTGTACATTTTATATAAATACATTCTATTAGTAATAATACTGGTATGGCTATATCTAACTATACAAACTACATTTGTGAGATGGGAATACCCCTTTAACGAAAAAGTGTCATGTTGCCAAAAATGTTTCATCTTCAAATATGTCGAGCTAATCTCACAAAAATGTTGCCTAGACAAACGGAAACTTGGCACTCTCCATACATATGAAATTATTTCTAAAATGTACTCCGTGGAAGATATATATGACATAAGGTAGGATTCCAAGTGGGCCGATGCCCAGTGGGCCACGTGAGTCCTCCTCACGGCCGGCCAGTGGAAGTTTTTGGGAATGTATTTTGTGCTGCTGGCAGTATTTTGTGATGGACTGTGGAATTTGGCTCGCTTGGGGTGGTATAATGTGCTGCAATATGGTATTGCTGGCCCGGCCTTCCATCAATTTAGACCAGACTACAAAACGGGGCCGCTTTCAGTATTTTTTCCAGGGCCATTTTAAGTTTCCAGTCCGTCCCAGGTAGTAATCACGGGTGCAAACATTTTTATAGACTCCCTGTGAGTAATAGTGTATGGACTGTAGGACTTGTAGGCAGGGGCAGACTGGGAACTTAAAGTGGCCCTGGAGAAAAACCTAAAAGTGCCACTATATTGTAGGCAGGTCCAAATTGACAGAAGGCAGGGCAACACAAGTAGGCAGGTCCAGAAATACCATAGTGCTGCACAAAATACCGCCTAAGCAGAACCGAATACCACAGGGCAGTACAAAATAATGTCACCCTCACCACAGTGTTAAACTGCACCACCAACCTGAGGATAACAATACAGTTGAACCCCCCCCCCATTGGCCAGATGCATAAGTACCTAGCATTAATTAATGCTGAGAGCATCAGATTGTTATGTAGCCAGTCGACGGCTGTGAGGAGTGCTCAGGTATCAGCTGACTGGGAAATTTCCCTGTAGGGTCTATGGCCGGTCCATTCCTGCTTGTATAGACTTTGACTTTTAAGGTGATACTGATATCATAATTTTCAAAATGTCCTCCCCCACTGTCTATAGGTGGCAGAAGAACTGTATAGGAACATATGTTAACATGGGTTTACCTTACCTGGCTCTTCAAGTCTTGAAAGGTGCATATAAATCCTAGAACAATAGGACCTTTTCCCGTCATCATGATTTTGGCTCCAAAAAGACCTGGTCACAAATGGACATTGCCATCAAAATCTCTCTGAGTGTAGTGCACCTGATCGTGAAGAGCACCTAGAGGCGCAGCATGTTGGACTACAAAGGGCCCAGCACCTTTGGGTTCCTCATCACTAGGTCCCCACAAATTACCCTCACTCAACTTTCTTCATGTCTTGAGTTAGGTGGATCACACGCCCACCTAGCCAATAGTCCTGCTTAAAAAGGTTGTACATTTCACTATGTCCCTTTTTAGGGGATGGGGATCTCATGGAAGGAGGTTGACCGCTTTCAACTGACCTCTATTAGACAAAACAGAAAGCCAAAGCAAAGAGTGGATTTCATTCTGGTGTTGATGTCCTTGTTCCAGATTACAAAACCTCCAGCAACCATATCGCCATCATGTGAGAACACCTTAAAAATGTACGACTAGGTGAAGACACGGCTACGTCCCACCTGCTGACTGGAGGGTGCTCGACCAGGTGCTCAGCTTGAGGTCTCACTGCTGCTGTCCCCTCTATGATTCATACTGCAGCTCGGCTTTCTCAGGTTGGCCTCTACATATAAGCACAAGCTCCCTACTGAAAGCACATACGGAGGGTTTCTACTAGGGGGCATTCACATGAAGGGATTTCCGGTCTGCATCTGATTGGCATTTTTTGCAGATTGGATGCGGAACTGTTTCAATGAGAAAAAGATACAGACAGCACACTGTGTCCTGTCCACATCTGAATGACCGTTCTGCGGCCCTGCAAAAAAAATCGAACATGTCCTATTCTTGTCTATTTTTGGACAAGAGGTATTTCTAACAAAGGGCGGGACATGCTGATCCGAAAAATGCGGAACACATGCCATTGGTATCCTTTTTTTTGTAAAACTGCAAAACGCATACGGTTGTGTAAATGCCACATTACAGTCAGACAAGACAGAATGAAGCACTAAATGAAAGCACAGTCAGGGCGTGTTCACATCACCGTTATTTTTCTGTTCTTCTGATCCATTAGAAGAACAGAAAAATAAAGAAAAAAACGGATCCTGTAAAACAACAGATCCTGTGCATCAGTAAGGGCTTATGTACATGGCCATTGTCGTTTTTTGTGGTCTGCTAATTGCAGATCTGCAAGACACGGATACCAGCCGTATGCATTCCGCATTTTGCAGACTGGAACAGTCCTATCCTTGTCCATAAGGCCTCATGCACACGGACGCTCCGTGCATTGGGGACTGCAATTTGCGATCCTCAATGCACGGGCAACATCCGTGCAGATGGATCCAGACCCATTCAACTACTTTTTTGCGGTGCGGCGGCACGGACAGAAACCCCACGGAAGCACTCCGTAGTGCTACAGTGGGGTTCCATGCCTCCGTTCCGCACCGGATCTTCTGGATTGTGGACCCGTTCAAGTGAAGGTGCACACGGCCGATGCCCATATATTGCGGACCCGCCATGACCTCTAATGCGGACAAGAATAGGACATGTTCTATATTTTTGTAGGGCCGCAGAACAGACACATTTTGCGGCCCAAATGAAGTGAATGGGTCCGCATCCAACCCACAAAAAATGCGGATCGGATGCGGACGAAAACCATGGTCGTGTGCATGAGCCCTTTGCACATTTGGCACCCGTTTGAGCCGTTCAGTCAAAGATCTGTTATTTTAGACACAACAAAAAGTCCCGCATGCAGTACTGCATCCGGAAAAAAGGACTTTAACTCCTGTCGAAAATAACTGATCTCTGACGGAAGTGACACAAACTGATCATAATTGATGCTCAAATTAACGGATCCATTTTTTTCTGTTCTTCTGACGGATCAGAAAAATGGAAAGACAGACAGACAGAAAAATAATATAATCTTAAATACACTGGAGAAAATACACTACCAACAGAGAGGCCCTGGAGGTTTCTCAATATCAATTTGCACTCAGATCCACTAGCGCTCTCCCTTTCCATGACCCGTGGGCCTCCCCCCTCACCCCTTACCACCTGTATTTACTAAAAAACAAAGGGGGAGATTTATTAAACTGGTGTAAAGTAGAACTGGCTTAGTTGCCCATAGCAACCAATCAGATTCCTCCTTTTACTTTCCAATGGTGCTGTGAAAAATGAAAGGAGGAATCTGATTGGTTGTTATGGGCAACTAAGCCAGTTCTGCTTTACACCGAAGTTCCTCTGGAGAGGAGGGTCCTGCACAGGCAGCACTTCTTATTACAGGTGCTCATAATCCTGCAGATCTGAGTAATTGTAGATGAAACCCTCGGTAGCCTATCGGCATATGACTCTCACCTCTGTAATGCCAGCCTTCCCGTCTCATGGCATCGATTGCTTTCTGCAGAACGTGTTCTTGAATTTTCTTGGAATTTTTTTCTGACATCTACGAAACAGATATACACATACACACTGGGGCTAATTTCATAGAAAACCATTTTGGAGTAGAATATAACATGCCGCCTGCAGATTGCACCGCATTTCCTGGTGACAGATCCTCTTTAAAAGGGTTGTCCCATGAAAAATATTCTACATTTTTTCAAACCAGCTCCTGATTCTGAATACGTTTGTAATTGCACGTAAACTAAGTAGTATAGCCAGTCAGCTATAGTGCCACATACTATTTGCTCTTTTTCTGATTTCTCTGTCCACCTCACTGAGGTGGACGCACATGCTCAGTTCCATCTTTCAACTGCCACCAGCTACAGCAAAAGGACACAGCCCCTGAGAAATGGCACATGTACTGAGCTGATCTAGAAGAGCAATTAGAACAATGAATGGGCAGATCTCTGGATCCATGGCTGGATCTAGCTTTGTTACAAAGATTGTCATGAGGTCATGTGCCCTTCTCATTAATCCGTGTCCATCAGATCTTACCTGGATGATACTCGGTGATGCAGGTTCTGGAATACATTTTGACACATGCACAAAAGGCAATGAGGCCAGCGACACTCCATCAGTCACACACAGACACTAAAGGAGTTATATTAAGGTAGAAAATAAAAAAACAAAAAAAAGAATTAAAGTTTCTTAATAACTCAATAAAGGGAGATGATGTCATGACATGGTTGTAGGATGGCTGTAGTCATAAATCATGATGTAAACATATGAACACACCAGAGCAAAGACAGGAAAATAAACTCACAACATATTCCTTTCCTTCCAGACGCTCTTCAACGATAAGGGTCATCGATGGCCCAAGTGACCGATCCTGCAAGGATTAATTCTCTGCGTGTCATTACATCACTAAAACCAGCGGCATAACCAGGGGGTGCACCTAGCCTTTCTGTTGCCTGAGGCGAAAACTGAAACGGTGTCCCCCCATGCCAATTTCTTAACCTTACCTCTTTGCCACAATGAAAGCGCTCATTGCCCATGGCCCTTCTGCTGCCCCTCTTGCCCCTACCTGGTGCTGCCTGAGGTGATTGCCTCACCTAGCCTCATTAGTGGTGCACCCCTGGGCATAACTAGCCTTTGAAAGAATATAAAAAAGCACCAGTTTGGGGAGGGGGGGCAGACAGGGGCGGACTGGCCATAGACCCTACATGGATATTTCCCGGTGGGCTGGGCAAATAATCATCTGATGCTCTGAGCATTAATTAATGCTGGGAGAATCAATTACTTATGCACCGAGCCAATGGCCGGAGGTGTCCTCCTGAACTCAACTGTATCACTGTCCTCAGGACAGTGCAAACTTAGTACTGCCGCCACTTCCTGCTAGTGGTGGGCAGGGGCGGACTGGGAACTAAAAATGGCCTGCAGGCGGGTCCAAATAGGCAGAAAGCGGGGCAACATGACTAGGCAGGGTCAACATATGTAGGCCATACCCTAGCGCAGAGCAATATACCGCGCCAGCTGAACCGAATACCACAGTACAGCACAAAATACTGCCATCTGCTGATTGGGATTCAATTGAATTGCTGTCCTGAGGACAGGTGCATAAGAGAGGATCAGATCATTATGTATCCGGCTGATGGCCAAGAAGTGGGTTTGGGTGTCCCTCCTAGGCATCGGCCCACGGGAAATTTCCTTGTAGGGTCTATGGCCAATCCGCCCCTGGTAGTGAGGGAGGGGTGATGACCATGGTCAGACTGTCACACAGCAGATATGGATGGCATATCCAACCCGTTCCTTACTTGTGTTAGTCGTTGCACAGCTCTACAAGCTTCATCTCTATCATTGGTGATGTGGACGTCTCTTCCAGAGGACGAGGTCATGGCCTTCACCACTAGAGCGGGAAAGTCTGCGCTGTAATATAACACAAGTTTCAGAAAACAGTCCATAGCTGAGCATTTCATATACTCATCATTTGCAAGATCGATGCTTGCTATCATTGACTGGGAACATTACTGTTTACATCTAGAAAACTGTACAAACTAATGCTTCTTACAGCTGAGTGTTTGCTACATTGTGTTCAGTCTAGACAATCCTCAGTGAGCTAAATGCACTAGAAGCTCTCCTGTTCTAATTTGCTACAATGTATCAGTGCAGATGAGATGTGTTTGTTCACAGGGGATTGTCCAGAATGAATACTATTGTAACAAACCCTCCGCTGTGAGAAACATTAGGTCTGAATAGCTGGGGTCAGATTGGCCCTCCAGAGTAGCAGAGGATCCTTCTGCGGGCCCAGAATTGGAAACAATAATGGGTCCCTATGGTTTAAACAAACTCACGGAAAAAAAAAAAGTGGTCTCAAATGGCAGAACATGCTCAAAAACCCCAAATGCTGTTGCGCATTTATAACCGGGGGAGCAAATCCCGCACATGTGGCCCGCAGCCGAACGTAATCCCCAGCAAACAATGCATACAATGGAGGATGCCTGCAGCGGACCACATGTACCACAAAGACATCCTACACAGGGTAGACAAATGTGCGGATGTGACAATCTACATAGAAAAACAATTCACGGAAAATGGTGCACTACAGCGGAAAATGCAGTTGACAATATATGGCTAAACCCTCACTCTGATGTTAAAATGAGACTTTCGCCAATATATCCTTATATCAAAGACATACCGGAGCCCGAGCACCGCGTCAAGGTATCTCAAGTGGCATGGGACCTAACGCTATCCCTACTATGGTATAGGTAATGACAGATAGGTGCATGAGGTCCGAGACACAGCGACCAGCTCCCAGTTACCTCCAGCGTGAAATCACACATACGGTGGGAGGAGGGGCGGAGGCTGTATTTCCCACATTGCCCTGACGTCATGTGACCCAGGCTGCACAGGTGCACCTGAATGTTACCCATTAGTATAATCAAGTATTTGAGCATGTTGTCGCTGTGTCTCGGACCTCATGCACCTATCTGTCATTACCTATACCATAGTAGGGTGAGCGTTAGGTCCCGTGCCACTTGAGATACCTTGACGCGGTGCTCGGGCTCCGGTATGTCTTTGATATAAGGATATACTGGCGAAAGTCTCATTTTAACATCAGAGTGAGGGTTTAGCCATATATTGTCAACTGCATTTTCCGCTGTAGTGCACCATTTTCTGTGAATTGTCCCTATGGTTTAGCAGAAGACCACTCCAAAATGTTTTTTGGAGTGGACTTTAGAGCAATCACTTGCCACTTATTCTAATTAAAGGGGTGGTTAATATATAAAAAAATGGGAATCAGACATCATATAGGACATGACAATCCCTTTCTAACAAAGCTGGAACCAGCCCTGTACCTCACATGGATCCAGAGATCTCCACATTCATTGCTCCAATTGCTCTGCTAAATTTATTTCAAGCTTTCTCAGTGGGAGTTTCCTAGCTGCTGCAGCTCTCTCCCTGTCACAGCTCAGAGGGTGTGTACTGTCTGCTGCAGCTCTCTCCCTGTCACAGCTCAGGAGGTGTGTATTCACTAACGCAGCTCTCTCCCTGTCACAGCTCAGGAGGTGTGTATTCACTAACGCAGCTCTCTCCCTGTCACAGCTCAGGAGGTGTGTATTCACTAACGCAGCTCTCTCCCTGTCACAGCTCAGGGGGCCCATCCTTCCTTCTGCAGCTCTCTCCCTGTCACAGCTCAGGAGGTGTGTATTCACTAACGCAGCTCTCTCCCTGTCACAGCTCAGGAGGTGTGTATTCACTAACGCAGCTCTCTCCCTGTCACAGCTCAGGAGGTGTGTATTCACTAACGCAGCTCTCTCCCTGTCACAGCTCAGGGGGCCCATCCTTCCTTCTGCAGCTCTCTCCCTGTCACAGCTCAGGGGGCCCATCCTTCCTTCTGCAGCTCTCTCCCTGTCACAGCTCAGGGGGCCCATCCTTCCTTCTGCAGCTCTCTCCCTATCACAGCTCAGGGGGCTTGTCCTTTCCGCCACAGCTCTCTCCCTGTAACTGTCACGGCCTCTAACAGTAGATAGGACTAGTAGTGGTTGAAGGATGGAACTGAGCATGTGTGACCACCTCCGTGATGTTAAAGAAGTAGACAGAGAAGGAAAAGAGTAAACAGCAGGTGGCGCTATACAGATACATTTTATTGGATAACTCAGTGGCTATGCTAAATTTTTAATTATATGCAATTACAAAATTATTCATTTCCAGGTGCTGTTTTAAAATGTAGAATATTTTTGACAGGACAATCCCTTTAAACTAAAATTATATGTATGCCTAAGCCCTGTACTAACTTAGTCCATTGCATTAACCCCTTCATCATCCTATACAACTAGACATATTAGGTGTTACCCTTGAATCCACCCTAGATAAGGCGTATTAGCCCATAACCACTGTACCGTACCACCAGGAATATTAAAGGGGTATCCCCATGTGAGACAATAGAGGCATACTGCTAGGATGTGTTCCCGATGTCTGATAGGTGCGGGTCCCTACCAAGAACTTAGCTGGGTAGGTGGTGGCTGGAGGACCCCAGGTTTCCCCGGGTCCGGCCTCCACCAAGTGCTCTCCCCAAAGAAGTGAATGGGAGGACACCTCGCTTGCACGCCCACTGCTCCCATTCATTTCTATGGAGCTGACGGAAATAGCCAGCGTTTGGCTATTCTCGGCGGCCCCATAGAAAATTAATGGACGGTGGCTGCGCATGTGCAGTGCGCCTTCCACCACTTTCAGAGCTGCGCTCTTGATATTCGTGTCCCAGCGGTGGGACCCGCACCTATAAGACAATGGGGGATATCCTAGCAATATGCCCCCATTGTCTAAGATGAGAATACCCCTTTAACTCTCAGCAGGGAGCAGGGCGGTTCTCCACCTTTACTGTGGGACCCCATGAGTTATCATTATGCTTCTGATCGAATCTGACAACAGATATGGCGGCATTGTCTTACTAGGTGATGAAGCTGCAGGCTTCGTGAGGATTAATGAAGGATTTCCATCGTGCTGCCGGGATGTCAAGCCTCTGCATGAAATCTTTTGCGGTCTTCTTGTTGTTTTGAAGCTGAGCTGCCTTTGTGGTGGGACCGAAACATCTCAACCCAGACCTGGTCAGATCATCAATCAGTCCTTGAAGACAGAAACAAAGCTGTAAATCATGGCCAGAGTAGTTTTAATACTAGTGCTGGCGAGGCGTTATGGGGGACAGAGCAATCTGTTCATCCCTGAGGAGCTAGTGTAGAGGATGGGAGTAGTAGTTGGCCCGGATGAGGTGTCGAGTCACGGTGTACTCCCTCAGGCTATCGCTCCGTGGGGTTTGGTGCAGTGAAAAGGTGATGTAGGAGAGCCACAAATATTTTACTTTAATGAGTGCAAAGGATGAGTTAAAGGGGGTGTCCACTTTCTGGTTACTGTTGACCAATGTGCTTGTGAGATGATTATGAGATAATTACTAATATAGCCTTTGCTGAAATTCTGCACCATTTTCTATATTTTAGAAGGTATACTTCCTTATTTACAAAGTCCACACAGAGGTTCTGTCCATAAGATGGCCGCTGATGGAGGGTCATGTGACCAGGCAAATCACCTCCATGTGACGTCTCCTGTCATCTGCACTTGTTCTGGTAGGAGTTTAGTGCAGGTGCAATGTGTTTGAATGGAGGAGAATGTCCACTTCTTGGACCTTTCAGTCTGCCTGGAGCTTGTGTCCCAACAGTTGAGTTGATTCTGTGGCCCTAAGGACCCTTGGAGTGGATGTTCATGCTCCCTCACTCCTCACTAGCTTAGCTATCTCTCTCTAGAACTCTCTAGAGCTCCCCCTCCTGGCAGGAAGCAGGACCAGCCCACTCCTACCAAGAGGGAAGGAATGGAATGGTAAGTTTTTACAGCACTACAGTATTGCTGGCCCCGCCTACTTCTGTTGCCCCGCCTACATGTGTTGGCCCGACCTACTTGTGTCATGGGGCCACTTTTAGTTTCTTTCCAAGGCCACTTTAAGTTCCCAATCCTTCCCTGTGTACAGAACATGACATTACCTAGAACAATTGCAGATACCCCCAGGTATTGCACATGCCAGGGTAAGTAATGGGCCCTTATAGTGTTTCATATACCGTTAGGCCCCATTCACACGACCATATTTTTGCGGCTCCGCATTATTGCGGACCCGCAATAATACGGGGGCCGCCCGGCGTGTGTTCCGCACCGCTCGGAACACACACTGGGCGGCCCTATTTAAAATGCCTATACTTGTCCATGCATGCAGACAAGTATAGGACACGTTCTATCTTTTTATGCGCAGCCGTGGCACGGAGACAGCTCCCTGTGCGCTCCCATAGAGGTGAATGGGGCCACATCTATTCCACAATATTGCGGAATAGATACGGCCCCATTCATATGGTCGTGTGAATGGGGCCTTATACTGTACATCTATGACTTTTTTAGAAGCTTCATCTGAAAGTGCTAAAGTTTAATCAGCTCAATGCTATAATTCTGACTGCTGGCAGCCACCACTAGGGGGAGCATGGGAGCTTGCTGCAGACTGGCTTATTTTTCAGTTCAATGTACAAACAATATGCAATAGGCAACTATGTGCCCCCTAGTGGTTGGGGAGGAGTGGTCAGCTCAGGTTGAAATATTTACTCTGACGTGCGCTTCTGTGCTTTCATGTCTGATGCTCTTGAACGTTAGCCGGCCATTACTTTGGCCACCGTCCTTCTGATATATAATATACACAGATACTTACCGGCAGCGAGGAGAGATATAGAGCTGATAATGACCAGGCTGATGTTGTGGTCCTTACAGAACTGCTTTAAGATTGCTGGGTTGCTGGTTAACACCGCTGTGGGACATAACACACAGTAACATGTATGTAAGTGTACGCAGCCCTCATGTCAAAGGAGGACATTTTGCACTTTTTTGGTGCTTTCTGATTCACGAATGGAATGCCAGAACTACAGTAACCACTGACACTTATATCTTATTTGGGTCTGTAGAAAGCTGAGAGTTGTCCACTTACCGGATTTACCTATTTTCCCGCTGTCAGGCATCCATTCAGTCCCTGGTGCAAAGAGAACCTGCTTTACGTGGGCAGATTGTGCCACGGCCCGGCACAGGCCTTCTTCAGTCTCTCCACTACCGATTACCAGTACTCTGTCAGTCATGTCCCTACAGGGGAAAGTGTGGTGAATACCGAGAAGGTTCATGCCCCTAGGATCAGGTTTGGTAGATGGGCACAGCTGGCACTGTATATGGCACAGTGACTGATGAGCCCCACTGCAGGAAGAGGTCGGATATTGGTATTACATATGATCGGTCACGGGCAAGTGACATACATTGCCGGAAGAGCCACGTGTGATTTGCAACCAAGAATCCGACCTGACATTCATTAGATGTGATGTGGCAATGTGACATTGCGATCTTGATCTCGTGTGGCACATCACCACGTAGCACGGCCTTAGATGAGACTCTCCAGTTGGCAGGCAGAGACTCCAAGGGGTTGTGCCATGAAAAATATTCCACATTTTTCAAACCAGCTCCTGGATCTGAATACTTTTGTAATTGCATGTAATTAAAAATTTTGCATAGCCACTGAGTTATTCAATAAAATCTATCTGTACGGCGCCACCTGCTGTTTGTTCTTTTCCTTATTTCTCTGTCCACCTCAGTAACATTGCTGAGATGGACGCACATGCTCAGTTCCATCCTTCAACTGCCACCAGCTTTGTCTACTGTTAGAGGTTGTGGCAGTGACAGGGCGAGAGCTGCGGCAAAAGTACACATCCCTTGAGCTGTGATAAGGGAAGACAGGTGCAGCAGAAAGGGCACACCCCCATAGCTATAGTAGAGAAAGAACTATAGCAGAAAGTATATGTCTACTGAGCTGTGATAGGGAGGATCTGCAGCAGAAAGGATTCGTCCCCTGAGCTGTACTAGGGATAGAGTTGCAGTTGACAGGACACACCGCCTGAGCTGTGATAGTGAAAGAGCTGCAGCAGAAAGGATGCACCCCATGAGCTGTAATAGGGAGAGAACTACCGCAGAAAGAACACACCCCTGAGCTGTGATAGGGAGACAGCTGCAGCAGAAAGGACACACCTCCATAACTATCATAGGAAGTGAACTACAGCAGAAAGCATATGTCTCTTGAGCTGTGATAGGGAGGAGCTGCAGCAGAAAGGATTCGCCTCCTGAGCTGTAATGGGGAGAGAACTACCACAGAAAGAACACACCCCTGAGCTGTGATCAGGAGTGAGCTGCAGCAGAAGGGACACATCACCTAAGCTGCCACCTTGAAATAAATCTGTCAGAGTAATTGGAGAAATGAATGTGGAGATCTCTGGATCCATGTGAGGTACAGGGCTGGTTCTAGCTTTGTTAGAAAGAGTTTGTCATGTACTATATGATGTCTGATTTTTATGTTTATATTAATCATGGGATAATCCTTTTAACCTAAAACGCGTCAGCTGGCCATACATATTAGATCACATTGGATTTCAACATGCCCGATCCCTTTGTTCTCAGGAAGATGAACCTCCTCCAGTCTGGAGTCTGTTAGCGGCTTTCTCCCCTCTCCCATTCACAACACATGATTGGCCGAGTGTGCATGTGTATGCGGGGATCGGGAGTTATCTCATATTTGACTGTCTCAACCCTGAATGGCAAATCTGTAACACGACCACCAGCAATCAATGGTCATGATGGAGTGGATAAGAGGAAGCAAATACTAACACCAGAGACCACCCACCACCATTGTGACCCAAAGCACCATTGGAGCACACAGTAAAGAACGTGACCCCAGTATTTTTGGACCCTATGGTGTAGGGGTGCAGTAACTCAGCCCTTTATGACTCTGCGGCTGTATTCATACACATTGTCCCAGTGTAATGTCCCCATAAATCAGTCAGTGCGGCAGGAAAGCAGAAGCCACACATCAGGATTAATATTCATGTGACCTTTACCATGACACAAAGGCCATTTCTGATTTTTAATAATTTTCCCAATGTCCATCCGAGCAGAATAACTTCAGATAAGACGTTTTTTCAAGGCACATCACGAACAGAGATCCCCCTCTTCTAATAATTCTATCTTCAAGCCCCTTCAGTCCTCTGGGTCTCACTGTGGACACAGGGGGACACGTGGTTATATGCAAAGTGTATATATTAGACCAAAAATAATCTTAAAGTGTCATTTATCATTTAGAGAAAGTTAATACAAGGCACTTACTAATGTATTGTGATTGTCCATATTGCCTCCTTTGCTGGTTACATTAGTTTTTCCATTACATTATACACTGCCTGTTTCCATGGTTACGACCACCCTGCAATCCATCAGTGGTGGCAAACTATAGGAAAAAGCACCAGCCTATGCGTGCTCCCACGATCCTGGCCAGCAGAGAGGCTAGCACTTTTTCCTATAGTGTGCAAGCACAACCACCACTAATGGACTGCAGGGTGGTCGTAACCATGGAAACGAGCAGTGTATAATGTGATAGAAAAATGAATCCAGCCAGCAAAGGAGGCAATATGGACAATCACAATACATTAGTAAGTGCCTTGTGTTAACTTCCTCTACATAATAAATGCTATTAGTTGAAGTAAGACAACCCCTTTAACATAGAAATAATCAAATTCTACCAAATCACGAAATCATATACAATGTGGGTGTAATATAGAGGGGGGCAGAGGGGCAGTTGCTGCAACAATACAGTAAATCTATTAAGGCAAATCTATTTCCCAGATGAAAAAAGAGGCGCATTTAAAGGGGTTGTTAACCCCTGTGGTCCTACTGGACAGACCAACCAGCATGGTCAGACCTGTGGTGGGAATCATACTTTCTCGATCCTCGCCGCTGGGTTTTCCCTCCTTTGCACCCCCTGGCTGCTGCAGGTCTTAGGTCTTCCCGCATAAATATTCGGTTTCACAAGGGTCATCTGACCTCTGCAGCCTGTCGTTGATGTGTCTCCCAAGCCTCATGTCACTAGATCATGTGACGGATGGGAGACACGTTACTGCTGCAGCCAGTCATTGGCTGCAGAGGCCAGGTGAGCCACGTCAAACCAGATGTTGGTACAGGGAGACCTGTGAGGTGCAACGGCCCCAGGGGGAAGCAAAGGAGCTGGTACCCAATGGTGGTGATCAGGTAAGTATGATTCTTGCAAGTCTATCCATGCTGTGGGGTCTGCCCGAGAGGCCCCCAGGGGGAGAACAACCCCTTTAAGGATCAAAGAGGGCCAGGGGTTCAAAAGTAAGGACGGTCCTTCTAAAATAGGGACACACCGGAGGTATTAAGGACATTCGGAGGCAGTGAACCTGTACACAGCTGGTCCGGCTCTTATCTGAGAGGTGGATACAAATGTATCCAGTTTAGACTGTGAAGTAAACAGATTGATACATTGTAGCAAACAAGCACTAGAGTCGAAGAAAAAGCATGAATACAAATGTGGCTGGTCTGTGGTGCGTGGAATCATAATGGGGGGCTCAGTTACAGGGGTTGTCTCACTTCAGCAAATAGCATTTATCATGTAGAGAAAGTTAATACAAGGCACTTACTAATGTATTGGGATTGTCCATATTGCCTCCTTTGCTGGCTGGATTTTTCCATCACATTATACACTGCTTGTTTCTATGGTTACGATCACCCTGCAGTCCATCAGTGGTGGTCGTGCTTGCACACTATAGGAAAAAGCACTGGCCTACATGCGTTCCCATGGTCCCGGTCACCAGAGAGACCAACATTTTTTCCTATAGTGTGCAAGCACGACCACCACTAATGAATTGCAGGGTGGCCTGTAACCATGGAAACGAGCAGCGTATAATGTGATTGAAAAATGAATCCAGCCAGCAAAGGAGGCAATATGGACAAACACAAGACATTAGTAAGTGCCTTGTATTAACTTTCTCTACATGATAAATGCTGTTTGCTGAAGTGAGACAACCCCTTTAAGTCTTTTCTACGGTGCCCCCTCTCTTTTTTATACACAACGGCACTTATAGGGCATAGCAATACTGAAACATGGGGAAAGTTAATTCTGAGGATTTCATACAGCAGAGACTTCATAGCAGGCGGTCAGATCAGTACAGCAGGTCCCTACATTGCACTCAGCTCTGTACATTCCCCCCATATACAGCGCCTACCATAGACACAGAAGGTAATGTGGCTACTTACCGTCAGATGCTGCTCTGCCTTCCTCCTCTAAGGACTGGTGGATGGGAGCGCCCCTCGCTGGGCTTTTTTATATGGCTGGGTTTACACCGAGTGATTTCAGCACCAATCAGATGGACGAGTGGATTATTAATCATTGGTCTCAGAGCTGATTTACATTCAGTGATATTTAAGATGAGACAGTCAGGAACTGTCCAGTACTGTAATGGTCCGTTATGGGATTTACCATCACATCGCTGGTTACGTGGCACCCTGGTAGTAATGCTGATGATTACATGTATTTCATCTGTAGTTAGCCAGTTTAAGGTAGGTTTACATCTGGGGTAGGTAAATTTAGTAATTTATTCTGGCAGAGGAGCAGACTACCGGAGTTGCAATCGTGGACAAGAATAGGCATTTTCTACTATGGTTGCGGCCATGTGCGGTCTGCAAATTGCGACACGCACATAGCCGGTATCCTTGTTTTTTGTGGATCCGCAAAGCACTACGGCCGTCTGAATGGGCCCTTAGACTTACATCAATGAGCTCCAATCATACCCTGAAAGCTGCAAGTTGTAGTATTGCAGCAGGTAGGAAGCCTGATGTCAGAAACCACTGACATTAGTATAACTAACCTAATAAAGAGTGTCTCTTGCTCTGGAGGACCTGTCCTGTCCTGCATTACACAGACAACCCCAGGGCTGGACTGGAACTCTCTGCATTGTGCAGTTCCTCTGTTATTCCTCTATAAAAGTGTGAATAGGACCTGGCCTACGTGGAGACTTTTTGGGATACTGATTTACTTGTAGATTGTGAGACCTCATGAGCAGGGCTAATGATAGTAATTAAATAATAATAATGAAATAATCATTAATCAATAATAATTTAATATTAATTAACAATAATAATTAAATAATAATAATAATAATAATAATAATAATAATAATAATAATAATAATAATAACAATAATAATAATTATTATTATTAGTATTATTATTATTATTATTATTATTAACTGTACTGTAGCTACTTCTCAGTTTTTTGTTAATATGGCATAAAAAAAGAAAAACAGGAACAGAGGAAATAATAATAATAATAATAAAAAAAATTACAATTTATAAATTGACCAGCAGGTGGCACTGTGGTCAAATAATCCAGAACTACCTTTCCCAGAAGTCTGTGCAGCACAACAAACATGTCTGCTCCCTGAAAGGGGAAGAGAACACAGCTGATCTGTGCAGCCATAACTCATAGGTAAGTAATGCACATAGAGCTGGCTTCTACGTAGATTTGGTGCAGCCTTTGCTGTGTGTGGAGAAAGTGGCAGATTGTGCAGTGTCACTGATTGTGACCCTGGGCCCCAGTTATTCAGTTACAGCCTTCAAGTCTCTGACATTGGTCCTGATGGGGACTGGCGGTACTCTCTATGCCCTGCATTTGGCAACACTTTTGGTTTTTTGTCTATCTGATCCCTAAATTTCCCTAAAGCGGGAGTAGGTAACCTCCGGCACTCCAGCTGTTGTGAATCTACAACTCCCAGCATGCATACTTACTTTGCTCTTCTCAGAACTCTCATAGAAATGCACGGAGAATGCTGGGAATTGTAGTTTCACAACAGCTGGAGTGCCGAAGCTTGCCGACCCCTGCCCTAGTGATAAGTGGTGCCAGAGTGAAAAGTGGCACCCTGAATTTACATACGTCCCCTCATAATTACCTAATCACCACTGATCCGATTCCCAAAACACTTCTGCAAAGTAACGCACTAAGTATTCCAAGTGTTAGTTACCTTCTGCCCAGCAGGTCTCTCGCCTCTGGTCAGTAAAGAGAGGTCCTAAGCACCCATCTTGAGGTCTGTATGCCCTTATAGGACTGTCCCCTCTTCTGAGATGTCTGCTGTGATAACTACTTGCATTCCCCATGTAATAACAATTATGGAGCATCTATTCCTATGACTTAATGTTGTGACATTCCTCTGTTATTCCTTCTAGAAGTTTATGAATGAAGCAGCAGTTTGCAATGAAGGTCCAGCTGGATGTTACCAGTTGGGGGGGTGTCCCTGCACAGTCTGACATTATCCAGTGTCAGACTGTGCAGGGACACCCCCCCCCCCATCACCCCCGACTGGACCTTCATTGCAGATTGCCAGCAATCCATCATAACTTCTAGCAGGAATAATCAAGGAATGGGACAACATTAAGTCATAAGACTAGATGCTCCAGAATGGTTATTACATAAGGAATGCAAGCAGTTACTAAAACTGACATGCAGGGGTGTACACAGATCTCATAGGGCCCCATAGAAAAACTTTATTTGGGCCCAATTTTCCATTCAGTTTCCTAATATGCGTGCATCAATCACTCCCATGCAACGCAGAATGCAAGCCGCAATGCCCAAATTCAAAGAAATTTGAATTAGAAAAATTGTAATAAAAACCTTTGCCCTCCACCTCACCCACTTAATCCGACTTCTATGGAGGAAAAAGTGGATCAGGTACTGCACAACTATTGCACTTATTCTGACCACCATATTTCATATTATATACACTGATAAGTCGGCTTCTCCTCTATTACAAAGCTGTTTGCCTCCTGCCACCACTAGGGGGAGCTCAGTGCATAGAAGTTTATATATTTACCACTGATCTCTTTGCACTGAGCTCCACCTAGTGGCCACTACATGAAAAACATAATTTCCTTGCTTGGAGAAGAGGAAGGAGCTCAGTGTCAGGTCCTCCCTTCCCCTGGCACCATAGCAGTCACGTGCAGACATGTCAGAAGTGACAGCTCATGTTTACTTCTTTATGCTTATTAGTTTTTCTTTTCTTTTGCAGTCTTTTTTTGTGTTAACATTCTTGATAATACCGTCACCACCATGAAACTCCTCAGCGTTCTTCTGGCTCAGAATACAAGAAGTCCACTCTTTCTATTGGTCTCTTCAAGCAAATCTCCGGGCTGTGAGGTCTCTAACTTTTGCCGTTTTTCAACCTTCAAGCATAAAAGAAGCATCAAGGAATGTTACAGGATCCTGAAGGTCCCTGAAGGATCTTCTGCCGATGAAGTAAGAGATTCTTATAGAACCTTGGCCAAGAAATACCATCCAGACAGCGGCGCCACCACTGCAAGCGCCGCCATGTTCATGCAGATTGATGAAGCCTATAGGGACTTGTTGACCCACTTGGCCACAGAGTCTAAGAAAGCAAAGGACCTGGAAGACGAGGAGGATAAGATGTCAGAATATAAGGTACCGCAACACAGACAATACTTGAGCTATGAAGGTGTTGGTTTTGGCACGCCAAGTCAAAGGCAGAGGCAGTATATGCAGTTTCGTGTGGATCGGGCTACAGATCAGGTTCTAGATTTTCGGAAGCAGAAGCTAGAACGACAGTATGCCGAAAACTCAATGATAGCCAAAGACGTCAAACACAGCAAAAAAGTAAAAATAACTCAAGCCGTTGAGCGTTTGGTGGAAGACCTCATCCAGGAGTCCATGGCGAAGGGGGATTTTGATAATCTCAGTGGGAAAGGAAAGCCCCTCAACAAGTTCTCCTCGTGTCCACATATTGACCCCATGACCCATAATCTCAACAGAATATTGATAGATAACGGTTATCAACCTGAGTGGATCGTATTGCAAAAAGAGATCAGAGAAACTATCGATAAACTGAGGGAAGGTTTGGTTGCTTCTCGGAAAAAACTGGGAGATCCCATGACCTACAGGCAGGAAAACCAATGGACGGAGATCTGTGAGACCTTCGGAGAAGACATAGCCAAGCTAAACAAGAGAATCAACGACTTTAACCTGGTTGTCCCACTATTGAACAGACAAATGGTCCATTTCAACGTGGACAAAGAGATCTCTCGAGCGGAGCAGGCGTTTATCGCCCACAACGAGGAAGTCAAAGCGGAAAATAACACCGAGGCCGGTGAACAGATGGACAACCATCCGGTCAACCCCACAGAAGTCTTCTTAAATTGGATAAAACAGCTGAAGAACTTTAGAAACCTGAATAAACATAATAAAGACTAGTAGAATATGATGTCTAGATCTAGTAATTTAATGTCTGAATCATGTAAGGTCATTAGGCACCAGGGCTGTGGAGTCGGTAAGCCAAAGACCGGACTCCGACTCCTCAATTCCGACTCCAACTCCCTCATACAGGAGAGAGAGACCTGCTGAACTGTCTATAGTTCAGGACTGACCACTGTATTTAGAAAGTGTCTTCTTTTAACTGTCCCTTTATGATGAAAGCTAATCTTTATAACTAGTGAGAAAACCCCTTTAATCCTGTTTTCTCCAGTAGATCTGAGATGAGTGCAGCCATTCCTTCCCAGTGCCTTTTTCCTCTGATCTGTAGCGGAGGAGCTTCACTTCTGAGCATTTACATAAAGGGCAGCACACAGTCATCTCAACTGAAAGCCTAGATCCTTAGATCAGGAATAGAACAGACATTTATAGAACATTTCATCATTTTCCAAAATTCTTATGAAAATATATTCAGACATACTGCATTGAACTAAATGTACCAATTTTATATATATTTGTCGAGTTGGAGTCGGTCCGGTCCATTTGATACCGACTCCACCAAAATGGACTCCGACTCCAACTCCAGAGCCCTGTTAGGCACGGTCATTTAGTGGGTAGCAACAGTGCCATGACGGGGCGTAGCTAAAGGCTCATGGGCCCTGGTGCAAGAGTTCAGCTCGGGCCCCCCTTCCCTCGGTTCTTTGTGGCCAGGGAAGCACATACCCTTCGTGCTGCCTGAGGCAAAAATTTAAATTGCTGACGCCCCCCCCATCCCCAATGCCAAATTCTTGACCTAACCCCTTCCCTCCAGAGGTGTAACTTGACCAGCATGCACTTTCTAGAATACCAGTGTCTTCTCATGCGGCACAAGGGTCTTTAGGCCCCCTCAGGCTCCTGGACCCGGTAGCGACTGCTACCTCTGCACCCCCTATAGCTACGCCCTTGGTGCCATGGGGTTAAAGGACATCTCTGTACCCTGTCATTCCTGCTTAAAGGGGTTTTCCATTAATTAACATTTTTAAGTAAGTGCAGACAGCCTGCTCCCTTGAATTAGAAATTTGACATTCTCCTGCTCTGGTCCTCCTCACTGTCTCCATTTTCTGGTCCCTGCGCTGTTTCCATCCTGTGATGCATGGGCATGGTCATGTGCACTGCTCCAGTCAATGACAGATGTGGCCACAAGCAGCATGTCACTGGTGAAGGCTGGAGCGGTGTATGTGACCAGACCATGGCCATGCCCCGCCGGATGTAAACGGTGCAGGGAACGGAGTATGGAGACAGCAAGGAGGACCGGATCGGCGTGGAGCAGATGAGTATGAATCTTCTGTTTCAGGCTGCGGGTGCTTACTTACAATTCATTGTAACTGGAAAATCCCCTTAACTCTCCTCTGAGACTGGATCGGGCGTTGTACTGATTTACTTACGGTCTGGACTTCACTCTAGAACCCAGTCTAGACTCTATGGATCCCCACACTGCTTTCTAGGAGTGAGTACACAGGGGAGAGCTGAGCAGAAATAAAGGGGCACAGAACTCAGGCGCTTCATTGTAGGGATCGTGGGAGTCTCAGTACCCAGAAACCTACCAACCAAATCTTCTACCTTGTTATTTTCCATCTCTCTGGAAATAATTCTTAATCCTTGTCTAACTGAAATGTTCTACAACTTTGTTTCCTCGCCATTCTCAAGATAGGTGCTTGCTGTCAGTGAATGAGAACACTCTTGGTTACATTCAGAGGCAGTAACCTTGTACATAGCTCAGCTGGTCCTGCTGAGAAGTGGATAGAACTGTATCCAGTGTGACTCCAGACTGATACATTGTAGCAAACCAGCAGAGAGATTTGTGCCGCCGCTCACAGAGCGTTGTTTAGACTGGATACAATTGTATCTACCTCTCAGCAGAGAGTGGAACTTGCTATGTACAGGGTTAATACCTCTGAATGGAACCAAGAGTGTTGTCAGTCACTGACAACAAACAAAAATTTCGATAATAGTGAAAAATTGAAACATTACAAAGTTGCAAAACTTTATATACTATTAATATATATCTTATATACATTCAGAAAAAAATGTTTTAGGGTAAATTGGCTTCCTACGAAATTAGCCCAAGTGGGGGTCTCATTGTGAGGGAGGGCTCATGCACGCATCTGTTGGCGGTCTGCAAAACATGGATACGAGCCGTGTGCATTCCATATTTTGCAGAACGATTGGCTCCGAACAGAACAGTCCTGTTCTTGTCCGTAATGCGAACAGTAATAGGACATGTTCTTTTCTTTTTTTTTCGCGGAGCAGCCGTGCAGACATACAAACATCATTTAAGTGAATGGTTACGCATATGGGCCGCAAAAAAAAAAATGGAAGGGACACAGAAAAAAAAAATTTGTTTGTGTGCATGAACCCTGAGCTCTAGGGAGACAGGAATGAATGTGGAGTGATTGGGGGGAATTTATTTGCCGGTCTTGATATCCTCTGTTCTGCCAGAGGATGTGCTTCATTTATGGTTAACAGCTGCCATTTTCAGAAAACTGGCGCAAAAGAAGATATATTTGCAGGGTCTTGTGGTCCGCCCCCTCCCCTTCCCTTCTTTGAAAGTGTCAAGAGCGTTGTAGAAACGTCACTTGTGCCTCGATTTAGGCACAATGGCGTTTAAAGAGGACCTCTCCCCTCTCCTGCCATGCCTGTTTTAATAGCTTCATGCATTCCCCATGTAATAACAATTCTGGAGCATCTATTCTTATGTCTCTATGTTGTGTCATTCCTTTATTATTTCTACTAGAAGTTATGAATGAATTGCTATTTGCCTTCAGTAAAGGAACAGAGGGGAGGCGACCAGTTGGGGGTGTGTACCTGCACAGACTGACTCTAGCCAATCAGTGCTGTCATGTTCAGTCTGTGCAGATACACGCCCCCAACTGGTCACCTCCCCTCTGTTCCTTTACTGAAGACAAATAGCAATTCATTCATAACTTCTAGTACAAATAATAAAGGAATGACACAACATACAGACATAAGAATAGATGTTCCAGAATTGTTATTACGTGGGGAATGCATGAAGCTATTAAAACAGGCATGTCAGGAGAGGGGAGAGGTCCTCTTTAAAAAGTCACAAACACTGGGTTTGCAACTTTTTTTTTTCGCTAGAAAACTGGCACATTGTCTCTACCTACAGTGCTGTGGAACACGTCACCACTGATAAATGAAAATAGGCCATGATGGCGCATTGTAAAAACCTCCATAGTTCGTCATGAGGTAGTACACACGTTGTTTTTGTTTTTTTTTACAGGTGAATCATATTTATTTAATATGTTGCACCAAATGTTTGGGAAATTCACACATTTCAAATTTTCTGCAATGATGGTAAAAATTAGAGATGAGTGAACGTGCTCGAAACGAGCACTGTACCGCTCGGCTCCCCTGTGCTAGCATGGGCGCAGGCAGCCGCTTCCGTCCTTCTGAGGAGGACGGAAGCGGCTGCCTGCGCCCATGCGAGCGCAGGGGAGCCGAGCGGTACAGTGCTCGTTTCGAGCACGTTCGCTCATCTCTAGTAAAAATGTATGTTTTTTTACATTGCGGTTTCTGTTGTCTTTGTTTACTGCCTGTGTAATGGACATGTTTCACCGACGTGTGAATAAGGCCTAATGCACACGAACGTATTTTGTTTCTGTGTCTGTTCCGATTTTTTTGTGGATAGGATGCAGGCTCGTTCATTTCAATAGGTCCGCAAAAAATGCAGACAGCATCGTGTGAACTAAACACACCCATTAAAGTCTGTGGGATACCACTCATATTCAGTCTGTCTTTTTACGAAGCGTTACTATGAGATATGCTGAAAATCCCCCCCTCCCATTGGCTTAGCAGTGCGTAGAAAAAGCAAATGACACAGAATGAAAACGGACACAACATGGACATCGTCACAGATGAAAAACGGACATTTTTTTACAGGTGGTAACCGGACGCAGATGTGTGAATAAGGCAGTTAGAAAAACAATTTTGCTGTCAGTGGGCAGGGATGGTTAGGGGGACAGTGCTGCTGCCAGTGGGTGATGGGTGGATAGGGGGACAATGCTGCTGCCAGTGCTGTAGCTGCACTGTGGCATATGATCAGTGCAGCTGGGAAGGCATTTAGTGTCGCATAATGCTATTGATTTGGTGCTGCTGGGGAGGTATGTTGTGATGCACTGTGGTATTTTGCTCTGCTGGGGAGGTTTGTGGTATCTGATGCTGCTGGGGAAGTATAGTATTTTGTGCTACATTGTGGTATTTGGCGCTATTGGGGAGGTATTTTGTGCTTTGAGTCCCCGTGAGAGAAGCTTATTACAAATGTTTGTCATTATTTTGTACTGCGGTATCTGATGCTGCAGGGGAGGTAGAGCTTTAGCATGGTATGTAGTGCTATAAGTGAGGTATTATCTGCCCCACTTTTATTTCTTTTTCTTGTATTGATGGTTTACATAGGGACATGACCAAGTAACGCAAAATTCGCTGTAGTATGAATTGCGCGACCACTATTCTTCCATGATATCATGTGGAGCTTGTGTGCCACGGCTTTTTTTCCAGTCCGACCTTAGTTTACAATGTACCCACTGTTTTACTATATAACTGTTATGTTTGGCTACCATACTATGCGATATTACTACATGACCACATCTCGTGACGCCTCCAGCCTTGCTCCGAGCTCTAGAATTAAATAAAAGCAGCTTTTACTAAACAGAACAAATGTGACAAAGCACAAGATACGCAGATCTATTGATTCTTCCTCCTTCATGCCGTGCAGTCTGACAATCCTTGAGGAAAAACGGAAACGTGAGCTTTAGGGTCCATTCACACGTCCTGTTTTTCTTTCCTGATCCGATCCGCATCTGATCTGCAAATCATTCGGATAGGACGCGGATCCATTCATTTCAATGGATCCTGAAAAAATGCGGACAGCACTCTGTATACTGTCCGCATCCGTTTTTCTGTTCCGTTCCGTTATGCGGATCCGCAAATAAGATAGAGCTTGTCCTACTTTTGTCGCATATGCGGTCCGTGGTCCCATTATAGTCAATGGGTCCGCAAAAAATGCGTATGATATGCGGAATGCATCAATATGTCATCCGCAATTGCGGATCCGTTTCCAGGAAATAGAAGGAAATACCCTACCAACATATATTCCTCCTTCCTTTTTTTGCGGAAAAACGGAATGGATGCGGATGTACAATTGGCAAAAACGGAATGTTTTTGCGGAAACACAGATCTGCAAAAAACGGACTGAAAATCTGGAAAAGAAAAATACGGATGTGTAAATGAAGCCTTAGTCTAGGCCTCCATGAAAAATTGGCTGTATAATGGGCTGGAGAAGCGTGTGTACTGAGATCTCAAAGAAAGCTAGAACCAGCCCTGTACCTCACATGGATCCAGAGATCTCCACATTTATTGCTCCACTAGATTTATATCAAGCTGGCAGCTCAAGGGGAGTGTCTTTTCTGCTGTAGCTAAGGGGGCGTGTCCATGCTCTCCCTATCACAGCTCAGGAGGCAGTTGAAGGATGAAACTGAGCATGTGCGGGCATCTCAGTGAGAAGGACAAAGAAATAAGAAGAAAAAACAAACAGCAGGTGGCGCTATACAGATACAAATTACTGAATAACTCAGTGGCTATGCTAAATTTTCAGTTACATACAATTACAAAATTATTCAAATCCAGGGGCTGGTTTAAAAACTGTAGAATATTTTTCGCGAGACAACCCCTTCAAGTAACATCTGAATATTGCAGGTACTCTTAAAGAAGAACTCCCGCAAAAAATGTTATTTTCTGACCTGGTAGAAAGGTACATGATGTAATGTGTGGTGAATGTAATTTTTTTTTTTTTTACCAGTGACTGTATTTGTGAGTTAACCTCTCCCTTCTAACCCTCAGCTGTGTCATGTGACCAGCAATCAGACTCTCTAACTGACACAGCATCTTATGTGTGGACAGGACGTCGGTTTCTCTATGTATTCCTACGGGAGCCTCACTTTCAGTCTCATAGGAATGAATAGAGAAGTAACTGACTTCCTGTCCTGTGTCAGTTGGAGATCAGAAAGTCGGTCACATGACACAGCTGAGGACCAGAAGGGAGGTTATAATTTACAAATACAGCCAGTGGTAAGAAGATTACCTTCACTACAGATTACATCATGCACCTTTCTAACAGGTCAGAGAATAAAAATATTTGCGGGAGTTCTACTTTAACCCTTAGAGTACCAGCGCCGTACATGTACGGGGACATGATGATTTCTAACAGCATAGACTTGCGACTACTTACCGCCATCGGCGGCGTCTTGCTGGGCCTTCAGATGCCGTGATCACACATGATCATGGCATCAGGATGCGTCTGAACCCGGAAGCGTACGCTTCCAGGTGGTGTACAGACGCCCCGAGTGGCCAATCGGGGTGTCTGTACACCATATCAAAATTGTAATCCTCGCTGGTGAGGATTACAGTTTTCAAACTGCAATTCTTATTCTGGCCACTAGATGGCAGGCCAGTATAAGAAATGAGCAATTCTTGGATTTATCTCCATCTAGTAAATCCCTGATTGCTCATAAAGAAAAAAAAAACACAATATATTAGCTCATATTTGAGCTTTAAAATAATCACAAAAAAATTAAAAAAAATAAAAAATATATAAAAGTTCAAATCACCCCCCTTTCCGTATAATTAAACAATAAATACCTAAATAACAATAAATATAGACATCATGGGTATCACCGTGACCGACAACGCCCGTACTTTTAAAATATAAAAAAAAATTCCAATACGGCAAATTGTGTGGCGGAAAAAAGCGTCCAAATGGCGATTCGCTGTTTTTTGTAGCTTTTTTTTCTAAAAAAAATTAAATAAAAAGTGATCAAAAAGTCATACACACCCCAGGATGGTATCAATAAAAACTTCAGATTGCCCCGCAAAAAATGAGCCCCCATACAGCTCTGTACACATAAATACCAAAAAGTTATAGGGGTCAAGATATGACAAAAAAAAAAAAAGGGCAACTTTATAATTATTTTATCACTATCAAAACGCCGGAAAAACTATACATATTAGGTATCGCCGGATTCGTACTGACCAGTAGAATGAAAGTAACTGGTCAATTTTAATGAACATCGAACGTTGTAAATAAGAAACCCGTAGAACTGTAGCGGAATAGCGTTTTTTTTTGCAATTTCACCCGATTTGGAATTTTTTTCCCGCTTCCCACTACACCATATGCAATATTAAATGGTGGTGTTGGAAAGTACAACTTGAGTGAACAGAAAAATAAAACAGTTATGGCTGTTTGAAGGCAGGGAGCGCAAAACGAAAATGCATAACCGAAAAAACATCCGGTGCTGAAAGGGTTAAGGAGTCAATGTGATAGACACCCCAAAAAGGCATGCCACCTGGCCAGTAATCCTCTGGCCTAGCCGGTATTACCACTCTGAGTCTAGTGCCAGCGGTGATCTCAGCTATTGTGCAATAGGGGGCAGTAGGGGAATGCTGACAGGCTGCAGAGAAAATACTAGTGGCTCCTGTCCTTGCATAACTGTATGTGACCCCTGGGGGGGAGGTTACATGGACTTCTGTGCGTGTTATTAATACCCCCCACTTCCCTTTACTCAGAAAGCATGCTTGCTCTCTAGCTATCACATACGGGGGTATTTTTTCCCAGAAAAGTAGTTTGAAGGTAAGCGTTTAAGCCGTGTTGACATCACTGTTTCATTTTCCGTCTTTCTGATTCGTTAAAAAAATGGATCCTGTATTTTAAGCATCCGTTATGCACATTTTGCACCTGTTTTAGCCATTTTTCGCCTGAGATCCATTTTTTCTGTCTAAAAACGTTCATAACGGATGCTCAGGATTCGTTTTTTTTCTGACGGATCAGAAGAACAGAAAATGAAACAGTGATGTGAACCTGGCCTTACTCCTCTAAACACCCTCTGCGTCTAATTAGGCTGTTTTTTTTTCATGCTACAACCTAGATCTTTTCCAGCGTCTGCATAACAGTATCAAATAAGTCGCATCAAACACTTGCACCCCCCTCATACGCCAATAAAGTTTACATTTTACTTTGTCTCTATTCTCTCCATAACCGATCTTTATCTGAACATGTACAGACCACTTCTGTAGCAGATCCCGCTAGAAAACATTGGGGGAGATTAATCAAAACTGGTGGAAAGGGAAACTGGCTTGTTGCCCATAGCAACCAATCAGATTCTACCTCTAAAGCTCCTTGGAAAAATTAAAAGATTACCCCGTATATGCCGGCGTATAAGACGACTGGGCGTATAAGACGACCCCCAACTTCTGCCCTAAAAATATAGAATTTGGTATATACTCACTGTATAAGACTACCCCTCTCCCAAATGAAAAAAAGTCTGCTTTGATTTCAACATGTTAATTTTAATTCAAATGCATATGACATGCAGGTACTGTATATAGCAGCAAAACTGTCACTTATAAACATAAGGTTGTTTCAAACATGTACGGTAAAGCTAAAACTTTGCAAAACAAACAAGAGAGCAAGTGCCTGGTGATCATAACTGTAAGCTGCGATATTGTAACAGGTCTTGCTGGCATGACAGTTTCCCTTTAAAAGCCTTCAAAATCCTCCTGAGAATATAGAGAATAGTATGCTACTTCAGTATGCTAAGAGCAGGGGGCCGCACTGTGTGAGGTATAACCAATAGGATTAGTGCAGGGGCGGGGAGTCACCGGGAGGAGAAGGGGGGCGGGGTCGGCACTTATTGTAGCAATATGCACACTTACACCAGCATGTAAGCTCTTCATTAATATCACAGCATGGATGCGAGGTGAATCTGGCGTTACTGCACCGCCAGCTTTCCCCTCGCATCCATGCTGTGATATTAATGAAGATCCGACATGCTTCTGTAAGTGCCGCCTGTGACCCCCAGCTCTGTGACGCCGACCGCTGTGACGGGGCGGCTGCATTAGCATACAGCGCGCCGCCCCGTCAGCGCGTACTAAGCCTCTTCTAATGACTGTGAGAGGCGGACTGCCGCGCATGCGCGGCGGTCCCAGGAAGCGGCTCTCTACGCGCTGACGGGGAAAAAAAAAACACCTCACACAGTGCGGCCCCCGTATATCCGGCGTATAAGACGACCCCCCACTGTAGCCATTATTTTAAGGGGTTAAAAAGTAGTCTTATACGCCAGTATATACTGTAATCTGATTGGTTGCTATTGGCAACTAAACCAGTTCTACTTTTCCACCAGTTTTTATAAATATCCCCAATTATGTCAAACTGGGCTCCTTATAGCGCTGCACAGTTCAGGGGCAGGATTGAATTAGGCGGAGGGGATGGATTTTTTTTCCCCGGCTTTGTGGTTATTTTCCATATGGGCTCATGCCCACGAACGTAAGTGCTCCGTGCCGTGGATGTGGACTCATTGACTTGAATGGGTCTGCGATACGGCAAAAGATAGGACACGTTGTACCTGTAGTGCTGCTGAAGCACTGACCCGAAAGCCCACGGAAGAGCTTCATATTGTTTCAGTGGGCTTCCGATCTGTGCCTCCGCACCGCGAAAAATAGGACATGTCCTATCTTTCGCCATATCTTGCGGATTGCGCACCCATTCAAGTCAATTGGTCCACAGCCTGGTGCCTGTATATTGCGGACCCGCCATTTGTGGTCCATAATACGAGGACAGAGCCCTTACGTTTGTGGGCATGAGCCCTAAGAGCTCATACATCTGTTCACACAAGAAGCCTATGCATAAAATTTGGGTGTGCTTTTTAAAAAAAATGGCAGTAATTTTTTTTTTAAAGCCGCAAAACTCAGTTTTAACAAACCATCCTTGTCAAATAAACTGCGCCCAAGCCCCCTTGTCACATGTGTCATTTTTAGATAAAGGTGGCAACACTAACCCCAAAACAATGGTGAGATTTTACAACAGCAAAAGCCTGTCTACCCGTATACCTCCTTTAAACTCCTTGAAGTAATTTTTTTAGACACAACAATATAATATAAAAATGTAGATCAACTAAAGTTTAAAACTATATCTGTTGTTCGCTGTCTATAAGTTTATAAAGTTTGGGGAAAAAAAACACAGACACTTCCTGTCAGCCTTATGTGCGTGTTTGCCATTCGCAAGATGGCCGCCACCTTGCGGCGAATCCGCAGCGGCGCGGGTGCTTATTGGTTAGCGTAAACCCCGCCTCTCGACGCCGTGACGTAGTTTCTGCCCCAGATGGAAGTAGTGTGAGCCCAGCGGCTGAACTGCGGAGGGTAAGTCCGCACACCCCTTCACTGCCGGCCCCGTGACTACTGCTCTCATCCTCCTGCGCCACGCCTGGCTTCTCAGGAAAACTGCTGGTTCTTGTAGTACCACATTAGCCTAAAACTAATCTGTCACTGCGGTTAATCCTATGATATGAATGCTCCTTACTAAAGGGATGTGGAAGCAATAGTGTCATTTCGCAGTCTCTCTCCCCCGGGGAAACCATCAGCAGGATGCAAGTCTGCATACTGACTACATGAACCAGGCTTTGCTGAGTGACTACCTTAGCTTTATGTATGATGTATTTTGGTGTATGTTTGTGATAAATTAGATGTATATTGTCTCATATGGCGGTGTCCGCTATTCTGTGTGTGTCCGGGGGTCTGCGGCGACCTGTCTCAGGTGATGTAGTGGGAGGGTCTTCACCTGATTTTAGCGCAATTACTGTCCCTGTTCAGTTCCTCGCCCCACAGTGCTGATATCTGTGTGCCGTCATCTCCCAGCGCAGGATCGGGGGTGCACGCCCCGAGACCAGAGCTGTCACTGGCGTGTCCTCTGATAGATATAATAGCCCCATAGTAACTACCCTTTACATTTATAACAAGGAGGATCTATTGCTTTAGGGCTCATGCACACGACCGTAGCCTGTTTTGTGATCCGCGAAATTGCAGAACACGGGTACCGGTGCATTCTACATTTTGCCGAACGAAACATCCTGGCCTCTGCGGTGTCGCGGAACAGACATACAGATGCGGACGGCACAGTTTTGTGGCCCCGTTGAGGTGAATGGATCCGACCTGAAAAAAATGCTACGTTCACACGACCGTATGTATTTTGCGGTCTGCAAAAAATGCAGATGACATCCATGTGATGTCCGTGTTGCATCTTTTTTATTTATTTATTTATTTTTTGCGGATCCATTGTAACAAAACTGCAAAACGGACAAGAATAGGACATGTTCTATCTTTTTTGCTGGGCTACGGAAAGGACTTACGGATGCGGATAGCACACGGTGTGCTGTCCGCAATTTTTGTGGATCAATTGAAATGAATGGGTCCGCATCCTATCCGCAAACAAAACGGCATGGGAACAAAATACCTTCCTGTGCATGAGGCCTTAGGCTTCATTCACACGACCGTATGTATTCAGTGATCCGTATAAAAACGGAACGGAAGACATACGGAAAGTCTTCCGTAGTGTTCCGTAATTTTGCGGACCCATTAACAATGGGGCTACGGACGTGTTTTGCGGCCAAGTATAGGACATGTTTCCTTTTTTTTGCGGGGGAACTTTCGTAATATACGGATGTGGAATGCACACGGTGTGCATTCTGCATTTTTTTTCCTCTTATGGAAAAATGAATGGGCCCGTATGGTTCCGCATCTTATCCGCAAAAATGCGGATAAGATACGGAAATGAACATATGGTCGTGTGAATGAAGCCTTAGGCTGAGTTCACACAGAGGGTTTTTTTTTCATTTTCAAATTCTGCCCCTAAAATCTACCTTGAAAATGCAGGCCATTGAATTCATAAAAAAAATTAAAAAAAAATTGTACCTTGCGTTTTCTTTCTGCTTGCGGTTTTAAAAATGTTCATCCTAAGGGCCCTTGCACACGACCGTATGCCCTCCGAGACATACAGTCTGTGAGCGGGCCATATGTCCCGGAGCGGCATCGATGAGCAAATCGATTCAAACATCTGAAGGATTTTTCTTTCTTTCTTTTTTTTTTTTTTTAAGGAACGCCCCCACAGTTCAGGACCCTCCCTCCGCCGACAGATTAACATGGGTGCTCATATTGCACGGGCCTTGATTGTGTTGGTTGAGTAGCTGCGCGTGTGCAAATGTAATGCCTGTAAACGAATTTTAGCAGCGTGTGCACAATCGCCGATTCCTTTGACCAGGCATAATATTTGCACACACGCTGGTATTCGCAGTAACGGCACAGGCCTGAGATGGTCAAAGCCTACGTGATATGTGCGGCCATGTTCATCCGCCGGCACATTATTCGTCTGTGGAGGGATGCTGTGTCTCAGACGTAAAATTTGTTCAGATCCTCTCATTCCTGGTGCGGATCCTGCACCCAATCTACATGCTAAACAAAAAACCTGCACAGATTCCACATTGTCTGTGTAAATACAGCCCTACTGGAATCCATCGGCCTTGCAAAGAGAACTGAACCCTTGGGGCTCATGCACACGAACGTATTTTCTTCCTGTCTGTTCCGTTTTTTGTTTTTTTTGGTGGACCGTATACAAAATCATTCATTTCAATGGGTCTGCAAAAAACGGAAGTTACTCTGTGTGCATTTCGTTTCCGTATTTCTGTTGCGCAAAAAAATAAAACATGTCCAATAATTGTCTGCATTACGGACTAGGATAGAATACAGAATGCCCATGGACGTTTTCCGTATTTTTTGCGGATCCGTATTTTGCGAGCCCTTACAGTATGTAAAGTACAAGATGGTAGCTTTGCAGTCAGTGTGGACAGAGCCCTATGGTACATGCTGAGTGTATGGACCTCGTGTGGCGCCGCATTTAGTTCCTGTGAATACGTGTTATCTGTAGGGACATGTATCGCGAAAGGGGTAGGCCTATCTCGGCTTTTCGTGACCAAGATGGGAACGACCACAGTAAGGGCTCATTCAAACTTCCTTAGTGCTTGCGGTTCGCAAAACACGGATACCGGCCGTACCGCTCATGGCCTGCACTATGATGGGAATTACCATTCTTGTATGCAATTGCGGACAAGAATAGGACTCGCTCTATCTTTCTTGCGGGAGAACGGAACAAAACTACGGATGTGGACGGCACACGGTGTGGTTCTTGCGGCCCAGTTGAAATGAATGGGTCGGCACTTTTACAAACGGATGCGGACCCATTCATGTGCTCGTCTGAATGAGCCCTTAGTGTCAGCGAGGGGAGGCAGCGTTAGAGGAATGGCCGACTGATCGTCACTATCCCGTTTCCACAACTCCCATAGCAATGTTTGGGGACGACCCTTTTAACCACAGTGAGGCGCCATATTTGGGTGGCTCTGGGCGGAAGACCCCTTTAACGTTGTCTCTTAAAGAGACATTAATCAGAACAAGCCAGAGTGACGTTTCCAGGAATTGCAGGTGACTGATGTGATTCTCTAGAGCAGGATGCCCAACCTGCGACCATTCAGCTGTTGCAAGACTACAATTCCCAGCATGCCTGCATAGCCTACAGCTATTAGGGTAATGCTGGGAGTTGTAGTTTTGCTACAGCTGGAGGGCCGCAGGTTGAGCATCTCTTCCATAGAGATTCCTATAAGTCCTTGGCGAAATGAAATTCCCTGCTCCTTCCCGATGGTGGAGACTACAGCAGCCTGTCATCTGTGTATGGTCTGTTCATTATAACCCCCATCATCCACTCTTCTCTCTTCCTAGTTAATGACACAGCCTCTCACAGACAGCTGGTGAAAATGGCCGGGTTCCTGGATAACTTCCGATGGCCGCAGTGCGAGTGCATCGACTGGGGTGAGAAGAGGAACACCATCGCGTCCGTGGTGGCCGGAGTCCTGGTAGGTCATGTGACTGCGGTGGAGTTACATCAGTAATAGAGCGATGACATCACTGTCTCATCACAGACGGCCGGTGGACTGTCTGATATTCACCCCAGTGCTGCCGGCAAACAATGAGTCAGTATGAGGACAAGTGATGGCATTAGTAATCACTGCTCCTCATACTGTGGAGGAGATTGCTGCATGTAAATGTAATAGTCTCCTCCGCGATTGTCGAGAAGGAACGCTTCCTTTCTAACAATCGTCCACTATATCTAGCAGTGTAAAGAGGTATTTCAGAATTTTTATACTGGATAGTTCATCAGTATCTGATCGGTGGGAGTCCGACACCTGGGACCTCCGCGATCAGCTGTTTTGAGAAGGCATCGGTGCTCCTGTGAGTGCCGCTTCCTTCTCACAGCTCACTGAGCACAGCGCCGCACATTGTATAGTGGTCGTGCATGGTATTGCAGATCAGCCCTATTCACTTGAACTGGACTTAGCTGCTCCTAGGCCACATGACATATGAACGTGACGTCACTGGCCTAGGGAAAGCAGAGAGAACCAGTACCTTCTCAAACCACTGATCGGTGCAGGGGTCGGACCCTCACCGATCAGATACTGATGACCTATCCTTTGAACCTTTGCATTACGAAGGTTGAAAGCCGCCATAAGACCGGCAGCAGATGAAGCGCCCCCGCAGTGCAGTCCGTTTGACACTCTTCTCTACAGTGCGTAGATGAGATTTCAGAAGATCTCCTCCACTTTGATGGCGCTGTAAATGCTGTGGAATCTCCAGCTCTTTAGAATATTGAATAAAATAATGGGAATATACAGTGTACTTTAGAGAGTAATGTGCAGAGTAACTGATTACATAGGGGTTGCTCTCTGAAGCAATACGCACTCTGTAAATAATGATCAAATACCCAAAAAGTAATTATCAAAAATCTTTATTAATAGGGCACATAAAAATCCATGATCCCATAAAGGTATCAAGATCCAATCATTTATATCGACAGATTATTTGGCCAATTATTGGGACTAAACATTTGTATGAAAGCTTGTTCCTTATAATTGTCCTGTGTAAATGTTTCACTAATCACCTGACAAATGAGCAAATGCCTGTATGTCAGTTGATGTGATCATTGGCCATATTTTTCGCTTTATAAGATATGAGGAAAAACAGAAATAAATATTTTTCATCAGACCCCCAAAGTAGACCTCCCAGTGTTCATCAGAACTCGGATCAGACCCCCATATCCGACATCAGATCCCCATATCAGATTCACATATCAGACCTCAGATCAGATTTACATTTCAGACCCCAATATCAGACCTCAGATCCGATCCCAGTATCATATTCCCATATCAGACCTTAGGTCATATCCTCAGACCGGACTCCAGTATAAGACTTCAGATCAGACCCTGAATATCAGACCCCCAGGATCGGACCCCCAATATCAGACCTCAGATCAGACCCCCAGGATCAGACCCCCCATATCAGACCTCAGATCAGACCCCCCCAATATCAGACCTCAGATCAGACCTCCTTAAATCAGACCTCAAATCAGACCCCCCAATATCAGACCTCAAATCAGACCCCCCAATATCAGACCTCAGATCAGACCCCCCAATATCAGACCTCAGATCAGACCCCCCAATATCAGACCTCAGATCAGACCCCCCAATATCAGACCTCAGATCAGACCTCCCAATATCAGACCTCAAATCAGACCCCCCAATATCAGACCTCAAATCAGACCTCAAATCAGACCCCCCAATATCAGACCTCAAATCAGACCCCCAATATCAGACCTCAGATCAGGCCCCCCAATATCAGACCTCAAATCAGACCCCCCAATATCAGACCTCAGATCAGACCCCCCAATATCAGACCTCAAATCAGACCTCCCAATATCAGAACCTCAAATCAGACCCCCCAATATCAAGATCTCAAATCAGACCCCCAATATCAGACCTCAAATCAGACCCCCCAATATCAGACCTCAGATCAGGCCCCCCAATATCAGACCTCAGATCAGACCCCCCAATATCAAGACCTCAGATCAGGCCCCCCAATATCAGACCTCAAATCAGACCCCCAATATCAGACCTCAAATCAGACCCCCAATATCAGACCTCAAATCAGACCCCAATATCGGACCTCAAATCAGACCCCCAATATCGGACCTCAAATCAGACCCCCAATATCGGACCTCAGATCAGACCCCCCCAATATCGGACCTCAGATCAGACCCCCAATATCGGCCCCCCCCCCCAATATCGGACCTCAGATCAGACTCCCCAATATCGGACCTCAGATCAGACCCCCCAATATCGGACCTCAGATCAGACCCCCCAATATCGGACCTCAGATCAGACCCCCCCAATATCGGACCTCAGATCAGACCCCCCAATATCGGACCTCAGATCAGACCCCCAATATCGGACCTCAGATCAGACCCCCCAATATCGGACCTCAGATCAGACCCCCAATATCGGAACTCAGATCAGACCCCCCAATATCGGACCTCAGATCAGACCCCCCAATATCGGACCTCAGATCAGACCCCCCAATATCGGACCTCAGATCAGACCCCCCAATATCGGACCTCAGATCAGACCCCCCAATATCGGACCTCAAATCAGACCCCCCCAATATCGGACCTCAAATCAGACCCCCAATATCGGACCTCAAATCAGACCCCCCAATATCGGACCTCAAATCAGACCCCCCAATATCGGACCTCAAATCAGACCCCCCAATATCGGACCTCAAATCAGACCCCCCAATATCGGACCTCAGATCAGACCCCGCCAATATCGGACCTCAGATCAGACCCCCCAATATCGGACCTCAGATCATACCCCCAATATCGGACCTCAGATCAGACCCCCCAATATCGGACCTCAGATCAGACCCCCCAATATCGGACCTCAGATCAGACCCCCCAATATCGGACCTCAGATCAGACCAAATAACTAAATAGACTTACCTCCTGGGAGTGCACTGCCACTTCCTGTTATTCCTGTTCTTCTCCGGGCCCATTCTGGAAAAGGGAAAAGACCAGGGAGGGGTTCACTAATACTGTCAAGAATAGGCAGTTCTATTAGGTAAATGCAGCATGCACATGGCCAGTTTCCGTATTTTGCAGATGCACAGTTTGCGGATCACAACGTACAATCGCGTGCATGTAGGCTAATGTGAATGATGCGGCAAGTTACTTCTACAGTAGACCGTAATACCTAAAACACTTCCTGTGCCCAGTCCTGCGGGCAGATGTTGTGTCTTGTTTGGGATCTTTAAAGAGATTATCCTGTTTTGTGTGAATGCTATGTAATATAAAGTTCTGCATCTTTCCTCTAGATTTTTTTTTGTGTTAATTCATCGTCTTATTTCAAGATCTCTGTTTGCTGTCAGCGAATAGAAATATTCTCGTTTACACAAAGAGGTTAAAAAACTGTACCGACCTTTTATAAATAGAGTTAGTTTGAAAGCACTTGGGTTGAGAGCACCTCTTCCTAAACTAATAAAAAAAATTATCTGGAATGTCCATCATCACCCTCTTATGTGAAGTAGTGTAACAGTACCTGTCCTTTCAGGTGACTTTTCAGAATAAGGCGTTGTACAGACACGAGGTATATCACAATATCTGACCAGATCTGACTCGTATTACACATTTTCACCATTTTTATCGAGATTCCTGAGTGATGCATTTCCCAGTAATGCGAGTCCGTTACAGGAAATCCATTATACGTGTATTATGACCGTCCAGTAACTGTGAGAGTTACCATTACTTAACCCCAGGCGTTAGGAATTACACTGCATAGTTACATTTACCACTCAGGAGTCTGGGAAAGCTGGGTGACATCCTGTGGGACCTGCAGTGACCACCACTCCACTTTCTAAGGAACCTGCCTGGTATATTAAGGAAATAACCGAGTAGAATTAGCAAATTCACGAGGCAGGTCAGCTCAAGGACTTAAAGGGGTTGTCCTACAAATAATATTCTCCATTTTTTAAACCAGCACCAGGATCTGATGACTTTTGTAATTAAAAATTTATTGTAGCTGCTGAGTTATTCAATGAAATCTATCTGTATAGCGCCACCTGCTGTTTACTCTTTTTCTTATTACTCTGTCCACCTCACTGATCTGGAAGCACATGTTCAGTTCCATCCTTCAGCTGCCACTAGCTGCATGAGAAAGGACACGCCCCCCTGTGCTGCCAGCTTGAAATAAATCTAGCAGAGCAATTGCAGCAATGAATGAGGAGATACAGGGCTGGTTCCAGTTTTAGAGGTTGTCATGTACTACATAATGCATGAATTTCATTTTTTTACATTAATCATGGGATAATCTATGCACCCCGTGAACCATTTTGGTTTTGTTCATATCTAAACGGTCCCGAAATTCTGTGGTAATTCATTTCTAATATCGCTATAGGGTCTAGTCTCCAATTTCTGAATGTACAGCTCCAAATCCCCTGCACGGCCTTAGAGATAAATGATAAAATTCTAGTTGTCTGTAACCACCACTAGGGGGAGCCCATCAGCTCACTGCCTACTGGTTATACACTTGAAGGGGTTTTCTAGAGAGATTTAAAATAAATAAATAAAACCCATCATTACTCGCCTGCCCCCTTCCCCTGCTCCCAGCGTAACTCCTCAGAAATACCAGGAAAAGAACACTTGATCAGGCTGTGGCGGGTCCTAGAAACCCCTTTAAAGGGTAACTGTCAAATTATTATTTTTTTATTTGCTAGTTTAATAGGCATGTATGCCCAAGTTAGGGCCCTTGCAGACGAGCGTGAGACTCGGACGTCTCCCGTATCATGTGCCCTGTACTGAACTCCCAGCACTAAACGGGGTTACATAGCATTCTACTGATTTATGATGCTATGTAACCCTTACAGTTCTGGAATGTGTTGGATAACACTAACAGCGTTATGTTAGTGTTATCCAACACATTCCAGAACTGTAAGGGTTACATAGCATCATAAATCAGTATAATGCTATGTAACCCCGTTTAGTGCTGGGAGTTCAGTACACTGCACACGATGCGGGAGAGTCTCTCGCTCATCTGCAAGGGTCCTTAGTCTGTCAATTTTTGTGAACAGATCTGTAATTACCTTATAATAATAGCTTTCATTAATGTCCCCTGTCCCTTTCCACTGGTCCCTTAAAAGACCGTTGCTATGGCTCAGACAGGAAGACAGAGGGGCGGTCCTTCACACTGCATGCCTGCATTAGGCTTCAGAGTGAGGGGGCGTGTCTCTCAGTAATCCAGTCTGATTGGCTGGCAGGAAGCTGCTGGCTACAACATGTGCGTATGTGAAGAGAGGAAAGGAGGTTTTGGCTTCAGAGAACTGGCAGAGGAGCCATCTTGAGAAGATCCTCAGAGGTTAAAACAGCCGTAACTAAGGGAAAAACTCAAGTAATTCTTCAATATATTCCACAACGTAAACTCATCAGGAACCTGCACTGTCTTCCGGTTGGTTGTAATCTGTGCTGTTCTTCTGGTTCAGTTTTTTTCAGGGTGGTGGATTATGATCGATGCGGCGGTGGTGTATCCGAAACAGGAGGACCTGAACCATGCTTTCCACACATGTGGGGTCTTTTCTACGGTGGCGTTCTTTATGTAAGTAGTTCTATACCCTTAGTAAAGGTTTAAATTCGCTTGTTGCTGCACTGTTTTTTACTTCCATAAACCAAGTGTATCAGTCTTAAAGGGGTATTCCGGTAAAGTAACTTAATTTTTGAAAAACTGCATTAAGGCTGCAAGCTGTGACCCAACCAGAACCCATTCCTATACATATAACCAGAACCCATACCTGTACATATAGCCAGAGCCCATACCTGTACATATAACCAGAACCCATACCTGTACATATAACCAGAACCCATACCTGTACATATAACCAGAGCCCATACCTGTACATATAACCAGAGCCCATACCTGTACATATAACCAGGACCCATACCTGTACATATAACCAGAACCCATACCTGTACATATAACCAGAGCCCGTACCTGTACATATAACCAGGACCCGTACCTGTACATATAACCAGGACCCATACCTGTACATATAGCCAGAGCCCATACCTGTACATATAGCCAGAGCCCATACCTGTACATATAGCCAGAGCCCATACCTGTACATATAGCCAGAGCCCATACCTGTACATATAGCCAGAGCCCATACCTGTACATATAGCCAGAGCCCATACCTGTACATATAGCCAGAGCCCATACCTGTACATATAGCCAGAGCCCATACCTGTACATATAACCAGAGCCCATACCTGTACATATAACCAGAGTTTCAGTTTACCTTGCAATCTATTTGTCTAGCTCCTGTGTGAGCCTGCAACACACTGACAGTATAATGGCTCCTGATCTTCCCTCACAAAACTGCAATCCCCACAATCCCTAGCTTTCCTGCAGTGAGTTTCTGCTTGTTCATGAGTGTTGATGTTTACTGATTGGCTGTCTGATATCACAGTGCAGTCACGCCCCCTCTATTCTACACACTGAGCATGCTCGACCTAACAAAGGCTCAGAACTACAGGTCAATGCCATGGTAATTTATGAGGAAACACAGTAGGTAGCAGAGGAGACTACTTTATAACTACTGAACAGTAAATATGTGAGATTGACATTATATTAGGTAATTATTGATGATGAATTAGTCTAAAACATAAGTTATATTTATGGTAACCAGAATACCCCTTTAAAGGGGTTCTCTGGACTACAGGTAGAATAGATCATCAATATCAGAACAATTGGGGTCCGACACCCAGGACCGCTGACGATCAGGTGTTTTGGGTAGCCGCAGTGTCGGTGACTATACAGTGTACAGAGTGGAAGCAGAAGGCTTTGTGTACGGTTTACTTTCTGGCGCACAGCTCCCACTCACTTGAGCTGCAGTACCCCAGTGCGGCCACTAAACAGTGTATGGCGCTGTCCGTTTCCACTCTGCATATTGTATAGTTTCCGGTTCTGCGACTGCCCGAAACGGCCGATGGGTGGTGGAGCGGGGACCCTCAATGATGTGATATTGATGAGCTATCCTGAGGCGAGGTCATTAATACCTGTAGACCAGAAAACCCCTTTAATTATTTTTAATGTGTCATACTTTTGGACTTCTGTCTCTATGCCCATGGGGGGGGATTTACAATTGCTCATTAGATAGAATTGTTGACCTAGAGTATACAGCGTTGTATTTACCCCTCACCCCGTTTCTTCTATTTTTGCATGTTTGTCACATTTTAATGTTTCAGATAATCCTGCTGATTTTAACCCTTTAATTGCCAGGCCTGAAAAGACCTTGAAGGGGTTGTGCAGCTAGTACCTATTAATGGCTTTCACTGTGGGTTTTCTGGAGGCTCGGAGCCTTGGTAATGGCCTTGTAACCCTTTCCAGACCGGTAGATTTCAGTGTCTTTGTTTCGCATCTGTAGTTGGATCTCATTAGAACATGGCGTCATGTGCTGCTGGTTGAGACCTTCTGGCCCCCTTCATGTTACCGGACAGGTTCCCGTCACCTCTCCTGACATGTCTGTTTTACGAAGTGCTTGAATTACCTAAGTAATAACTGTTCAGGAGCATGTGTTCTCAGGACTGTGTGCTGTACTGTTTCTCTATTATTCCTACTAGAAGTTATGAATACATTTTTAGCGGTTTGCAGTCCAGGCTTAGGCTACTTTCACACTTGCGTTGTTGTTTTCCGGTAGGAAAGAAAGCGTTTCCGTTTAGTCCTCATGCATTTTGAATGGAATGAGATCCGTTCAGAATGCTTCAGGACGTCTTCCGTTCTGTCAGCATTCCATTCTGTGACCGTTGATAAAAACGGAAAAAAATGGGTCCGTCGGTGAAAACAATGTAAGTCAATGTAAACTGATCCGTTTTTTTTTTTTTTTTTAGGAGCCTAAAAAAACGGATCCGTCAGCCATTGACTTTCAATGTATGTAGTGCCTGATCCGTTTTTTTTTCCGTTTTGATTTCACACAACAGCCTCCTAACGGGACGGACGCATCCTGATGTGTAAAATCAAAACAGATGCGTTTAATTCCGGTATTGAGATCCTCTGCCGGATCTCAATACCGGAATTAACCAACGCAAGTGTGAAAGTAGCCTTAGATGAAATCTTAAGATGAAATACCTTAAAGGGGTTGTGTCACAAAACATATTTTACATTTTTTTAAACCAGCTCCTGGATCTGAACACTTTTGTAATTGCATTTCTATCAGGGCATGTTGGGAGTTGTAGTTTTGCAACAGCTGGAGGGCCGCAGGTTGACCATTAGACCAAGCTGAACCTGTATGGGACATTCGGAAGCCGACAGCTGACGAATGCGTATGACCGCCCTTAGTTTTCTGGAGTCTCGTGGTGACGGGTGGAGAGCTCTAGTATTCACCTTCGGTGAAGGTACTTTGAGCTCTGGATGATTACATGCCATTAGCAGACATGGCACTTGAGGTGCACTTCAGTTATCTGCAGTGTAAATAGTTTTTTCGCTTTTTCTTTCCAGTCTTAAGTACACATTGCTTTTTTATGTTAATGACCTTGCTGTTGCCTGTGCCGCAGGTTCACGTGGACTTTTACCAGAAGGACCCTGATATCTCGTTATTGACAGAGCAGATTATCCAGTAACGATTGGTGGAATGCGGAATCGCAGGAAACCACCTCTGCTTGTACTGTTTTTTTTATTTTTTCTTACTGATGAACTATCCTCAGGATAGGTCATCAGTATCTGATCGGTGGGGGTCCAACACCCAGGACCCCCGACAATCAGCTGTTTGAGAAGGTACCGGCACTCCAGTGAGCGCTGCTGCCTTCTCGCAGCTCACCAAGCAAAGCGCCGTACTTTGTATAGTGGCCGTGCGTGGTATCGCAGCTCAGCCCCACTCACTTCTCCTAGGTCACATGATGTCACTGGCCTAGGGAAAGCTGAGAGAAGGCAGCAGCGCTACTGCGAGCACCGGTGCCTTCTCAAACAGCTGATCAGTGTGGGTCTCAGGTGTCGGAACCCCACCGAGCAGATACTGATGACCTATAGAGGATAGGTCATCAGTAAAAAAAAAATCTTAGAAAATCCCTTTAAAGAGGATCTGTCCCCTCTCCCTAGTAACTACTTGTATTCCCCATGTAATAACAATTCTGGAACATCTATTCTTATGTCTGTATGTTGTGCCATTCCTTTATTATTCCTGCTAGAAGTTTATACATTATTAGCATTTTGCAGTGATGGTCCAGCTGGTTGTTACCTATTGAGGGTGTGTCCTTGTACAGTTTGACATTAGCAGCACTGATTGGATAGTGGAAGAGTGTGCAGGGACTCGCCTCCAAATGGTAACGCCCAGCTGGACCATCCTTGCAAACTGCACGTAATTCATTCATAACTTCTAGCAGGAATAAAAGAGGAATAGCACAACATAATCATAAGACTAGATGCTCCAGAATTGGTATTACATGGGGAATGCAAGTAATTACTAAAACAGACCTGTCAGGAGTGGAGATATTTAAAGGGGCTGTACTGGTTTATACTGGGGATTATCTGACCTTTTTCTACAATTACCTGGGTAAAGGTAATTTGAAATGGGATTGTCTTCATGAAAAAACTTTTTGAAAGGAGCACTAACCCTACCAATGAATTCATAAAAGAAACCTAGTCACCCTCCATCTGCATCACTTTCTGCATGATCCTGACACAAACAGTCTTGTAGAAATCCTGCAGAGAGCACAGGCCTTAAAGGGGTATTCCAGTAAAGTAGCTTAATTTTTGATAAACTGCATTAAGGCTGCAAGCTGTGACCCAACCAGAACCCATACCTATACGTATAACCAGAGCCCATACCTGTACATATAACCAGAACCCATACCTATACATATAACCAGAACCCATACCTGTACATATAACCAGAACCCAGACCTGTACATATAACCAGAACCCATACCTGTACATATAACCAGAGCCCATACCTGTACATATAACCAGAACCCATACCTGTACATATAACCAGACCCCATACCTGTACATATAACCAGACCCCATACCTGTACATATAACCAGAACCCATACCTGTACATATAACCAGACCCCATACCTGTACATATAACCAGAACCCGTACCTGTACATATAACCAGAACCCATACCTGTACATATAACCAGAACCCATACCTGTACATATAACCAGAACCCGTACCTGTACATATAACCAGAACCCATACCTGTACATATAACCAGAACCCAGACCTGTACATATAACCAGAACCCAGACCTGTACATATAACCAGAGCCCAGACCTGTACATATAACCAGAACCCAGACCTGTACATATAACCAGAACCCAGACCTGTACATATAACCAGACCCCGTACCTGTACATATAACCAGAACCCGTACCTGTACATATAACCAGAACCCATACCTGTACATATAACCAGAACCCATACATATAACCAGAACCATACCTGTACATATAACCAGAGCCCATACCTGTACATATAACCAGAACCCATACCTGTACATATAACCAGAACCCATACCTGTACATATAACCAGACCCCATACCTGTACATATAACCAGAACCCGTACCTGTACATATAACCAGAACCCATACCTATACATATAACCAGAACCCATACCTGTACATATAACCAGAACCCAGACCTGTACATATAACCAGAACCCAGACCTGTACATATAACCAGACCTACAAACCAGAACCCAGACCTGTACATATAACCAGAACCCAGACCTGTACATATAACCAGAACCCAGACCTGTACATATAACCAGAACCCAGACCTGTACATATAACCAGAACCCAGACCTGTACATATAACCAGAACCCGTACCTGTACATATAACCAGAACCCGTACCTGTACATATAACCAGAACCCGTACCTGTACATATAACCAGAGCCCGTACCTGTACATATAACCAGAGCCCGTACCTGTACATATAACCAGAGCCCGTACCTGTACATATAACCAGAGCCCGTACCTGTACATATAACCAGAGCCCGCACCTGTACATATAACCAGAGCCCGCACCTGTACATATAGCCAGAGCCCGCACCTGTACATATAGGCCAGAGCCCCGCACCTGTACATATAGCCAGAGCCCGCACCTGTACATATAAGCCAGAGCCCGCACTGTACATATAGCCAGAGCCCGCACCTGTACATATAGCCAGAGCCCGCACCTGTACATATAGCCAGAGCCCGCACCTGTACATATAGCCAGAGCCCGCACCTGTACATATAGCCAGAGCCCGCACCTGTACATATAGCCAGAGCCCGCACCTGTACATATAGCCAGAGCCCGCACCTGTACATATAGCCAGAGCCCGCACCTGTACATATAGCCAGAGCCCGCACCTGTACATATAGCCAGAGCCCGCACCTGTACATATAACCAGAGCCCGCACCTGTACATATAGCCAGAGCCCGCACCTGTACATATAGCCAGAGCCCGCACCTGTACATATAGCCAGAGCCCGCACCTGTACATATAGCCAGAGCCCGCACCTGTACATATAGCCAGAGCCCGCACCTGTACATATAACCAGAGCCCGTACCTGTACATATAACCAGAGCTTCATTTTACCTTGCAATCCATTTGTCTTGCTCCTGTGTGAACCTGCAACACTTAGAGTATCATGGCTCCTGATCCTCCCTCACAAATCCCCACAATCCCTAGCTTTCCTGCTACGAGTTTCTGCTTGTTCATGAGAGTTGATGATCACTGATTGGCTGCCTGATATCACGGTCCGGTCACGCCCCCTCTACTCAGTAATCACCAGCACACTGACATTTAGCTAGAGAATTGATAGCAACACACTGAGCATGCTCGACCTAACAAAGGCTCAGAACTACAGGTCGCTGCCATGGTAACTTATGAGGAACACAGGAAGAAAAGTACTTTATAACTACTGAATGGTAAATATGTGAAATAACCATATTACTTACTTGTAATTTCCTTTTCACGAACCCTCCATGACGGCATACCATGAGAGATGACCCGCCTCCTCCAGGAAGGGACAGGAAGTATAAATTTGACCCTCCTTCTGCCGCTCCTCAGTGTCTTTCTGGACCGGTATCCTAGAGAGTCTATGCATCCATTTTTTTTTTTTTTTTTCATGCACACCCACACAACTTTCCTAAGTGTTAACCTATTCCCAGCTTAACTTATATTGTATTACTCTAATAAGTCTATCTTGTGGTGTTTATTTTTTTTTTTTTTTAGGGTGGGTAACCCCTATGCCGTCATGGAGGGTTTGTGAAAAGGAAATTACCGGTAAGTAATATGGTTTTTCCTCTTCACCCTCCATGACGGCATACCATGAGATTTAACATATTAAACTTAACTAGGGTGGGACAACAGCCTGCAAGACTTTCCTACCGAAGGATTGGTCTTGATTTGTTAAAGTGTCAACCCTATAGTGTTTTATAAAAGTATTTGGGCTTGACCATGTTGCTGCCCTGCATATTTGCTCCATTGAAGCATTTGCCCTTTCTGCCCAAGAAGTGGCCACTGACCTAGTGGAATGCGCTCTTAAGCCTAAGGGGATTTCAAGCCCAGCTATTTTGTAGGTTTCCACAATTGTTGCTTTGATCCATCTCGCTATAGAATCCTTTGTGGCCCTATGTCCCTTATGGCCCCCAAAGAACTGTACAAAAAGATAATCAGTTTTCCTGAAAGGTTTCGATGCCTCCAAATATTGGAGCACTGCTCTACGTACATCAAGATTGTGAAATCTCTGTTCTCCCTCAGATTTTGGATTAGAGCAAAAGGAAGGGATCACTATCTCCTCTTGCCTATGGAAATCAGTCACCACCTTAGGAAGGAAGGAAACATCTAATCTGAACACTATCTTTTTCCGGCAGGATCTTGCAAAAAGGGTTCTGACATTTTTATGGCCTGAATTTCACTGATTCTGCGTGCCGATGTAATGGCCAGTAAAAATAATGTTTTTATAGTAAGCAATCTGAGAGAGATCTCGACCAATGGCTCAAAGGGAGCAGCAGTTAATCCTGAAAGGACTACATTAAGATCCCAGGATGCCACTCTAGGTCTGACCAAGGGTTTTAGACGGTCTGCCCCCTTCAGAAACCGGATTATCCAGGGATGATTCGCAACCTTCTCATCAAATACAGAACTCAACGCCGATATATGCACTCTCAGTGTATTAGGGCGTAACCCTTTCTCCAGACCTGACTGAAGGAACCCCAGTATCGACTGAATGGAAAAAGACTTTGCACTTATCCCTGAATTAGCGCACCAGTTATCAAAGTTCTTCCAGATTCTAGAGTAGATTTTCGATGTAATCTCCTTTCTGCCTGCCGCCATAGTATCAATTATAGCATCTGACAAACCTTTAGATTTTAAGGTTCGCCTTTCAGGTTCCAGGCAGCTAGATGTAGTTTCTCTACCCTCGGGTGAAGTATTGGGCCCTGGGATAAAAGGTCCTGTCTCCAAGGAAGCACCCATGGACTCTGAATGGACATTCGTTTTAATAACGGAAACCATGGTCTCTTTGGCCAGAGTGGTGCTATCAATATCACATGGGTCTTGTCCTGTCTTATTTTCTTTAGGACCCTGGCAATCAGTGGAATTGGCGGAAAAGCATAGGCCAGCCGAAATTTCCATACTATGGACAGGGCATCTACCCCGACATTTCCATCGTATGGGTTTAGGGACAAGAATTTCCTGATCTTTGTATTTTTTGCCGAGGCAAAGAGATCTATCTCTGGAATTCCCCACATTTTTATAATCTGATGGAAGACCTGGGGATTCAGACTCCACTCGGTGGCCCTTAATCTTACTCTGCTTAGGAAATCTGCTCTCACGTTTAGAGAGCCCTTTAAGTGTACAGCAGACAGGGAGAGAAGGTGATTTTCTGCCCAACAAAATATGTCCCTTGCCACCATATTTAGTTCCATACTTCTGGTGCCTCCTTGGTGGTTTATATAGGCAACCACCGTTGTGTTGTCCGATCTTATCTGGACATCTTTTCCCACCAGGCTTGTAGATAAGGCTTTTAATGCCTCCCATACCGCCAATAGCTCCCTCATGTTTGATGAAAGGGAGGACTGGAGGTCTGACCATTCCCCTTGAATTGAGTGATGGGAACAAAGGGCTCCCCAACCCCACATGCTTGCATCTGTGGTGATTATTACTAGGGGACCTGGACTCCAGGCCACACCCCCTGAAGGTGAGCTGGGACTAGCCACCACTGGAGAGATTGTTTCACTTGGAGAGGAATCTGAACCATCATCTCCAAAGAGTCCTGTTTTTTGTTCCAGCTGTCCAACAACCAATGTTGGAGAGTTCTGGTATGGAACTGCGCCCATCTTACAGCAGTTATGCAAGAGGTCAGCGTTCCTAGTAGCTTCATAACACCCCTGATTGTGCAATTTGAGAGCATGAGAAATTCTTCTACTTTTTCCCTTACCCCTTTTATCTTTTGATCGGGCAGGAGTGTTTTTTGAAGTACTGAATCCAGGATCACTCCTAGATAAGTCAACCTTTGGGATGGAAGTAGCTTTGACTTCTCCCAATTTACTAACCATCCCAATTGGTGAAGTACCTGACATGTTTGGAAGAGACTGTTTTCTAGCTCCTCCTGCGAGTTCCCTACAATCAGTAGGTCGTCTAAGTATGGGATGATTAGGACGTTCCTTCTCCTTAAATGAGCCATTACTTCTGCCATTATTTTGGTAAAGACCCTCGGAGCAATGGAAATCCCAAATGGAAGAGCCCGAAACTGAAAGTGATTTATTCTCCTTCCCATGTGAACCGAGATACGCAGGAAACTTTGCGCCCTCTCGCACATCGGCACGTGAAAATAAGCATCCCTCAAGTCTATGGAAGCCATAAAGTCTCCCTCTTTTAACAGATTTATTGTCGACTTTATGGTTTCCATTTTGAACTTCTCGTACCTGATGAACCTGTTCAATTTCTTTAGGTTGATAATTAGTCGAAATTTTCCACTGGGTTTTTTTACCATGAACACTGTGGAATAGAAACCTATTCCCTGCTGTTCGCGGGGTACTGATACCAACACATTTTGATTTTACCAGATCCGAAATGCTTTCTTCTAAGTTTTTTTGTAATATCTGGGATTTCTGAACTGGCGTTATCCTGAAGGTGTCTCTTGGAGGGGGAAGACGGAAAGAAATATCTAAACCTTTTGTTATCACATCCAAGATCCATGGATTTTCTGTAATTTCTCCCCATGAATCTAGGAAAAGGTTTAGTCTTCCTCCTACCTGTAGCTTGGCGTCATTGTTTTGTAGCATCTGAAGCTTTGGGGTTAAACATAAAACCCCTTCCTCTACCACCTTTTTGACCTCTGTCTCTCTGCCAAAAGTTCTGTTTATCAGATCTCTTTGTTTGGAAGGAAAATCCTTTTCTAGATTTCCGAAAGGGAAATTTTCTCTTATTTGACTCTCGCGGGAAGGATTTTTTGGTATCTGCCGCCTTTTCAAGGATAGTCTCCAAGTCCTGCCCAAACATCAGATTTCCGTGAAAGGGAAGAGCACACAGTTTCCTTTTTGAGGAAATATCCCCCGTCCAAGACTTAAGCCATAGTGCTCTTCTAGCAACTACCGCTAAGCCCGTCGCTCTTGCTGCTATTCTGACTGACTCTGCAGTAGAGTCTGCCAGAAAATCTACAGATTTTAATAAAAGAGGAAAAGATTCTTTTAGAGTATCATACGAAGCTCCCCCTTTTATAAGGGCTTCTAACTGAATCAACCATCTTTTAAGGGACCTGGCTACAGCAGTGGAAGCTAGATTGGGTTTGAAAATAGCCGCCCCTGCTTCCCAGGTTTTTTTAAGGCTAGCGTCAACTTTTTTATCCATGGGGTCTTTCAAAGACCCCATGTCTTCAAAAGGCAGAGCATTAGAACCCTTTACCAATTTAGAGAGAGAAACATCTACTTTTGGACAAGAGGTTAGAAGCGCCTCATCCTCTTCATTAAAGGGTAGACGGCGTCTCATGGTTTTTGGAACAAACAACTTTTTATCAGGGCATTTCCATTCCCTTTTAATCATGTCATGCATGTTCTTATGGATCGGGAACACCTTTCTTTTCCTTTGCTCCAACCCACAGAACATTTCGTCCTGTATCGACCTCTGAATTTTGTCATCTGACAAATTCATGGTGGCACGTACAGCCTTGATTAGTTCTTTTGTGTCTTCAGATGAAAATAAGAATTTTTTAAATTCAGAGTCAGAGCCTGAGGAATTCTCTGAATCTTGATCTTCAGACTCAGATATTTCCTCCGATTCTGAGGAAGATGAATCCGATATTACCTGCCTATGAGCTCTATGCTTTGAGGTGGCAGGAGGAGAAGCAGGTGTTGGGATTTCGGCGATTGCTGAGCGCATTTCCTCCCTGATAACTTCACGAAGCTCCTCTCTTATTGATGGGACTAAATCCTTAGCCATTTTAGTAGAACATTTTTTACATAATTTCATATCACAGGTCTCAGGTAGTTTTGCTGAACACATTATACATCTCCTGACTCTAGGGGTAGTTTTTTGCCTCAAAGCATTATCTTTCTCACTCTGCATCCACACAAGAGAGAGAACAACAATAATATTAGCCCATAACTCCATAATATCTGCTGTTAAAGGTAAACTCCCAATGAGACTTACAACAACAGGGACCCCAGAGGCATCCATCTGGCCGGATGCAGATTCCAACATGCTGCCAGACCAAGCACTTAATAAGTTGTGAGCTTATATCCCTACCTTCAGACCTCAGATCAGCGGGCGACTTCCGCCTTGAACTTGCGCCAATACTTTCAGCCGCGCTCCTGTAGTACGCCTGGAACGCACGTGGAACGCATGACGCGGCTTCCGGTGACGTCACCACCAGAGCCGGAAGTACCGGTTAGTGGAGGAGCGCGCGCTATGCCGGAGGAACTCACGTGAGTGTCCGGACGCCACACGGCCCTCTAACCCCGGCGCAGAGGAGAGAGGTAAGGAAAGAGAGGCCCTGTATACCTCTATCTGCCCCCAACAATCCCAATATAGGGAGTGGGAGCAGACAACATTCCCTCGTGCGGCTGGGCTCTTTAATCTTTTAATACCGCTTTTGCTGCCCACACAAACAACGGCCCTCATAGCACTGCCATGAGACATGACTCCTCTCCCCCTGGAAGGGACAGGAAGACACTGAGGAGCGGCAGAAGGAGGGTCAAATTTATACTTCCTGTCCCTTCCTGGAGGAGGCGGGTCATCTCTCATGGTATGCCGTCATGGAGGGTGAAGAGGAAAAGACATTATATTAGGTAATGATTGATGATTAATTAGTCTAAAACATAATTATGGTAACCGGAATACCCCTTTAATCCTAGACTGATCTCTTCCATCTTAGACTGGCAGATGACATGAGACTTAGCAAAAAGGGTGGAGCTTAGATAGCAGAAAGGACAGGGGGGAGGATCCTGCTGCAGACAGTTGTCTTACTGCCAGACACAGAACACTGTGGAGGAGGAGGGACATGGCTGAGCTCCTAGGAAACAGAGGATCCTTTTATAGATTTCTCAATTTATGAGACACATTATGAGAAGTGAAAGGAGGAAGTCCTGGGATATTTTTGTGCATTTTCTATGTTTATTGTGTTTCCTTAAAGGGGTTGTCACTTCATCAAATGCCATTTATCATGTAGAGAAGGGTTAATACAAGGCACTTACTAATGTATTGTGATTGTCCATATTGCTTCCTTTGCTGGCTGGATTCATTTTTCCATCACGTTATATACTACTCGTTTCCATGGTTACGACCACCCTGCAAACTATCAGTGGTGGTCGTGCTTGCACACTATAGGAAAAAGCATCAGCCTCTCTGGTGGCCAGGACTTTGAGAGCGCATATACACACGCGTGTGCAGCAGCTCCTGTCCCGGCCACCTCTCGCTTGTAGCAGTTTATAATTCAATAGAAAAATGAATCCAGCCAGCAAAGGAGGCAATATGGACAATCACAATACATTAGTAAGTGCCTTGTATTAACTTCCTCCACATGATAAATGCCATTTGCTGAAGTGAGACAACCCCTTTAAGCCGGGTGTACATAGTGAGGTGTTCATATAGAGTTGGGTCCCTCTTCTGGTTATTATGTCCTTCACTCTTCTGAGAAGGCTCTCCCCACAAGATTTTGGAGTATGCCCATTCACCCAGTGCATTTGTGAGGTCAGGCCTTGATACTGGGGAGAAGGTCTGGATCACAGTTGGTGTTCTAACTCCACCCAAAGAGTTGGATGGGGTTAAGTCCAGGCTTCCTTTAGCCACTTCAGTTCCTCCACTTCAGACTCATCCTACCATGTCTTTATGGACCTCTCTCAGTCAGGTGGAGCAGGAAAGGTCCTTCCCTCCCAAAACTGTGGCCACAGATTTCGAAGCAATAGTTGTCCAAGATGAGACCCTGTTGAAACTGGTGAGGCCTAGTTCGGTCCATGTGTGGCTGAAAACTGCATCAGCATATGGTTTTACCGAGATTTGATGGGTTTTACATGATGTCTACCTCACTGCCAAAAGACGAGCATTGCCAAACCACACCGTCTGGCCAGAAACCCACATATGGTTGAGGTTTGTGGTGGCTGAAACGTGGCTGCTCCATGTGGCCTTACAATCTAATGATTTTGTGTTTCCATTCCGACTCCAGCTCTTTTTATTACTGCCATTTGGTGATTCATGTGTGAAGTATGTTTTGCCCCAGGCAAGAATCGCATTCAGTACATTTTTAACTCCTTCATCTTGGAGCCATTTTCCTGTAACCGACTTGTCCTTGTCCTCACAGGATAAATGCTGTATCCAATGCCCAGGTGCGAGGTGACAGCTACAGTGATGGCTGCCTGGGCCGAACAGGTCAGTAATGTCTTCTTTTGAGGTCATATTGTCTTGCCCTAAATTCTGGTGGTTGTAGTCATCCCTCTCATTAAAGGGTTTGTCCAGGATCAGAAAAACATGGCTGCTTTTTTACTAGATTAGGAATAGTACCATTTCTGGAAAAAGCAGCAATGTTTTCTAATCTTATACAATGAGGTGGTGGTCATGGAGACACGCCAAAAGATGTTAGTGGTAGGAGTCCATGAGCCAAGGCCCTCACAAAATTGTCGACATAAAGGGTCTGCAAATTTTAGTGAGCACATTGCTCCATCTCTATAACTGGAAGCTGCCATTGAAATCAACTGTAGTGTGTTGTCAGTCTCCCATGTGAAAATCTGGCAGGGGCCTTGGTTTTAGTGATAATGGGGGTCTGGGACACATTGACAACCTAACATCACAACTAACATTTTACACCTAGGATGTAAAAAAAAATATATTAGTTGTTACCTTGAGCAAAAAGTCGCACCAAGGCTGCAATCATCAGTCTTTCCTTCATTTTTAGATCTCATTATATTAAATATAAAACCTGCTCCTAGTTTTGGACATTTCTCATTTACTAATGTGGTAACACATTCTGGATGTGAGGTGTGTGTGTCCAGGATGCTGCTGTCTTCACTAGCTCTCATATATCAGCACAGCTTCATCCCTGAACACATTTCCCTTTTCATAAGGCATCTCTTCTCACATTTGCTGACAGACTCTGATGCGGAGATGTCTTCCATAGGTTCTCTCTCTGTGCACGGCCTATATGATTCATTTCCTCCCTCTGCACACTCAGTAGGGTTTGCTCTCCACCCTGTCTGCACATTCATAAAGTACAACCTATGTGACCTGCATTTTCTTAATACTTGGATGCCTTCCTCCCTCTCCACTTTCTGATCTGCTGTGCACATCTTCCTTCTCTCCCTTCTGTTATCTTTAAAGCTAGTTTCACACCTTAGCAGCGAACAGCCTGCTGGGATTCCCAGGATCCGGCACTGCCGGATGCAGCCTGAATACCTACCAGCCCCCGGAACTGGTGGCTGGATCGCAATACTGCAGATGTGAAAGTAGCCTAAAAATGTGAGAAGAGAGACAGTTGGGAGAAGCAGCAGCAGTATGTTGTCTGTTCTTTGTCAGAAGCCCGCACCACAGTCAGCCATGTGAAGGCGTTGCACAGACTCTACAACAACACAGTGAACACTGAACACAATTTAAAAAGTGTCAAAAGTTGTCCAAAGCATTCAAAAGTACAGATATCCCTTAAAGGGGTTGTCTGGGAATATGTAATTTCTATCAGGTGCTGGCACCCTGCCTCCCCTACTGAAAGGATCATATTTGCCTGCTTCCTGCCACTCTGGTCCTCCACGCTGGTTCCTGCGTCTCCTGTGTCCGGGGCTTGTTTTCTTCCTCCTCGGCATGGACACGTTCATCTGATTCTCTTCAGCCAACCACTGGCTTCAGTAGTGACGTGCACCATACTTTCCTGGCAGGGAGCAGGTACATATGATTCTTTCACTAGGAGAGGCTGCTGACACCTGATGTAATGATGTATTCCCAGACAACCCATTTAAAGCTCTCCAGACATGTCTGTTTTAGTAACCACTTGTAATCTCCATAATATAACAATTCTGCAGGTACCTAGAACTTTGCACTGTGCCTTTCCTCTGTTATTCCTTCTAGAAATATATATAAATTGACAACTGCTTTTTACCATTTGGGGTTGTGTCCCTTTACTGCCCAATCAATGCTGCCATGGTGTAACTGTATACACCCATTCCCTGACAAGTGTAATGGTAACACCCAGTTATAAGATTATTCGTACAGCTCCAGGAAGAATAACAGAGAAAGGGCACAACATAGAGTTATTAGAATAGATGCTCCAGAATTGTTATTACAGTGAGCATCCAAGTAGTTGCTGAAACAGACATGTCAGTATTCATTGAATCTTATTTTTGTCTGTAGACATAGGCTGGTATTGTCTGAACACAAAAATTTCAATTTTACCCTTCTCTGCTTGTCAGGGGCTCGGATCTGGCTCTTCATTGGCTTTATGATGATGTTTGGATCTCTCATTGCCTCCATGTGGATCCTTTTTGGAGCATATGTCACACAACGTAAGTACCTTTTTACTCCTTCACCAGAGACGTAGTGAGATTTGTCCAAGTGGATGAGTTGCCCATTCTCTGCTCCCTGTACATAGATACTTAGCCTATTTGATTCATTCCCTCCACCTGCCGAATCTGCCGGGGCGTGCTCTCCACCTTGTTCGCACATTAAGTACAGCCTGTGTGATCTGTATTTTCTTAATACTTAGATGCCTTCCTCCCTCTCCACTCTCCGATCTGCCATGCATCCAATCAGCAAACAATCAGGCTTCAGCTTCTATTCTCTAGGGGGCCTCTGAAAGCTGAGATCTTGAAGCCAATTGGTTGCTGTGGGCACGTTTTTTCTCTGTCCTACATTGTGCCTCATTCCCATATCAGTCTTTTGGTCAGTGATTTCCATCAGTGATAGTGAGCAAAAATCAGGTGGAGGTCAAAAACACAGATCAGGTTCAGATCTTCCCCTTGTACCTTATGTCTGTGGAGGCTTCACTGCTGGTTTTGGCTCGAAATCACTGGCCAAAACACTGCTGTGTGAATGAGGCTTTAAAGCTCATAAATAGAAGGCATCTACGATGGCTCAGTGGAGTCCTGACCGCTGGACCACCCCCAGTCACAATGACGAGGAGTTCTATGACATTGTACAGCCAAGTGAGGTTTCTCATCACATTCTCACACCTTGCTTTAACCACCACAGAGTTGCTCTCCATAGCACTGCAGACATTTTGGTAGAGAGGACCGGAATCCTCCCTTCTAGTCTTCTAGGTCTCGGACCACCATCGGTCATACATATTTTATGCATAGGTGATGGCCTGAATACCCCTTTAGTGGTTGTTGCTATGTCTTTGGTCTTCAAATAAGCGGCTGTAGTTTAGTGTGAATGGTTTTCTTGTGCCTATTCCTAACCTTTACTGTGCCAGTGGCATCAATCGAACATGACAGAAGTATCCGACAGTTCTTAAATGGTCACTATACACAGTGCAGTTGTTACAGCAGTGCATGTGGGACCACTGTGCCAACCAACAGATTCTTTGGGTTAAACCTAAAGGTGTTATCCTGGCTGTTATTCACACTTCAAGCCCTCTATAGAAATCTAGACTTTGCTACAGGGGAGCCACCAAGCCGCTACCTCCTGGAGTAGTCTCTTTGTGTTTGGCAGCTGACCCATAGGGGTCAGAGACAGCCTTGCAGGGCACCGAGGAGTCAGGCTAAATCCCAGTCAGGGACAGGCAGAGTACAGACAAATCCGAAGAAAGGTCAGGGCAGGCAACGAAGGGTCAAATGGTAAACAGGCACAGGCTTGGTCAGGCAGTGGAATAAGAGTCAGGAACTGGGCCAAAGTCAGTTACACAGTCAGACAAGGTGCCCGCTGGGCGGGTGTGGTGAGAGGGAGGCAGGCCTGGGCTGCAGAGACCCAGAGCGGTCAAGCGATACAGTGGCGCCCCCAACAACAGCAGGGATGGTTAACGTGTGTGGGCAGTTTAAAGATCGTGGCCTGACCATGGACTTACACAGAGGACACTGGTGTCACTTGACTGCTTTGGAACGTTCCTTAATCATTTCTTTTCTGCTGCTATCTCCTCTCTAGATGTCAACGTCTACCCTGGCCTGGCTGTATTTTTCCAGAATGCTCTAATATTTTTTAGGTAAGTTTCTTGTTATTTACCTTATTATTCAACTTTTCAGGTAGTCTTGATTAAAACTCTGTTGTTGTTGCAGACCTGTGTCTCCATGGTAACAGACTACAAAAAAACCCTGTGTCGTCTGATCCTGCAGTGACAGATGGAGAGGAGTAACACATGACTGCTGGATGAGACTTGACACCTGCTTTGTTTGATGTCTGTGCTAGTGGAGACACATGAGTCTGCATAGGAGCTACAAACTTATAAGGCAGTATTAACCCTTCATGTGCAAGTACATTATCAGTGGGAGCCCCTTCCCACAAAATGCTGTGCATGTCCCATGCAGTCACCACATGGGGTCATGTGGACTCCCGTGTAACCCCTTAGATGTAGTGGTCAGTGCTTACCGCAGCATTTAATTGGTTTACAAAGGAAAGGTAAATTGCCGGGTACCGATGGTTGTTGTGGCAGCCAGGGGATGCCTGTCAGCATTATGCTGGCACACATGTATTATAGAAGTGATGACACAATCAAATGGTCAAAACCCTAGTGGGCCAAAAAAAGGTTAAATAAAACGTGTTAAAACATATATTTTAAAAAAAGGAATAACAAATGCAGAAGAAACTTGCTTCCTGTCTTATTTCACAAAATCGAAACACATTGATATCACCACTTCCCTAACAACCCGAACTATAAAGTTATCACATTTTTTTTATTTTTCACAGCACGTAGAATAAATAATGCCAGAATGGCTGTTTTTGCTCATCTTGTCTCTCAAAGAAATAATAATGAATTAAAAGTGATCAAAAAGTCATATGCACCCCGAAATAGTACCAATAAAAAATGATAGCTCATTCTGTAAAAACAAAGTCCTCACACAGCTCCATTGGCAGAAGAATGAGAATGTTACTGGTCTTTGAATTAAAAAATAAATAAAAAAAATAAAAACAATGGCAGATTTTTTACTGTTATTAATCATGCAAAATGTCATATGTACCGTATACACCAACATACTGCAAATAACAAACCCTATTCCCCGCTCTGATGCAGGATAAGAATGGCAACACAAAAACAAATTATTTTTTTAAATAGTGTTTTTTATTGTAAAATTAGAAGAAAAAAAATTATGACTGTAATTGTATCTAGCTACAGATTAAAGTTAAAGGCTATGTACACCTTTGGGGGCAGTTTTTTATCTTTTTATTATGCATTGTACTCATTATGAGCAAAAAATCATTTTTTCAATTGGTCTTTATTAAAAATATGGAGCCCTTTTCTCTGTACAGAGCTGAGATGCTCTACTAGTGGAATCTGAATTTTCTCTCTGCCCCGTCAGATTCTTCCTTATCTCTGCTATCAGACCTTAACACTCATCAAAGCTCAGTTCTTATCTTACTAAGGGCCCGTTCACACGATCGTGTATATGGGTCAACTTCTATTCCACAATTTTGCAGAATAGATGCGGCCCCATTCATTTCAATGGGCGGCATTAGATTGCGGAGAGACGCGGCACCGTGAAAAAAGATAGAACATGTCCTATTCTTGTCCGCAATTGCGGATAAGAATAGGCATTTTGTATGGGTTGCTGGCCGTGTGTGTTCCGCTAATTGTGGAACACACACTGGCCGGCATCCGTGTTTTTGCGGATCTGCATTTTTCCGGACATGGCCGTCTGAACGGGCCCTAATAAGAATGTGGCCTAATTAAGTGCCTATGACCTCTTAGTAATTTAGAGATCACATTCCATTCTTATTCAAAACCCAGCCAGAGGAAGAATGGAGTAGATTTCTGGTGTAAAGTGTGCAGGTTTTCGAAGATATTTTAACAGATAGGTCATCAGTATCTGATTGTTGAGGGTCTGACATTTGGGGCCCCTGCCAATCAGCTGTTTGAGAAGGTGTTGTGGCCTTCTCTCAGCTCACCATGCTCGGTGACTGTGTTTTGTATTGCAGCTCTGCCCCTATTCACTTTAATAGCCCCGGCAAAGCTGAGAGAAGGCCGTGGCACTACTTCAAGCACCGGTGCCTCCTCAAACAGCTGATCGGCGGAGGTCCTGGGTCGGACATCCACCAATCAGATACTGATGACCTATCCAGAGAGTCTCAGAAAACCCCTTTAATAGAAGTTGGTTACATATGAATGGCTGTCGGTGGAATACATCGACCACCAGAGTGGTTGTCCACACTAGCTTTATGATGTGTAATAGGGCACATTGAGAGGGTTCTCAAGTTGAGAAAGTCTGTAAAAAAAAAAACAACAAAAAAACAACCACAAGCCTCCATGTATCCAACTAATAATCTTCTCTATGATTTTCAGCACACTCATCTACAAGTTCGGGAGAACTGAAGAGCTCTGGTCGTGAAGCCATCGTCCGCCATGTTTTCTTATTAGTTAGAACGTTCTGCTGTCTTTTATTGCTGGTTATGTTTTATACATATCAACCAATTGTCCAAGTACAATTCCCAGTAGAGGAGAGAAGGTGCAGGCTTCCAGATGGGTTTATTTACTGGGTCACCAACATTAGGATTTAATTCTCACCCTTGAAAGGTCCACTAGGATTTGTTTTTTTTTTTGTTTTTTTTTTGTGAAGACACATCTAGACCGAAAAAGAAGCAACTTTTCAGATTACATATCTTTGTGTCTACAGCTTCTGTGTCTCCATGGCGACAGACTACAAACAAACCTTGTGTAGTCTGATCCTGCAGTCCTACTGCCATCAGTCTGTCTTCTAATTCTTGCTAAACTAATGTACGATCATGGCGGCCAGATCTGACGGGTTGCAGGGGTTGTAGACTCAAAAAAAGTAAGAGGTTTGTTTTTTAACTAAAATATTTTGCAAAGTTGCTTTAATTATTTTTTTTTTTTTTCGGACGCGTTAGTACAATAGAAAAAAAATTGTGAATATGGGATTTTCTTCTAAATTGAGTAAGGTTGCTTTAAATGGGTTATCAGTTTGTTTGTTTTTTATTATAGTTTAAACCTGCCGGGAGCCTGCAAAAATATTAGAAAAAAATAGCGTAGCCCTTCTTTTCTTAGCTGTCTCTCGATGAGACCACTGAAGCCAGTGCCAGTGGTTGCAGCGGTGTATGGCACATCAATGCAGCCAAAACAGTATGTTACGGCTGCAGCACAGAGGTGAGGATGGAGCGGAGAAGCTGGATCGGGGGGGGGGGTAAATTATTTTTTTCTTCCATTACCTTAGCCGGAAGTATTGATGGCCTATCAGGATAGGTGATCAACATCTGATCAGTGGGGGTCCGACACCCAGCACCCCTGTCGATCAGCTGTTTGAGGAGGCTAGAGCACCCTCTTCGAATAACCGATTGGCGGGGCTGCCAGGAGTGGACACCAACCAATCAAATATGCATGACCTATCCTGAGTATAGGTCATCCGTATTCTACTCCCCAAAAACCCTTTAAAGGGGTTCTCCAAAAATTAAGAAAATGAAAATACTTAAATAATACTTTATTATAAATAACCTTTCATTAGTTATAATGGCTCGTTTTGTCTGGGGAGCAATCATTAGGAGAAATAAAGTGGCCGTCGTCCTATTAGTACACACAAAACCTGTCCTAATCACACAGGACAAGTTACTTCAGAGTACTGAGGTAAAGAGTTGCCTCATCCTCCTCTCTGCTCGTCAGGGATTATGAACCTGAATACAGTTTAATATGAGCTTCAGCTGAATCTCTGTAGGAATGGAGTTCATGAGGAGACATGAAGTACAGAGAGGAGGTGGAGATGTGGCTGATAACAGCAGCACTTGTATGCAGTCTCCATTACCACAGTCTGTCCTGTCCGTCCTCTCTGCACTTCATGTCTCCTCATGAACTCCATTCCTACAGAGATTCAGCTAAATATCATATTAAACTGTATTCAGGATCAAAATCACTGAAAAGCAGAGCAGAGAGGAGTATGAGGCAGCTCTTTACCTCAGAGTTGTAAAGTAACTTATCCTCCTGTGTGATTAGGACAGGTTTTGCGTGTACTACTAGGACAGCGGCCATTTTATTTTCCTTGATGATTGCTCCATAGACAAAAGAAACCAATATAGCTAATGAAAGGTATTTGGGAATATATTTACAATAAAGTAATAATTGGGTATTTTTATTTTTTTTAATTCCTGGAGAACCCCTTTAAGCTATAATAAAACTACTCAGGTCGCCCCTTTAAATAAAGCATTGTATTACAACCTGAGGCTCTCCAGCCATTCCTCAACTTCATATCCTTGCAGGCTGTAAGGACCTATTGGGCGTTGTTGTTTCCAAGCAGATGGAGAACCACAGTTTGGGGGCCAGTGCCCTCGTACCTCCATTTTTTTGTTTTCTTTTCCATATGGTGGTGACCCATAGCACCCAGCCAGGTGATGGTCTTTTCTAAGCTGTAGAGCACAAATCTTTAGCAAGGTTTCCATTTTTCTTCTGTGTGTTCAGAAACTGTGATAACCTGGTTCCAACTTTATTTTGTGGAATCGGGTAGATTTGGCGCCACTTTCTGGTGGTGGTTCACAATGGGTTCATGGGCGGGCTGCTGTCTCACAGGCCGTAGGGATCGGGCATCTGTTGTCTTTATGTTCCTGGTCAAGTAAACCAAGACAGATCGGTGTCCATTCATTAAAGGGGTTGTCTCATCTGGCACTGGCTATGCTACCATTGTCTGATAGATGCAGGTCCTTCCTCTGAGACCCGCACCTATCTCCAAAATGGGACCCCTGAAGTCAGAGGAGAGCAGCCTCGCTCTGTTCATTTATGTGGGAGTGCTGAAAATAGCTAAGCACTGGCTCGGCTGGCTCCACGCTTGCTGGGTAGGAATGGCTATTTTTGGAACCGCCTTAGAAACGAATGGAGAGCATACCGCGCTTGCGCAGTGCACTCTCATTCACTTTTGGGGGCTCGTTCTGGAGATAGGTGCCTGTCTCAGAGGTGGGACCCGCACCTATGTGACTTTGAGGGCTTATCCTAGCGATAACGGAAACCCTTAAGCCAGATGAAACAACCCCTTTAAAGGGGTATTCCCATCTTAGATACTGGGGGCATATTTCTAGGATCCGCTGGGACCCGCACCTATATCGAGAAAGGAGCGGGGAGCGCTGCGCCTGGAGGACCGCAGGTTTCCCGAGGTCCGGCCACCACAGCAGCGCACCGCGCATGCGTGGCCACCACTCCCATTCATTTCAGTGGAGCCGATGGAAATAGCCGAGCCAGTCCACAGATGGGACCCGCGCCTATGAGACAATGGGGACATACCCTAGCGATATTCCCCCATTGTCTAAGATGGGAATACCCCTTTAAACTCTATACAAGCCTTTGTAGCTGCGGCCTGTCCTCCAGCCGGAAATATCAGCATGGGGGGGGGGGCACGCAGTGGTCGTAAGTCCAGGACATCGAAAGCCCCCTCAGTAACACAGGTTGCAGTGTGCACAGCCTAATGATGTCATTATAGTAGCACAGTTGCCATTGTTTTCTATAGGGAAAAAATTTACACTGGAGCCAATGCTGACATTGCATTTTTTTCATGTAGCTCGGGCTTAAAGGGATTGTCCAGGATTAGAGAGAAAAAAAAAGCAGATCGTGTTTTTCTAATCTTAGACAACCCTTTAATGGCTGAAACAAGTGACCTCAGATCGGACATTTAAAGGAAAATGTCCCGCGGTTATGCTTAAATGCACAAATCCAATAAATGCTGCGCAGTGTCAGTCTCAATAGCCATATAGCGTAACACAGCGGAGGCGTATTTATTGTACATTCACGTGGTGACCTGCTGTTTTTTCATCCTTCTTGTACTCGACTACTGCTATGAAGTCCCCTCGTGGCGTCTTTTATTATTGTATTGCTTTGCACTGAACCATGAAAAGGTCAGCCTCGTAAATTTCACGTCCCCATTAGATAACTACATGTTGTCTGCATACCATAGCGGGGGAGGGGGCCCTGTGCGCACATGGCATGCAAGGCTGCCCTCTGCTGGTGGCACTGACCTTTACATTCACATTGCTGTCTAAGGCCCCTTTCACACGAGCGGGAGACTCGCATGTCTCCCGCAACGCATCTACAGGGCTGGACTCCGCACTGACAGGGATCACATATAATGCTATGCGATCCCTGTCAGTGCGGAGTCCAGCCCTGTAGATCCGTTGCGGGAGACATGCGAGTCTCCCGCTCGTGTGAAAGGGGCCTTAGTCTGTTTTTGTAAAACCGAGAATAGATACCATTGGAAGAAAGTGGAGAATATATGCATTTGCAGTAAAAAAAACATGGCGGCACATCATTTTAAGCCACGGTGGAGGGAGCTCCTGTGTATAAGACGTAGATTGAATATTCTATGCGCCCAGAAGTTTTATAGGGGTCGTCCAAGATGGGAAAACATGTCGTCTTTCTTCCAAAAACAGCACCATCCTCTGTCTATGGGTTGTGTCTGGTATTTCAGCTCAGCGCCATTGAAGTCAATGGATCTGAGCTGCCATACCTCAAACAAGCTGTGGATGAGGGAGGGGCTGTTTTTGGAAGAAGGCAGCCATGTTTTTCTGATCGTGGACAAGCCCTTTAAGCCTTCTTTTGGTGCCACTTTAGATTGGGCTCTACTGGCTCGCTATACTTTAACTGTATAAGTCCTATGGCCAACGAATAGAGACGAGCAAACGTGCTCGTAAAGAGCACTGTACCGCTCGGCTCCCCTGCGCTCGCGGTCCTGAGGAGGACGGAAGCGGCTGCCTGCGCCCATGCGAGCACAGGGGAGCGGTACAGTGCTCGTTACGAGAACGTTCGCTCATCTCTACCAACGAATCCTAACCCTTCAGTAGGGAGGCGGGGAGGAGGCCGTCCCTAGTGGTAGGGGTGGAAGCCATCCTGATTGTTGGGGGGTGGAAGGAGGCCGTCCCGAGTGTTCACGGGGTGTGCAAATCCATCAGTTCTTACAGTTAACGTATACGGATCCAGTAGAGCCCACACTATGGCAGCTGAACATGAACTGAGCCGGTAGAGCGGGCGCTAAGGTAGCCCCCTTCTTTGTATAATCTTGAAGAACCCCCATTATAGCGGTTGGTTGCGATTAGAAAAACATGGCTGCCTTCTTCCAAAAACCTCAGCACCTTTGCCTATAGGTATTACCGTTACTAGTGAAACTAGTGAATGGGACAAGCTGCAGTACCAGATACAGTCCACAGAGGAGGGTGGCGCTGTTTCTGGAAGAAAGCAGCCATGTGTTTTTTTAATATCATATAACTACCCTTAATCCTTACCAACATGGCCTGCTCACTGAGTATTCAAACAAGCTTTATTTAGGTGAACACATTGGATTTTACACATGACTATATAGTTGGGGAAGAGACGGCGCAGTGTAGTCCGGATTCTCAGCTACTTGCTATTGGTTAGACGCTCGCTTTGCCTGGTAACCGCTGTCCCATTTGGTGCAGTGGCCCATAGCAACCAATCAGAGAGCTGCTTTCATTTTCAAAAGCAGCTCTGAAAAATGAGAGGTGAAATCTGATTGGTTGCAACAGCGCCATCTTTGCTTTACACAAGTTTTGCTTATTCTGCAGTATTATGTTGTTGTTTTTTTCCCTTCTCAGTTTTGTAATTTCCAAAGATTATATAATTCTTGGTATAAATTACACTTTGCTTCACCAGACCTATTATATAGTGAGAAGATGTCACATTTTTATTTCTTTTGTGAGGTCTGAAAGGAAAAAGCAGTTCAATAAGAAATTAAAGAGGTTTCCCAGGACTCCTTTATTGGTGACGCAACCTTAGGATAGGTCCTCAGGATCTGATTGGTGGGGTCCCACACCCAGATGAACACTTTGAAGAGGCAGCGGTGCAACAGAGCACCCTGCTGCCTCCTCACAGTATACCAAGAGGGGCGCCATACATTGTATAGTGGCGGTGCTTGGTATTGCAGCTCAGGTCCGTTCACGTCTAGGCCATGTGACTGATGAACATGATGTCCCCACCAATCAGATATATGAATCCTGGAAAACCCCTTTAAAGTGGTTTCTTACCTAAATTAAAACGATTGGTAATATTTCAGGGGTCCGTAATACAGCCCAACCAGGTCTATTGTTTGCCAGGAGTCGGAGTGACTACTGACAAGCTACTTTACCCCTACTCCAAGGATCAGCAACCTTCAGCACTCCAGCTGCTGTGAAAACTACAACTCCCAGCATGCACGCTTATTCAGCTGTTCTTGTAACGCCCATACAAGTGAAAAGAGGATACTGGGAGTTGTATTTTCAGAACAGCTGATCCCTGCCCTAACCTCTCGTCAAGCTTTTGACCCGTTTAGTGAGTCCTTTAGTCTACATGCACATGACCGAGCCATGTTTTGCAGTCCGCAGATTGCCGATCCGCAAAACATGGATGCTGCCCGCGTGCGTTCCGCAATTTACGGAACAGGCCACCTATTATTGAAATACCTGTTCTGATCCGCTAAATGGACAAGGATAGGACAACGGTCGTGTGCATGAGGCCTTAAGGTCAGGCTGGTTGCTATGGATACACTGCCAAAAACTGCAGCCTTTAAAAAATGGCACCCTAGTAACCACAGTAAAATTCCATAGCAACCAGTCTCGGCCTACTCTGTTCTTCTGCTGCTGAAGGCAGAGAAGAGGCTTTGCAGTAATCTATATGTTATTTTTGCCCCCACTTTCTTCTGTATTAATCTCATTGTTATAAAAACAGCCGGAGGACCCCTTTAAGGCCACATAGACAATGTCAGAGCACAGTCGGTGTAATCATTTCTTGCGTTCAGTTACTTATATTTATTGTTTGTAGAAATTATAAGCTATGATTATAATGGATATTTCAGGAGCCAGGCCGTCTAGGGGCCACAGGTTAGCTTGCACAGCATCAGTCCGCCGCCGCGTCCACCATGCAGACTACGGAGCCAGTGATACACAGCAGGGACGTGTGGGTCTAGGGTAGGTGCAGTATACACTATCCGTTTATGATGGAGTCACAGGATATGAAGCCAGGAGTGGAGACCTGTGATCTGGAAAGCTCTGGAACTACCTTTGTGCCCACCGTAAACCCCTTGTGTAATAAAGTATGTGAATGTAAATGATCGCTGCAGCTTTGTTACAGTAGCATCGTGCATTCTTGCAGATTATCCTTGTATCTTGCAGCTTGACCTGTAATAAAAGCCTCCTGTGAATATAGAAATGTTGACTGTGTAGTCTGTGATCTCTTCTGGTTGTATCTGGGCCACCTGCAGTCATGGCTTCCACCACAATGACATGCTGGGACCTGTAGTGTTATAATTTGCAGACCAGTGAAATGCGTGATATAACTTTCTTTAACTGGAACATCAGAAATCGACAGGAAGAGATAAAGGAGGTTCATTTATAGGGGTTGTCTCACGAAAAATATTCTACAGTTTTCAAACCAGCACCTGGATCTGAATACTTTTGTAATTGCATGTCATTAAAAATTTTGTATAGCTACTGAGTTATTCAGTAACATGTATCTGTATAGGACCACTTAATTTCTTATTTCTTTGACCTATTCACTGAGCAGGCCGCACATGCTCAGTTTCAACTTTTAACTGCCTACTGAGCTGTGATAGGCAGAGCTGAGACACGCCTCCTTAGCTGCAGCAGAAAAGACACTCCCCTTGAGCTGTCAGCTTGATATAAATCTAGCAGATCAATGAATGGGGAGATCTCTGGGTCCATGTGAGGTACATGGCTGGTTCTAGCTTTGTTAGAAAGGTATTGTCATGGACTATATGATGTCTGATTTTCATTTTTTACATTATTCGTGGGATAACCCCTTTATTAAAGAAGCACTCCCACAAAAATGTTTATTCTCTGTCCTGTTAGAAAGGTACATGATGTAAACTGTAGTGAAGTAAATTTTCCCACCAGGGACTGTGTTTGTGAGTTATCCCCTCCCTTCTGATCCTCAGCTGTGTCATGTGACCAACCATTAGACTTTCCAAATGCTGCATCTTATGTGTGGACAGGAAATCTGTTTCTCTATGTATTCCTATGGGAGCCTTATTGGCAGTCTCATAGGAATGAATAGAGAAGTAACTGACCTCCTGTGCTTTGTACATTGGAGATCAGTGTTGGGCACATGACACGGCTGAGGATCAGCAGGGAGATTATAACTCCCAAATACAATCACTGGTAAAAAGATCACCGTCACTACAGATTGCATCATGTACCTTTCTAATAGGTCAGAGAATAAACATTTTTGTAGGAGTGCTTCTTTAATGACTGGTGTTTCACACCCCAGTGTTACTTTAAAAAAAAATGCAACTGGAGGAAGATCCAACCAAGGATCACACCGCTTAATAAATTTGTCATATCTTCTGCAATCCGTGCAACAGAACTGAAATCTGCGAGTAGCTGGAGCAGATTACTGGTGTCATGACACGCCAGTTTTCTGGTGCACGTTAACTGAGCCGGCCTGTGAAGGTCACCTCTCCCTCCTGCCCAAGTGCTATGTGTGTATTAAAAAAAAAAATTAAAAAATTACTTTGCACATTTTGTTAGAAACCGTGACATGCAACAAAATCTGTGACTTTTCTATGCCCAAAAACCGGCATAGAGCTATAATAAATGATAAATGACCTCCAATATTTTAAAGGGATTTACAATTTTCAAAAGCATTTTCCAAAATTCCCTGGAATTTATTTTTTTTTTCCAGAGAGTGGACAGCATAAAATAGCAAAAAGATAATATTCACTTTACTGGACACCTGCCTCTTGTGCCAATGCTTCACTCGTCCCTGGTCTGTCTCTGCTTACACAGAAGAGGTGGAGGTTATACCTACTTCCCAGAATTCCAGAGGAGCATTGCCTGGTCTATAAGATTCCTTACGCCATGTAAAGTGCTCTCCATAATAAAAGAATAATTGTATTCCCCAGTGGCATGGGAAAGTAAGCGACCTTGAGTTCACATCCAGCATTTAATTTCACAGAACTATGGGGGGTCATTTTTGACCTGATATATGCCACTTCTAACTTGCCCACACCAGATCTAAAAAAGTGGGCAGGGAAGGGCTGACAGGCCTGTCTCATTTACCATTTACTGAACCTGGTTTAGGCATAGAAGATGGTCTAAATGTAAGACAGCAAGGAAGCTGAACCCGCACATACCCACACTTTCACCCAGGCAATCTTCCTGTTACGAGCAACGGAGCATTTTATGGAGTTCCGGAGACGTACTGGCCTCTCCATGGGGACTGCTAGGTGGAGGCTTCTGCCTAGAAGTGAGCCCAGTGATGTCACTGGCACTAATGGGCAGGCTTTAGCGCTGACCTAGCCTGTAAAACAGCTAGGTCAGCGCTAAAGACGGCCCATCAGAGCCAGTGACTTCACCAGGAACACTGTCGGGCGGAAGCCTCCACCTAGCAGTGTGTTATAAGAAAAAAAAATGAAATTCTCGGATGCTCATAATAGGGTGGCCGCTTGGGTGAAAGTGTGGTTATGTCCGGGTTCGTCTCTAACCCTTTTAAGATCGATGTTTAAATATGCCCCTATATTCTCAGTCAAGTAGTGGATGTCCTACATTCATCAAACCAACATTACCTCCACCAGACTGCCAAATGTTGATATGTGATCCATCATTCCAGAGAATGTCTTCTGCTCGGGGTCTGGTGGCCATGGTCTTTCACTAGCAGACAGTTGCCACCACTCTTCAATAAGCACTTCATCCATGGTGTTTCTGAGGGACACTTTTTGCACTGATGTTTCTAGAGGCAGTATGAAGCTCCATAGTGAATGTGGGAACCATGGACAGATGACATTTAGGTGCCATGGTTGGTATAGATATTTCCACTTGCTCACCTTACCGGTGAGCAGGGAGGAAATTTGCCAAACTGTCCAAAGATGGCATCCAAAGGCAGTGTCATAGTCTCTGACCAGCAATATACCACCCTGCTTCTTTATGGATATTACATGGCTGTATGCTTGATTGTAAGACCCTGTTCACACTGAATGTTTCTATCAGTTTTGCTGACTGTCTCCCATCCCTGCCTGTCTGTCTTTGCCTGCATGTATATATTTCCCCTTCATTTAAATTCCAGGAAAGCGCTGTAGAAAGACGTTTCCCTCTGTTTGTGTGAGCAGACAAAAAAAATAAAAATCTTGGTAACAACTGATGTTTTCGGAGAAGCAGAATGCGCCGGCCAGTGACCACCTGATGCTACGTGGGTAATAAGGATGTGGTTAACACATTGTTTTTGTAAGAATTCTGAGAATGTCTCTAATTTTTAAGTTTCTCCCACTATTTTACGTTGTAAAAGTGTCTGTATATACGGTACATGTCTCCCTAAATTCTTCTCTAATAGGGTCTCTCCCTATGATTGCTAAAGGGGTTGTGCCACCATTCATGAAAAACGAGTTACTTGTATTATTTACTTTTTTGTTTCAAAAATGTTCCAGTAGTGAGATATTCTCTGTATTTTATTATAATGGCCCCCTGTTGTTTAGTCTGTGTGGTAAAGTGCACATCCTCCTCATGAGGTGGTCGCAATTGGTCAGTTTCATCTTTCGACTGCTACCAGCCGTATCTACTGTTTGAAACTGTGACAGTTGTAGGGAGAAGGCTATAGCAGAAAGAATACACTTCCTGAGCTGTGCTGGGGAGCGAGCTGCAATAGAAAGGACACACACCCTGAGCTGGGGTCGGAAGAGAGCCTCAGCAGAAAGATACCCCTCCTCCAGCTGCGATATGATGAGAGTTGCAGCAGAATAGACCCCCCTGAGCTGTGGTATGATGAGAGCTGCAGCAGAAAGGACACGTCTCCTGAGCTGTGATAAGAAGAGAGCTGCAGTAGAATGGACACACCCCCTGAGCTGTGATAGGAAGAGCTGCAGTAGAATGGACACACCCCCTGAGCTGTGATAGGGAGAGAGCTGCAATAGAATGGACACACCCCCTGAGCTGTGATAGGAAGAGAGCTGCTGCAGAACGGACACCCCCCTGAGCTCTGGTAGGGAAAGAGCTGCAGCAGAACGGACATACAACCCTTGCGAAAGGACACACTCCCCCTGAGCAGGCAGCTTGAAATAAATCTGAGTAATTTAAATATAACAGAACAATTGGAGCAATGAATGTGGAGATCTCTGGACCCATGTGCATGGGCTCGTACTGGACCACAGGTGAACAGGTGAATCCCCCGGAGGCCCGTCAGTCTCCCGCCCCTTGCACAAGTGGCATGGTACAGTAGGTTGACTGCACTACATATAAATATGCAGTTTACAGAATCTCAACCAGCCCATGTCCATATGAAATAAGAGACTATCAGGTGGAGGAGAAGACTTTTAGGCACAGAGACATGCCACTAAGTGTCCCCTTTCCTCAGGGACCTGCCTTCTCAAAGTCACTGTAGGGACCCCATAATTAATCATCTTGAGCAGATAGTATTTGCATGTAGCTGTACATTAAGCCCCCAGAATGAATTTTACTGGTGGGCCCTAGGCACCCCAGTCCGATACTGGATGTGCGATACAAGGCTGGTTCCAGTTTAGTTAGAAAGAGACTGTCCTGTATATATGATGTCTGATTTTCATTTTTGTACATCACGGCATAACCCTTTGATTAAATCTTTAGTGTACTATACATGGTGAATAGAGAAAGACCTGGTGAAAGACCTAGGACAGGCCCTGGAGATGAAGGACTGTCCTAAATGATGTCACTTTAATGCTTTCAAAGCTTCCAGCAACCACAGACTAAGGGCTCATTCAGACGGCCGTATGATGTCCGCAAAAAAACGGATCCGTATTTTTGCGGATAGCATACGGTCGTCTGAATGAGCCCTAATGGTCAGGAAAACCAATTTCAAGAAGCCAAATCTGGAGTCCAAAACGAGTAGGTTATAGATGAACTACCACTAGATGAACCACCACCAATTTTGAACCAGAAGATGAAATAAATTACAAAGCTCTGGATTTGGCTTCTTGGAGCTGGATAGCCCCCTTATGGGTACCTGACTGGCACTGTTATGGGGGCATTTACTAGCTATCTTAGACTAATTTCACATCTGTGGCGTTGTGATCTGGCCACCAGTTCCGGCAGAGAATGCTGGGAATCAGCCGGACACAAATTGCAGTGTGTAGAGGTTTCTGTCAGGTCAAATCTTGGTATTTTTTCCAAACCCTATTATAGTTACTGAGGCTGGTGGACATTCCTGTTGCACCCGGCAGTGTCGGATCTGGAGAATTCCGGCAGGCTGTTCTCCACCAGAACAGCCTGCCAGATTAGCTGCCTCAGATGTCAAAATTGGCCTTTAGGAGTTACTGGCTATCACTGTTGAGCACGCTGGTTGGTAATCTTATGGGTATTGACTGTCAATATTATAAAGGAACCGGTTGGCATCATTATGGTGGCATTAGATAGCAACCTTATGGAGATACTGGTTGTTAGGCACACTGGTTGGCAATTTTATGGGTTGATAGAGTAGTACTGGCTAACAATATTATGGAGGCACTGGTTGGTAGAGTAGTGAATACTGGTTGTCCCTAGTGATTGTGATCCAAAATCAGGATTGAAGCCTCCACAGACATAAGGGAAAGATCTGTACCTGTTTTGTGTTTAGAGCCACACCTGGTTTTGGCTCAAAATCACTGATGGAAATCACTGACCGAACACTGACGTATGAATGAGGCATTATTCATACAACCATGTCCATGATGACACCTGTGACAAGATGGTAAGAGGCTTGTCCATGAACGTTCAGTGTTTGGTTCATGTGTCCGTTTCTTGGTGTCCATGTGTCATCTGTATTCCATAGGCACTGCTCAGATAAAAATTTTCAGAGCATCTCCAACCAATGGTCCATGAAACACAACCCAACTTTATACAGACCCCAGATTACCCCCCAAATTTAAGCAGACCCCTGTCTCCCCTATAACCCCACTTCTCAGTCCCCTAGAAGCAGACCTCAAACCAGATAAGAAAACAAAAGGAGCGCCATACTGACTGTTCCCAGGGTTTCCTGTCCTAATAAGCACTTCATAGCTCATTAGTTAATTGTGCCCCCACCTTACAGGTAGTGAGGGGCGCCCTAGGCGCCCTTGCCTGGTCATCATCCTGACCCTGCATTTCAGACATGTCCTCTCCATTAAAGATAGACCAATGACTGTAGAGTCTAAAGATTTGTTAGATAATCACGCTACTACCAGATGATGGTGAATGGTACTGTTTATTGTTTATTGGTGGTGAATGTCCTCTTCGGTCCCTCTATGCCACTAGTGGATGGTGTAATTAACACTGAGGGCAGAGTCCAACAAGTTGCCATTTTCTTGTTGATGTTGTTATCCGTTGGCACGCAGGAGAGGAAAAACCCCCTGTGGAGGAAACCTCTAGGGAACCATGGCGTCAGGACTACCCTTCCCTTGGGCACAAGAGGCAGCTTGTGGACTAGAAGCGCTGGCGGTCAATTCATTGACTCGTGGAAGAATCTTCATCGACTTCCTGCTGCTTCTCTGCTCCTGCTACTCTGCAGGTTATGACCCTCAGGTTACTCCTAGTGGCTGCTGGAAATGAAGCTGAAGGACCAGGACTGTTGTATCACAGTACCGATGAGTTGTCAGGAGAGTACATAGAGGTCAGAGGTTGGAATTTCAGGCTCATACAAGGACAGCAATTCTCGGTGGATTTTTCTGGTGTGTGTGATGTCATCAAGAGGCTCTGCTGTAACATGATGGTTTTCACCCACTGATCTATTGGGGACATCTGTATATATAGTGGAGCTGCTCACTTCCAGTGGTTTATCCTCCTCCAGATCCTGTGGACGATCTCTCTCACAATTCTACCAAATGTTCTGCCAAGAGATAAAACAGCATTGTAATAGTGGTAACCACCGGCAAGTTTACCCTGTAGACCCATCAGCAGACTATAAGCTTCCATCAGTGAATGGACTCCACACCACACTCTGCTGATAGAATCAAAGGAACTTTCAATAATCCCCATATTTCCCTTTCCGTTACTATCACCCACCTGCGATGACGTATGACAGGTTCTTGTATTGGCTTTATGACCTGCCATCTGGCATTGGTAAATGTGAATCCACAGAACCGTTTTTGATCTCTACCTGCCATTGGTGGCTTATTGGCTTCGGTGGAGGATAGGACATCGTTTATTTTTTTCGATGTCATCACTGGTGGCTGTGGAGAGAAGATCCAAGATCCCATGTTCAACAAGAAGGGGCACAAGGGTAATTTACTACTACCCACATCTTCCCTGGATCCTGTACTTACTGGTCCTGGTTGGAATGGTGGACAAGCTGCTGCTTCCTCTATATCTGTCCACTCGATGTCCATGAAAAATGGATGTTCCCTGATGTTACATACCGCTAACTGGCGACTCTCTGGTGACTTGATTAAGAGCTGGAAAAAATATATTGAAGACATTTCAGAACTGTAGATCACACTTTCCAGTGTAGTCCCTAGTTTTCAATGTCATATTTAGCCGCTGTTGTACTGCTATATATTTTTATACTCACCCTCTCTATGAGGTCTCTGGCTTGGGGGTCGAGTCGTTTCGGGTAGGTGGGAACATCGTTGATCAGAGACTTCTGAATTTTTTCAGGAGATATACTGGCAGAGAATGGATATTTACCAGTAGCCATCTCATATATCATCACACCAGCTGAGAACCAGTCCACTGCCGTGTTGTAGGGCTTCTGCAGAAGAATCTGTAGAAATATCAGGGAGACAATAAAAAATAAGAGCATGGTCCAGAGCAGCAGAAGTCATGGAGATGTCCAGCCCTCTGCACAGTGAGAAGCACTTAGATCAGTGGTTCTCAACTCCAGTCCTCGGGACCCACCTGCCAGTCAGGTTTTCAGGATTTCCTTAGTTTAGACCAGCTGATATAATTAGCGTCCATCCATCAGGACAGGTATTCATTCTGTGGGATATTCCTAAATCCTGACTGGCAGGTGGGTCCCGAGGACTGGAGTTGAGAACCACTGACTTAGATGATTCCTCACCTCGGGCGCCATGTAGTTAAGAGTTCCGGCATATTGTGAGATCTTCCTTTCCCCAAAGATGTTCATAACGGCAAGACCGAAATCAGCGATCTTCAAGTGACCGGCGCTGTCCATTAAGATGTTTTCTGGTTTTATGTCTCTATGTATGATGCCTTTGTTATGGAGAAACTGCAGCCCACAGATGATCTCAGCTGCAAAAAATCTGATTATAAAAAAGAGAAAACATCAGCATTCACTATGAGACCAATAAATGATAAGAAGACGGATGTTCCTGACAACTATGGTCATTATCTAAGATATCTATGTCCTGTCTTACCTGGTGACTGGAATGGTGAATGGGGCTTTGGCATGTATGAGGTCACGTAGGTCTCCTCCGCTGAGAAACTCCATGATGAAGAAGGCATAGTCCTGTGATAAAGACACAGCATATCATGTACGTTTCAAAGATACTTAATTATGGAATATTAGAGTGTGTGTATATATATATTTATATATATATATATATATATTTACCCTGCTTTAGAGATGCTATGCTTTCCAAGTAGAAGAAGCCAGAGGATCAGGTTGATCTACCATCATAAAGTCTTGGAACCCATTTGGCAAATAGGATGGGGTTGGGGAAGAACTGATCTACTCACCAAACCCCAATAGTGAATAAGACTCTTACCTTGGTCTGGAAGGTGGCATAAGCGTGGGTGAATAGTGGACTTTTCCCAGTCACCTCCAGAACCTGTCGCTCAATCAGAACGTTGTTTCTAAAGTTCTGCAGCAGGACTCTCTTCTTCACCAGCTTCACTGCCAGGTGTTGTTGGCAGGCGGGATGTGTGACCAGCATGACCTAGAGGAGACAGAACATTAGAACTGGAGGAATGGCCCATCCTGCCATCAGAAGACATGAAGTCTTGATTTTGCTATAGTCATAGTACTACACATAAGGAAAAAGTGACAACAACTCCTGATACTTACTTTACCAAAAGTTCCCTCTCCAAGGATTTTATGGAAGGTGAAGCTTTCCAGTCCAGTCACAATGATGGGGGTTTCTGCTGGGGTTGTCACTGGTAGAGAGAAGAGACATAATACTTAATATTCCTGCACTTAGCCTCCAGCAGTAATTACGATATGAGAGGATAAGAATATTATGGGGCATGAAAGACAAATTTACTCCTTAATCATGTTCATAAGTGGACAAACCCATTGATAAGTCATTGGGGGATATTGGCTCTAGGTGTCTTAGATCTGCACTCACCTGAAAGTTGTTCCATCTCAGTGTTATAGGACGTGCTGGGTCCATCTTCAGCTTTTCCCCCTGTCTCTTCTCCCCTCTTCCTCTTTTTTAGGATACTCTCCTGCATAGGGCTTCCAGGTCTTTTCGAAGCCTTGATCATTTTTTCTTTGCCGCCATCTTTCGCCTTCTCTGATGTTTCTATTCTCCTCCTCTTATTTGGCGGCTGAACTCTCCTCTTTCTCTTCCTCTTTCTTTTTTTGGGAGGATTCCTTGGAACCTCCATGTTCAGCCCATAGATGTCACTGGGCTGCGGAAGGTCCTGTGCGCCTTCAGCACGTTCCATGATGACACTTGGAACGGCTTGGCTAACAGGCCCTCTTTTCTGGTCTTTCAACAAACCCAAAATTTGCTGAGCGCAAGTAAAAGTCGCCTTCACCCGTCAAGTGATGAAGAAATATGGCCGAAATTCAGGCTGCAGAAAGCTAGAATCAATTGTTACATGACATCACAAAGGCATCTGTGACATCACCACATTCTAAAGGTCACATGACATCACAGGTACCTATGACATCATCAACCTAGCTGACCGGCCTGTGTTTATTTTATATTGTATAGGCCCATGATTTTCTGCTATTTATCTCTAAACCTTTTATTAGTTTTTATTGCATCCAGTTTGTCCTAAAAATAAAACCTCTCTTATAAAAACAGATGAAATTTTATTATATTATCTTGTTAGGAGAAATAATACATAGTGTTTTAGGTAGACATGGCGCCCCCTTATTTAGCTGATTGTCCTCTACCAATTAAACATGGGTGGCCTTTACTAAGGATAGGTCATCAATATTAAATTTCAGAAAACCCCTTTAATAATTCTCCTCATAAATAATTATGTTTATTCTCATTTTATTAAAGCAAAGACAAAATCTTTTTCAAGCTTTTCAACCAAGTATTTTGGTATTTTGTAATCATGAGAATACACAACAAAGAGAAATGAAACAAAACAAACAAATAGCGCTAATCATTATCAAAAGTAGCGCCACTTATGTTGTAAATGTATTACAAGGTGCACAATCATAATTGAATTATTTTCAATAAACAGCTGAGATGCATTGTATATAATGCAGAAAAAAAAGAAGGAAACCATAAGGAAGAAAAAAGGTGTGAAGAAAGAGAAAAGAGGAAATTTCAGAGTATAATAGCATGCATAGTCACTACATGAGTTAGCCACCCAGGTGCCAGGCCCGCCCCATCCACCACTTCAAGCAATGTTGGCACCGCTTCACTGTCTAGATCTTACCCAGACATTTCCCCTATAAGGTGAGAGAAAGGGAGCTCCATTTTGTATGAAACTTTTCTGCCTGATCATGTGAGATGGCTATCAATTCTTCCATTCGAAATATATGTCTGGGTTCAGTAGCCCAGTCACACAGAGAGGGTGCAACACTCGGTTTCCAGTGCCTCAGGATCACCAATCTTGCTGCAGTGAGAAAGAACCTCAAAGCACTTTTCTTTACTTGGGCCAGGGTCCCCGGGAGCAATGAGGGAAGGATTACTTTAGGAGTATTAGAAACCACTTTCAACATGGTGCCCTCTACCTGATTACATCTCCAACAGAGGTTAGATGAATTAGGGAACATTCGTTGCAAGATCACTGGGCAGTAATACCACCTAGATAGAATCTTTGGTGTGTGCTGCAATAGATAGTCCATGTGAGAACGTACACATCTTCACAATGTCTTCTGTCCTCATAAATAATGAAATCCCTTGAAGATCAGGTCATTTTTGGCCTTAGGAACAAAAGAATATTTTTTTTTCTTTTTGTTTCAGGATTCTGGCGGTCACATTCTATTAAAGGGATTGTGTCTCTTCAGCAAGGGCGCGCGATTTATCCCTCCCTCCCCTGATGTTCAGGATGGCCGAGCGGCTCAACCAGAGTGTCAGCATACAGCTGACACTCTTCTTGAAACGGCTGACATTGGTGCTGACACAGGTTTACAGAGGGAGGGAGCTCCCTCCCTCCTCCATCGGGACGCTGCACTGCTCTGGCAGCGTCCCGATGGTTACCATGGCAACCAGACGCTTTCACAGGCGTCCGGCTTGCCATGGTATAGCTAAGCCTGATCAAGCTCCTGCTAAAGGCAGGAGCCTGATCAGGCTTACTGTGAGAGAAAATACACTGCAGTACACCATACAGTGTACTGCAGTGTATTATACAGCCCTCAGACCCACTGGATCTGCAAGAACCAAGTGGGTTTGGGTCAAAAAGTGTAAAAAAAAAAGTGAAAAAATAAAAAAAAATAAAGTGAAAAAAGTGAAAAAAATTCACTTTTTTTTTTCTAAAATGCTTTTATTGTGTAAAACCAAAATAAATTAAAAAAATAATAGACATATTAGGTATTGCTGCGTCCGTAACGACCTGCTCTATAAAAATATCACACTCTTCCACCAAAAGGTAAATGCTCTAAAAAATTTTTAATAAAAACTGTGCCAGAAAAGCCATTTTTTGGTCACCTTACATCACAAAAAGTGCAATACAAAGCGATCAAAAAGTTATATTTACCCCAAAATAGTACCAATAAAACCATCATCTCGTCCCGCAAAAAATAAGACCCTACCCAAGATAACCGTCCAAAGAATAAAAAAACTATGGTTCTCAGACTATGGAGACACTAAAAAATGATTTTTTGTGTATCAAAAATGTTTTTATTGTGATAAAGTGAATTCAATTTAAAAAAAAAGTAGACATATTAGGTATCACCGGATCCGTAACAACCTGCTCTATAAAAATATCACCTAATCCCTCAGGTGAACACTGTAAAAAAAAAAACTGCCAAAAAAAAAAATAAAAAATTTTTGTCACCGTACATCACAAAAAGTGTAATACCAAGTGATCAAAAAGTCATATGTACCCCAAAATAGTACTAATAAAACCGTCATCTCATCCCACAAAAAATGAGCCCCTATATGAGACAATCGCCTAATAAATAAAAGAAATATGGCTTTCAGAAAATGGAGACACAAAAACATGATTTTTTTCAAAAATGCTTTATTATGTAAAACTGAAACAAAGAAAGTAGACATATTTGATATCATCACGTCCACAACCTTCTCTATAAAAATAGCACATGATCTAACCTGTCAGATGAACACAGTAAAAAACATAAAAATAAAAACCGTGCCAGAACAGCCATTTTTGGTTACCTTGCCTAACAAAAAGCGTAATAAAAAATTATATGTAACCCAAAATAGTATCAATAACACTGTCACCTTATCCCTTAGTTTCCAAAACACAGGCATTTTTTGTTTGTTTCTACTGTAGAGGTGCATCATGGGGGCTCCAAATGGGACAGTCCTACAAAATTTGCCCTCCAAAAACCGTCTAGCGCACCTTTCCTTTTGCTCCTTGCCGTGTGCCCATACAGCAGTTTACAACCACATGTGGGGTATTTCTGTAAATCGCACAATCAGGGTAATAGTTCTTTAGTTTTGTCTGGCTGTTTACTTTTGATGTGTTACAGGAAAAAATGAATTAAAATTGAAAATCTGCCAAAAAAAGTGAAATTTAAAAATGCCATCTCCATTTTACTTTAATTCTTGTGGAACACATAAAGGGTTAACAAAGTTTGTAAAATCAGTTTTGAAAACCCTGAGGGGTTTAGTTTCTAAAATGGGGTCATTTTGAGTGGTTTCTTTTATGTAAGCCCCACAAAGTGACTTCAGAACTGAACTGGTCCTTAAAAAAATGGTTTTGGAAAATTTCTTAAAAATTTTAAGAATCGCTTCTAAAATTCTAAGCCTTCTAACGTCCCAAAAAAATAAAATTACATCTACAAACTGATGCCAACATAAAGGAGACATATGGGAAATGTAAAGTAATAACTATTTCGTGAGGAATTACTATCTACTTCAAAAGCAGAGAAATTCAAATTTTGAAAATTACAAATTTTTCAAAATTTTCTGTAAATTTAGGATTTTTTTTATAAATAAAGGTGATTTATATTGACTCAAATTTACCACTCAGAATGGCTTGGATAAGTAAAAGTGTTTCAAAGTTATTACCACATAAAGTGCCACATGTTAGATTTCCAAAATTTGGCCTGGTCCTTAAGGTAAAAAATGGCTATGTCATGAAGGAGTTAAGTATAGGATGACCTATTTATATGAGGTTTTTTTTGTGTTTTGTTCTTTTGCTATTATTTTTGGATACGTATATTTTAGTAATTAAAGGGAAAGTGTCATCAATAAGCGATCTGCAGTTTAAATAACTTTTTTATGTTTAACATATTTTTAATCACTTCCTGACCGACCATTCACTATAAACATCCAGGTGGTTGGACTTAAAGGGGTTCTGCAGTTCTGTAAAACTGATGATCTGTCCTCTGGATAGATCATCAGCATCTGATCGGTGGCGGTCCGACACCCGGGACCCCCGCCGATCAGCTGTTTGAGAAGGCAGCGGCACTGCAGGAGCGCCGCGGCCTTCTCTGTGTTTACTGCAGGCCCAGTGACGTCACGACTAGTATCACTGGACTGGGCGGGGCTAAGCTCTGTTAGCTTGAATGGAGCTTAGCTCCGCCCAGGCCAGTGATACTAGTCGTGACATCACTGGGCCTGCGGTAAACACAGAGAAGGCCACTGGCTCCTGACGCCAGTGGACTTGGAAGGGGCAGTGACGCTTACCGGAGCAACACAGACTCTTTAAACAATTAGGCCCCATTCAGACGACCGTGTTTCACGGCCGTATATGGGCCGTGAAAGCCCGGCCTGTGCTGCCCCAGAGGACGGGAGCGCACGGCGTCATTGGTTGCTATGACGCCGTGCCCTTCCTGAGACCGCCGCCGTACAGTGAAAACGGTCATCTGAATGGGGCCATAATCGGAGGGATGTCCGGTGTTGGACCCCCTCAACCAGATATTGATAACCTGTCCTGGGGCACCTGGCAGTGTTGCCTTCAAGCTTCTCACCGCTGCAGCCCGGATCCAGACTTCAGGTTCCGAATTCTAGGGCCGCCCCACCCATCACAAGAATGCACTCAATTTTCACTGTGGCCCCAAACTTGAAAAAGGGACAAGCCATAGTGTCCACAATGACCTCGGGGGTCAATATTAACGTCCTTGCGTCAGGACGGTCTGTGGGGTGCTCTCAAAGCTGCCTCCACCTTCTTCCTCTTATTGCGCTATGGTGGATGGAGACACGACCCTTGCTGCACTTCTCTGTGACACCTATGCTCAGCCTCCTCATCACCTGTTCCTCTCTGATTACCCTGAGATTCAGTGTGCCTTCTCTGACCATCTCTGCTTCACCCTTAGCCACCAGGCTAGCATCTTTACTTGCCAGGACGAAGGCACCCGTAGATCAGCTTGCTCCAGTCGAAGTGGGCTCTTGAAGTCTCTCCCAGGATGGTCGGGGTGTTCTACAGATGCAGTGACTTTCTCTTAGGTTGCAGTGCTCTGCACATCTCAGGGTATGCAAGGGTGAAACATACTGCAGATGTGAAGATATAATGCTCTGCAGGTTTGTGGGTCAGGACTGTGCCTGCAAAAGAGTCAATGCATGTGGATTAGATAATGACGTTTCAATGAAAACCAGACTGGTGCAATGCTCTGCAAAAACTGCATCTACCCCACATAGCGTTCTGCTTTCTGTACTCCTAGAGTTATCACTGTTATATGTGGTGTTACATAGGACTGCAGGTGAGATCCACATTATCTCTACTCAGAGAGTTATCACCGTTATCTGTGGTGTTACATAGGACTGCAAGTGACATCTACTACATTATCTGTACTCCTAGAGTTATCACTTTTATATGTGGTGTTACATAGGACTGCAGGTGACACCTACTACATTATCTGTACTCCTAGAGTTATCACTGTGTTATCTGTGGTGTTACATAGGACTGCAGGTGACACCTACTACATTATCTGTACTCCTAGAGTTATCACTGTTATCTGTGGTGTTACATAGGACTGCAGGTGACATCTGCTACATTATCTGTACTGGGAGAGTTATCACTGTGTTATATGTGGTGTTACATAGGACTGCATGTGACATCTACTACATTATCTGTACTCCTAGAGTTAGCACTATGTTATCTGTGGTGTTACATAGGACTACAGGTGACATCTACTATATTATCTGTGCTCCCAGAGTTATCACTGTGTTATCTGTGGTGTTTACATAGGACTGCAGGTGACATCTGCTACATTATCTGTACTCCGAGAGTTATCACTGTGTTATCTGTGGTGTTTACATAGGACTGCAGGTGACATCTGCTACATTATCTGTACTCCGAGAGTTAGCACTGTGTTATATGTGGTGTTACACAGGACTGCAGGTGACATCTACTACATTATATGTGCTCCTAGAGTTATCACTGTGTTATCTGTGGTGTTACATAGGACTGCAGGTGACATCTGCTATAGTATCTGTACTCCGAGAGTTATCACTGTGTTATATGTGGTGTTACATAGGACTGCAGGTGACATCTACTACATTATATGTACTCAGAGAGTTATCACTGTGTTATATGTGGTGTTACATAGGACTGCAGGTGACATCTACTACATTATCTGTACTCAGAGAGTTATCACTGTGTTATATGTGGTGTTACATAGGACTGCAGGTGACATCTACTACATTATCTGTACTCAGAGAGTTATCACTGTGTTATCTGTGGTGTTACATAGGACTGCAGATGACATCTACTACATTATCTGTACTCAGAGAGTTATCACTGTGTTATCTGCGGTGTTACATAGGACTGCAGGTGACATCTACTACATTATCTGTACTCAGAGAGTTATCACTGTGTTATCTGCGGTGTTACATAGGACTGCAGGTGACATATGCTACATTATCTGTACTCAGAGAGTTATCACTGTTATATGTGGTTTTACATAGGACTGCAGGTGACATCTACTACATTATCTGTACTCAGAGAGTTATTATCGTTTTATGTGGTGTGCCATAGGACTGCAGGTAACATCTACCACAGATGTACTGCAGATAGTTAAAAAAAGGGGTTGTGTCTACAGATTAGGAACCCTATACTTGGCTTGTATAGGACCCCTTTTTATCCCTTAATGGCCTGATGCAAAAAAAAAAAATAATAATATTAAATAATAGATGGTGGGTGGACGTCTGAATATGGTCTAAATTGGGGGTTTTCATGGGACTGATTGGAAACACTGTGACATATGATAAAGTGGTGTGGGTGTGGAACATTTCTCTTAAAAGCCTCCTCTCCCTACTAAAAACGAAACTGAAACCCTGCATAATAAACCTAGAGCTTAGTTTGTTGCTGTCCATCTCTCCGCCGCCATTTTACCGGAGCCAACCCCATACACTACAATTGAGATTTTGACTTCAACAAAACGGCCGCTGCCGCAGAAGCCGGAAGACACAGGTGCGGGATGCTGTGGTCCGAGGCATGAGGCTAGAATAGTGGCGTGTGATGTTAGTCATAGCGAAGATCTGAGGAGGATGAGGAGAGAAGGACATGGCGGGACGGCTCATCACCCTCCTGCTGCCTGTTTTCTACATGGTCATTATGGCAGCCGGGGAAGAAGGTCAGTCACATTGAGAACGTTTGTGAAGTGTGAGTGTTGTGCCCCGTGCCCACTGTACTGCTGCCAGTCCGCCTGTCCCCATTTACTACAACGGTCTGTTGTCATAAAGAACGTGAATCAAACTCTTGAAACTGGTTTGGCTGTCTATGCCAACCAATCAGATTGCCGCTTCCATTCTGCTGTCAGACGTTAAAATATTAGAGCTGCCACCTGATTGGTTGCTGTGAAGGTTTGTCTTCATTACACAGGGTTTTAGTGAGGTAGTCACCCAGCTTTCTTGTGTTATTGCTTAAAATAATATCACAGCCGCTGACTGTATAAATGTAGGCAGTAATGACCTAGGTTTCTACAAAAGTGCCTGCGTATTAAGCTGTTTTTTTTTGTTTTCAGTCATTTTTGATGATGTAGTATTGAAAAGCCTATTGAATTCTGTGGAGAAATATGGAAGACAGAAAAACGGCACAAAAATATGCGTTATGCGGGCGTAGGGCCGATCTGCCATAGATTATAGTGGTTTTGGCTCCGCTCTCCAATGGAGCGCCGCAGTAAATCTCACTTGAACATGTTTGGATAATCGTTATGAATTCCGCTGCACCGCACACCGCAAGTTTATGACTAATAGGGCTCATGCACACGACCATATGTATTTTGCGGATCCGCAAAAAATACGGATGACGTCCGTGTGCGTTCCGTATTTTGCGGAACGGAACAGCCGGCCCCAAATAGAACAGTCCTATCCTTGTCCGTAATGTGGAGAATAATAGGACATGTTCTATTCTTTTGCGGAATGGAAATACGGAAACAGAATGCACATGGAGTAACTTCCGTTTTTTTTTTTTGCTGACCCATTAAAATGAATGGTTCCGCGCACGGTCTGCAAAAAAACGTAACGGACGCGGTAATGAACATACGTTTGTGTGCCTGAGCCCTTAGTAGATGTTCAAATGGCAGAAAATACACGGTGGAAAATTACGACATGCGTCTGCCGCATGGAAGATTCGCCAGGTGAATGCACCCTTGTATCTTGGCCCTGATAGGGTACCACCTCTCAGCGCTGGATGAGACTTGGCTGACTTGTGTCTGTACCAGTCGCAGTGGATTGCAATGAACTGATTAGGGCCGCACTTGGGTACATTTTTAACTCTTTCCAGACGTGGCAACTTTCCGTTTTTGCGTTTTCATTTTTCACTCCCAGGGCCATAATTTTTTTATTTTTCCGTCCACATAGCCATATGAGGACTTGTTTTATGCGGGACAAGTGGTACTTTCTAATGCCACCATTTAATATTATGTAGGATGTAATGGGAAGCGGGAAAAAAAAAAAAGTAAAATGTGGTGGAATTGGAAAAACGCAATTCCTTGTCAGTTTTATGGGTTTTGTTTTTTACAAGTATTGTAATGCATTGTAAAGGGGATCAGACCCCAAAAGTTAAAAAAGTGTGAAAAAAAGTGAAAAAAAATAAAGTTTTACAAAAAAAAGTTTCAAATAAAAAAAAAAAAAGCGTCCTTTTCACAAAATAAAGGGAAAAAAAAATTGTAAAAAATAGGAAAAACATGATCCATCCCGCCAGGTGAACGCAGAAAAAAAAAAAAAATGCCAAAAGCTTCCCTTACAAAAAGTGTAACAGCAGGCGATCAAAAAAGTGTATATACACCAAAATGGTACCAATCAAACCAATCAAATCTCGTCCCGCAAAAAATGAGACCCTACCTAAGACAATCGCCAAAAAAATAAAAAAAAAATATGGCTCTCTGAAAATGGCAACACAAAAACAAGATTTAATTCTGTTAAAAAATGCAGCTAATGTGTAAAATTTAACAAAAATAAAAATGGTAGACATATTGGGTATCGTCGCGTCCGTAACAACCTGCTCTATAAAAATATTACATGATTTGCCCCCTCAGGTGAATGCTGTAAAAAAATGTTTTAAAATACTATGCCAAAACAGCTATTTTTTTCACCTTCACTCACAATAAGTGTAATACCAAGCGATCAAAAAGTCTTATGTACCCCAAAATGGTACCAATAAAAACGTCACCTCATCCTGCAAAAAATGAGCCCCCACATAAGACAATAACTCAAAAAAATAAAAATCAGTGGCTCCCGCAATCCAATCCATCAAAATCTGTGCTGCAAAATCCATATGGCGCTCCTTCTGTTCTGAGTCCTGCCATGTGCCCCCACAGCAGTTTACCACCACATATGAGGTGTTGCCGTATTCAGGAGAAAATGGGGAACAACTTATGGGGGGGCTTTTCTCCTGTTACCCCTTGTGAAAATGAAAAATTTGGGGCTAAAGCAACATTTTATTGAAAGGAATGAAACTTTTCATTTTCACAGCCAAGTGTTTCCAAATTCCGTAAAACGCTTAGGGGGTCAAAGTGGCCAGTACCCCCCTTAATGTATTCTTTGAAGGGTGTAGTTTCCAAAATGGGGTCACTCTTTCAGGGTTTCCACTGTAGGGGTACGTCAGGGTCTCTCAATTACAAAATGGTGCCTAAAAACCATTCTAGCAAAATCTGCCTCCAAAATCCGTATGGCGCTCCTTTCCTTCTGACCACTGCCACAAACCCATAGAGACGTTTACCACCACATATGGGGTATTTCTGTAAACTGCAGAATCAGAGTAATGTACATTGAGGTTTAGTTTGCTGTTAACCCTTGTTGTTTTGCAAGAAAAAAATTATTAACATGAATAATCTACCAAAAAAGTGAAATTTAGAAATTTCACCTCCATTTTCCTTTAATTCTCGTGGAACACCTCAAGGGTTAACAAAGTTTGTAACAGCAGTTTTTTATAATTTGAGGGGTGTAGTTTCTAAAATGGGGTCATTTATGTGGGGTTTCATTATGTAAGCCCCTCAAAATCACTTTATATCTGAATTGGTGCTTAAAAAAATTGTTTTGGAAATTTTGTTGAAAATTTGAAAAATGGCTTCTAAACTTCTAACATCCTAAAAAAGTAAAATGACATAAAATGATGCCAACATAAAGTAGACATATGGGGAATGTAAAATAATAACTATTTTTGGATGTATTACTATGTATTTTGAAAGTAGAGAAATTGAAATTTGAAAATTTGCTAGTTTTTCCAAATTTTTGGTAAATTTAGTATTATTTTTTTTTATAAATAAAAATTAAATATTTTGCCACAAATTTACTACTGTCGTGAAGCACAATATGTGACGAGAAAACAATCTCAGAATGGTTTGGATAAGTAAGAACGTTCCAAAGTTATTACCACATAAAGTGACACATGTCAGATTAGCAAAAAATGGCCTGGTCAGGAAGGTGAAAACAGGCCCGGGGTTGAAGGGGTTAATTCTTTGAATTTTTTTATTTTTTTTTTACGGTGTTCATTATGCGGTAAAACTGACTTGTCCTCTTTATTCTCCAGGTCAGTACGTTTATGGCAATACCACATATGTATAATTTTTCTTGCATTTTTAATACTGGAAAAAAAAATTGAAAAAAATTTCTTTTCATTGTCGTAGTCTGACCCCCATAAATTTTTATAGTTTCCGTATGTCTACGGAGATATGTGGGGCTAATTTTTTGCGGGACAATCTCTGCAATCTAGTTTTTGATAATACCATTTTTCGGGTGTGTATGACTTTTTGTTCACTTTTCAGTTTTTTGGGAGAGAAAGTGATTCAAAAACAGCGAATCGTCTTTTTTTTCTGTTACGCCAGTCACCATATGGGCTAACTTTTTTTTAGATTTTAATAGTATGGCGTTTTCACACTCAGCGATGCCCACGATGTTATCTGTTTTAATTGTTTATTTCTTTTGATTTTGGGGAAAGGGGGGTGATTTGAATTTTTGTATTTTATTTTATTTTTTTACTTTTTGTGAGGCCTCCAAGTGGACCACAACTCGCAATCATCAAATTGTAATTTGTACAGAGTAATGGAAAATGGTCCATTAGGCCCCATGCAGACTACCGTATTTCACGGCCCGATACGGCGGCGGCCTCAGGAAGCGCACGGCGTCATAGCAACCAGTGACGCCGTGCGCTCCCGTCCTCTGGGGCAGCACAGACCGGGCTTTCACGGCCCGATACGGGCCGTGAAATACGGTAGTCTGCATGGGGCCTTAGTCTGTATAGAAATCACTATATCACGGTTCAGTGCTGCCACCTAGTGGCCTGAACTGGGATATGCTAATAATGAGCCTGGTACAGGTTTCCACTCATTATTACAACAGGGTGCTTTCCCCGTTCTCTGCTGGGGGAAAGCACGCCTGAACTGGAAGCTCGTGCTTCCGATTTAGCACTTTCAGATGCCGTGGTCACATTTGAGTGTCCGCTGTCAGCATTACCGCTGATCACAGACATTAACCGCGGGTGCCTGTTGTATGAAACAGTAGTCACCCGGCTGCCACTGAGAATTGCCATAAAGGGAATCCCTCATCAGACCCCAGGACTTGAAGCTTTATCGGCTGCTTGGTCACAGGGTCTTGTTGGTTGGACAAAGACATTCATTTGCAAAACATTTTTATTTAACTCAAGAATTGCTTCCCTTTCACCTAATGTGCCCTAGACACCTGCCTACTAGTCACACCGGCTCTGGGCTGTACCAACACCTACAGGTTTTGTGACATATTGACAATTCCTTGCAAAACTATTCACCCCTCTGGTATTTTTCTCGTTTTGTTGCATTACAGACTGGAATTAAAATGCATTTTTTGGGGGTTTGTACCTTTTACACAGGTCTGTCACTTTAAGGGCTCGTTCACAAGGTGCAAAATATTTTTCACATTTTCAGTTTATTCATTTTCCTTCCAGTAGCCGTACCTTTTGCATTTTTCTGCTCCCATAGCTGCAGGAGGGCTTGTTGTTGGTTGGACAAGTTGTATTTTCTAATGGCTCCATTTACTATTCCATGCAGTGCGCTGTGAAACTGGAAAAAATTCTGACAGTTTTGTGTGTGTTTTTTTAACCCTATTCAGTGTAAGGTAGAAGGGGAAATTACCTTTGTGCTACAGGTCAGTGCAATTACAGCAACATCATATTTACTTTGTGTGTCACTCCATAAGACGCTCATTTCCCCTCCGGGGAAAGTGGCAGTGAACGCTAGAAAGCGCTTCACTAGTAGACAGTAGGACCGGGGAGCGGTGAATACAGCGCTCCCGGTGCTGGCTGTACTCACCGCTTCCTGGTCTTCTCTGGGTTCTGCTCTGCACTGCCCTGACTACGTACAGCATTACAAAGTAGCGCACAATGACCTGACGCTTCACGACATCAGGTTAGGGCTGAAACGATTCATCGAGGTACTCGATGAAATCGACACAAAAAAATCGTTAAAGGATTTGTTTAAATAACGTGGCAACAGAGGGTGAGTGAAAAAAGGCTTTCACTCACCGCTCCGTGGCCTCCTGTTGGCACCGCGCTGCCTGGCTTCACACACACAGTGTCAGCGCGCGCGCTTCCTGGCGCTGTGTGTGACGTCAGGCCCCTCCCACTGCATGCTGGGAAGAAGCAGCGGTCGTCTCCTGCGGACTCCATGTCGCCCAGCAGCGTGGTGAGCGGACCCTGTCTGGTAAGGTAAGTATTGTTAAAAGAGTAGGGGGCTGGCTTATGGCACTGGGGGACATGGAGGGGTTAATTTGATTGCCCTGGGGGACATGGAGGGGCTAATGGTGCTGGGGGACATGGAGGGGTTAATTTGATGGCCTTGGGGGACATGGAGGGGCTAATGATGGTGCTGGGGGCATGGAGGGGTTAATTTGATGGCCTTGGGGGACATGGAGGGGCTAATTATGGTGATGGGGGACATGGAGGGATTAATTTGATGGCCTTGGGGGACATGGAGGAGCTAATGATGGTGATGGGGGACATGGAGGGATTAATTTGATGGCCTTGGGGGGCATGGAGGGGCTAATGATGGTGATGGGGGACATGGAGGGGTTAATTTGATGGCCTTGGGGGACATGGAGGGGCTAATGATGGTGCTGGGGGACATGGAGGGGATAATTTGATGGCCTTGGGGGACATGGAGGGGCTAATGATGGTGCTGGGGGACATGGAGGGGCTAATGATGGTGCTGGGGGACATGGAGGGGCTAATGATGGTACTGGGGGACATGGAGGGGTTAATTTGATGGCCTTGGGGGACATGGAGGGGATAATTATGGTGCTGGGGGACATGGAGGGGCTAATTATGGTGCTGGGGGACATGGAGCGGATAATTTGATGGCCTTGGGGACATGGAGGGGCTAATTATGGTGCTTGGGGACATGGAGGGGCTAATGATGCTGCTGGGGGACATGGAGGGGATAATTTGATGGCCTTGGGGGACATGGAGGGGCTAATGATGGTGCTGGGGGACATGGAGGGGCTAATGATGGTGCTGGGGGACATGGAGGGGCTAATTATGGTGCTGGGGACATGGAGGGGCTAATTATGGTGCTGGGGGACATGGAGGGGCTAATTATGGTGCTGGGGGACATGGAGGAGCTAATGATGGTGCTGGGGGACATGGAGGGGTTAATTTGATGGCCTTGGGGGACATGGAGGGGCTAATGATGGTGCTGGGGGACATGGAGGGGATAATTTGATGGCCTTGGGGGACATGGAGGGGCTAATGATGGTGCTGGGGGACATGGAGGGGATAATTTGATGGCCTTGGGGGACATGGAGGAGCTAATGATGGTGCTGGGGGACATGGAGGGGTTAATTTGATGGCCTTGGTGTATAATAGATACACAGACTGGCAAAAGAGCAGCCTGCTGTATATACCATATTGGGTATAGCCGCATATTCCAGCTGCTGTATGCTCTCATTGACTATAATGTGGTCCAGGGCAGGCCATCTGTCCATGTTCTAGCTTACACGATGGGTATGGTCCAAACAAAAAACGCTACTTGAAGCATATTTTTTGTAGTATCCAGCCAAAACCCAGCTTGAACGCTGTAACAAGGCCGGACCCCATTACAGTCAATCACTGCAGCAGCCGGCAGTATCCAGTTATACCTGATACGGTACATTCAGGCTGGCTGTTCTTCTGACAGAATGTATATTGCATCTGTGAAAGAAGCCTTATGTGCATTCAAAACACTGTGTACCACTGTAAGTAATAATAAATATTGTTTTTATAAAGCAATACGTTATTTTAAGATGTTTTTTCTTATTAGAGTACTCGATTAATCGTCGGAATAATCGATAGATTACTTGATTACTAAAATAATCGTTTACTGCAGCCCTACATCAGGTCACAGTGCAGTGCGGTGCTGGCAGAAGACCAGGGAGCGGTGAGTGCAGTAAGAGCATTCTGGTTCACCCGAGTGGCAGGGCTGCTGGAAGCAGGAGAGGTAAGTTAGTTTATTCTATGTCTGATCCGAGGTTTGATCTCAGGCCTGTTCAAAAATATTTTTTTCTTATTTTCCTTGGTCCGTGTTATGGAGCGAAAAATACAGTGTATAGTTTTTATTATGTTCTGATACTTGTGTGGAATTGTGTGGAGTGGTCTGCTGTGCTGCGCCTGCTCCTTATGCGGCGGGTGGCGACTGTATAATACAGCAGGCACCTGGCCGCAATGACTGTGCATGGCGTTCATGCAGAAACCCATCATTTAACCCATCAGAAGCCGCGTTCAACAGCCTTCGTGGTGTCTGTGAGGTAAAGCAGAGCCATGCTGCTCCCTCTGCATTCCGATTGGAGCCACCGTAATGAAATTGCTGGGTTCCGATCGGTTACCATGACAGCCTGGGGCCTGTTGAGGCTGTGATAGTAACTTCCCTGCTAAGCTGTGCACGAGGCACAGTTCAGCAGGGAGCGCATCAAAATCGCTTTCATCCTAATAGAATCTCTATTAGGGCTCATGTACATGACCGTATGTATTTTGCAGTCCGTAAAAAAACGGATCCACAAAAAATATGGATGATATCCGTGTGCATTCCGTATTTTGCGGAACGGAACAGCTGGACCCTAATAGAACAGTCCTATCCTTGTCCGTAATGTGGACACTATTACTTTGCAGAACGGACACACGGAAACAGAATGCACACGGAGTAACTTACTTTTTTTTTGCGGACCTATTGAAATGAACGGTTCTGTATATGGTCTGCTAAAAAAAAAATCGTAACGAACACGGAAAGAAAATGCATTAGTGTGCATGAGCCCTAATACAGAGACTGTATGTTAGCTGAAAGATTGAAAACCGCGTCTCCTGTGGCGGTACGGATAAAGATATCCTGCGATTTCCTGCCTCTTCATCGTTTTCTTGTCTTCCATATGGAGTATTCCATACTCGGCGTCCTGTTCCGTATTCTCAGACGCAGTTTTGGAGGACTCTACTACAGTGGAGATAAGTAGAGATGAGCGAACGTGCTCGAAACGAGCACTGTACCGCTCGGCTCCCCTGCGCTAGCATAGGCGCCGGCAGCCACTTCCGTCCTCCTCAGGGGAGCGCAGGGGAGCCGAGCGGTACAGTGCTCGTTTCGAGCACGTTCGCTCATCTCTAGAGATAAGGTTAAAGGGGATGTGGCATATCACTAGGATACGCTGTCAAAATTGGAAAGGTGCGGGTCCTACAACGTGAAGGAAAGTCCACCGCGCAATCAAGGTCACCCTCCATTCACCACCATGGGAGTTTCGAAAATGGCGCTGGCTCGGCTGTGTCTGGCAGTCGCATAGAGGAGCGGTGGCTGTATACACGCTCTACATTCACTGCTATGGGACTTCTGCACATGGTCGAAGAAGAACTTCCATAGCAGTGAATAGAGAGCGCCTGCGCAGTGCACTCCTTCACTTCATTCTAGAGATAGGTGCGGGACCCTGAGGTGGAAGATATCCTCCTGTGCCATCAAAGTGCGGGATGAGACAAGCCTTTTAAAGGACTATTCCCATCCAGACATTTATGACTTATTGACAGGACCTAGTGTTATCTGAAGAACGGGGCCTTGACGTCCATGAAGAGCACACTGCGCATTCGCGGCCACTGCCATTGGATTTCTACAAATGGCTGAACCAGCGCTTGGCTATTTCCAGTAATCCCATAGCAGTGAGTGGAGAAAGCCAAACATTTGCTGTGTCCTGTCCATTCACCTTGGGGCCCCCGTCTTGCAATAGAAGTGGGTCCCATCGGTAGGACCTGCACCTTTTGGACATTTATGGAATATGCGGTATATTTTCCCGCTCCTTCACAAACAGATCCGAGTCAACAGTGGAGGGAACCATTGTAATATGTAAACCACATGTCTTTCTGGACATAGTTTCGCAACGTGGTTAAAGGGTTTTTGTCACCAGTTTTTTCGGTATGAATCAGGCTGACATTAGAGATGTGCTAATGTCACCTGATTCCAAATATATATCTGTTTTATTTACTGGTGCCCCCATTTTTATATAAAATGAACTTTTATTTTATGCTAATAAGGCCTCTAGGTGCAAGGGGGCGTTACCCCTGCTCCTAGAGGCTCTGTTGATTGACAGGACCAGGCAGAGAAGAAACACTCCATTCATCATAGCTTGCAAGGACCTTCAATGATGTCATGACCATGCGATCAGTCACATGGTTTAGGAGGAGACAGGCTGTTTGTGTGACTGATCACATGGTCATGACATCATTGAAGGTCCTTGCAAGCTATGGTGAATGGAGTGTTTCTTCTCTGCCTGGTCCTGTCAATCAACAGAGCCTCTAGGAGCAGGGGTAACGCCCCCTTGCACCTAGAGGCCTTATTAGCATAAAATAAAAGTTCATTTTATATAAAAATGGGGGCACCAGTAAATAAAACAGATATATATTTGGAATCAGGTGACATTAGCACATCTCTAATGTCAGCCTGATTCATACCGAAGAATAACCATCAAAAAGGGAGTAAAAAAATAAAAATCTCCTTATTTTGCAGATCCGGGAACAATCACCATTGACATCACAAAATCTGTTGACGGCTTTTCAGTCACGTGGTCCTGGGATGACCATTGTCTGGAAGAGGACGGCGTCACCTTTACAGCTGTTTATAAGAAGTATGTTGTCACCGCTATTATATCTGTTATAGTTTGGGGGTGAAAAAAATTAAATGCGCTTTTTTTTTTTTTTTTAAGCCACCCCTTTTGCGTTGTGGGAGGGTCTACATGTATTAGACGGTGTGTGCACCATTTTTTCTTTAGTTATGTTACACTGAAACCTGACCTAGTGTGCTCAAATCTTATCCACAAAAACATACATGGAAAATGCGGTAGGTCTCCTGTAGAAGGATGAAGATTTTTATGGTGCCACCTATAGGTAGCTTTCCTGTAAGACTGTCTCTGACCCATCACAGGGCATGGAGACATGACTAGGGGTACTAGCCAAATTAGAAACACTGATGTGTAGACAGCGCTGTTTTGCTCCTCCTTGTCTCTGTCAGATGGTTTTGAAGCATCTCTAGAAAAATCCACACAAAAAAAAAAAAAAAATCTTGACCTCTTAAACTTTTCACTCTGGCCACCAGGGCAGACACGATCCGCTGACACTTCCTCTTTTATCTGACACATCTTCATCCTGTCTAGTCTAAGGGGAGAGATTTATCAAAACTGGTGTAAAGGAAACCAGGTTTAGTTGCCCATAGCAACCAATCAGATTCCACCTGTAAAATGAAAGGTGAAATCTGGTTGCTATGGGCAACTAAACCTGTTTTCCTTTACATCAGTTTGGATAATTTTTCCTATAATGTTTTTTTACTACTTATTAGTTGGCTTACTTTATGCCAGGACCGTGCCCCATTATTTTGGTACATGTAAAGCCACGCCGCCTTCCTTTGTTGGCCAAGGCAAAAAGAAAAAATGTCTGCCGCACATTCCCTGATATGAATCAAAATTCTGGAGCATTTCCAATAGCTGTTATTTTTGATCTGCGGGCTGACACCTAATTAAAGGAGTTACCCGGAAAAGATGTTGATGACCTGTCCTCAGTATCAGATCTGGGTGGGGTCTGACACCTGGGACCCCCGCCAATCAGCACTTAGAAGGGGCTAGGTGCTCCATGGGCACCGCAGCCTCTTCCTAGGTCAGTGATGTCACTGTACATCTGTCATGTGGCCTAGCTGCAGCCCAGCCCCATTGAAGGGGGCTCCATCAATGTGGCTGAGCTGCAATACCAATCACTGTCACTGTACGATGTACGGCACTGTGCTTGGGAAGCTGCTGGGAGCCCACTGCGCTCAGTAGAGCTCCGGTGAGCGCCCAGCCTCCTCTAACAGGTTAAAGGCTATGTACACCTTTTGGAGGCAATTTTGTTAATTATTGCATTTAACTTGTTATTGGCTAAAAAACATATTTTCAATCGGCCATTATTAAAAATATTGAGCCATTCTGTTACAAAGGGTTACCTGTTTATCTAACTGTGTGACTGGTACTTTCACTTTCACCTAATAAACCTTATCTCTAAACTACTAAGAGGTCATAAACACTTATTTAAAGAGGACCTCTCCCCTCTCCTGACATGCCTGTTTTAATAGCTCCATGCATCCCCCATGTAATAACAATTCTGGAACATCTATTCTTATGTCTGTATGTTCTGCCATTCCTTTATTATTTCTACTAGAAGTTATGAATGAGTTGCTAGCAGTCTGCAGTAAGGGAACAGAGGGGAGGTGACTAGTTGGGGGTGTGTACCTGCACAGTCTGACAATGGCAGCACTGATTGGATAGAGTGATTCTGTGCAGGTACACGCCCACAACTGGTTACCTCCCCTCTGTACCCTTACTGCAGACTGCTAGCAATTCATTCATAACTTCTAGTAGAAATAATAAAGGAATGGCACAACATAGAGACATAAGAATAGATATTCCAGAATTGTTAGTACATGGGGAATGCATGGAGCTATTAAAACAGTAATGTCAGGAGCATTGAAAGGTCCCCTTTAAGCCACACTCTTATGGTAAGATAAGAGCTGAGCTATAATGAGTGTTTATAATGTCAGAGAGCAGAGATAAGGAGCCTTTCTGCCCCTGGTCTGACGGAAAAGATAGAAAATCCACAGGCTGCTAGTAGAGCATCTCAGCTCTGTACAGAGAAAAGGGCTCCATATTTGTAATAAAGACCAATTTAAAAAATGATTTTAGTCTCAAAATAAGTACAGTGCAATAAAAAAACATTGTCTCCACAGGTGTACATAGCCTTTAAGCCGTGAGAACACGCCCTTAGGATGTAACTATTGATGACCTGTCCTTAGGTCATCCTAAGGATGGGTCATCAGTACCGTAGATACAGAGGTCCTCCAACCCCCATGGTCAAATGAAAGAAGGTCCAGAATGCTTTTAAAATAACAATGAAAGCCACTTACCTGCTCACCTGTGTTCCTTCCCAGCACTGAGGGTCCCATCCCCTGTGGGCTAGAACTAGGCTGTCCCTTCTGTGACCACGTCCACCCACCCAGTCTCTCTGGTCGTATGCTGTTCAGAGGAGTCACCACTGATGCCAGTGAATGGCTGCAGCAGTGCACGTGATCACAGGCAGGATATCACACTTCTGGCCCACAGGGGGGACGGGACCCTCAACACTGGAACAGAACTATAGTCATTCCCTTTATTTTTACATTTTAAATTCATTTTGGTCCTTATTTCATTTTAAGTTGGTGGTCAGACAAGCCCTTTAAGTCCTGGAAAACCCCTTTTATTGCTCTGTTCATGCCAGCAAACCCCCAGTGACCCAGTTGACCATAATGGGATCCATTAGGTTTCCAGCGCTGCAGACTGCCATACAAAATACCAGCCAGGCGGGCGGACCTCCCAATGCAGGCCGACAGATAGTACCATGTGTAATAGGTTGATTCATTTGATTCTTTGTTCTTAAGGGTGGGAGCGCCAGACAACGAATCTCAGGAATGTGTGATCACCCAAAATTGCTTCTGCAAGATCCCCCTCGATCTACTTGATTACAGTCATGATTATACTCTACTGATCTCAGCTACAGCACCTGGAGAAAACCTGACCAACTCGAAAGACTTTGATCCCAACTGTGGTGAGTAGATCACCTTCTACATCTCGCTCTTCTCTCTGTACATGAGATGGCTGTTCCCATAGTCATAGTCTATGCAGTTTTAAATAATTAGAGCAGAAGTTTGTGCTCCAGAGCTGCTCTTCCTGTACACTCTATGATATTAAAGGGGTTATCCCATCAATATAAAACTTTCTTTTTTGTACTCACACATTAGAAGGGCTTTCTTCCCTTTCTGTGGGTGGGCAGCAGCAGCTCACCCAGCATCTGCACCTCTCAGGATGAATTGCAGTTAGTTCTTGTTAAAGGGGTTATCCGAGCCTGGAAATCCCCCTCACACTGGGAAGCAGCGGTGGCCATGCGGGGAGCCAGGTTAGTAGAATCAGTGTGAGGGGTCTGGGCATATGGAGGGGGGGCATTTTCAGGCTCGGGCAACCCCTTTAACCCCTTCTTTACCTGCATAGAAAATAGTCCCAGAGATATGTATTATAGGTAATGCCCCTCCCCCTCTCATTTCTCTACTGTCTGGAGAGAGATATAGCTATTTACTGTATGGGACTGAGCTGTAGTACCAGGCAAAGCCACAATCATATGTACGGCGCTGTGCTTGTCCATAGGCGACCAGGTGCTTGTAGTAATCTTTATGCAAAATAATCAACACTCATTATTTTTTATTTATTTTTTTTTTAATAGAAATGAAACCTCCGCCTGAAATCCATGTGAAAGCCAGCGATGCGTTGGTTATAGTAAAGATTTCAACCCCAGGTAATTCAGGTCAAGAAGAATATAACATAAGTCTCAGAAGAAATGATTCCACTGAGGAGGTAAGTGGCCCTCAGGATCTTGCACTTGATATGGTCATCTGTCAGCAGTTTTGTACCTATGACACTGGCTGACCTGTTACATGTGCACTTGGCAGCTGAAGACATCTGTGCTGGTCCCATGTTCATATGTGCCCGCATTGCTGAGAAAAATTAGGTTTTATATATATGCAAATGAGCCTCTAGGAGCAACAGGGGCGTTGCCATTACACCTAGAGGCTCTGCTCTCTCTGCAACTGTCACACCCTCCGTACTTTGATCACATTTACACTGCCTGGTTCTGTCAATCAAAGTACAGAGGGCCCGGCAGCTGCAGAGAGAGCAGAGCCTCTAGGTGTAACTGCAACGCCCCCGTTGCTCCTAGAGGCTCCGGAGAATAGGCCATCACTCAAAGGGGTATTTCCATCTGGGACATTGATGACATGTCACTAGAATATGCCATTAGTGTCAGATAGGTGGGGGTCCCATTCAACCGGTGGGACTCGCACCTAGCTAACACAGATGGCATATCCTGGCGATATGCCATCAATGTCCCAGATGGGAATACCCCTTTAATGAAAGAAAGGAAGCAAGTAACACCCCATGAACGGGACCGCCATGTAAATCCAACTCCCGTTGATGTTGCAGCTCCTGTTATTCCCAATTTTAAATTTGCGCAAATCTCTCCCATATTGAAGTTTAGGATTTACGCATCCAATAATGTAATTATCATAAAGCTTAATTTTTTCTTTCCATTTTTTTTTTTTTAGAAATATGATTTCATCAGCATGCGGAATTATATAATTCCACCCAACACCCTCTCTCCGGGGCAAGTGTATTGCCTGAAGGTTAATGTGTATGACATTTTGAAAATAGCCTTAAGTCCGTTCAGCCCAGAAGAATGCTTCACAGCGCCTCCTAAAGGTAACATGTGGTATACCAGACCTGCCTCTATTTTTGTAGCACTACTCGGAGGGGAACCTTTTATATGTAGTGTTTTATCATTGCCAAAATATTTTGTACTGAGGGAGACGGGCGATGGAGCTCTGGGTTAGAGCCTCCTTCATTTGGGTTTTGTCACAGATTAGAAAACCACGTTGATACCTGGGAGCCATTACAGCCACAGGTTCTCAGTAAGGTCCTTCTCTTGTCTTCCAGCACCGCCGTATAATCTGAGGATGGAGGCGCTGGACTCAAGATACCTGCTGAAGTGGGACTGGGACTTTGATCAATCTCCGAATGTCACATTTTCTGTGGAAAAGTGGTAAGTGATCAAAAAAAAAATCACCTGGTAATAAACGAATGAAGACTTTTATCCTTGTGTGTTTATAAGCCACAGAGAAGGTTATCTGAGTTTTTGATATTGATGGCCTATCCTCAGGATATCTGACTGGTGGGAGTCATATTCCGGGCACCCCCGACAATCAGGCTATGACACCCTCCTGAGAGCACTGTGGCCTCCTTGTAACATACAAAGCACAGCGCCGTCCATTGCCTAGTGGTTGTGTTTGGTATTGCAGCTCAGGCCAGTCATTTGAGGTCAAGTGTATATTGTATGAGTAACTAGTGTAGGTACTGGCATAAGGTGAAGGCATTGGTGCAGTTACTGGCACAGGATGGAGGCGCAGGTGTAGTGGCTGGCATAGGATAGAGACACCAAGGGACTGGCACAGGGTGGAGGCATCTTTGTTGTGGCTGGCACAGGGTGAAGGAGTGGTGCAGTGACTGGCGAAGGGTGGAGGCGCCGGGGCAGTGGCTGGCACAGGGTGGAGGCGCCGGGGCAGTGGCTGGCACAGGGTGGAGGCGCTGGGGCAGTGGCTGGCACAGGGTGGAGGCGCCGGGGCAGTGGCTGGCGAAGGGTGGAGGCGCTGGGGCAGTGGCTGGCACAGGGTGGAGGCGCTGGGGCAGTGGCTGGCACAGGGTGGAGGCGCCGGGGCAGTGGCAGGCACAGGGTGGAGGCGCCGGGGCAGTGGCTGGCACATGGTGAAGGAGTGGTGCAGGGGGCGCCGGGGCACTGGCTAGCACAGGGTGGAGGCGCCGGGGCAGTGGCTGGCACAGGGTGAAGGAGTGGTGCAGGGGGCGCCGGGGCAGTTGCTGGCACAGGGTGAAGGAGTGGTGCAGGGGGCGCCGGGGCAGTGGCTGGCACAGGGTGAAGGAGTGGTGCAGGAGGCGCCGGGCAGTGGCTGGCGCCGGCTGGGGGCATTGTTCTAGTATTTGGACAGATAGATGAGCCTGGCTGCTGGGTTCAGGATAGACTGGAGAGGAGAGAGTTTAGTGAGGGGAAGACGATTAGTAAGGAGGAGTTACAGTAATCGAGACAAGAATGGATCAGCGCAGTACAATACAATATGGATTCTGGAGACCTTCCTGCAGTGCATTCAGTATAAGGCTGATACAAGCATAACCCCAAGACTATGGGTGTGCTGAAGTAGAGAGAAAACAGGAGAGGACCCAGGACTGAACCCTGAGAAACCCAACTGGTGATACCAATCAGTCTCCTCCACTTAATACTTTTTTAGAGAGATTATTGGTGCAGATCCCTTACCTGACCTGTATATATTATGAGACTTTCTAGATTACAGAAGCTTAGACGTGTACACGCATCCTGCAGCCTCACAGTGTGAATGTGGCCTGATAGGAATATCTCATCCTCTTGTATGAATGATGATGAACTAATAACATTTCCCCTTTGTTTTCAGCCACAAATACGACGGCCGCTGCACTAAAATAAATGGATGTGAAAATATAACCGCCACTCAGTGTCCCACAGCATTGCTCTTTAAAGGAGACCATATCCTCCGCGCCTCTGTGTATGACAGCCAAAGAGAAGAAAAAAGCTTCAGCGTCATACAGTTCGCGCCATACTATGACAGTAAGTGCGGTCCTCAAAATCGTAATGTAATGGGAGGGCACGGACATATTAGGGCAGATTTACTAATCCTTTAGACCAGGGATGCTCAACCTGCAGCCCCCCAGCTGTTGTAAAACCACAACTCCCATAATGCCCTGCTGTAGACTGATCCAGGGATGCTGGGAGTTGTAGTTTTGCAACAGCTGGAAGGCCGCGGGTTGGGCGTCCCTGCTTTAGACGGTATAACCTGAGACAGGTTGCCTAGACCTAAATTAAAAATAATTAAACTAATTTAAAAAAATTGGCAGGCTTAAAAATAAGAGTAACAAAATCGATGTGAATGGTTGTGATATCTCTCTCTCTCTCTCTCTCTCTCTCTATGTATATATATATATCTATCTAAATCTCTGTCTCTCTATCTGTCTCGCTCTCACTCGCTATCTAACTACCTCTCTATCTAACTCACTCTCTCACTCTCTCTCTCTATCTAACTCACTCTCTCTCACTCTCTCTCTATCTAACTCTCTATCTCTATCTAACTCACTCTCTCTATCTAACTCTCTCTCTCTCTCTCTAACTCACTCTCTATCTAACTCACTCTCTCTAACTCTCTAACTCACTCTCTCTCTAACTCACTCTCTCTCACTCTCTCTAACTGACTCTCTCTCTCTCTCTATCTAACTCACTCTCTCTCTCTCTATCTAACTCACTCTCACTCACTCTCTCTCTCTAACTCACTCTCTCACTCTCTCTATCTAACTCTCTCTCTCTCTATCTAACTCACTCTCTCTCTCTCTATCTAACTCACTCTCTCTCTCTCTCTATCTAACTCACTCTCTATCTATCTAACTCACTCTCTCTCTCTCTCTCTATCTAACTCACTCTCTCTCTCTCTATCTAACTCACTCTCTCTCTCACTCTCTAACTCACTCTCTCTCTATCTAACTCACTCTCTCTCTCTCTCTTTCTCTCTAACTCACTCTCTATCTAACTCACTCTCTCACTCTCTCTAACTCTCTAACTCACTCTCTCTCTCTAACTCACTCTCTCTCACTCTCTCTAACTGACTCTCTCTCTCTCTATCTAACTCACTCTCTCTCTCTCTATCTAACTCACTCTCTCTCTCTCACTCTCTCTCTCTATCTAACTCACTCTCTCACTCTCTCTCTATCTAACTCACTCTCTCTCACTCTCTCTCTATCTAACTCTCTCTCTCTCTATCTAACTCTCTCTCTCTCTATCTAACTCACTCTCTCACTCTCTAACTCACTCTCTCTCTATCTAACTCACACTCTCTCTCTCTCTCTCTCTCTAACTCTCTCTCTATCTAACTCTCTCTCTAACTCACTCTCTCACTCTCTCTAACTCACTCTCTCACTCTCTCTAACTCACTCTCTCACTCTAACTCACTCTCTCACTCTCTCTAACTCACTCTCTCACTCTCTCTAACTCACTCTCTCTCTCACTCTCTCACTCTCTCTCTCTATCTAACTCACTCTCTCTCTCTCTCTCTCTATCTAACTCACTCTCTCTCTCTCTCTATCTAACTCACACTCTCTCACTCTCTCTAACTCACACTCTCTCACTCTCTCTAACTCACTCTCTCTAACTCACACTCTCACTCTATCTAACTCTCTCTCTCTCTCTATCTAACTCTCTCTCTCTATCTAACTCACACTCTCTCTCTAACTCACTCTCTATCTAACTCACTCTCTCTCTCTCTATCTAACTCACTCTCTCTCTCTCACTCTCTCTCTAACTCACTCTCTCTAACTCTCTCACTCTCTCTCTAACTCACTCTCTCTATCTAACTCACTCTCTCTCACTCTCTCTCTATCTAACTCACTCTCTCTCACTCTCGCTCTCTATCTAACTCACTCTCTCTCTAACTCACTCTCTCTCTCACTCACTCTCTCTCTCTCTCTCTCTCTCACTCTCTCTAACTCACTCTCTCACTCTCTCTAACTCACTCTCTCTAACTCACTCTCTCTCTATCTAACTCAATCTCTCACTCTCTCTAACTCACTCTCTCTCTCACTCTCTCTCTCTCTCTCACTCTCTCTAACTCACTCTCTCTCTCTCTCTCTCTCTCACTCTCTCTAACTCACTCTCTCACTCTCTCTAACTCACTCTCTCACTCTCTCTAACTCACTCTCTCACTCTCTAACTCACTCTCTCTCTATCTAACTCAATCTCTCACTCTATCTAACTCAATCTCTCACTCTCTCTAACTCACTCTCTCTCTATCTAACTCACACACTCTCTCTCTAACTCTCTCTCTCTAACTCTCTCTCTCTATCTAACTCTCTCTCTCACTCTCTAACTCACTCTCTCTAACTCACTCTCTCTCTCTAACTCTCTCTCTCTCTCTATCTAACTCACTCTCTCTCACTCTCTCTATCTAACTCACTCTCTCTCACTCTCTCTATCTAACTCACTCTCTCTCACTCTCTCTATCTAACTCTCTCACTCTGTCACTCTCTCTCTCTCTCTCTCACTCTCTCTCTCTCTCTCTCACTCTGTCACTCTCTCTCTCACTCTGTCACTCTCTCTCTCTCTCTCTCTCTGTCACTCTGTCACTCTCTCTCTCTCTCTGTCACTCTGTCACTCTCTCTCTCTCTCTGTCACTCTCTCTCACTCTGTCACTCTCTCTCTCTCTCTCTGTCACTCTCTCTCAGCACATATCGGGCCTCCCGAAAATTTGACCATGAGTATTGTAAGCAACAAACTGTTCATTGATGTGAGCGCCCCCAAAGGATTCAAAGATGCAGATATAGATGGCCTCTGCAGCTGGCTGACCCACCTGGAATATTGGACCAATTCAACGCCCAATCCGGAGGTAAGCTTTATGGGGAACATTTACTGCGACCAGCGTATTACATGCCGCCCCGCTGGAATCGGAGGTGCCACAATTAAGATCTCAGGGGTCTCAGTAATTCCACCCTGGCACAATTATTAAGAGGCCCATGCCTGTTAATAACGGGGGCACACCTGTTCAGATCTGTGCGCCAAACACGTAAATCTACTGGATTTCCTCTATAATCTACATCACATTCCTGGCCTAGATTTTAATAAATGTGCCGGAGCAGCACATCTTTTTGGATGAGTGACAAGCGGGGCTGTAAACCCCTAAAAGTTGCTAAATTTGCACGGACGTGAAGTCTGTAAGCGTCACTTTTTAAAGCCAGTTTTCTGGTGTACAGCGGGTGTCTGATTTCTGATAGATCAGTCAGGGCTCATGCCCACAAGCGTAAGCACGCAATGTCCAATGTCCGCAATGCATGGGCACTGGCCGTTTGCACACCCTTTGCTATTAGCCTTCAGTAAGGGAACAGAGGGGAGGTGACCAGTTGGGGGGGGGGGGGGGTTGTCCCTGAACAGTCTGAACATGGCAGCACTGATTGGATAGAGTCTGTGCAGGTACACCCCCCCAAATGGTTACCTCCCCTCTGTACCCTTACTGCAGACTGCTAGCAATTCATTCATAACTTCTAGTAGAGATAATAAAGGAATGGCAGAACATAGAGACATAAGAATAGATGTTCCAGAATTGTTATTACATGGGGGATGCATGAAGCTATTAAAACAGACATGTCAGGAGCGGGGAGAGGTCCTCTTTAAAGCTGGTTCATATATGTTGTTTTTGCGACACTCTGGTTTTAGACAGTTCAACCCTGCTATAAGTCCTGTGTATATCTGAACACCAAGAGCCACTGTAAGGTCCTATTACACGCAGTGAATATCGTACTGATTCTCATGCATTCGATCGAGAATGAGCATGAATCGCGTATGAACGGTTCAAAGACGAGCAACAAATCGCTGGTTTCTCGTTAATCATGATCTTTCAGCACGCTAAAAAAAAATTATTGCTCCTCGTTAATCCATTCATATCATAGGGAGTCGTCTACTCTCTACGATCTTATACATGCCTTTTGACCAAGCAAAAATGTGGATCCACAATACCACGGATGCCGCCTGGCGTGTGTTCCGCAATTTGCCCCATTCAAAATGCCTATTCTTGTCCGCTGTTGCGGACAAGAATAGGACATGTCCTATAATTTCTTGCGGAACCGCGGCTCGGCAAGATCACGTGCTGGCCATAGAAGTGAACGGGCCTGCACCTATTCTTCAATAATAACCGCAAATACAATCGCTTATGTGCAAAAAAAGCGAAATTTTTATTGTTAACAAGTCGCTACATCTTCGATCGCTTATCGTGATCTGTATGACATCTGCTGGTGTAATAGTACCTTTAGGGCTCATTCAGACGGCCGTATGCTGTCCGCAAAAACGCGGATCTTTTTTTTTGCGGACAGTTCAGCATGTCCGCAAAAAGAAAACAAAAACTAATAGCATTCAGTATTTTTGTGGACCCATAGACTTCAATGGGGCCATATCCTGATTTTCACAGACAAGTATAGGACAAGTTTCATTTGTTTTGCGGAGCTGTGGAATGGAAGAAAAGGGCACCATAGAAGTGAATGGGTCAGCATCTAGTCCACATAAAAACGGATACGCATTTTTGCGGACAGGATACGGCCGTCTGAATGAGCCCTTAGGGTGTGGGAAAGTAGAAGTCCAGTTCTATGGTCTTGTGTGCAGCCAGCGTTGTAAACCCGACTGAGAAAATGTCAGCCAGGACAGCTGCTCTTTTATGTTTCTTATCCAGCAGGTGGCACCAGAGGTGTCTGGCAAGAGTTAAAAGGTTTGTCTGGACTGAGCTTACATGCTACAAGGTAAATCAGGGACGACTTCTCAACTCGTTTGTTCAGAGCCATGAACAGTGTAAAAAGTGACAATCATTTTCCAAATGAGAAATGCACTTGCAGTTGTCACTTCCCTTCCCCCACTGTATGGAGCCTGTAAAGCACAAGATCAGCATCTGTCAGGCTCCAGTTGCACCAGTCATGGCTGTCAGATTAGGAATCATCTTTATCTGACTAGTGACTTATGTGTTAGGCCTGTCTTACTTGAACAGATTATCTGACCAATATCTGTCCAATCAGGCCAATAGGTGATGTGTATAACACAAGATCTGTGTGTGGAATAGGCTGTCTGACCAATGAGTGGGTAGATATCTGTCGGTGTAATACAGCCCTTACCCTGTGTTATAGGTAACGATTAAAGAGGATAAGCAGCCATTTTTTAAGATCGAGTCCCTTGAAGAGTCAACCACTTACTGTGCGAAAGCCAAGATGAAGTGCGAAGACCTTGACAGGAGCAGCATGTATAGCCAGGTTTACTGCATCACAACAGGTGCGTGAAGAGCCAAATGAAGTGTATGGACATGAGTATAAGGCCTCATGCACGATCCACGTTTTTTGCGGATTGCACACGGACCCGTTCAAAAACTGACAGGACACGGATGTCATCCATGTGGCAGGGCCGCAACTTATACAACCTGTCCTAGTCTTGTCCGTTTTGGGGACAAAAACTTGACTTTTTTTTTACAGTGCATCCAGTGAGAATTAGGGGATGCACACAGACCACATTCGTATTTTGCGGATCCGCGATTTGTGGACCGCAAAACGGATACGGTCGTGTGCAGGAGGCCAAATACAGATGATGGAAGAACGAGAGGAATCCCAGCGGAGAAAACACAGCAGCGCAGTATGTCAGTGCCTGCCATGGACCGAGAGGAACATGATACGCCATGGACTCCTATAGCCCCCATCCTGGATACATCCTCGTCCCCCATCCCATTATTTCTTACTTGCTTTCTAATGTGTATTTTGAATCGGTGGCCTTAAAGGGGTTGACCCACCATAAGAACTTATCCCCCAGAATAAATATTTGATTGGTCGGGGTCTGACCGTTAATAAGGTGCTGGAGTGAATGGAGCACCAGTCATCCGTGCAGTTTGCCGCCGCATTCAACTCTGTGGGAGAGAAGCGGAGCACAGCACTTGGTTATCTCTAGAGATGAGCGAACGTGCTCGAAACGAGCACTGTACCGCTCGGCTCCCCTGCGCTTGCATGGGTGCAGGCAGCCGCTTCCGTCCTCCTGAGGAGGACGGAAGCGGCTGCCTGCGCCCATGCAAGCGCAGGGGAGCCGAGCGGTACAGTGCTCGTTTCGAGCACGTTCGCTCATCTCTAGTTATCTTCCATAGAGTTGAATGGAGTGGCACTCGCATGTAAGGGATCTCTAGGCTTCTCACCCTTGTGATCAGTGAGGGTCCTACTAGGTCAACACAGGGCGATAATGACCCGAACAATCATTGTGAACATGTCCAGCCATCGTACGTCAAGTGATTTCAGTTTGCTTTTCGTCTTTTACGACGGCATAAAAATCCTTGCATGACGGCAGCAGACCTCCTTGTGTATACAGGGGATGTGCTGCAATCATTCATGGAGACTATATGGATGTGGGGATGAAGGAACATTTTACTGATGAAGGGCTGATATAGAAACCTATAAATGTAGTTAAAGTGGACCTCTCCCCTCTCCTGACATTCCTGTTTTAATAGCTTCATGTATTCCCCATGTAATAACAATTCTGGAACATCTAGTCTTATGTCTCTATGTTGTGCCATTCCTTTATTATTTCTACTAGAAGTTATGAACGAATTGCTAGCAGTCTGCAGTAAGAGTACAGAGGGGAGGAGACCAGTTGGGGGTGTGTCCCTGCACAGACTGAGAATGGCGGCACTGATTGGATAGAGTCAGTCTGTGCAGGGACACACCCCCAACTGGTTACCTCCCCTCTGTACTCTTACTGTAGACTGCTAGCAATTCATTCATAACTTCTAGTAGAAATAATAAAAGAATGGCACAACATAGAGACATAAGAATAGATGTTCTACAATTGTTATTACATGGAGGATACATGAAGCTATTAAAATAGACATGTCAGGAGAGGTGACAGGTCCTCTTTAAACAAGAGGCAATCAGCATGCTATATTGTTGACTGGCAAGATATCTGCCCGTGTAAAAGGAGCCTTCACAAGCTGCAGATTTTATAGCGGAAAATCGGTTCCATTCGTCTGACGGCTCGTTCTGGTGGCAAGCACATGGATGTCAGCAAGCCCTATTCTTGTGAATAGAACTGATTTGCAGCCGCAGAAATTTTCTGCAACAAAATCTGCAGCTCGTGTGAAGACCCCCTTATTAGGGTAAGTTCACACACTGCAGATTTGTAGTGGATGAAATCTGCACCAAATCCCCAAGTAAATCCGCAACATACTGAAACTATTGAAAGTAGTGGACAAAATCCCCAACTAATCTGTAAGGTAATGGCCGTGCTGCAGATTTGAAAGTCTGATCCGCATGAACAAATCTGCAGCGTGTAGATGGGGATCGGAACATATCATAAACATGTATCATACTGTGCTATACTGTGGATATGTGGTCGGCAAATCTGCGAGAAATCTGCAATGTGTAATCTTTTATTGAGCCTTGTTCAGATGAAATAAACGTGTCGTCTTCTCCTTCCTCCTAGATCCCAGGTCATTTCTGGTTGAATGGATAATCGGATGCACCATTGTGGGAATCATCTTAATATCATTCGCCCTCTACATCTGCTTCTGCCCCTTAAAACGTTATATAAAGCATACATTCTTCCCATCCAACAGACTGCCATCAAGCATTGAGAAGGTAAGAGACTAGATAGAGCCGAGGAAGCAACCTGTCGATGGGACTGCTGGAAAGAGCTAAGCTCTAAGGGGTTGTCTCACTTCAGCAAATTGCATTTATCATGTAGAGAAAGTTACTACAAGCCACTTACTAATGTATTGTGATTATCCATATTGCTATATTTTCTGGCTGGATTCATTTTTCCATCACATTATACACAGCTCGTTTCCTGCAATCCATCAGTGGTGGTCGTGCTTACACACTTTAGGAAAAAACATCAGCCTATTTGGTGGCCGGGACCGTGGTAGTGCACATAGGCTAGTGCTTTTTACGATAGTGTGCAAGCACGACTACCACTGATGGATTGCAGGGTGGTCGTGACCATTGAAACAAGCAGTGTATAATGTGATGGGAAAAGGAATCCATCCGGCAAAGAAAGCAATATGGACAATCACAATACATTAGTAAGTGCCTTTTATTAACTTTCTCTACATGACAAATGCCAATTGCTGAAGTGAGACAACCCCTTTAAGGCATCCATAGAAAGTGAATAGAGCACCAGCGCACATGCTCGACCTTCTGCTCCAGTCATTCGGGGGAACAGGGTGTCCGTTCTCTTGATTGGTGGTCAGATACTTATTCCCTATCCTGTGTGTCGGGGTTAATGGGTTATTCTCATCTTAGACAATGGGGGCATATCGCTAGGATATGCCTTTAAAACAAGACCAGGATCACAGCTCTAGCTGCAGTCTAGCCTGAGCTAGAGCCTTTCGTTTCAGCTTTTTCCGCAGTGTCAATAATGCCCAAACTTTGCCCAACAAGTGATCATTTAAAGGGGGTGTCCACTTTCTGGTTACTATTGACTAATGTGTTCGTAAGATGATTATATGGAACTTACTAATCTAGCCTTTGTTGATATTGTCTGCCATTTTCTATATATCATAAGGTATGCCCCTTTGCCACGTATTTTGTGCTGTCCACACAGAGGTCCTGTCCATAAGATGGGTCATGTGACCAGGCAAATCACCTCAATGTAACGTCACCTCCATTAAAATACACTGCACCTGCCATCTACACTTGCACTGTTGGGCATTTAGTGCAGGTGCGGTGTGTTTGAATGACGGAGACATCAAATGGAGATGATTTGCCTGGTCACATGACCCTCCATCAGCGGCCATCGTTGAGGACAGCACAGAAGACTTGCCTAACAAAGGGGCATGATTTATGAAACAAGTAGTCAGAAAATGGCCAACCCCTTTAAGGAGTTAATATTATAAGACTTGAATCTGTGTTTTTGTTCTTTTTCCAGGGTTTTGGAGAGTCGTCCTTGGATTATGCCAAGCATCCGTTTTTACTACATGAAGAAGAGACCATGGACCGGTGCTACATTGTCCAGAACTCCCATACAGAAGGTGCGGCGCAGGATAACTCCTCTCAGGACAACATCCAGGAGTCTAGAAACTATTCAGATGAGGGTCAAACCACAGGGGAGGCCGGAACGTGCGCCCTGTGATCCTTGGGTATCGGGCAAGTTAGAGCCATGGGTGGAGACTGGAGGTTCTCCTGCTTCTTCTACAGGCGATGATGGAGGAGGTTTGCCACCTAGGACAGAAGAGCGCCTTCATGCCCTAACCGTGATTCTGGGGCCAATTTCCCACCTCCTTGTTGATAACCGTGCAAAGGGGAGATCTGCACGGGTTCACTGTACCCAGTGGGAGACGCAATGGAGTCAACTAGGGCTGTGCCATGGGCCTCATGGCATCCTCGTGGTCTACCTCTGTGGTACCTGGATACAAACACATTGACTTTCAGGGCACAATCTTTTCTTCTTGTTACTATGTAATGACAACTGTATCGCCACCTCACCCTGCCATCGGGTGCACAGACGTGTAGTGAATGTCCAGCTTCCACTTAAAATCAAATTTAGACTTTATTGGAAGGTACCAACGTTTGCGCGTTTCGACTGACCACAGCAGTCTCAGTCATAGTAGGTAGTGAGTTATGGAAACCTTTGTACACATGATGGTCATCTCATGTCCGTCATATACACAGGCCACCGATCACATACCAGATCAGTCAGTCCTCTTCTGCGCTGGACAGTGTCTTAATACTCCCAACTAGAGATGAGCGAACGTACTCGAAACGAGCACTGTACCGCTCGGCTCCCCTACGCTAGCATAGGCGCTGGCAGCCACTTCCGTCCTCCTGAGGAGGACGGAAGCAGCTGCTGGCGCCCATGCGAGCACAGGGGAGCCGAGCGGTACAGTGCTCGTTTCGAGCACGTTCGCTCATCTCTACTCCCAACATTTACCCCTGACCATGGGATAAGCAGGCGAGTCATTGGCGGAGCATCCTCAGTAAATTCATGTGGGCCCCGGCGATTGTTTTTCACCACTTTTTATTATCCTCATAAATTTTTATTTTTTTTTAAGGGGTTGTCTAAGATAGAGACTTGAGCAATGGCCCAGAATACTTTAAAATAAGAGAGGCTTACATACTCGCCACTTTCTCCAGCTCCGGAAGTCCAGCCCTGTTTACAGACTGCAGCAGTGACGTCATGTGACTGCTGCAGCCAATCACCCTCCTGAGTGGTATACTGCACAAGACCGCTGACGACCGTGATTAGCAGCAGCGGTCTTGTGTCATATACCTACATGTCACCGCTGCAGTCTGTAAACAAACAGCTGGAGAAGGACCAGACTGTTGGCACACAGAGCAGCGCTGGAGAAAGAGGCAAGTATGTCATCATTTTATTTTATTTTTTAAAGTGTTTTGTGGCACACAGTGTCATTTTGTGATACATAAGTGATAAATGTCATCCCTTAATTCAGGCATGCTCAACCTGCGGCCCTCCAGCTGTTGCAAAACTGCAACTCCCAGCATGCCCGGACAGCCTACAGCTTTCAGCCTACAGCAGGGCATTGTGGGAGTTGCAGTTGTACAACAGCTGGAGGGGCCACAGGTTGACCATCCCCAGCCTTAATGGATGTACCCCGGAATCGAAGCTGAATTCGGTTTCAAGTTTTAATGTGGTTTTCCACTTCAAAAATGAACTACGACTTTGCGAATAACTAACTTCGGCTCATCGGAGCCCATGCATTCTAATACTCTACGGAGACGAATCTCCGTACAGTATTATTCCGAGGTTTTCAGCGAAAGCTCACTAGTGAGGACAATGTAATCCTGTAGTTTACAGGAAGATGGCCGCACAGGAGAGACTGACACCCTGTGAAAACAAGCTGCCCATAATGAAAGGGTTCAAAATATATGGATTAGACATGAGCGAGTTTCTCACTTGTGAATTGATGTCTCCGCTGGTGAAGAAGCTACTACCACTGCTGCTTGATCAACAGGACCAGACATCTCTCCTGATCATGACAATCCTGCACCGCTCCTCTGAGTCGCAGCTCAGTCACAGAGGTTTTGCTTCCACTAACAGAGCGGTGACTGTGCATGCGCCTGTACACTTCCGGCTTGTCAGTCAAGCGGCAGGAGAAAGCTTCTTCACCAGCGCGGACATCCCCTCACAGGTGAACTCTTGTTGATGCGATGAATCGATTCACCCATCTCCAATATGGATGCAGCGGAGCTTGGAGGAAACCAATTGCACTGCTAAAATATTACTGCTGAGTTGGCATTATATGGAACAAAAAAATTGCTAAAGCTCTTCTTTAAATCCAGACCTCTTCTCTATAAGATAGTTTGCACTTAAATAGTCTGGTCAGCAGGATCAACTGTATTAAACCAGGCATAATGCATGATAGGGCTGATCCTGCTGCGTTTGTTGTGACAGGCCTTTGCCATTGTGTAGGGGTTTTCTGGGAGTTAACTACTGATGACCTATCCTCAGGATAGGTCATCAGTATCTGATCGGTGGGGGTCCGACACTCGGGACCCCCGCCGATCAGCTGTTTGAGAAGTGAGCCCTGCTACCTTCTCCCGCTCAGCAAGCACAGTTCCGTACATTGTATACTGGCTGTGCTGGGTATCATGCTCAGCCCCATTCACATGAACGGGGCTGAGCTGCTTCTAGGCCATGAAACCGATGAACGTGACGTCACTGGACTAGGAAAAGCTGAGAGAGGGCCGCAGTGCTCGCGGGAGCGCCGGTGCCTTCTCAAACAGCTGATCGCGGGGGTCCCGGGTGTCGGAGGATATCCTGAGGATAGGTCATCAGTAGTTAAATCGCGGAAAACCCCTTTAATTCTTCTGCAAAAGAGGACTTCAGTGCACCAAAGGGTCAGCCTTGTGCACCTTCTTTCACTTTACATCTTTCATCTTGCCCCGCTGTTACCGAGGGTAAGAGAAAGGATATGAAATGACCATAGGCCAGGTGCTGCAAGCTGAATCTCCCATTTTGCTGTGCACTCTTTGGGGAAAAAAATGGCGATTGTGATGAATGCTTTGATTTTTTTTATTTTTTTCAGTTTTGGTCAGGATTACTGAGCATATGCCGATGGTTAAATGTACGGCACAGGCATGGGATTACAGGGCCAGATGAGAGGACGCTGAGGGTGCAACCCTTGGTGCACTGAAGGCATCATTTGCATATAAATACAAACACTGTGGGTCATCATTTATCAAACAGAAATATGCTTAAATTAAGTGTATTTTTGGCGCAGATTGAAGCGCAAAGATCCTTTGTGCTGCAATATGTGACTTCACCCCGCTCACACCAGGCCTAAAAAGCTGCAGTTATGCCAATACCAAAATGGCCACATATGGTAGACCAAGACACTTCCTGCTGCCCTCCTCCTTGTCTCGTCCTGGCTAATCCAAGAGGAGGGCGAGACCAGGAGGAAGTGTCTTGGACTATCAGTGCACAGCATGGATCATGTAGTAGAAGCCGTGCAGCCATCTTGGATCTCAGAAGAGGAGCCGAGCTGAAAAGATGAGAGGAAGGTCATCGTATAAGTGTTCTGTTTGTTCCTTGGTTCATATGAATTGTATTTCTTGAACCGGAGGGTTGCTTTAAAGGGTTTCTGTCACCAGTTTTTTCGGTATGAATCAGGCTGACATTAGAGATGTGCTAATGTCACCTGATTCCAAATATATATCTGTTTTATTTACTGGTGCCCCCATTTTTATATAAAATGAACTTTTATTTTATGCTAATAAGGCCTCTAGGTGCAAGGGGCGTTACCCCTGCTCCTAGAGGCTCTGTTGATTGACAGGACCAGGCAGAGAAGAAACACTCCATTCACCATAGCTTTTAAGGACCTTCAATGATGTCATGACCATATGATCAGTCACATGGTTAGAATCACACAAACATCCTGTCTCCTCCTAAACCATGTGACTGATCACATGGTCATGACATCATTGAAGGTCCTTAAAAGCTATGGTGAATGGAGTGTTTCTTCTCTGCCTGGTCCTGTCAATCAACAGAGCCTCTAGGAGCAGAGGTAATGCCCCTTGCACCTAGGAGCCTTATTAGCATAAAATAAAAGTTCATTTTATATAAAAATGGGGGCACCAGTAAATAAAACAGATATATATTTGGAATCAGGTGACATTAGCACATCTCTAATGTCAGCCTGATTCATACCAAAAAAACTGGTGACAGAAACCCTTTAACAATAAGGGTATGCTTTTAATGAGCAGGCAATATGCTTGGTTTAAATAGAGTTGGTCCTGCTTTTAAAAATGTGTATTTATATTAGGTTGTTATGTACATAGGTTATGTATTTGTATGTGATATTATAATAATATACTTTTTTATTTTTATTGCTTTTGAATATTTTTTTCAATAAAAAAAAACTACTGTGATGCTCTGTGTCCATTCCTTTTCTTGCTATCAGGCTGAAAGAGAAAGTGGAGGGCGAATAAACATGGCTTGTCCATGGACTGTGTCAGGGACTGCAACTTTGCTTTATTTTAAGTGAATGCAATAGCAGAAAACCGATGGACAAGGTGGCACTGTTTCAGGAGGAAAGTGGCCATGTTTTTCTAATTTCATACAAATTTAGAGGATATTCCTTATATACCTTAAAGGAAACCTGTCATCTCCGAAACACCCCCTGAACTAGAGTAAGTGTTGTATAGTGTAAGTGATGCTGAATCCGAATATGTAAGTTTTATCTTCATACTCACTTCCATTCTGACGCTGTGCTCCCACAAACCAGCAGTAAAATACATTGAGAGGACTCCAGTGCTCGCTCACATAATGGAGAGGACTCAAAGAAGAGTCCTCTCAATGCATTTTACTGCAGGTTTGTGGGAGCACAGCGTCGGAATGGAAGTGAGTATGAAGATAAAACTTACATATTCGGATTCAGCATCACTTACACTATACAACGCTTACTCTAGTTCAGGGGGTGTTTCGGAGATGACGGGTTCCCTTTAAAGGGTTTGTCCAGAATTTTAATATTCATGCTTTATTGTCAGTATAGGCCAGGGGTACTCAACTGGCGGACCACGGTTGCCAGCTGTCCGAACCCCTGCATGCAGTGGTGTGCGTGAAGGGCATTACTGCTGTGAGGGGGCACTAAGGGTCTTCATACTCGATTGGGGAGGTACTAAGCAGGCATCATAATGTGTGGGGGCACCAAGGGATCACCCTGCTGTGAGGGTGCACTTAGGAGTATCATACTCTGCGGAACACTAAACGGATATCCTACTGTCTGAGGGGCATTAAAGGGGCATCATTATTGTTAGGGGGCACTAAAAGGACATTCTTACTGTTTGGTTGGCAGAAAGGAGATTAGGTGAGCTAAAAATGCATCGTGTTGTCCTTCCTTATGTATTTTTTTTTGTTTTGCTGCTCGGACCTTCATCCTACAGCAGGCTCAGGTATGTGAACCTTTACAAAAAGTACTTGAGTACCCCTGGTATAGGCTTCTAACTCTAAAAGGGCCAGGAACCATCAATCCCAATCTTCACCAGCCCACGACTGGCAACTTGAGGGTGTTTAAGACACTTTCTCCAAGTGCAGAGTGTCTGAGCTTTGGGTAATCTAGTTTTTAGTGACCAATATAGGTATGCTCTTCTGTCTGCTTGTGTACTAACTTCTGCCTCTTTTCGGACTTTGACCCTCTGCTGCCTGTCCTGACCATAGCTTGTTTAACATATTGACTCTTCGCTGCTTTCCCTGATCTTGGACTAGTTTTTACAGACTCGCACATACTCTGCTTGCCTTGACCTTGGCCTGTTTTCTGACTACCAGTATTGCCTGTTCTTTGGTGCTCTGCACTGGTATCTCTGACCCCAGTGGGTCAGCTGCCAACCACACTGGAACTATTCCAAGAGGTAGTGGTTTTGTGGCTCCCTGCAGTGAAGTCCACATCCTTGTATAGGGGTTAAAAGGGGTATTCCCATCATAGACAATGGGGGCATATCGCTGGGGTCCGCACCTATATGGAAAAGAGAGCGGGGAGAGCTGTGCCCGGTTTCCCGGGGTCCAGCCACCACCAGGCACAGCTCCCATAGAAATTTATTGGAGTGCACCGCGCATGTGCGCCCACCGCTCCCATTCATTTCTATGGAGCCGACGGAAATGGCCGAACCAGTGCTCAGCTATTTTCGGCGGCCCCATAGAAATGAATGGAGGGCGGCTGCTCATGCACAGTGCTTCCTCCTAAACTTTCCCCGCTCTGTTCTCGATATAGGTGCGGGTCCCAGCGGTGGGACCTGCATCTATCAGACAATGGGGGCATATCCTAGCGATATGCCCCCACTGTCTATGATGGGACAAACCTTTTAAAGGGTGAACAAGGTTTGATGTTACCATGCAAGGCGAGTCAGGAACTGCAACCTAGTGAAACTTTACTATCCTCGAGTTGTGGGACACAGTGATACTTATAAAGTCTTTTCAACTGAGTAGAATAGAAAAAGATAAACAGATTGCGTGAATCATTTATTTGCTTGAGAAATTTTGCAAGATCCGTCTTGTAAGGAAAGGGTGGACTGGACTGTTGTGAAAGGGAGCACTCAAGTCATTTATTAAAGGGGCTTTCTGGGTGTTTAACATTGATCTATCCTCAGCACCCACAACGATCAGCTGTTTGAGAAGGCATTTATTAAAGGGGTTTTTTTTGGGGGGGGAGTTTAATCTTACCAATATCAGATTGAAGGGCATTCCCCCGTCGATCAGCTGTTTGAAGAGGCTGCAGTGCTCTTGTGAGTGCTGCAGCCTCCTTGCAGCTTACCAGGCACAGCGCCGTACATTGTATGGTGGTTGTGCTTGGTACTGCAGCTCAGACCCATTTGCTCCAGAACTATGTGACTGATGTACATGACATCACTGGCCTAGGAAGAGACCGCGACACTCATCGGAGCACTGCGGCCTCTTCAAACAGCTGATCAGCAGGAGTGCCGGGAGTTAGACCCTCACCATTCCGAAAGTGAAGACCTATCCTGAGGGTAGTTCACATAAAAATGCGCAATTTACCATTTTTTTTTTTGAACACCTTGCCTCCCCCCCAAAAAAATCAAATAAAAAATTGATCAAAATGTCTTATGTACGCCAAAATTTGACCAATAAAACTACAGCTCGACGACCACAAAAATACTTCTCATAGCTTTGTAGATGAGAATATAAATAAGTTCTGGGTGTCAGAATATGACCGCTAATCTGTATTTCTGTAGGTATTCTGTAGGTTTTTATTGTGGTAAAACATGATAAGAACATACACCTGATAATTGACCCGTGTGTAGTGTCTAACGAACGTGGTTAAAACACCTCCCACACAAAAAAAAGTCAGAATTTAACCCCACAAAGAATTTTATTTTCCTAATTTTCAATACATGAGGTAAATATCACAGCACAGAAAAGCTCCTATGCTAAAACCTCACGTTCATTGGTAAATGTAAGGATAGAATTTTTTTGTACTTAAAGGGGTTGTCCGAGTTATGACAAAAAATATATAGCACTGTAAATCTGATGGGCAGCAATATATAACTAAGTTAAGCAAGTTTTAGGCAAAAAAAATCCATATTTCCTAATTTCCCTGGTTCTCTTCTGGTCTTTGTTTACATGCAATAACAACAATCTCAGCCCCTCCCCCTTCTCCCCCCCTCTGCAAAGGGAATGAATACAAGTGCTGAGTGACATGTCTGCCTGCTGGAATACTCAGCAGCATGTTGTGTGTGTAGGACTACAAGTCCCAGCTGTACAATGACACTGCTGATACAGGAAATTCTCCCTACCTGTTCTTGTACAATACAATTCCTCTACAGCTCTTGTGCCCAGCATTTGTCTCCTCTCACTGCTGCAGCTACTGTTTGTTATAAAGCCTTGAGCCCTCAGTGTGTTCTGGCTGAAGGGGTTAATGTTTTATCTGAAGGAAACCAGGGAGAGAGCAGATAGCAGGAGCCGGCAAAGAAAGGGGGAGTGGCCAGTGACGTCTCGTGTACAGACTGTTATCTGAACTCTGAGGCTTGTGAAGGAAACATCACAGAGCAGAGAGATAAGGTGACATCACAGGTCATGTGACCCTCAGTCAACTCTGAGAAACCAGCAGCTTTAGAAACACAAAGTATATGGGAAAGTTGTTATACCTGACAAGTTAGAAACATATAAAGAACAAAAAAATAACTCGGACAACCCCTTTAAAGAACTCCCGCAAAAATTTTTAGTCTCTGACCTGTTAGAAAGGTGCATGATATAATCTGTAGTGATTGTCATTTTCTTATCAGAGACTGTATTTGTGAGTTATCCCCTCTCTTCTAATTGTAGTTGGGTCATGTGACCATCTCCCTGACCTCCAACTGACCCAGGACAGGAAGCCAGTTACTGTACCGCTCGGCTCCCCTGCGCTCGCATGGGCGCAGGCAGCTGCTTCCGTCGTCCTCACCCGATGGAAGCGGCTGCCTGCGCCCATGCGAGCGCAGGGGAGCCGAGCAGTACAGTGCTCGTTACGAGCACGTTCGCTCATCTCTATTGATGACCTATCCTCAGGATAGGTCATCGGTACCTGATCAGTGGGGGTCCGACACTCAACACCCCCACTGATCAGCTGTCTGAGAAGGCATTTATTAAAGGGGTTTTCTGGGTGTTTCTAATATTGATGACCTATCCTACCAATATCAGATTGAAGGGGGTCTAACACCTGGCACCCCCGCCGATCAGCTGTTTGAAGAAGCTGCCGTGCTCCAGTGAGCACTACGACCTCCTTTCAGCTTACCGAGCACAGTGCCGTACATTGTATAGTGGCTGTGCTTGGTACTGCAGCTCAGACACATTCACTTGAATGGGACTGAGCTGCTTCCAAACCATGTGACTGATGTACATGACATCACTGGCCTAGGAAGAGACTGCGGCACTCATACTCAAATAAAGTGATCAAAATGTCTTATTTTACCAATAAAACTACAGCTCGACAACCACAAAAAAAAGCCCTCACATAGCTCTGTAGATGAGAATATGAAAAAAGTTATGGGTGTCAGAATATGACCATGCAAATCTGTTTTTTTTTTTTTTCCAGGTTTCAATTGGTGCATGATCTGTAACCGCTATGGGATGTACAGTGATCCCTCAAGATACAATGACCTCAGGATACAATATTTTCAGCATATAATGGTCTTTTCTGACCCATCGTAAGGTGATACCAGACTCAACATACAATGTCTCAGACTCAGATCCAACCAATCATGGTCACTTCTCTGGTAAACAGCAGCTATTCCTGATATGTAAGGACTTGTCTTATCTGTCCTAGTTATCTGCTTATTTTTCTTAAATCTTCATTTTCTCTTATCTTGGATGACATTTTGGGGCTTTGGAACCAATTACTCAACTTCCAATGGTTTCAACATACAATGGTCCTCCTGGAACCAATTAATATTGTAACTTGAGGGACCGCTGTACTCAGTTTTTTACTATGGAGAAAAGAGCTGACGAGGTCAAGAAGTAGTCAATCCTAGAGATAGTAAGTGTATTCCTGAAAGTAGGATGCGCAATCTGCCACGGGTCACGAAACAAAACATTCTCCGTTAGGAAAGAAATTCAGATTGAGAAGGAGTGAGAAGTGGACTTACCGTATCTAGAAAGAGGTTCAAGACACGATTGAAGACACCTCTTATAATTAGACCGGGGTTCTTTTTAGACTCTTGTTCTTTTCTTCGTTTATTTGCGGCATAGACATTTAGTAGGGTGTATAGGACATTCGTTATCTTGATCCGATCCGATCTGCCAACTCCTCTTCCACTGCACGACGGAATAAAATGGCCACACCTCTCGCTTTAGAAGTATAGTTAGCTAAGTAGCAAGAATAGAGCCAAGAAGCCCGGAGCGCCTCTTCCATTGTGTCCCTATAAGAAGCTCACATCTGAGCAAAGTTGCCCCAAATGAGTCAGGATTTTTTACGCTTAACGGGGTTCTTAAGGTCTGCCATGTTTCAGGAGAAGAACCTGAGCTTAGAGGACAAAGTGTAGCCCTCATGCGGAAAGTGTGGGAAATCCATCCATGGGGCTCCCTGACCGCCCCAGCACACGACCAGGGAGGAGACTAAAAGGTAGCCATATGTGATTAAAGGGTTCGCGTCTGCGTCTGATGCCTAAAATGAAGCAGAAGAGAGATGTAGAGCAACAAAAAAATTAAAGAACAATAAACCAAAACATTAGAAATTGGGGTCATATAAGTAATATTCTGTAGGTGAACATGTTCATTAGTCTAAGTAATAACAGTCAAAAACGTAGAACATGAAATTATTAAAGAAAGTCAGTCAGATTCTACATTACACGGACTAGCAATCCTCCCATGTGCAGGTTAGGCAGGAGGGTCCTCATCTTCTAGACGTCTCCCCGTTTGTGGGTCTTCAAAAACCAGCTGCCGGCCATTCTCACAGACCCTTAAAGGGGTATTCCCATCTCACAAATGTAGTTTGTATAGTTAGATATAGCCATACCAGTATTATTACTAATAGAATGTATTTACATAAAATGTACCGTTTAGAAGATTTCCCTATTTGTATATCCATTGTCCCACACACATCAGTCAGGCCGTTGCCCCTAGTTACGACCACCGCAGCCATGTAGTAGTGGTGGCCGGCTTGTTCCTGTTCAAACCCGCTCTGAGGTAACTGCTGTATTGTGAACGCACATTACATGAACATGTGGAGACACATCTTAGGGTTGTAGTATTTTTGTCTGCGCTTCCAAAACGCAGGGAAACGGATCCTGTTCCAAGATCAATTCATCTCTATGGAGCAGGATCCGTTTATAAAGTCTGCGTTTTGGACGGATCCTGACCATTGCGTTTGGACTGGTAGTGTCCGAAACGCAGATGTAAAAGTACCTAAGATGTGTCTCCGCATGTTCATGTAATGTGCGTTCACAATACAGCAGTTACCTCAGAGCGGGTTTGAAAAGGAGCAAGCCGGCCACCACTACTTCATTGCTCCGGTGGCCGTAACCAGGGGCAACAGCCTAACTGATGTGTGTGGGACAATGGATATACAAATAGGCGAATCTTCTAAACGGTACATTTTATATAAATACATTCTATTAGTAATAATACTGGTATGGCTATATCTAACTATACAAACTACATTTGTGAGATGGGAATACCCCTTTAACTTCACCGGGTAGATAAGCTGAAATTTAATGGCCTGGCCTGAAAGAGTTGACAGGAGATAGGAGTAAACTAATTCCTCTTCTGAGTAACAGCCACTAAGAAATCCAAAAGGATCACCATTGAGTGACCTCGAACCTTTAAGGAACATTTCTCTCTGTAGGCCCGCAGAGTCTGTTCCTTAACCCCTTCACGACCGCCATACGGCTATATACGTCCTATCTGCACATGCCCCGTACAGATAGCACGTATATAGACGTGCAGGCGGCCCTTTAATCCCAGCGCTGATCAGCGCTGGGATTAAAGCTCCTGCTCCTGCAATCTAGCAGGAGCAGGTCAGGTCCCGGCTCACAGACAGAGCGGGGACCCTGAGGAGCCGGAGGAGAGCCTTACCTGCTCAGCCGGCGCAGGAGGAATGAAGCGGCAGCGCCGCTTCCTGTGTTAGACCCGGCGGTCACGTGACCGCCGGGTGTCTCGGGGCAGGGGCAGTGCTGATCAGCTCTGCCTGTGTATAATGAGCCCCCAGGGGGCTGTTTTCCCCTGTAACTGGGGCTCCTGTGGATGCCCCAGTTACAGTGGAAACAGTGGGGAAAAAAAGGTGTAAAAAAAAAAGTCAGTCCTCCAGAGTTCTTTTAATGACCTCCTGGGGGACATATTAGTTGTCAAAAATAAATTAATATATAAGTAAAAAAATAAATAAAAAAAACAAACAAAAAAAGTGTAAAAAAAAAAAAATTAAACACGCAGTCGCCAATGTAAACAGTCACCATAGTCGCCCCGTCAAATAAAATCTATACATGCTATATATCAAAATGATCGTCATCAAATAGGGAACCCATTGCAATAATTAATTTGTGCGTCAGTTTTAATATTTAAAAAAAAATAATCTATAATTTTAAAAAAATCCTTTTTTTTTAATAAGAATTAGCGGTTTTTGTCTAAATTAAACCTAAAAAAATATAAAATATCTTTAAAAAAACCATTCTAATAATAAGTCCTAAGTGTCAAGTAAAAAAAATAGCAAAAATTATTTTCGTATTCAAACGAAAAAAAAAATTAGGGTCACTTAGCCACCATGTGCCCAAATCACAAAAAGTTGCCTGGACATTCAGGCCTTTTATAGGTCCGGTCATGAAAGGGTTAAAGGGGTTCTCCGGGAATTAAGAAAATGAAAATACGTAAATATGACTATTATAAATATATTCCCAAATACCTTTCATTAGTTATAATGGCTCATTTTGTCTAGGGAGTAGAGATGAGCAAGCATGCCCGGGAGCAATTTTCGAGTAGTAGCGTACGCATCTTCAAATCTGTACTCTAATGCGCACGCATCTTTAATTCGTACGCATTAGCGTACAAATTTATAAGATGTGTACGCATTAGTGTACAGATTAGAAGATGCGTATGTATTAGGGTACAGATTATAAAATGCGTACGATACTACTCGAAAATTGCTCCCGAGCATGCTCGCTCATCTCTACTAGGGAGCAGTCATTAGGAGAAACAAAATGGCCGCCGTCCTATTAGTCCACACAAAACCTGTCCTTATCACACAGCAGGACAAGTTTCTTCACAACACTAAGATAAAGAGCTGCCTCATCCTCCTCTCTGCTCTACTTGTCAGGGATTATGATCCTGAATACAGTTTAATATGATATTTAGCTGAATCTCTGTAGGAATGGAGTTCATGAGGAGACATGAAGTACAGAGAGGACGGACAGGACAGACTGTGGTAATGGAGACTGAATACAAGATCTGCTGCTCATCAGCCACATCTGCTCATGAACTCAATTCCTACAGAGATTCAGCTGAAGTTCTTATCATCTGTATTCAGGATCATAATCCCTGACAAGTAGAGAGGAGGATGAGGCAGCTCTTTACCTCAGTGTTGTGAAGTAACTTGTTCTGCTGTTTGGTTAGGACAGGTTTTGTGTGGACTAATAGGACGGCGGCCATTTTGTTTCTCCTAACGATTGCTCCCCAGACAAAACGAGCCATTATAACTAATGTAAGATATTTGGTAATATATGTATTATAAAGTAATATTTAAGTATTTTCATTTTCTTAAATCCTGGAGAACCCCTTTAATGGCCCAGCTCAGATACTTTGTTATAACTGGTCTAGGACGTGTCGCACCATCATTCTGGAGTTAAGTCCAAATCTAGGGCTTTAGGCAGCTCTTTTGTTAGAACCTTTATGAGATCTTGACCAACCACTGACTCGGGTATAACCACAAATCGTAGATTGCTTCTGCGGTTGCGGTGTTTAAGATCCTCCAGTTCTTTCCTCAGAGCGGATTCTGTAGCGTGATGTTGTGTAAGTTACTCTTCCTGAGTGGCTGCAGTAATTTCTCAAGAGGCCACTTTATTCTCTAATTCTATTACTTTCTGGATGTTGGAGATGATAAGAGCTATGGCCGAGGTGATGGAGGCATGAAGTGCAGCTAGCTTCTTATCTAGCATGGGTATAAGCAGACGCGACACCTCTTGAGCCACTGATGTGGGATGAAGGTCATTTGTATCCTGTTGGTCATTCGGACTGTAATAGGGAGACATGTTTGGCAGTGTTAAGTCGTCTCCAGTAAACAAATCAGAAGAGGAAGGGTCCACTTTCGAGAGAGAAGAGGTACCCTGAGCAGCCTTCCTTGTAGCCTGAGTAAAGGGTGTAATCACTGCGCTGTGGCGCTCGTTCCAGCGCCCGGTTCTATCAGGGAAGATAGAAAAAAGTTTCCCCTCGTCGGTCCCAGTGTATGCTGCAGAAGGGTTACTAGAGAGGGGCCATTGATTGGCTGATTGGAGTCAGGAAGGAATTTTTTCCCCTAAAGTGAGGAAAAATGTGCAGGGGGGGGACAACTTGTAGGATAACAGGCCGAACTGGATTGGCGGATGTCTTTTTTCAGTCTTACAAACTATGTTACTTGCCTGGGAACTTAGAGTGGCCCTGGAAACAAAAATTTATGTGTCCACGTTGTGGGCGGGTACAAATTGAAAGAAGGCGGAGCAACAAAAGTGGGCTGGGAAAACAGAAGTAGGAAGGACAGTAGAAGTAGGCGGGGCCAGCAATATCATAGTGCAGCACAAAATACTGTCGCCTGCGACACAGTATTCAATTGTGACACCTTCCTAAAGGTGGCGGTACGGTTAATTTCAGGAGGGGGGACCTGTGGCCTCCGTCAGGAACCTAAGTACCTGATGTAAACCCTTTTCCAACCAGAGCCAGGTCTTTAAAGATGGCGCCTGTTTCTGAGCAGAGCAGGCGCCATAGCCATAGTGTGCCTGCTGTTTTATACTGCAGACACCCGTAGCTCACGTCCATGACCGGCGATAATGCCAGTTGTGGACATTTAAAGAAGAACTCCCGCAAAAATTTTTAGAAAGGTGCATGATGTAATCTGTAGTGAAGGTAATCTTCTCATCAGAGACTGTATTTATGAGTTATCCCCTCTCTTCTAATTGTTGCTGGGTCATGTGACCAACTCCCTGACCTCCAACTGACCCAGGACAGGAAGCCAGTTACTGCTCTATTCATTCCTATGATACTGAAAGTGAGGCTCCCATAGGAATACATAGAGAATTAGACTTCCGTCCACACATAAGTCTATGTGTGAGTTGGTGGGTCTGATTGCTGGTCACATGACACAGATGAAAAACATCAAGGAGATATAACTCACAAAGACAGCCATTGGTAAGAAAATAACATTCACTACAGATCATGTACATCATGTACATTTCTCGCAGGACATGGAATAAAAATTTTTGCGGTAGTTCTTCTTTAACACATAAGATGCTGAGGTCAGTTCTGAGTGTGTGCAAACCCGGAAGCGAGCGCTTCCTGGTATGCTCCGGTTCCCCCATGCGGCAATTGGAGGAGCCAGAGCTTGTTTGTGGGAGCCCCTGTCATAGAGAATGTCAGGAGGTTGCTGCACAGTGTTTCCTATGGGGCCCTTGTCTGTAATAGGGCTTCATAGGAGACTAGTACATTTCTCATAGACCCCAATACTAATGCGTTGGAGTCTAATAGCAATCTAATGACAGCTTGGTATAGTTCCCTATGGGAATGATAACAAAGTGTTAAAAAATGTATTTAAAAAAAAATAATATAAAAGAAATATAAAAATTCAAATCACCACCCATTTCCTCAAAATAAAAAAAAATACCCATCATGGGTATGGCCATGTACAAAAACTCCCATACTATAAAAATATTTTCCCCGTATGGCAAACAGTAAAATGAAAAAAAAAATAAAAATTTGAAAATGGCCAAGCCGCCTTTTTTTGGTCATTTCATTTCCCACAAAAAATTTTAATTAAAAGTGATCAAAAAGTCATACAGACCCTAAAATCATATCAATGAAAAGTACAGATCGCCCCACAAAAATTGAGCTCCATAAATGTAACTGAAAAAAAGTTATAGGGGTCAGAATATGGTGATGAAAAAATTAAATTTTTTAAATTTTTTTCCCCAAAGTTTTTACTATTTTATCAGTATCCGAATGCAGGTCAAACTGTACAAATAAGGTATTGCCGGATTCGTTCTGTTGAGGATGACATGATATTAACCCTTTCACCCCCTGAGGTTTTTTTCGCCCTAACTTTTTTATTTTTCTGCTCACATAGCTGTATGAGGGCTTGTTTTTTGCGGGGCAAGTTGTAGTTGTACTTTCAAACGCCACCATTTAATATTGCATATGATGTAGTGGGAAGCGGGGAAAAAATTCCAAATCGGGTGAAATTGCAAAAAAAGCACAATTCTGCTACAGTTTTCCTGGTTTTTTATTTACGGCGTTCGATGTTCATCAAAACTGACCAGTTACTTTCATTCTACTGGTCAGTACGAATCCGGAAATACCTAATATGTAAAGTTTTTCCTGTGTTTTGATAGTGATAAAATAATTATAAAGTTGGCCTTTTTTTTTGTCATATCTTGACCCCTATAACTTTTTGGTATTTATGTGTACGGAGCTGTATGGGGGCTCATTTTTTGCGGGGCGATCTGAAGTTTTTATTGATACCATTCTGGGGTGTGTATGACTTTTTGATCACTTTTTTATTTATTTTTTTTTTTAGAAAAAAAAAGCGACAAAAAACAGCGAATCGCCATTTGGACGCTTTTTTCCGCCACACAATTCGCCGTATTGGATTTTTTTTTTATATTTTAAAAGTATGGGCGTTTTCGGTCACGGTGATACCCATGATGTCTATATTTATTGTTATTTAGGAAACAGCAGAGACTTCCTGGCCATGACGCCCGCCGCACGGGCGAGCGGGCGTCATGTCCCCGCTCCGCCCCAGCGCCGTACATGTATGGCGCTGGTCGGGAAGGGGTTAAAGTGAAGCCATTACAATATGGCGCTGGCACCTAGATGTTTACATAGTTTGTATACCAAAGTTTGTAAAATAATGCACTCTGCGCAGATGCCAAGTGTTATCTCTTTTCTTGTTTTTGTGTTTTAGCCAATGAAGCAATACCACGAGCCTCAGGGGGGACGCCCCCTCTGATGTACATACAAAAACCACTGTGCGCCTCATAAAGCAAGTCATTGCGCCCCTACTCTTACTGAGAGAGGATGTTATACCCGAATCTTGTATTCTGGTGTATTTCTTCCTGCATGCACTCAGTACATCAATTAGGACAGAGGTGGATAAAAGGGTTGAGGTCGCGTTAGATCTCCCCCCAACAGTGCTGACCTGTAGAATGAAAGTAACTGGTCAGTTTTATTGCACATCGAACGCTGTGAATTAAAAAAAAACAAAACGTAAAACTGTGTCGGAATTTCCAATTCCACCCATATTTGGAATTTTATCCCAGCTTCTGACTACATCATATGCAATATTAAATGGTGGCATTGGAAAGTACAAATTGTCCCACAAAAAAGAAGCCCTCATACAGCTATGGGAAAGGAAAAATAAAAAAGTTATGGCTTTGCGAAGGTGGGGATAAATTTTTTTTAAATGTCTCTGTAGGGTATATGACCAGTCCACCCTTGGAAGACCTGGTCTGCTGATGGAAGTACTGCAGAGGCCCAGTCATGACTGGACTTGTAAGGGGCCACTGGCTGGCACTAAGTCCATAACTGGCAATATTGTGGATAAACTGGTCGACCACAATATGGAGGCACTGCTTAGCCTCGAATTGGGGGCACTGCACCATCTAAAAGCATACCTCCCAACTTTTGAAAATTGCAAAGAGGGACAATGTTTGCGGCACGCATCACGGCAGTTTTTTTCATACTAGGCCACGCCTCTAGCTCCACCCAAAACATAATTACTGGAGCCCCTGCGACAATTTCTTTCTTGTGCTTCAATGTCCATATAAATATTAACACATAAATCATCAGATTATAGATATTTTATAGTCAAAATTGCACCAAATAATGAAATTCTGGTCTAATATGTAGGTAGAAACCATGCAGACACTTTAGTAAGGAGCAAATTTAGTAAATTTATTAATGCACATTTATGCATTAATTCCCCAGGTCAAAAAGAGGGACATTTAAAGGGTTTCTGTCACCAGTGTTGGGCATATAAAACAGGATGACATTTGCAATGTGCAAATGTCACCTGATGCCCAAACTGGTGAACATTTTTTTACTGGTGCCCCCGTTTTTGAAATAAATCAACTTTTGTGGTATGCAAATGAAGCTTACTAGGTGCAAGGGGCGGTTACCTCGCACCTAGTAAGCTCCGTTTGCCCACCCGCGGTCACGCCTACCTTCACTTGATTGACAGGGCCAGGCAGCTCGCTCTAGCTGCTCCTGGCCCTGTCCGTGCTGAAAATCCCGCGCCTGCGCCGTTCGGACTTCATTCGGCGCAGGCGCAGTGAGTGCCGATTGCTGCCGGGCTCCCGGCTTCCTCACTGCGCCTGCGCCGCCTTCTCTTCTGGGTGTTCTGTGACGTCATCGGCGCAGGCGCAGTGAGGAAGCCGGGAGCCCGGCAGCAATCGGCACTCACTGCGCCTGCGCCGAATGAAGTCCGAACGGCGCAGGCGCGGGATTTTCAGCACGGACAGGGCCAGGAGCAGCTAGAGCGAGCTGCCTGGCCCTGTCAATCAAGTGAAGGTAGGCGTGACCGCGGGTGGGCAAACGGAGCTTACTAGGTGCGAGGTAACCGCCCCTTGCACCTAGTAAGCTTCATTTGCATACCACAAAAGTTGATTTATTTCAAAAACGGGGGCACCAGTAAAAAAATGTTCACCAGTTTGGGCATCAGGTGACATTTGCACATTGCAAATGTCATCCTGTTTTATATGCCCAACACTGGTGACAGAAACCCTTTAAGGATCAAAGAGGGACAGAGGGACTTGGGTTAAAAAGAGGGACACTTGGGAGGTATGTAAAAGGGAGGCATGATAACATGTTACCATAATCCCCTCCCCTTTACTCATCTCCATATAAGATATTCATAAGGAACACAAAAACCGTGTCTAAAAATTAGGACGTACATCTTTAGTTTGTTTCTGTCCCCGTCTCTGTGGCCATTTTCCAGAAGTCTGCTCCATACAATATAATGAGGTTTTGACTTCAACAAAATGGTCGCCGAGCTAAAACTGGGAAGACCCCTTCTAATAAGGGTCGTTATCTTAACTCTATGCGCCGTAAGGACCGCGTGGTGTCGCAGGGTCACGTGACCTGCTTCTGAATTGTTGGGAGGAGACACTTCTGGAAGAAGATGACGGTGGTGTTGGGACGGGTGTTTCACAGGTGATCGCAGATGCGAGGAGGATGCGGGAGGACATGGCAGGGCGGCTTGTCGCCCTCCTGCTGCCTGTCACCTGGGTGGTCGTTAAGGCAGTGGGGACAGAAGGTCAGTAATACTGAGGATGAGTGAGTGTGGAGTATGAGTGCTGCCCCCCGGTGTCTGCAGCGCTCCCGTGCCAGTGTCTGCCCCCTCATGGCTTCATAAGGAACATGCACCACAACCGGATTCAGATTGCTGCTTCCACTCTTCGTTTAGAAGAGTGTTTAAACAGCCCCAAGAGGCAGGTCAAGTATAGAACAGAATGGAAGCACATTGACAGTTACAGGGAGAGCTGCAGCAGAAAGCACATGCCCCCTGAGCTGGGTTCGAGAGCTGCAACAGAAAGGACATGCCCCCTGAGCAGTGATAGAGACCTGCAGCAGAAAGGACATTCCCCTGAGCTGTGATAGCTGCAACAGAAAGGACGTGCCCCTGAGCTGTGATAAAGAGAGACCTGCAACAGGAAGGATTCACCCCTGAGCTGTGATAGGGAGAGAGCTGCAGCATAAAGGATATATACCCTGAGCTGTGATAGGGAGAGAGCTGCAGATAAAAGGATATGCCCCCTGAGCTGTGAGAGAGAGCAGCAGTAGCAGGAACGATACGCTCCCTGAGCTGTCATAGGGAGATAGCTGCTGCAAAAAGGACATACCCCTTGAGCTGTGATAGGAAGAGTTGCAGCAGAAAGAATATGCCCCCTGAGCTGTGATGGGGAGAGAGCCGCAGCAGAAAGAATATGCCCCCTGAGCTGTGATGGGGAGAGAGCCGCAGCAGAAAGGATACACCCCCCTGAGCTGTGACAGGGAGAGTGCTGCAGCAGAAAGGATATCCCCCCTGAGCTGTGATAGGGAGAGAGTTGCAGCAGAAAGGATACACCCCCTGAGCTGTGATAGGGAGAGAGTTGCAGCAGAAAGGATACGCCTCCTGAGCTGTGATGGGGAGATAGCTGCAGTAGAAAGCATACGTCCCATGAGCTGTGATAGGGAGAGAGTTGCAGCAGAAAGGATACACCTTCCTGAGCTTTGACATGGAGAGAGTTGCAGCAGAAAGGTTATGTCCCATGAGCTGTGATAGGGAGAGAGTTGAGGCACAAGGGTTACTCCCCCTGAGCTGTGACAGGAAGAGTGTTGCAGCAGAAAGCATATGCCCCTAAACTGTGAAAGGGAGAGAGTTGCAGCAGAAAAAGTTATGCCCCCTGAGCTGTGACCAGATAAGAGTTGTGGCAGAAAGAATGCACCTCTAAGAAAGGACACGCCCCCTGAGCTGTGATAAGCAGAGAACCGAAGCAGAACGGATATGTCCCCCTGAACTGCCAGCTTGAAAGAAAAAAAAGGAAGTCTACATGCTTGCAAGAGCAGCTTTAGACCGCAGACACCTGAGGGTAATGTCGATTGTAGACATTTAACCCCCTAACTGGTTTGCCCCAGTCCAGCTGCAGCACTGGGAAAAGTAGCTAACTGGAGGGGGGAGTTCGGGGTTTTACTGGTTTAGCTGCTCATATCTCTGGTTTGGTACCAGCTACAGATATATCTTTTTATTGTTTGAAAGCTGACATTCCAAGCTTTCAGACAATAGCAGAATGACATAAATCTGTTCATTATAGGGGAAGATGTCACTGATAGAAATCAGGACGCAGTGAATGTAGCTGAAAGTGAAAGTAAAAACAGGTTTTACCGGCTGTTATTCCCAACTTCATTTCTAACAGTGATTTCTCCTCTGTTGCTTGGACTTTCGCTGTCATTATGCTTATATGAAAGCCTGGAATGTCTGCTTCCAAACAAGACCAGTTGCATGTTTCTAGCTGCTACCATTCAGGATATAGCAGCATCTAAAGCAGCCCTCCCCCCTCCAGTTAGCTACTTTTCCCACTGCCCGAGCTGGACTCGGGCAAAACAGTTTAGGGGTTAAATGCCACGGTCAGTTGCGACCACTCCGGGGCTTGGCTTCCCTGTGCGGAGATTGGGGGAGCCCTGAGGAAAACCAGGGCTTTTAGAGCTGTAGTTCCTATGTAAGTCCTGCAGGTGGCAGTGTTCCGTAAAGAACTGTGCTAATCTACATTGAATTGCTTTAGGAATTTAATGCTATGTACTGTAGAAGCAAGGGAATGATCACTTCTTATAGTCACCTAGGGTCAGGGGGTGCACCTAGCCTTTCTGCTGCCTGAGGCGAAAACCTAAATGGCCCCCCCATCCCCCATGCCAAATTTCTTAACCTAACCCCTTTGACACAATGAAAGCGCTCATTGCCCATGGCCCTTCCGGTGCTGCCTGAGGAGATCGCCTCACCTGGCCTCATTGGTGGTGCACGTAAAAAAGCAAAAAAGTAAAACCACCCCCTTTCCCCGTAAATAGATTAAAAATAAAAATAAACATCATAGACATTGTCGCATCCCAAAATGCCCAAAGTATTAAATATAAAGGTATTTATCCCGTACGATAAATTTTCCAAATTTTTTTTTTAGCATTTCTCCTCCCCAAAAACAATTGAATAAAAACTTATCAAAAAGTTACACATCCCCCAAAATGGTATCGATGAAAAGTACAGATTGTCCCGCAAAAAAGCAGGGCTGTGGAGTCTGTAAGCCAAAGCCCCGACTCCAACTCCGACTCCGACTCCTCAATTTCCCCTCAGCCCGACTCCGACTCCCGACTCCTACTCCCTCATACATGGAGCATGTTTAAGTGATAACTTTAAACAAATTTGCATAAAATCAATAGTACAGATAAGTCATGACAAAAACAGTTTGTAATCTATCAGGCTTCTCTGGGTACAGCTCACTAAGGGCCTGATCAGAGGTGTAGCTAGAGGTTCAGCACATGGGGGGGCGAAACATACTTGAGTGGGCCCCCCACTTATTGGCTTCCAAAACGCACGTTTCCAACTTCACAGGCACATACTACTAGTTGTGGTTATAATACTGTATTAGCAAGATGACTATATAAACTGCTAGATCCAGGGGCGTAGCTATAGGGGGTGCAGAGGTAGCAGTCGCTACCGGGGCCCAGGAGCCTGAGGGGGCCCAAAGACCCTTGGACCACATAAGAAGACACACAGAGCACTGAGGGAAAGGGGGCCCAAGCTGAACTCTTGCACCAGGGCCCATGAGCCTTTAGCTACGCCCCTGGCTAGATCATCTATGCTGTTAAGTACAGTACAATAGACTTTCTACATACCCTACTCTAAATACTCTACCATATAATGCAGTAAAATATAGGAGTAATAGGAGTAAAAAAGGGGACTCCTATGTTAAAGGAAATCTGTCCCCAGCTTTTACATCACTAAACTAACAGTCCCTTGCCCCCATCAGACCACAGATCGGCTTAATGAGCCCCCATCAGACCTCAGATCGGCTTAATGTGCCCCCATCAGACCTCAGATCAGCGTACTGTGCCCCCATCAGACCTCAGATCAGCGTACTGTGCCCCCATCAGACCTCAGATCAGCAGAATGTTCCCCCATCAGACCTCAGATCGGCTTAATCTGCCCCCATCAGACCTCAGATAGGCTTAATGTACCCCCATCAGACCTCAGATCAGCGTATTGTGCCCCCATCAGACCTCAGATCGGCTTAATGTGCCCCCATCAGACCTCAGATCGGCTTAATGTGCCCCCATCAGACCTCAGATCAGCAGAATGTGCCCCCATCAGACCTCAGATCAGCAGAATGTGCCCCCATCAGACCTCAGATCAGCAGAATGTGCCCCCATCAGACCTCAGATCAGCAGAATGTGCCCCCATCAGACCTCAGATCAGCAGAATGTACCCCCATCAGACCTCAGATCAGCAGAATGTACCCCCATCAGACCTCAGATCAGCAGAATGTGCCCCCATCAGACCTCAGATCGGCTTAATGTGCCCCCATCAGACTCCATAATGGAAGCGCTCACTTGTATTCGCCTGATTGTACTAAGGCCATCCCTGCTGGGCCCCCCCAGAAGTATTGGGCCCGGAGCATCGCCTCCCCTGACCCCCCCCCAGTAGCTACGCCTGTGGGCCTGATGTATGAAAACTGTCTAGGTCTAAAACTTTTTTGTTGCCCATAGCAACCAATCAGAGCTCCCCTTTCATTTCTCCAGAGCACTATATGAAATGAAAGGGGAGCTCTGATTGGTTGCTATGGACAACAAAGAAACTTCTACACCTAGACAGTTTTCATACATAAGGCTCTAGGTGTTTTACATCAGCAGATAGAAGCCATGAGAGCAGCTAACCTCTCCAAACATGAGCTCAGAGGAAACATAAAGCATCAGAGAGAACATGCACTGGACATAAAGGGCAGCACACAGTCATCTCAACTAGAAGCCTAAATCCTTAGATCAGGAATAGAACAGACATTTATAGGACATTTCATCATTTCACAAATTCTTATAAAAATATATTCAGCACTGAACTAAATTCATTATATATTTTAGGAGTCGGAGTCGGTCCATTTTATTCCGACTCCACCAAAATGGTGACCGACTCCACGACTCCGACTCCACAGCCCTGCAAAAAAGCAGCCCCCACACAGCTCCATAGACTTAAAAAAGTTATGGGGGTTAGAATATGGCGATGCAAGGAAACAATTTTTTTTTTTTTAAAACACAAGAAAAACTATACACATGTGTTATACCACAAAGGGAATGTTGTGGAAACAAAACCCATAAAACTTTGGCGGAATTGTGTTGTTGTTTTTTTTTTCTTTTCAATTCCACCACTTTTGGGATTTTTTTTATATGCAATATAAAATGGTGATATTACAAAGTGCAACTTTTCTATGGTGATGCGAATGGGAAAAATAAAAAAGTTATGACTCCGGGAAGACAAAGTGAAAAACAGAAAATCCTCCAGGGCTGGAAGGGTTAAGGGATGAAGCCTTTGAGTCATCTCATTGGCACGGAGACCTTGTCAGAGCAGAATGGCAGTGTGTGAGCGGAGTTCCCCTCCTGTCAGTTTCCGCTTTCTTCTTCAGTCCCGTGATTTATGTGGCAGGTGCACAGTCCTCGTGTCTTCTCCTGCTGGTTCAGTTTCTTGTAGAAGGTGCTCGCTGTACTGGAGCTCTGCTGGTTCAGTTTCTTGTAGAAGGTCCTCGCTGTACTGGAGCTCTGCTGGTTCAGTTTCTTGTAGAAGGTCCTCACTGTACTGGAGCTCTGCTGGTTCAGTTTCTTGTAGAAGGTCCTCACTGTACTGGAGCTCTGCTGGTTCAGTTTCTTGTAGAAGGTCCTCGCTGTACTGGGGCTCTGCTGGTTCAGTTTCTTGTAGAAGGTCCTCGCTGTACTGGAGCTCTGCTGGTTCAGTTTCTTGTAGAAGGTCCTCACTGTACTGGAGCTCTGCTGGTTCAGTTTCTTGTAGAAGGTCCTCACTGTACTGGAGCTCTGCTGGTTCAGTTTCTTGTAGAAGGTCCTCGCTGTACTGGGGCTCTGCTGGTTCAGTTTCTTGTAGAAGGTCCTCGCTGCACTGGGGCTCTGCTGGTTCAGTTTCTTGTAGAAGGTCCTCGCTGTACTGGAGCTCTACTGGTTCAGTTTCTTGTAGAAGGTCCTCACTGTACTGGAGCTCTGCTGGTTCAGTTTCTTGTAGAAGGTCGTCACTGTACTGGAGCTCTGCTGGTTCAGTTTCTTGTAGAAGGTCCTCACTGTACTGGAGCTCTGCTGGTTCAGTTTCTTGTAGAAGGTCCTCACTGTACTGGAGCTCTGCTGGTTCAGTTTCTTGTAGAAGGTCCTCGCTGTACTGCAGCTCTGCTGGTTCAGTTTCTTGTAGAAGGTCCTCGCTGTACTGCAGTTCTGCTGGTTCAGTTTCTTGTAGAAGGTCCTCGCTGTACTGCAGTTCTGCTGGTTCAGTTTCTTGTAGAAGGTCCTCACTGTACTGGAGCTCTGCTGGTTCAGTTTCTTGTAGAATGTCCTCGCTGTGCTGGAGCTCTGCTGGTTCAGTTTCTTGTAGAAGGTCCTCGCTGTACTGGAGCTCTGCTCATTCAGTTTCTTGTAGAAGGTCCTCGCTGTACTGGAGCTCTGCTGGTTCAGTTTCTTGTAGAAGGTCCTCGCTGTACTGCAGTTCTGCTGGTTCAGTTTCTTGTAGAAGGTCCTCGCTGTACTGGAGCTCTGCTGGTTCAGTTTCTTGTAGAAGGTCCTCGCTGTACTGGAGCTCTGCTGGTTCAGTTTCTTGTAGAAGGTCCTCGCTGTACTGGAGCTCTGCTGGTTCAGTTTCTTGTAGAAGGTCCTCGCTGTACTGCAGCTCTGCTGGTTCAGTTTCTTGTAGAAGGTCCTCGCTGTACTGCAGTTCTGCTGGTTCAGTTTCTTGTAGAAGGTCCTCGCTGTACTGGAGCTCTGCTGGTTTAGTTTCTTGTAGAAGGTCCTCGCTGTACTGGGGCTCTGCTGGTTCAGTTTCTTGTAGAAGGTCCTCGCTGTACTGGGGCTCTGCTGGTTCAGTTTCTTGTAGAAGGTCCTCGCTGTACTGGAGCTCTGCTGGTTCAGTTTCTTGTAGAAGGTCCTCGCTGTACTGCAGTTCTGCTGGTTCAGTTTCTTGTAGAAGGTCCTCGCTGTGCTGGAGCTCTGCTGGTTCAGTTTCTTGTAGAAGGTCCTCGCTGTACTGGGGCTCTGCTGGTTCAGTTTCTTGTAGAAGGTCCTTGCTGTACTGGAGCTCTGCTGGTTCAGTTTCTTGTAGAGGGTCCTTGCTGTACTGGGGCTCTGCTGGTTCAGTTTCTTGTAGAAAGTCCTCGCTGTACTGGAGCTCTGCTGGTTCAGTTTCTTGTAGAAGGTCCTCGCTGTACTGGGGCTCTGCTGGTTCAGTTTCTTGTAGAAGGTCCTTGCTGTACTGGAGCTCTGCTGGTTCAGTTTCTTGTAGAAGAACATATGGCATGCAATGTGGAGAAAAAATTTGAATTTTCAAATTTGAAGGCATTTTGAAAAAAACGCAATTCCGCCACAGGTTTACAAGTTTTGGCCCTACGCCATTTGTGGCACGGGATAAATATTTTTATATTTTAATAGTATGGGGGTTTTTGGACTCGGCAATGCCCAGGATGTCTATTTTTTTATTGTTAAACTTTTGTATTCTAGAGAAGGGGGGGGGGTGATTTAAATTTTTCTATTTTTTAAAAAAATGTTTTAACTTTTTTTTACTTTTTTTTTTTTTCAGCCCCTCTAGGAGGCTACAATATGCACTAGTTAGATTTCTTTTAGCTTATACCTGGGGTCAGCAACCTTCGGCGTTCCAGCTGTTGTGAAAATACAATTCCCAGCATGCTCTGTTCATTCCTACGAGAGTTCTGAGAAGAGCAGAGCAAGTATGCATGCTGGGAGTTGTAGTTCCAGTACAGTTGGAGTGCCGGAGGTTGCCTACCCCTGGCTTGTACTGTAGTTTTATAGAACTACAGTATAAGCTCCATTAGTGGTTATCCTATGGAGGCTGCCACCTGCAGGACAACATAGGAACTGCAGCTCTGATATGCTAGGTCTCTTTAGAGAAGACTCAGTGCATTAGAAGAACCGTAGATGGGCCGGATGCCCGTGATTTTCACAAACCATTGTAAGAGATGCTCTGGAAACTAAATTTCAGCTGAGCAGTGTTTGTGGATTATGGATGACGGAGGACAATAAAATGGGACACACGGACCAAACTCATATCCTTCACGGATAGAGCACTGACCGTCACAGGTGTCATCACGGAGACTTGTAAAAGCGGTCTAATCTGTGTAGATATACTGGTATGGATAGCGGCTGGTCTGTGCAGTATACTTCTCATTAGTCCCACAGTGCGGCTGCAGTGGGGAAGAATAAGGATCTGAAGAGGATGTGCGGTCAGATTACCGCTTCAGGGTCCATCAGGAAATTAAACCAAATAAAAAGTTTTATTTCCGGCCGGGAGCGACAAACAACGTTTCAGGTCTGTATGCAGTGACCTGAAACGCGTCGACGCTGCTGTCTGTGTGTACGGCTTTTTATCTTTTTGCATAAATGAACAGTGGATTTTTACGGACGCTGGATCTCTCCATATTTTTGTGTCACACAAGTATATACACAGTATGGGGAGAAGCTCCACATTCCACCTCCAGGAGGTTATCTGACCTCCCATGCTACATTCATAAACAATATTATGGAGTTGGTCCCTCCTTTGCTCTTCTGGGAAGGCTTTCTACAATATTTTGGATGGTGTCTGTTGGAATTTTTGCCCATTCATCCAGAAGAACATTTGTGACGGCAGACACTGATGATGGGGGAAAGGGCCTGGATCACAATCTCCAAGGAGTTGGATGGGGTTGAGGTCCGGGCTCCATGCAGTCAAGTTCTTCCACACCAGACTCCCCCGACCATGGGGGAGATTTATCAAACTGCTGTAAAGTAGAACTGGCTTAGTTGCCCATAGCAACCAATCAGATTCCACCTTTTATTTTCCAAAGGAGCTGTAGAAAATGAAAGCTGGAATCTGATTGGTTGCTATGGGCAACTAAGCCAGTTCTACTTTACACCAGTTTGATAAATCTCCCCCCATGTCTTTATGGAGTTCGCTTTGTGTGCTGGAGGACGGTCATGATGGAAAAGAAAAGGGCCTTCCCCAAACTGATCCCACAAAGATAGAAGCATAGAATTCTCCAAGATGTCTTGGTGTGCTGAAGCATTAAAGCAATCAAGGCCGAGAAAGCAATCTGTCCGCAGAGAATAATGAGAATGTGGGTAATGAGCCTCCGTAAAGCAGAGTCACCATAGACCGGCCAGATATTCCTCTGTCCCAGTATTAACCCCTTCCTATCCTGCCATACAAAGCCTAAAGACTTACGGAAGAGACGCAGACCCATTCATATGGTCGTGTGAATGAGCCCTAAAAGGAATTGTCATGATGAGATAACCACCTTAAGGAACAGTTCACACTGGATTTTTTTGGCTCTGATTTTGAAGCATGTCTGCCTCATAATCGGGGCCAAATAAGCCTCAAAACAGCCTCCCCTTCATTTCAATGACAAGCAGAACTTGCTTTTTTTTTTTTATTTCCACGCGGAAAACAAAAGCAGCGCGTCCTAACTTGGGGCGGAATCTGCACTGACTCTCCCATTAAAATTTATAGGAAGCCTAAAAAAAGCAGCTGCGTTTTCTGTGTATTTATTTATTTTTTTAGCACCAAAAACCTTGAGCTGAAAATGTAGCTTTGTATTGGAGTGAACACCCATTGGTTAAAAAAAAAATAAAAAATCAGGAAAAAAAAGAGAAAATTCAATGATGAAAACCACACTGATTATTTTTCAGAGCGGTTTCAAAATACGTCGTGCGAACATCCCCTTAAGGGGGTTACGTGTTCTTAAAAGGGCCCTCCAGGACTTAAAGGGAACCTGTCATCTCCGAAACCCCCCCTGAACTAGAGTAAGCGGTGTATAGTGTAAGTGATGCTGAATCCGAATATGTAAGTTTTATCTTCATACTCACTTCCATTCTGACGCTGTGCCCCACAAACCTGCAGTAAAATACATTGACAGGACTCTTCTTTGAGTCCTCTCCATTATGTGAGTGAGCACTGGAGTCCTCTCAATGTATTTTACTGCTGGTTTGTGGGAGCACAGCATCCCACTACACCATTTGCAATATTAAATGGTGGCGTTGGAAAGCACAACTTGTCCCGCAAAAAACAAGCCCTCATACAGCTATGTGAACAGAAAAATAAAACCGTTATGGCTGTTTGAAGGCAGGGAGCGCAAAACGAAAATGCATAACCGAAAAAACCTCCGGTACTGAAAGGGTTAAGAGACATGTCCCAGGACTTTGTTCCATACACTGTAGATATCCAGTTGAGCTGATGAAAAGTAAAAAAAAAAACAAATAAACCTTTTTTTAAATTTTTGTACTGCACGCGCCTCATTAATTTCTACGGTATTGCGTATCCTTGCAGATGAAAAAATGTCAAGGCCGAGAAAGCAATCTGTCCGCAGAGAATAACAACAATGTGGGTAATGAGCTGCTGTAAAGCGGGGTCACCATAGACCGGCCAAATATTCCTCTGTCCCAGTATTAACCCCTTCCTATCCTGCCCTACAAAGCCTTCAGACTCATTGCCTTCCAACACTGAATTATTGGAATTATCTTGGTCAGAAAAGGGTGTTTTTGTTAACTTAAAGAACTCCCGCAAAATTTTTTATTCTCTGACCTGTTAGAAAGGTGCATGTTATAATCTGTAGTGATTGTCATCTTCTTATCAGAGAATGTAATTGTGAGTAAAAACCTCTCTTCTTATTGTAGCTGGGTCATGTGACCAACTCCCTGACCTCCAACTGACCCAGGACAGAAAGCCAGTAACTGCTCTATTCATTCCTATGAGACTGAAAGTGAGGCTCCCAATGGAATACATAGAGAATTAGACTTCCTGTCCACACATAAGGTGCTGTGTGAGTTGGTGGGTCTAATTCCTAGTCACATGACACAGATACGAAACTTCAGGAAGATATAAGTCAAAAATACATACACTGGTAAGAAAATGACATTCACTACAGATTACATCATGTACATTTCTAGCTGGACATGGAATAAAAAAATTTGCGGGAGTTTTTTAATATTGATAATTTTTTTTATTATTCTTTTTCATTTCACCAGTTCTTTACTATTGTAAATTAGAAGATCTTGTCCTTCTGTAGCACAGATGATAAGATCTCCCATATAGATAGGTAATCCTTTTGTCAGTTTACTGCCGCTGTGAGGGGAAGATGTTATCTCCATGATAATAGTAGGTGTAGAAATGGGATAACAGTATGACAGCTCTGTTGATGGGCCTAGATGAAGATGCCCACAGAAGAACCTGGCGTTGATCAGGGTAATGTGTGATGTTCTAAAGGGGGTCACTACAGGGGGGAGGGGGCTCTCTCTGGCCGCAGTGATGGTCTGACTGAGAGAGTTAAAGGGGTTGTGTCACACTTTGATATTGCACTAGCACTAGCCTATGTGCGCTTCCATGGTTCCAGGCTTTTTCCTATAGTGTGCTGGCACGTCCACCACTTACAGGGTGGTCATAACTAGCCAGCAAAGGAGGCAAAATGGACAATCACAATACATTAGTAAGTGCCTTGTATTAACTTTCTCTACATAATGAATGCTGTTTGCTGAAGTGACACAACCCCTTTAATGTATTCACATTTTATGGGCTTTTTTTTATCTGCTATTTTTTTTTTCTTATTTAAAATGGATTTTCTGGCTCTAGCCTGACCCATGACCATCAGCACAAGGAATGGCTCGTCCAACTGTGATCGGTATTACAACTCAGTTGCATTGAAGTGAATGGGAGTCACCTGCAGTACCAGGCAGAGCCACCATCATCTGTATGGCGCTGTGCTTAATACCAGCCATCATCTAACCACACGTTTTTTCTTCGTTTCCATGTAATCAGAGGCCGCACCTCCACCTGATGTCCATGTCATGTTAAGCAATGCCTTGGTTATAGTTAACATTTCATCCCCGAAGTTCATGTTTAACGTCATTCTCCGAAAAAATGGTTCCACCGAGGAGGTAAGTGGTTTTTCGGAACTTGTACTTAATATCTTTTACTTCATTTATGTTATGCACTTATATGGCGGTACTATATTCCGCAGACTTTACTAGACTTCTAGACCTCAGTATCTGATCGGTGGGGCTCCGACTCCGAGGACCCGGCTCTCGCAGTAGCGCCATAGCCTTCTCCAGCTTGACCTAGGCTATGTGACCACGTTCATCGGTCACGTGGCCTATGCGAAAGCAAGCACAGCCACTATCCAATGTATGACGCTGTGTTTGGTGAGCAGAGAAAAGGCCGTGGCACTACTGCAAGCGCCGGTGCCTTCTTAAACAGCTGATCGACAGGCTCCCAGGTGTCGGACCCCCACCAATCCGATAAAGCGGAAAACCCCTTTAAATGGGAAACTTGTGCCCTAGTGCACATATTGACAGCTGTTTAGAAGAAAAAAAAAACGTTTCAGAAGTGGCACATCTTTTGCTAAGAAGCGTATATTAGCGTAGAAATGATCCATAACCATATGAGTGGCGTATGACCTAGCGGCAACCTCCTAGAAGAGGAATCCCAGTGATCACATGACCACTAGGATCAATAGCGCCACTACCTCATTTGTATATAGTGGTGACTGAGCGCTATATATGTGAGTATAGAGGAGACATTTGGGCAGCCAGCTAAAGCCTGTGTCCTAAATATGCTATAGCATAGGATTTGGGGGCCCGGATCGCCTACTGCAAATATATGTCTGAGAGAGCACACTCAAAATATTGGTGATGTATGGAGCATGTCGAGCATGCCCACTGCTGCTCCATACAAACTGCAGGGAAGTCAGGGGTACCCCTTCTCCTACTGCTCTGTAAATGTACATTGTGAGCTGGCAATGGTTCCCACCTTTGTCTTCCCCAAATGCATGACTGTGGTCAAAAGGGGGGGATGATGTATGGAGCAGGAGTCGAGCATGCCCACTACTGTTCCATACAAACTGCAGGGGAGTTAAAGGTAACCCTTCTCCCACTGCACTGTAAATGTACATTGTGGGCTGGAGATGGTTTCCAACCTAGTCTTCCCAAATATATGAATATTAAAAGGGGACTTTGTATGGAGCAGCAGTCGAGCATGCCTACTACTGCTCCATATACACTGCAGGGAGTTAGAGGTAACCTTTCACCCGCTGCACTGTAAATGTACATTGTGGACTGGCGATGGTTCCTATCCTAATCTTCCCCAAATGCATGACTGTGGTCAAACGTTGTGGTGATGTATGGAGCAGCAGTTGAGCATGCCCACTACTGCTCCATACAAACTGCAGGGGAGTTAGAGGTACCCCTTCTCCTACTACACTGTAAATATACATTGTGGGCTGGCGATGGTTCCCACCTTTGTCTTCCCCAAATGCATGACCTTGGTCAAACGGTGTGGTGATGTATGGAGCAACAGTCGAGCATGCCCACTACTGCTCCATAGAAACTGCACGGGAGTTAGGGAAAGCCTGCTATAGGCTGTTTAGGAGATGCAGTTACCCACAGTATCACAGGGTGGACTCTGCTCCTTTCTTTCACAGTTTTTTTGAATTTGCGCAATCTGCTCCATATTAGCCTATTGGAATGATAATGTACAGTACAGACCAAAGTTTGGACACACCTTCTCATTCAAAGAGTTTTCTGTATTTTCATGACTATGAAAATTGTAGATTCACACTGAAGGCATCAAAACTATGAATTAACACATGTGGAATTATATAATTAACAAAAAAGTGTGAAACAACTGAAAATATGTCTTATATTCTAGGTTCTTCAAAGTAGCTGCCTTTTGCTTTGATTACTCTTTTGCACACTCTTGGCATTCTCTTGATGAACTTCAAGAGGTAGTCACCTGAAATGGTTTTCACTTCACAGGTGTGCCCTGTCAGGTTTAATAAGTGGGATTTCTTGCCTTATAAATGGGGTTGGGACCATGAGTTGTGTTGGGCAGAAGTCAGATGGATACACAGTTGATAGTCCTACTGAATAGACTGTTAGCTTCTTTTTTCTTGCCATAATACAAATTCTAAGTAAAGAAAAACGACTGGCCATCATTACTTTAAGAAATGAAGGTCAGTCAGTCCGAAAAATTGGGAAAACTTTGACAGTGTCCCTAAGTGCAGTCGCAAAAACCATCAAGCGCTACAAAGAAACATGAGGACCACCCCAGGAAAGGAAGACCAAGAGTCACCTCTGCTGCGGAGGATAAGTTCATCCGAGTCACCAGCCTCAGAAATCGCAGGTTAACAGCAGCTCAGATTAGAGACCAGGTCAATGCCACACAGAGTTCTAGCAGCAGACACATCTCTACAACAACTGTTAAGAGGAGACTGTGTGCAGCAGGCCTTCATGGTAAAATAGCTGCTAGGAAACCACTGCTAAGGACAGGCAACAAGCAGAAGAGACTTGTTTGGGCTAAAGAACACAAGGAATGGACATTAGACCAGTGGAAATCTGTGCTTTGGTCTGATGAGTCCAAATTTGAGATCTTTGGTTCCAACCACCGTGTCTTTGTGCGACACAGAAAAGGTGAACAGATGGACTCTACATGCCTGGTTCCCACCGTGAAGCATGGAGGAGGAGGTGTGATGGTGTGGGGGTGCTTTGTTGGTGACACTGTTGGGGATTTATACTGAACCAGCATGGCTACCACAGCATCTTGCAGCGGCATGCTATTCCATCCGGTTTGCGTTTAGTTGGACCATCATTTATTTATCAACTGGACAATGACCCCCAAACACACCTCCAGGCTGTGTAAGGGCTATTTGACCAAGAAGGAGAGTGATGGGTTGCTACACCAGATGACCTGGCCTCCACAGTCACCAGACCTGAACCCAATCGAGATGGTTTGGGGTGAGCTGGACCGCAGAGTGAAGGCAAAAGGGCCAACAAGTGCTAAGCATCTCTGGGAACTCCTTCAAGACTGAATATCAGGTGTTGGAATACCATTTCAGGTGACTACCTCTTGAAGCTCATCAAGAGAATGCCAAGAGTGTGCAAAGCAGTAATCAAAGCAAAAGGTGGCTACTTTGAAGAACCTAGAATATAGGACATATTTTCAGTTGTTTCACACTTTTTTGTTAAGTATATAATTCCACATGTGTTAATTCATAGTTTTGATGCCTTCAGTGTGAATCTACACTGTCTGTACTGTAATTATCACAGAGCACAATTAACTCTCTTGCTTTTTTTTTTTCTTTTAATATAGAAATCTCTGGTTAGTAATGTGCACGATTATATAATTCCACCCAACGAGCTTTTTTCTGAACAAACGTATTGCGTAAAGGTCAGCATATTTGATTCACCTAAAGCATTCAGCCGAGAAGAATGTTTCACAGCGCACTCTAAAGGTAAGGTACTGAAATGTCTGTTATACACCAATATATACTGATCTATATCTGTTATAGTCTAATCTTATTTTGATTATTTTTTTAATTATATCTTTTTTTCACACTGAGAGCTCCTTGTTTCTGATCCGGAGTTCCAAATTCTGTGCAGAGATAGGGCTAAAGGGGGTATTTAGCTGGGGCGTATACAAACACCATAGCAAGACTTAGTTAAACTTAGGATTGTTTTTCTGTTAAAGGGGTTGTCCAGGTTTATTAAAGACTCTGGCAGCCCCTGTAAAGTGTATGGGACGTCACCTCTGCAGCCAGAAAAACAAACAGCACCTGGGAGTACTGGGAAGCAGCTCTGGGAGCAGCAGGAGAGAAAAGGGGTAAATATTGCTTCTTGTTATTTTAGCACGTTTACAGAGGCTGCCCTTTATGTGGATTAATTAATTAATTAAAAATAAAATCATTCATAAATCTGCCTCTTGCATCCCTGGATTGCTTGATAAAACCAGCTGCCGACAGCCACCACTAGATGGAGCTCAATGCACAGGAATTTATACAATTACAATTGAACTCAATGACCACTATTGCAATGACCCATTGCACAGAGCTCCATCTTGTGGTGGCTGCAGAAAAATTCCATGGTTTTCCATTAGGAAGTAGGAGAAGTAGTTCAGCGCCGAGCCCCCTAACAGTTATGTGGTTTGCCCCCAGGGTAATGTATTTCACCAGCGTATTTCTGTCTGTTGAAATACCTGGTCTACTCATTTATAGATGGGCGCTACGTCGTCCATTGCTTTTCAGTGGCAACGACTGCCAGTCCGCCATATTGCTGGGATAAACATGCCCCCAGTGGTCGCCATGTGACTCAGATACATCCCCCTCCCTCCTTCTCCGCCTCCTCATCCTCTCCCCGTTTTATCGGGCACATGCGCTATTCAGTGAGGAGACATACAGCGCATGGACTTGTGTGGATGGAGAGAGAGGTGTGGCTGTGTCAGGCTGTGTGCATGACACTGAGGGGTTAAAAAAAAAACCCGCTGTCGGTGACCTGCCCACTTCATCGGCCCAAGGATGAGGAACGGCGCTCCGTCGTCACATGACCGATGGTGTAAACATTGTTAGGTAAAGTCATGGAAACCATTTTGGTGAGGAAGACCCCTTTAAAGGGATGTATCAGTAAGAAACTCACGGCTGGATCCATTGCTTCATTGGGGAGAAAAATGTACTTTTAATCCATATGCAAATGAGGCTTTAAGTGCACCGAGGGTGCACATTTGCCACATTTACTAAAATCGGTAAAACAAAGCATGGTGAGACCTCTGTAAATGGATTTTTTTTTTTTGTAAAATCACTCATTTGTCTTCCAGCACCGCCGTATAATCTGAGGATGGAGGCGCTGGACACAAAGTACCTGCTGAAGTGGGACTGGGACTTTGATCAGTCTCCGAATGCCACATTTTTTGTGGATAAATGGTAAGTGCTCAAGAAACGTCACCTAAGGCAATCTGTCAGCAGTTCTGACAGTGCTAAACTGCTGACAGCACTAGGTAGGGGCTGGGGCGTGCAGGACTAACATACCTTTTGTGGAGCTTTTGTCATCAGGAGTAGAATGGATATGAACTTTTCCTCTGACAGATTCTGCTCCTGCAAGTGCCCAGGAGGCGGAGCTTCTCTATGAAGTGTCCTTTGCATTTAATCAGGTGAACGATGTGCCTATGCAAACTGTTAGACAGGGAGGTCGCAGGTGACAGATTTCCTTTAACCCCTTTCCAACATGTGTTTCATACAGCAGGCACCAGCGGCTAATGTCCGCGACAGGCGATAATGCCGATCACGGACATTTAACCTTTAAGATGCCATGGTCAAAGCTGACCACAGCATCTGAGCACCCTAAATACTGAAAGCGCGTGCTTCCAGTGATGCTCCGGCTCCCCCGTGCAGAGGAGCTTGTGTCCGACAGCCGCTGTCGTAGTGTATGACAAGAGGCTGCTGCTCAGTATTTCCTATGGACCCCCTGCCTGGGCTTCATAGCAAAATAGTAAAATCATCATAAACTCCAATGCAAGTGCACTGGAGTCTATAATAGCAATCTAATAGTTGATTGTTATAGTTCTCTATGGGGAATTATAAAAAATGTAATGAAAAAATAAACTTTAGAAATAAAAATAAAAAAAATAATTAAAAATTCAAATCCCCAAATGAGAATAAAAAAATGTTAAAAACAAATTTAAAAAACCTATACATCACCGCGTGCGAAAACTCCCGTAGTATTGAAATATAAAAATATTAATTCCATACGGAAAAAGGTGAAGCGATAAAAAGGGTCAAAATGGCCGATTTGCTGGGTGTTTATTTTTTTTTGCCTGTTTCTCCTCGCACAAAAAATTAAAAAGAGATGAAAAAGTTGTACACACCCTGCAAAAAATGAGCCATCGCACATAAACCTGTAAAACTGTGGCAAAAATGTATTTTATTTTTTTTTTCCCAATTCCACCACCTTTGGATTTTTTTTCCCCCACTACATTCTATGTAATATTAAATGGTGGCATTGGAAAGTACCAGTATCTAACGCCGGTCTGAATGTAAGACAGCTGTCTTACATTTAGACCATTTTCTGCGCTTAAATATGCATAGAAAATGATGAATGAGACGGGCCCACACCATCCCCACCTTTGTAGACCTGGCTTGAGCTGGGAAAAGTCGCAGATTGTGATGCAAATAACCTTATACCCTAATATTGGCGTATACCTTTCATTTATATGTATGTATTCAACAAAAAAGAACTGGGCATTATGATCCCGAAAAGGCTTGTAAAAAATCTTCAAAAAAATGTTCTGATTTATTGATTAGAATTGAAAACTTTGATAAAAAAGAATATTAAAAAAATAAGACATTATCTATAGGTCATCTATATACAGGATGCTGCACCCCCTACAGTATAGGATAGAAGTTCTGTGGCTGTATAAAGGGGGACCCATCCACGCTGCTGCAGAACCTCTTGTCAAAAAGTTAGTTGGTAATTCCTGCCCCTCATTCACTGACCGATAGTCCCTGATCTGCTTCATAGAGGCGGCATGTCTACTGCAGCTGCGGTATATAATGCACTGTGGAGCTGCCGAAGAACCATAGAGAGCAGACACCATATGTCAGTCAGTGGTTGGTACGGTAGAAGGAACTTCCCAGGACACATCATACAGGCTGTCTGCTGGTAAGGAGGCCAGGCAGAACATGATTTGGCTGCGGCTTCCCGGCTCCGTCATCGGAATGCTTCCCTAGGGAGCGGTTTTACAGAGGAAGTCGCTAATTTTGCAATATCTCAACATTTAAAGCAGATTTTTTTCATCGAAATATGGCTCACTAGTTAAATGGGTTGTCTCATGAAAAATATTCTACAGTTTTCAAACCAGCGCCTGGATCTGAATACTTTTGTAATTACATGTAATTAAAAATTTAGCATAGCCACTGAGCTATTCAATAAAATGTATATGTATAGCGCCACCTGCTGTTTGTTTTTCTTATTTCTTTGACCTACTCACTGAGAAGGCCGCACATGCTCAGTTTCATCCTTCAACTGCCTCCTGAGCTGTGATAGGGAGAGCATGGACACGCCTCCTGAGCTGTGATAGGGAGAGCACAGACGGACCCTTAGCTGCAGCAGAAAAGATACTCCCCTTAAGCTTTCAGTTTGATATAAATCGAGCAGAGCAATGAATGTGGAGATCTCTGGATCCATGTGAGGTACAGGACTGGTTCTAGCTTTGTTAGAAAGAGGTTTTCATGTGCTGTATGATGTCTGATTTTCATTTTTTAGATTATTCATGGGATAACCCCTTTAAAGGGGATTTTTCTGGAATTTTTTTTAATTCTAAATAAAGGCGCCATCCTCATCCACAGGTTTTGTCTGTTATTGCAGAGCAGTCGCCTTTACTTAAATAGCGCTGCCATCCACCGTGTATGAAGGATGATGACCTAATAACATTTCCACTTTGTTTTCAGTCAGAATCTTGCTGGAAAAGATCGCTGTGTGAAAATAAATGAATGTGAAAATATAACCGCCACTCAGTGTCCCACAGAGTTGTCTTTCAAAGGGATCCATATCCTCCGTGCCTCTGTGTACGACGGCCGAAGAGGAGAAAAAAGCTCTAGCGTCATACAGTTTATGCCATACTACGACAGTAAGTGCGGTCCTCAAAATCATCATATAATACAATGGAAAACCTAAAGGGGTTGTCTGACCTCAAGCATTGGTGGCAGGTCGCTAGGATTACATCTGTATGTAAAGTAAGGGTCACCCTCCACCGTTACCCTACGGTTTTTATTGTAACTGTTTCTAGACGTTCCCTTTTCCTTTTCTGGCAGTGTGTATAGTGTCATACAGACAACCAGTTACCGTAGCTTGGAGGGCTGCAGCCACGCCATCTGCCAGCTCAGAAAGGACGTTCAGGAATCTGCTTGCTAGTAAATGCGGACCCACTGAACTTTTTAAGTTGTGTGGGGGCGTGCCAGCAGTTACAATATCTTTCTGTAATTGGTTGAAATAATTGGCAGACTCTTAGTAATACAGAATTCTCGGTGAAGAAGATTATGGCTGCAGTGCGTCCAAGCTGTGGCAGATTAACGAAGGCCCGTTGCGTTCAGTCTTCCGTTAGTTTGTTTTAAGGGGATATAGTTATCCTTAAAGTAGAACTCCCGCAAAAAAATTTTATTCCATGTCCTGCTAGAAATGTACATGATGTAATCTGTAGTGAATGCCATTTTCTTACCAGTAGCTGAATTTTTGAGTTATATCATCCTGAAGTTTCTTATCTGTGTCATGTGACTAGGAATTAGACCCACCAACTCACACAGCACCTTATGTGTGGACAGGAAGTCTAATTTTCTATGCATTCCTATGGGAGCCTCACTTTCAGTCTCATAGGAATGAATAGAGAAGTGACTGGCTTGCTGTCCTGGGTCAGTTGGAGGTCAGGGAGTGCTGTTCTCTCCATTAACTTCTATGGGAGTTCTGCTGCCATAGAAGTGAATGGAGGGTGGCCACGCTTGCGCTGCATGGTCTCTCTTATTTTGGTGGGGGGGCCTGTTCTGGAGATAGGAACAGGTCCCAGAGTTGGAAACTCCACCTATGTGACTTTAATGGCATATCCTAGTGATGTGCCACCTGTGTCTGAGATGAGAAAACCCCTTTAAGGTTATTAAAGGGATGGTCCAACAGCTTATATTAAAAAAAAAAAAACGCTCAGAATGGTGTAAAATAATAAAAGAAAGTAATCTTCACCTTACCTTACCCCACCGGTCTCTCTACTGCTTGGTCCATTCTGTGAGGTTTTTGAAAAAATTAAAGTACCGTTTGGTAAATGACGTTCGAGTAAAGAATTCTGTATAAATGGCTGACTTGTGATGTCTCTCTGACAGCTCTTATCGGGCCACCAAAAGACTTGATGATGCATATTGTCAATAATGAATTGTTCGTTAATGTGAGTGACCCCGAAGGGTTCAGAAATACAGATATATATGGCCTCTGTGGCTGGCTGACTCACCTGGAATACTGGACCAATTCTACACACAGTTCGGAGGTAAGGTACACCTTTGTTAGATCGCAGAACTACTGTGCGCTCTTATCGGTCAGGCGCATCTTCATCTTCTTGTAGAAATAAGTACATTTCTTCAGCTTTTCAGCATTTTCTGAAGGTTTTTTTTTTTTTTTTTTGAGCCCCTTTCAAGCTAGGAGCGGCGGCTGCCCTTCTCACCTTGCAGGAGGGTCAGCTTGACTGTCTGTTTCTTACCTTGTACAAGCTGTTCTCTTCAGCCGCAGACACTGTGCTCACTTTTGCTCCACAAGGCTTGAGGAGAAAGAAGGTTGATTTACTTTGGCATGAAGGTCGACAGGTTGCAGGACCTATGGGGTCAGTAACATGCAGGGGTGCACCTATCCTTTGCCACAACTGAACTACCCCCCCGCCCCCCTTTTCCAATTTCTTAACCTAACCCCTTTGCCATAATGAAAGTGCTCACTGCCCATGGCCCTTCCGTTGCCCCCCTCTTGCTCCTACCTGATGCTGCCTGAGGTGATCGCCTCTCTTGGCCTCATTGGTGGTGGACCCCTGGTAACTGGCACTGCGCTCTGGATATTGCCTTTTGATTGATGCAATGTGAGTGATAAGGGAGCAGTGAGCAGTCTGTACATCAGCCACTTCCTCTGGCAGGGCGTAACAGGTGTATGTGTACTAAGAAGTTAGATCTTGGTACCTTCACAAAGCCCCTGGCTGAACCTCGCGATCACTTCCCCGGGGAGGGGGACAGCAGGAGCCGCTTCCCTCTGTCTAACGGCTCAGCTTCTGCAGTCATCTACTGACCTTGGTATCAGAGGGGCTAAAGGGGTTGTTTAGCAAAATAACATTTTTAAAATTTCCTACTTATGTGTAAAGTACCTTGGTTAAAAAATGTCCAAACTAGAGGCCGGTGGGGAGAATGACGTGATCCTAGAGGGAGGCCATATTGGCGCAACATGAAACCCTAGGAAGAAAGCCAAACCTCTTTGGTCACGTGAGCTCATGAGGTCGAGAGGGAGGGGAGCAGTTTCCTCCCGAACTTTCTGCAAACAAGTGATAGAAGGCTTGGGAATTTGTAATCAAGGTACGTTACACAATTGTGTAATATTTTATCTTATTCCACTGTATAAACCATTGAAAGAACCAGGATCAGAGTTCTCTCTGATCCTACCCATTGCAACTGAGTGTCCCTTGTATATCACTGCAGTGAACAGAGTGCACTCAGGTTCTGAGCCTTCATCATGCGCAATTCTCACGATTTCACCTTCTTTGTGTGGTGCCAAATCATTAGAAGTATAAGTATGCATATGCTCATACAGCTTTCACAATGATACCAGTCGCACAAGTTGGTTTCATGGAAAATACTTCTCACCCCCCCGAGCAAGAGAGCGTTTATTAAAGAGACATTCACTTATATAGGGTACATGAGGTAGACAGAAAGGGTGTTCCTGAAGAAAAGGTAATTGGCTACTTGACAAAATGGGAGTCGTTCACCAACTTCCTCCCTGAGTCCATTGGCACATTTGAAAAAGGCACCTAATATCCCAACCTTCCCCCACAGAGGTCTTAAAACAAAGAAATGTACATGAGGCTCAATTAGCTAATTAGCTAATACGAATAGTACAGGTTTTACACAATATATATATAAAAACCTATCCCTCACATCAGACGCTTCCCTCTGACTTCTGCTGTACAGTCCAATACTTCTAGGGGCCTTCGGTTGCCATGGCAATCATTTGCACCCACAGTCGCATTTCAGAGAGCAGGGTGTCAATGAAGTGACTGAGGAAGCACCTTCCAGTTTAAACCACCCTAAGGGGTTAAATGGCTGGGATGGGAGTTATCACCAATCCTGGCCATTACAACAAGAGCTCGGCTGCCAGTCACAGCTCCCATGGGTTTTGCATGGACTACTTCTGGGCCTCTGAGATCGCCATGATGCACATGTATGTGGGGACCCCCACTGATGACGTCCATTTAGATCACATTTAGGAAGGGGATGAGAAGAAAAATAACTTCACTCTGAGCAGTTGTCACTTCCCTTCCCCCAACTCTTATCTATAGACCCTACACAGCGGAATATGAATTTTAGATGTTAATCTGTAGAGCCCTGTCTGGGGTCCGTCAGGCATCATGTTGGACCATTTTTATCTGACCAGCGTCTTATGTGTTTTCCTGTGTAATAGGTAACGGTTAAAGAGTATAAGCAGCCATTTTTTAAGATCGAGTCCCTGGAAGAGTCAACCACTTACTGTGCAAAAGCAAAGATGAAGTGCGAAGACAGTGACAGGAGCAGCATGTACAGCCAGGTTTACTGCATCAGAACAGGTGCGTGAAGAGCCAAATTATAGACAGAAAGGTTGGTAGCTAGAGATGAGATAGATAGATATTAGGTAGATAGATGGATGGATATTAGATGGATATGAGATAGGTGGATGGATATGAGATATGTAGATGGATATGAGATAGGTGGATGGATATGAGATAGATGGATGGATATGATATAGATATGAGATGGATGGATATGAGATGGATGGATGGATATGATATAGATATTAGATAGATGAATATGAGAGATGAGATGAATATAAGATAATTCCATAATCAGGTGGTGGTATCACTCGGTCATGTTAGTATTATACAGTATATATTGTTATTTTCTATACACATTTTGGCCACAATGCTCAGCCCCCCCCCCCCCCCCTTCCTTTCACAGTCCTCATCCTGGTCAGATGAAACAAATATGTTTTCTTCTCTTTCCTTCTAGATCCCAGGTCCTATCTGGTGGCGTGGATAATCGGATTCTCCATTTTTGGAGTAGTCGTGCTTTCAGTCCTCCTCTACATCTGCTTCTGCCCCTTGAAGCGTTACATCAAGCATACATTCTTCTCTTCCAGCAGACTGCCATCATGCATCGAGCAGGTAGGAGACGGGATCAGGAGGGCCACGTCCATCGGGTCTACGTCCTGGGACGCCACATGTACATGCCCGATAGTGGACTCCTGAGCGAGGGCTCTGATACACTGCCACCAGCCGGGACAGGTTTCAGCTGAGAACATTCAACTCACTTTAATGTTATATTCTTATTTTGTTATTTCAGGGTTTTGCCGAGTCGCCTGCGGATTGTACCAAGCGTCTGTTTTTACTGCCTGAAGAAGAGACCACGGACCGCTGCTCCATTGTCCAGGACTACCATACTGAAGAATTGGTGCAAATTAATTGTAAAAGCTCCTCTCAGGCCAGCAGCCAGGATTCTGGAAACTATTCAGATGAGGGTCCAAGCACAGGGGAGGCCGGAACGTGCGCCCAGTGATCCTAGGGTATTGGGCACTTTATAGCCATGGTCGGAGACTGGGGGTTCTCCTCCTACAGGCGATGATGGAGGAGGTTCATAGAAGGGCCATTTTGCCCCCACCCCCTAAGGGCCGACAATCCAGATCCCGTGGAGAAGGTATCGTAGCCCCCTCTTTCCATGGGCAGCAACTTGTATACAAACATGCCTTGACATGTTGGGGGGGGGGGGGCGGCGGCGCAGTCTTTTTGATAATTTTCTTTGGTGCTTCAATAGGGGCTTCCACAGATCGGTCGTGTCGATGTTGTGCTGGTCAGTGTCTGAATCTCTGCGCCTGACATCGGACAACCCCTTTAACGTGGCCCTGGGCCATATGTAGGGTCTCTCCACTTTTAGTCATCGCGTTTTAGGTTCAAAATTCTGTGCTGTCGAAATACTCAGATGAAGCAAGTGCTCACTCCTGTACATTATGGCACAGGTAAAGCGCTGCACAGAACGTGTAATACCGCTTTGCGCTGTAGAGATGCGCTAGTAGGCAACTTACGCACTTTAGTCGCACAGGCATTGCAAAATGTCAGTGCTGTTCAGCTAGATCTTCCATCCAACCACACGTGTTGCAGATTGGTGTTGGCTTGAAGGGGGTCAACCATGCACATGTGCTGGGCCCCTCACAGGTAATCTACTCAACCCGCTCCCGGTGCCACTCCTGGTCCCCGCACCGCCGCTGCTGCTTTTCTCTGCACACGGATGAAAACATCCAGTGTCGGGGGGGGAAGTAGCCAATGGCAGACGGGGACGAGCCTCCCTAGCATCGCGGATGATGCTAGGGAGGTTTATCCCCATCCCCACCTGCTCCCCCCCCCGACACTGGATGTTTTCATCCGTGTACAGGGAGAAGCAGCAGCGGCGGTGCGGGGACCAGGAGCAGCATCGGGAGCGGGGTAAGTATATTACCTGTGGGGTTGAGAAATTGGATAACCCCTTTAAGCCTTGTCTCATCTTAGACATTGGTGGCATCAGTGTAAGGTGCTGGTCCCACCTCCAGGACCCAAACCAGAATGGGATCCCCGAAGTGAGCAGAGAGCAGCCGCACTGTGCAGCCGTCCTCCATTCATTTCTGTGGGACTTCTGAAAATACAGTGGGTAAAAAAAGTATTTAGTCAGCCACCAATTGTGCAAGTTCTCCCGCTTAAAAAGATGAGGTCGGCCTGTAATTGACATCATAGGTAGAACTCAACTATGAGAGACAAAATGAGAAAACAAATCCAGAAAATCACATTGTCTGATTTTTAAAGAATTTATTTGGAAATTATGGTGGAAAATAAGTATTTCTTGTGCCTATCATTGGGGGACACAGCACCAGTGGGATATAGGCAGCTGCCGCTAGGAGGCGACACTAGACAATCAAAAAAAGAGCCCCGCCTGGCAGCCTATATCCCTCCTACGGACACCAGGCTAGCTCAGTTTTTAGTCTAGTGTCCGTAGGAGGTAGACACTGGTGCTTTGCACCTCTGATTTTTTATTTTAGTTTTATTTCTTTCTCTTTTCTTTCAGGTTATCAGGGGGGCCGTCGGCGTGGGAAGCCACATCAGACGTAGACCCCCCTGAGGGTGCCTGGAGGATATTTTCTTATTCTCCCTGCGCCGGTCACCCGTCCCCCACTGTAGCTGTTCCCTGCAGCTGGATGCCAGTGCCCCAGGCCCCCGGTGAGTATGTGTTCCCTAGAGACTAACACCCCCCCCCCCCCCCCCCCCCCGGGTCTGGTACCTCTGCGGCCCCGGCTCCCTCCGTGGCCTTCCGCGTGGTGGTTTTTCCCTTCTCCGGGCTGCCCCCCTTGTCCCGGGGGGCCCTCCGGTTCCGGCGCTGGGCAGACGTGCCTTTTTTTCTTGGCGGCGCGCCGCGTCGCACTTCCGGCCGGGCGCCTCTGTACTTTAGGCCGCGGCTTTTCCTCGTGCTAGGCCGCATGTGGGCGGGCGCCTTCCAGTGATGTCACGCTGGGCGGCGCACCCGCCCGCAGTTCTGCCGGCCCCCCTCCTGTTCCTGCCGGCGAGTTCCTCTTTCATTGGCCTGCTCTTTGCCCCCTCCTTTTTGTGGGTGGTCCATCCTGCTTCAAAAGCTGATTATTGCCGGTCTACTCTGCTTCCAGTGGCCTGCATAGCTCCTTCAGTGGTCTGCACAGCGGTTTTTTTCCAGTACTTTGCACTGCTGCTCCAGGGTCTGGTAGGCACCCAGTGGGTGATACTCCTCTCTCCCCAGGCTATTGCTTGCCCGTTGAGCCCTTCGCCATGTCTGGTCCCCGGGACGACCCCCCAAGGCAGCATGCTCCGGTGGCTGTGGCGATGCACTTTGCGTGCGCTCGCTGCAGTCAAAAATTCCCTAGCGGTCAGTCTGGCTCCCTATGTGTGCCTTGCCTTACTCTTGGTACCCTTCCCACTGAGGCTCCCGCTCCCTCTGGCTCGGTTGCGGCCTCACCCGAGTGGGCTAGGTCCCTGACCCAGGCGATCGGTGACCTCTCTAAGCTGTCTCAGGTCATGATCCACGCCATTGACCGGTTGCCGTCCCAGGCGCCCCCCTCTGCGGCTCCTCCTCAGGTGTCTCCTGACTCCCCTTCCAGGGGACGGTCCTCCAAGAGGCGTAGGCATTCCCCTTCTCGGTCACCCTCCCGGTGTTCCTCTGACCTTTCCCCGGAAAGGTCCACTGCGGGCGGTTCTCAGCAACACCTCTCTGGTGCCTCGGGGGACTCCTGTGACTCTGCCTCAGAGTCTGACAGGGAGGACCATTTGGCCTCTGCGGTGCAAGCCTTGGTCCGTGCAGTACGGGACACACTCCATATCCGGGACGAATCTCCCTCTGCGGTCAGAGGCGAAGTTTCGTTTAGTCGCCATAAGCGGCAACCGCTGGTATTCCCCAGTCATAAGGACTTTGAGAATCTCTTGGACAAGGAATGGAAGCACCCCGACCGGCGCATTCCCTCCTCTAGGCGGACAGAAGCTCTTTTTCCGTTTGCTGCGGATTTAGTCTCCGCCTGGACGGTTCCACCTACTGTGGACCCCCCTGTCTCCCGGCTGTCTAGATCTACCACCCTCCCCTTAGCGGACGGTGCGTCCCTGACGGATCCTGTGGACAAGAAGATTGACACGTTCTCCAAGTCCGTTTTCATTGCTGCGGGTTCTGCCCTTCGCCCTTCCTTTGCGGCGTCTTGGGTCAGTAAGGCCTGCTCCGCCTGGGCCAAGCAACTGGTCCGTGACATCTCCTCGGAGGCCCCTCGTGAGGATCTGCTTTCCCTAGCCTCACAGATCCTTCATGCCTCTAAGTATCTGTGTGATGCTTCTCAGGAAGCGGCTCGCCTGTCTGCTCGGGCTGTGGCCAACTCCGTTGCCATTCGTCGCTCTGTTTGGCTGAAATCGTGGTCGGCTGACGCCGCCTCCAAGAAGGCTCTTACTTGTCTTCCTTTTTCAGGAAACAGACTTTTTGGGGAGCGGTTGGAGAAGATTATTTCTGACGCCACCGGTGGCAAGAGTTCCTTGTTGCCACAGAGCCGGCCCAGGCGCTCCCAGGCTCCGAAGCGTTCCAGTCGCTTTCGCTCCTTCCAAGCCCCTGCTCGTCAGCAGTCCTCAAAAGGTGCTCCCTCAGCCTCCTCTTCCGGGAAGCCCTCCTTTAAGCCCCGGCCGTCCTGGCAGCCGCGCTCCCGCCCTTCCAAGGGCCCTGCCCCCAAGTCTTCTTCCTGAAGGCTTTCCCCCCACTTGGGTCTTCCCCCCGAGTGGGGGGTCGTCTGCTCTCCTTCAAGGAGGTATGGCTCGCCCACGTCACCGACGCATGGGTACGGGAGGTGGTGTCTTTCGGATACAAGATCGAGTTTGCGTCCTTTCCGCCTCCTCGTTTTTTCCTGTCTCGGATCCCCCGCTCTTCTGCAGGTCTTTTGGCTCTTTCCCGCGCTGTTCATCACCTCCTTGCTCAAGGGGTTGTGGTTCCAGTTCCCCCCTCCAAGCGTTTTCAGGGCTTCTATTCGAACCTGTTCACCGTCCCCAAAAAGGACGGCTCTGTTTGGCCCATCCTGGATCTGAAGCACCTCAACCGCTATGTCCGCCTCCGCCACTTCCGCATGGAATCGTTGCGGTCGGTGGTCGCGTCCCTGGACCAGGGCGAGTTTCTCGCTTCCATAGATATACGCGACGCATATCTCCATGTGCCCATCGCGCTGAGTCATCAGCGCTTTCTTCGTTTCGCCATCGGTTCTCTTCATTTCCAATTTGTCGCTCTGCCCTTCGGTCTTTCAACAGCGCCCCGGGTTTTTACCAAAACCCTTGCCCCCCTCATGGCTCTCCTTCATGCCAGAGGAGTGGCGGTCATCCCGTACCTGGACGACCTTTTGGTAAAGGGCCGCACCTTGCAGGATGCTCAGTCCAGCCTTCAGATCACGCTCGATCTGCTTTCCAGGTTCGGCTGGGTGATCAACTTCCGGAAGTCGTCCCTGCTCCCCTCTCGCTCAATGGAGTTTCTGGGGATGTTGTTTGACACCGAAACGGCTCGGGTTCTCCTGCCTCACGACAAGGTCTCTTCCCTACGCTCGGCTGTCTCCAAGCTCCACTCGGGCTCCCCCTGTTCGCTCCGCTTCTGTATGCGGGTGCTGGGCAAGATGGTCTCCTCGTTCGAGGCCGTCACATTTGCTCAGTTCCACTCTCGTCCCCTCCAGGGAGCGATTCTGGCCCAGTGGGACAAGTCTCCACTCTCCCTGGACAGGAAGATCGTCCTCTCCCCGGCAGTCCGCAGAGAGTTGCTTTGGTGGCTGACGTCTCCTGCTCTTCTTCAGGGCCGCTCCTTTCTCCCCCTTCAGTGGCTGGTCGTCTCCACCGATGCCAGCCTGACCGGGTGGGGTGCGATTTTCGGTGTCCTGACGGCTCAGGGCACGTGGACTTTGCCGGAGTCAAGCCTTCCCATCAATATATTGGAGCTTCGGGCGATATTCCTCGCCTTGACTCATTGGACCGATTTCCTCCGGGGTCGCCCTGTTCGGGTTCAGACGGACAACGCCACCGCCGTTGCCTATCTGAACCGCCAGGGGGGCACCAGGAGCCGCTCCGTGATGGCGGAGGCCGCTCGGATTCTCTGCTGGGCGGAACAGTTTGTCCCGGCTCTCTCAGCCGTCCACGTTCCGGGCGTAGACAACTGGGCGGCGGATTATCTCAGTCGCGAGTCCCTGGACCACGGAGAGTGGTCTCTCCATCCACAGGTGTTTCTACAAGTTTGCCGTCGGTGGGGCTTCCCCGACGTGGATCTGTTCGCGTCCAGGCTCAATCACAAGCTCCCCACTTACGTGGCTCGGGATCCCCGCGCGTTCGCGGTGGACGCCCTGGTGACCCCTTGGGATCAGTTCTCCCTGATTTACCTGTTTCCCCCGCTCCCTCTTCTTCCGCGGGTCCTCAAACGGCTGAAGGCTCTCGGCGTCCCCGCCATCCTTATCGCTCCGGATTGGCCTCGCCGGTCCTGGTACGCCGACGTGATCCACCTCCTGGCCGACGCCCCTTGGCGTCTTCCCCTGCGGCCAGACCTCCTTTCTCAAGGGCCGATCTTCCACCCCACTTTACCTCAGCTCAATTTGACGGCTTGGCTGTTGAGGCCGCGGTGCTGAGATTTCGGGGTCTGTCTGAGTCTGTCATCCAGACTATGCTTAGGGCCCGCAAGCCTCAGTCGGCTCGTATTTACCATCGGGTCTGGAAATCCTTTTTTTCTTGGTGCGAGCAACGTCGTGCGCATCCTCTCGTTTGCTCCACACCTAAGATCCTCTCTTTTTTACAGTCCGGCCTTGACCAGGGTCTCAGCCATTCTACCCTTCGGTCTCAGGTCTCCGCTCTGTCCGTGCTTTTTCAGAGGGCTTTGGCTCTGCGCTCCCAGGTGAAGACCTTTTTGCAAGGTGTTCTTCGTCTGAATCCCCCCTTCCGCCCCCCCGTCGAGCCCTGGGATCTTAACTTGGTGCTCGATGTGCTCCAGGGTCCTCCCTTTGAGCCCTTGCGAGAGGTTTCCCTGCGTCTTCTCTCTTGGAAGGTCGCTTTTCTGGTGGCGGTTACATCCATCCGCCGAGTATCTGAGTTAGCCGCTCTTTCCTGTCGCTCCCCCTATCTTGTCTTGCACAAGGATAAGGTGGTTTTGCGCCCTCTCCCTTCCTTCCTTCCGAAGGTTGTCTCGGCTTTCCACATCAATGAGGATATCGTTCTTCCCTCTCTTTGTCCTGCTCCTTCCCATCCTAGGGAACGCTCCCTTCACTGTCTGGACCTTGTCCGAGCTATCCGGGTCTATTTGTCCCTCACAGCTCCCTTCCGTCGGTCGGATTCCTTGTTCGTCATCCCTGAGGGTCCCCGCAGGGGTCTTGCCGCGTCTAAGGTGACCATTGCGCGTTGGATTACGGCCGCCATATCGGAGGCCTATCGCTCTCGGGACAGGTCTCCCCCCTTCCGGGTCACTGCCCATTCCACCAGGGCCGTGGGAGCTTCCTGGGCGGTTCGCCATCATGCATCGGTGTCCCAGGTTTGCAAAGCCGCCACCTGGGCCTCGGTGCATACCTTTACCAAGTTTTACCAGGTCCACATCCTGGCTTCTTCTGATGCCAGTCTGGGCCGCAGGGTTCTGCAGGCCGCCATACGTTAGGCTGGCCGACTGGGAATTGTTCTTTTTCCCCACCCTCTGGGACTGCTTTTGTACGTCCCACTGGTGCTGTGTCCCCCAATGATAGGCACAAGAAAACAGGATTTTTGTAAAACTTACCGTAAAATCCCTTTCTTGTGGCTTCATTGGGGGACACAGCTCCCACCCTGTTTTTTTCTGGGTTGTTCTTTTTTGAGTTCTCGTTCCCGGGTTCAGACTGGTTTGTATCTTTCTGTTTGGCTCCTACTGCTTATTAACTAAACTGAGCTAGCCTGGTGTCCGTAGGAGGGATATAGGCTGCCAGGCGGGGCTCTTTTTTTGATTGTCTAGTGTCGCCTCCTAGTGGCAGCTGCCTATATCCCACTGGTGCTGTGTCCCCCAATGAAGCCACAAGAAAGGGATTTTACGGTAAGTTTTACAAAAATCCTGTTTTGGCCACCTACAAACAAGCAAGATTTCTGGCTCTCACAGACCTATAACTTCTTCTTTAAGAGGCTCCTCTGTCCTCCACTCATTACCTGTAGTAATGGCACCTGTTTGTTATCAGTATAAAAGACACCTGTCCACAACCTCAAACAGTCACAGTCCAAACTCCACTATGGTGAAGACCAAAGAGCTGTCGAAGGACACCAGAAACAAAATTGTAGACCTGCACCAGGCTGAGAAGACTGAATCTGCAATAGGCAAGCAGCTTGGTGTGAAGAAATCAACTGTGGGAGCAATAATTAGAAAATGGAAGACATACAAGACCACTGATAATCTCTCTCGATCAGGGGCTCCACGCAAGATCTCACCTCGTGGGGTCAAAATGATCATAAGAACTGTGAGCAAAAATCCCCTATGATGTCAATTACAGGCCGACCTCATCTTTTTAACTGGGAGAACTTGCACAATTGGTGGCTGACTAAATACTTTTTTTTCCCCACTGTAGCTGAGCGCTGGCTCAGCTATTTCCGGCAGTCCCATAGAAGTGAATGGGGTGGTGGCCGCGCAGGCGTGGTGCACTCTCCATTGATTTCTATGGGACTTTCCTGAAAATAGCCCAGCTTTTTTCGGAACTCCTATAGAAATAAATAGAGAGCACAGCCGCACATATGAGTTGCCCTCTCCTTTACTTTCTGGGGATTGGTGCAGGTCTCACCTCTGAGATCCTAACGATATGCCAGCAAAGTCTGAGCTACCACAATCCCTTTTAACCTAAAGCCATTGTAACTGCAGTCACCACTAGGGGGAGCATAGGAGCTACCGTGTCCTGTGTATTGTTGAGGATTACGTATGTACAGTGTGCAGTGAGCTCCCTCCAGTGGCGGTTGTAGGTAACAGCATGTTCTCTTTTAAATTTATATCTATGCAGTTCTAACTAAAAAAAACAAACAACTAATAGTAGTGTTTACAGACGGGCATTCCCTTTAAATAGTGCTCCGTACTGCACTATTGGGTGTACATTTTAAGACTCTTTATAAGAGTGTTTTTTATATATTTTCCTTTACTATTATCACATCCTTTTAATACGCCAAAGAGCTACACAGGCCGGGGGTCTGACCCCTGACCACCACGTGCCTAAAACGAGGGAGGCAAGGTAGTCTCTGTAAAGTGCCATGGCCCCTTCAGCTTTTTGCTGCACTTTATGGGTTTCTGTTGCTAATGTTCACACAGCACTAGATCGGGAGTTGGTATACCGTACTTTTTAATGGTTGGAGACCCCCTTTAATATATAACTGTTATCCATGTGCATCATTCTTCTTGTGTATTATGTACATACCTGTAGGATGGATGAGAATCCGACATGTGCTCCATACACCTGTATGGATTTTTCTTACCTTCTTTCCAGGTGACCACCGTGTAATCATAGGACGTTGTATCTGCAGTACAGTAGACTTCTTCTTCATGCTACTGCTGTCCTCGGGTGACGTGGTGCAGTATAAGAATATGTATGTCATGTGCTGCGTACTAATAGAGGCGTGACGGCGGCAGCCATTTTTGCTATAGTGACAAGCTGGAAGTGCCGCCATATTGGCAGTCACTTGTGAACTTGATGGTTGCAGCTACCCAATCTTGGTTTCGAAGTTCCTCCCAATACCGTACATTTTTGGGGACTGCGAGATGGTCCACCGTGGTGTGGTATTATGAGGGAGATGTGGATCTAGTGGGTATGAAATATTTGCCCAGACATACACTTGCCCCCGGAGATAAGTCAGTCAGTGACTTACATAGAACAAAGGGGCCCCAAAGCAAAAATGGAATGAGCCCCCCATTATGGCGCTGGTTTTGACACCCAGGGGGGCTCAGTGTTTGATATCTCATCCATCATCATGGAACACCCTCCTTAGGGCTCATACACACGAACGTATTTGCTTTCCGTGTCCGTTCCGTTTTTGTTTTTGTTTTTTGCGGATCGTATGCGGAACCATTGATTTCAATGGATGTGCAAAAAAAAAAAAAAACGGAAGTTTCTCTGTGTGCATTCCGCTTCCGTATGTCCCTATTTGCATTCCACAAAAAATTAGAACACTATGGACAAGGATAGGACTGTTCTATTAGGGGCCAGCTGTTCTGTTCTGCAAAATACAGAATGCACACGGACGTCATCAGTATTTTTTGCGGACCGCAAAATACATACGGTCATGTGCATGAGCCCGTATTTGCAGTTCCGCTGGTGAGGGGAGTCCTGCATGATTTCTTACCATTCCTTCGTTTACTAGCAGAGGGATGGGACCAAACAGGGTTGGGCCCCCTGTTTCCAAGGGCCTCATTGCAAGTGCAAGGTTTGCATTTATGGCATGTGGATGTTTAGTTGCCATGTGTCTTCCCCACTGTAATAGTGAAATATTGTTACATCATGGTTTACGGAACAATCCTGTGAAATCCTTAAAACTGTTTCTCCAGTGTTAGCAAACAATCAGCTTTTTACCCTAAAACAGCAGCACCCTTTCCCATGGGCAGCCGTCTGCCATCTTGGCTCCTTCTTCCCTTCCGATACGGCTCCCCTAATGCAGCCTACGTTTCCGATCATGCCTCTGTCTTTTTAGAGACAGCGGGGATGGTTTCTTTTCACCTTCACAGTGATAGATCAGAGACATAGAATCTGTGTCCCCTCACACTAGAGTCTCAGGGTGTCATGTGTGACGTAGCTTCAGCCTGTCTCCCCCGCGTCCTGCTTTTGATGGGTTCCTCCCTGTCAGCTATTACAGGCAGCAGGCAAGGAGAGCAGTGTGAAGCTTCAGCTTATAGAATACACTGGAGATTCTGCACACAGTGCACTCAGAAAGCCCAGTGGATTATTGTTTTGGTGCATTTGCTTCATAAATACATCTAAAACTTCCTGTAACATGCATCGAATTTTGGTACCTTTTTTGGCAAGGTCCAGGCACTTTCACATTGGTAACGACACCCCGTTTCTTTAGTAGTGATCTATACATAGAGGGACTAACAGGGATGCTGGAGATGGGAAGAGGTCTGAGAACTGTCAGGAGGGCTATGATAGATGATGATGTCATCCTGTAGGTCGCAGGAAGTCAGCCACACAGGAGAGACTGACACTGTGCCTACACAGAAGAGCAAGGTTTGGACTGGTGGTCAGACTGGTGACCCAGGTGCCCAGAATGAAAAGTTTCAAAATGGATATGTGCGCAACTGAGCTGGGATAAAACAATCCAACTGCTAGATTGTTCCCAGGAGAAAGCATTATTATATGTCCGAAGAATGGCTGGAGTTCTACTTTAAATACAAACCTCATTTCATTTTTACTAAAAAAGGTAAATTTTTTTATTAAGACTTTATATATTTTGTACATAGGTTTTGTATTTGTATGTGAAATGAAGGTGCCCAAAATGGGTAAATAATGTATTACTACTTTTCATATTTTTGTGTTGTTGTTTTTTAATAAAAAAAGGGTGATTTTTCAAATCTATTTTTTATCTTTATATTATTATTTGTATAAGTTTAACCCCCTAACTGTTTTGCCAGCTCCAGCAGTGGGAAAAGTAGCTACCTGGAGGGGGGAGGGCTGCTTTAGATGCTCATATCTCTGGTTTGGTACCAGCTAGAGATATGCGCTTTGTATTGTCTGAAAGCTGACATTCTAAGCTTTCAGACAATACCAGAACGATATGTTCAGTGCAGGGGAAAATATCACTGATAGAAATCTGGATGCTGTGAACACAGCTGAAAGTGAAAGTAAAAATAGGTTTTACATGATTAATCCCGACTCAATTTCTAACAGTGATTTCTCCTCTGTTGCTTGGACTTCATTTTGGTCTTGTATGAAAACCTGGATTATCAGCTTTCAAACAAGACCAGTTGCATGTCTAGCTGCTACCATTCAGGAGATAGCAGCATCTAAAGCAGCCCTCCAGTTAGCTACTTTTCCCGCTACCTGAGCTGGACTGGGGCAAAACAGTTGTCTACAGTCATGGCCAAAAGTTTTGAGAATGACACAAATATTATATTTTCACATGATCTGCTGCCCTCTGGTTTTTATGTGTGTTTGTCAGATGTTTTTATCACATACAGAAATATAATTGCAATCATATTATGAGTAAGAAAAGCTTATATTGACAGTTAGAATGAGTTAATGCAGCAAGTCAATATTTGCAGTGTTGACCCTTCTTCTTCAGGACCTCTGCAATTCTCCCTGGCATGCTCTCAATCAACTTCTGGAACAAATCCTGACTGATAGCAGTCCATTCTTGCACAATCAATGCTTGCATTTTGTCAGAATTTGTAGGTTTTTGTTTGTCCACCCGTCTCTTGATGATTGACCACAAGTTCTCAATGGGATTAAGATCTGGGGAGTTTCCAGGCCATGGACCCAAAATCTCTATGTTTTGTTCCCTGAGCCATTTAGTTATCACCTTTGCTTTATGGCAAGGTGCTCCATCATGCTGGAAAAGGCATTGTTGATCGCCAAACTGCTCTTGGACGGTTGGGAGAAGTTGCTCTCGGAGGACATTCTGGTACCATTCTTTATTCATGGCTGTGTTTTTAGGCAAGACTTAGAGAGAGCCGATTCCCTTGGCTGAGAAGCAACCCCACACATGAATGGTTTCAGGATGCTTTACAGTTGGCATGAGACAAGACTGGTGGTAGCGCTCACCTCGTCTTCTCCGAATAAGCTGTTTTCCAGATGTCCCAAACAATCGAAAAGGGGATTCATCAGAGAAAATGACTTTACCCCAGTCCTCAGCAGTCCACTCCCTGTACCTTTTGCAGAATATCAGTCTGTCCCTGATGTTTTTTCTGGAGAGAAGTGGCTTCTTTGCTGCCCTCCTTGAGACCAGGCCTTGCTCCAAGAGTCTCCGCCTCACAGTGCGTGCAGATGCACTCACACCTGCCTGCTGCCATTCCTGAGCAAGCTCTGCACTGCTGGTAGCCCGATCCCGCAGCTGAAACACTTTTAAGAGACGGTCCTGGCGCTTGCTGGTCTTTCTTGGGCGCCCTGGAGCCTTTTTGGCAACAATGGAACCTCTCTCCTTGAAGTTCTTGATGATGCGATAGATTGTTGACTGAGGTGCAATCTTTCTAGCTGCAATACTCTTCCCTGTTAGGCCATTTTTGTGCAGTGCAATGATGACTGCACGTGTTTCTTTAGAGATAACCATGGTTAACAGAAGAGAAACAATGATGCCAAGCACCAGCCTCCTTTTAAAGTGTCCAGTGGTGTCATTCTTACTTAATCATGACAGATTGATCTCCAGCCCTGTCCTCATCAACACCCACACCTGTGTTAATGGAGCAATCACTGAAACGATGTTAGCTGGTCCTTTTAAGGCAGGGCTGCAATGATGTTGAAATGTGTTTTGGGGGATAAAGTTCATTTTCTAGGCAAATATTGACTTTGCAAGTAATTGCTGTTAAGCTGATCACTCTTTATAACATTCTGGAGTATATGTAAATTGCCATTATAAAAACTGAAGCAGTAGACTTTGTAAAAATTAATATTTGTATCATTCTCAAAACTTTTGGCCATGACTGTATGGACTGCGTATGGTATTGCAACTTAGCCTTATACAAGTGATTGCAATACCAGAAAAACCTATGGACTAAAGCAGTGGTTCTCAACTCCAGTCCTCAGGACCCACCTGCCAGTCATGTTTTCAGGATTTCCTTAGTTTAGACCAGCTGATATAATTAGCGTCCATCCACCAGGATTTACCACAGGTATTCATTCTGTGGGATATTCCCAAATCCTGACTGGCAGGTGGGTCCTGAGGACTGGAGTTGAGAACCACTGGACTAGAGTGACGCTGTTTCTGCAGTATAGAAATATATTGCATATTATACAAATTTGTCAGAAATGTATGTCGTAAAGAGGTTTTCCGGGACTAACATATTGATGACCTATCTGTAAGATAGGTCAGTATAAAATCATGGGGGTCTGACATCCGACACTCTCCACCAATCAGCAGCTGCCTTTTCAGACCTGGAATGCCACAGCGCCATACTCCGTTTAGTGGCCATTCTTAAGTATTGCAGGTCAACCCCCATTCACTTGTATGGTACTGAGATGCACAATGGCAACGGGACCAATGGACTTGACGTTACAGGCCGAGGAAGAGACAGATCGCCAGACGGATTACTGATTGGCGGGGTACTGGGTGTCAGACCTGGGTGACAACCCCTTTAACCCCTGGCATTGGGTCAGTTACCGAACCTCTGTCTAAGGCTCCATTCACACGTCCGTATTTTGCATCCGCAACCTTTCCGCATCCGTTTCCGCATTTGCGGACAATTCTGCGGATAGGTTGCGGATCCATTCATTTCAATGGTTCCCGAAAAAATGCGGACAGTACACTGTGTGGTGTCCGCATCCGTTAATCTGTTCCGTTTTGCGGATCCGCAATCCGAAATCCTCCTGTCCTACTTTTCCTCCTGTTTTGCGGTCCGTAGCTCAATACAAGTCTATGGGACGTCCGTAAATGCGGAAGACATGCGGAAAGCCATCCGCATGTCATCCGTATTTGCGGATTCCGTTCCAGGAGGGGTGAAAAAAAAAAAGATGTTATTTATCCTTCCGTTTTTTGCGGATCCGCAAAAAACGGATGACCTATGGATACATCCGTTCCGTTTTTTACGGAAAGACGGAACGGATGTCCTGGAAAAACTGAGTTTTTTGCGGAACAACGGATCCGCAAAAAACTGACCGTTTTCCAGGATGTGCAAAAATACGGACATGTGAATGGGGCCTAAGTATGTGGATTGGCTTTTAAGGCCATTACTTAGTAGTATTCCGGCATACTTAAGGGACACAAATGATTCAGTGGCAGGAGGAATATCAACTCGTGTCCCTGGATGTCGAAAGCCTCTATACACGTATCCCCCAGGAGTTGGGGGTTGAGGTTATCTGTGAGGTGTTACAGGGCACCAACAAAAGTGAAGTGTTCATTGATTTTATAAAAGAGGCCTTGACTTGTATTTTGAAAAAGAATACTTTTAGGCCCCTTTCACACGGGCGATGTTTCCGCGCGGGTGCAATGCGTGATGCGAACGCATTGCACCCGCACTGAATCCTGACCCATTCATTTCAATGGGGCTTTTCACATGAGCGATGTTTTTTACGCAGCAGTTCGCCGTTGCGTGAAAATCGCAGCATGTTCTATATTCTGCGTTTTTCACGCAGCCCTGGCCCCATTGAAGTGAATGGGGCTGCGTGAATAACGCATTGCATCCGCACACAAGTGCGGATGCAATGCGTGATTCACTGATGGTTGCTAAGAGATGTTGTTTGTAAACATTCAGTTTTTTTTCACGCGCGTGAAAAACGCATTGAAACGCTTCGCACCCGCGCGGAAAAAACTGAACGAACGTACGCAATCGCAGTCAAAACTGACTGCGATTGCGTGCGGATTGGTGCGGATTTTCCTGAACGCATCCGGACCAAATCCGGACACGCTCGTGTGAAAGGGGCCTTAGATTTGGAAACACATGGTATAGACAGAGGTTCGGAACGGCCATGGGGACACCAGTGGCTTGCACCTTTGCTAAGATGTATTTAGCTAGACTAGAGGACAAATATGTGTTTAATGTTGGTCATATATACGTCTATATCTCAGATTCATTGATGACGTATTAATAGTCTGGTCTGGGAATGCAGAACAATTTTCCGGCTTTAAGTATCTTAATGAATGCAATACAATGAATATTAAGTTCAACCACGTGTTTGGGGGAACAAGGTTGGAATTCTTGGATGTCTCTTGGGTCTGTCTGTGGGGGTGAGTTGGTCTCCAAGGGATTTCGCAAACCCACGGCGACCAATTCACTACTCCATCATTCTACACTTTGTGCAGAATTATTAGGCAAATGAGTATTTTGATCACATCATCCTTTTTCTACATGTTGTCCTACTCTATGCTGTATAGGCTTGAAATCCAACTACCAATTAAGTAAATCAGGTGATGTGCATCTCTGTAATGAGGAGGGGTGTGGTCTAATGACAGTAACACCCTATATAAGGTGTGCTTAATTATTAGGCAACTTCCTTTCCTTTGGCAAAATGGGTCAGAAGAGAGATTTGACGGACTCTGAAAACTCAAAAATTGTGAGATGTCTTGCACAGGGATGCAGCAGTCTTGAAATTGCCAAACATTTGAAGCGTGATCACCGAACAATCAAGCGTTTCATGGCAAATAGCCAACAGGGTCGCAAGAAGCGTGTTGAAAAAAAAAGGCACGAAATAACTGTCCATGAATTGAGGAAAATCAAGTGTGAAGCTGCCAAGACGCCATTTGCCACCAGTTTTGCCATATTTCAGAGCTGCAACGTTACTGGAATATCAAAAAGCACAAGGTGTGCGATACTCAGAGACATGGCCAAGGTAAGGAAGGCTGAAAAATAACCACCTTTGAACAAGAAACATAAGATAAAACATCAAGACTGGGCCAAGAAATATCTTAAGACTGATTTTTCTAAGGTTTTATGGACTGATGAAATGAGAGTGACTCTTGATGGGCCAGATGGATGAGCCCGAGGCTGGATCAGTAAAGGGCAGAGAGCTCCACTCCGACTCAGACACCAGCAAGGTGGAGGTGGGGTACTGGTATGGACTGGTATCATCAAAGATGAACTTGTGGGACCTTTTCGGGTTGAGGATGGAGTGAAGTTCAACTCCCAGACCTACTGCCAGTTTCTGGAAGACACCTTCTTCAAGCAGTGGTACAGGAAGAAGTCGGTATCGTTCAAGAAAAACATGATTTTCATGCAGGACAATGCTCCATCACATGCATCCAAATACTCCGCAGCGTGGCTGGCCAGTAAAGGTCTAAAAGAAGAAAAAATAATGACATGGCCCCCTTGTTCACCTGATCTGAACCCCATAGAGAACCTGTGGTCCCTCATAAAATGTGAGATCTACAGGGAGGGAAAACAGTACACCTCTCGGAACAGTGTCTGGGAGGTTGTGGTGGCTGCTGCACGCAATGTTGAACAGATCAAGCAACTGACAGAATCTATGGATGGGAGGCTTTTGAGTGTCATCGTAAAGAAAGTTGGCTATATTGGTCACTGATTTTTTTTTTTGAATGTCAAAAAAACAGGTTTACCTGGTGAAAATAAACAAGTGAGATGGGAATATATTTGGTTTTTATTAAGTTGCCTAATAATTCTGCACAGTAATAGTTACCTGCACAAACAGATATCCTCCGAAGATAGCCAAATCTAAAAAAAAACACTCCAACTTCCAAAAATATTAAGCTTTGATATTTATGAGTCTTTTGGGTTGATTGAGAACATAGTTGTTGTTCAATAATAAAAAGAATCCTCTCAAATACAACTTGCCTAATAATTCTGCACACAGTGTAGTTATTATCCCCATTATGTCAAAAAAAGCGGTCCCTTTTTGGACAGTTTATAAGATTAAAGAGGATGAACACCACACAGGAAGGTTACGAGAAACAGCTGATCTGAAGGATAGGTTGATGGTAAGGGGCTACCCTAAAATGTTGCTCGAAGAAGCCACGAAGAGGGCTTTGGATATACCTAGAAGTAGTATACTTCTCGGGGAAAGAGCAGGAATAGGAGGGAAGAAAAACCCATGTATTGTCCCTTTTCCTTTAAATATAGTCCCATGGCTAATAGGATCAAAAAAGTGATAAAAGAAAATTGGGAGATCCTATTGAGAGATGACGTTTTGAGAGGGTTTATCAGCGATCAACCCCTGGTCTCCTTCAGAAGAACTTGTACACTTAGGAATAAACTAGTGCGTAGGGAGGAGCAACATCACACTTGGCTTAGAGATTTTGTCCCTATGGGCAACTGAAAATGTGGCAATTGCTCATACTGTATATATAAAGTCAGAGTGTTTTTCTGAAGGTGGGAGGGGTTGAGCATAGGGTTAAAGACTTTATCACCTGCAAAAGTCGTTACGTGGTGTACATGGTCAGCTGTAAATGCGGCAGGTTTTATATTGGAAAAACCATTAGAAGTTTGAATGAGAGATTTCGGGAGCATTTTAATTCAATTGATACAGGAAAGGGTTCCCCTCGATTGATCGAGCATGTCAGATTGGTACATAGTGAAGATCCCAGAGTTCTTAGGTTCACTGGCTTGGAGTTGGTTCCATATCCGCCACAAGGGGGAGACAGACACCGAGCTCTGCTGCGAAGGGAAGCCAAGTGGATCATGAAGACTGAAGCCATGAGTCCACTTGGATTAAATCACAAAAAGGATTTAAAAGGGTTATCCCACGAATAATGTAAAAAAATGAAAATCAGACATCACATAGTACATGACAACCTCTTTATAACAAAGCTAGAACCAGCCCTGTGCCTCACATGGATCCAGAGATCTCCACATTCATTGCTCTGCTAGATTCATATCAAGCTGACAGCTCAAGGGGAGTGTCCATGCTCTCACTATCACAGCTCAGGGGGCGTGTCTCAGCTCTCCCTATCACAGCTCAGGAGGCGTGTCTCAGCTCTCCCTATCACAGCTCAGGAGACAGTTGAAACTGAGCATGTGTGGCCATCTCAGTGAATAGGTCAAAGAAATAAGAAATTAAGTGTCCTATACAGATACATTTTATTGAATAACTCAGCAGCTATACAAAATTTTTAATGACATGCAATTACAAAAGTATTCAGATCCAGGTGCTGGTTTGAAAACTGTAGAATATTTTTCATGGGACAACCCCTTTAAGCGTCTTTTTTTATAAGGTTTTTATTGTGTTTAAAGTAATGCAAGTGTATTTTCATGTATCTGTGTGTTTGAATCCGCCGCCTCCGCGATCTGTGCATGCGGGGAGGCGGATGGTTCAGTACATAGGAGACGTAAGGTGCGTCTTGACATGGCCTGAGGAAGCGCTAGTGAGCGCGAAACGGCCGTCACTGCCGACTTGTGGTGGAAGACGTGATGTCCGCCCCCTGAGATTCCTGTATGTACCCCACTGAGAAATAAAGTGAAGATTTTTAATGAGTGCTGACTCTATTGTTTCTTCTTCTGGAGGTTGACAACCCCTTTAATGCCACTATAGTCCGCTGGCACTAGTGTATACAGTTGCCTATTTATGGTGGGTGCGCTTTCATGGTGCTGCTAATGATGGCACTATGACTGTTGCTACTTATGCAATATATAACCATATTATTTGTACAGCATGGCAGCATTATGTATGTACCCTGTATAACAGTGTAGGTTATGTGTACAATATGGCAGCATTATCTGTGTACACATATATTGTTCGCACCACCACATGCAAAAAAAAAAACACAATTTCTTTTACACTTTTTTCAATAGGAAAATAATTATTACATGTAATATAGGAAATATTCCGATATCTACAGTAGCTATTCACCCATTGGTCGGAGTGTCACAATAAGTATATTAATAACTTTATAGAGAAAAGGAAACGGAAGCACGGATATGATCACCGGTCTCCGGAAATGCTACTAGATGTGGTGTGCAGAGCGCCTTAAACGTTGTGAACCTACGACCTACTATTATATTCTATTCAAGGGGTTTTCCAAAGAAATTTTTTTAATATGGGTGGAATGGGTTAAACAAAATAATAATTAAAAAAAAAAAACATTAATAACTGCTCTGCTGCTGCTCCGATGCCGCTTCACTTCCCTTCTGCCCTCCTGGGCTTGACACACAGGAAATGGCTTGGATTGCCTGCTCAGCCAATCACTGTCACAGTCACTGCGGCCTTTGATTGGCTGAGCAGGGAGTCCAAGTTATTTCCTGTCTGTTGATCTGAGGATCAGGAGGTGGAGAGCAGCACTAGAACAGCGGCGTTGAGGTGATTAATTTTTTTTTTTTTTTTATGCCGTCCTTTTGTTTGCTTTACTAATTAAAAATAAATTTTAATTAAAAAATTCCCCTGGAAAATCATTTAGGGTAGGTTTACACATGTTTTTGGTAGTGGTTTTGTGCATTCTTTCTGTCTAAAGCTACTTTCACTCTAGCGTTATTGCTGGATCCGGCAGGGCTCAGCAGAAACGCTTCCGTTACTGATAATGCAACTGTCTGCATCCGTTATGAACGGATCCGATTGTATTATCTTTTACATAGCCAAGACGGATCCATCATGAACTCCACTGAAAGTCAATGGGGGACGAATCCGTTATCTATTGTGTAAGAGAAAACGGATCCGTCCCCATTGACTTGCATTGGGGGTCATGATGGATATGTCTTGCTCCGCATCCCATGACGGAAAGAAAACCGCGGCATGCTGCTCTCCGGTATGAGGACAGAACAGAATGCATTCTGGTGACTCCGTTCTGTTCAGTTACGTTTTGTCCCCATTGACAATAAATGGGGACAAAACGGAAGCGTTTTTCTCCGGTATTGAGACCCTACGACGGATCTCAATACTGGAAAATAGAAACGCTAGTGTGAAAGTAGCCATAGTGGTGCTGTTTTGTTTTTTTTGTTTTTTGCACTATAAATGCCAGTCACAGATATTAGCTGAAGGGCTATGGGAATTTTTATTTTATTTGCACTGGTGTTTTTGCTGATTAGATGACGTTTTTTGGGTCTTTGGCATGTTTTGAAAAACAAAAGAACATTTTTCTTTTTCTCTGGCTATCTCCTGCTCTGTAGGGAATAACATGTAAAAATAACTGAGGTTCACACAGCTGTTTAGAGAAAATAAAAACACCACTAAATGGCATAAAAACATGTGGAATGGATAAAATAACAACTCTTAAAGCAATTCCTTTGGTTTTTTTTTTGTTTAGCAAAAACTGCCAGAACATATTTTTGTGGACAGAATATGCATACAAAAGCAGCAAAACTTGTGTGCAAATCCGCAATGGAAAGATGCATGGAGTACGTGGTGTGTGTACACAGGCTAATTAGGGACTGTGACAGCGCTTATGGGAACTGACTAATGTTTTCAGAGATGGCTTCCGCCGTTGGCCACAGATTTTCTTAAGTTCACACACAATTCATATGATCAGCACAGCTGCCAAAAACTAAACCGGAAATGCTGCTCTCATAAAGAGGAAGACTGTGGTGTTCTTCATGCTGAGTTCTCATGTTCTTCTCATGAATTCTGCATTGGGTACATGACTGTGATTTGTGACATAGGGACAGCATAAATATAAACCATCTCCCCAGATCACCGCAGTGAGTCAGGTCCCCGCTCTGCCCACTGAAACCAATAACGTTCTGTTCCCCCGTCAGTAATGGAGGCTGGGGCCAATACTCCTCATATTGATGATTACATATGCACTTGGCAGCTGAAGGCATCTGTGTTGGTCCCATGTTCATGTGTGTCCGCATTGCTGGGAAAAATTAAGTTTTAATGTATCCAAATGAGTCTCTAGGAGCAACGGGGGCGTTGTCATTACACCTAGCGGCTCTGCTCTCTCTGCAACGGCCGTGCCCGCTGCACTTTGACAGGACCAGGCACTGAAAACTTCATCATACCTGGATCTGTCAATCAAAGTAAAGAGGGTGCAGCAGTCACAGAGAGAGCAGACCCTCTAGGTGTAATGGTAACGCCCCTGTTGCTCCTAGAGGCTCATTTGCATATATTATACACTAGACCTGCAGCTATTATCAAGTATTCTATCGATTAATCCAACAATTAATCGAGTACTCTAATAAGAGAAAAAAGTAATTAAAATAATTTTTTCTTTATAAAAAGTCATCAGACCCCCCATGCACTCAGTCCCCAGTGCCATTAGTTCTCTGTGCCATCAGCTCCCCCAGTGCCATCAGTCCTCTATGCCATCAGCTCCTTCCCCAGTGCCATCAGCATCCACTCAAGGTCATCAGTCCTCTGTGCCATCACCCTCCCATGCGCCGCTTCACAACTCCATCTTCTTCTCCGCGCACTAAACTGTCCTCCTAACATCACACAGCATCAGGCCATAGTGCGGGCTTACATGCACTATGTCCTGAAGATGTGTCAGGATCCAGCACAGTGTGGGTGACCACAGAGCGTGAGTAATAGTAAGCACATCACCCTCGCTCCATGGTCACATGACACAAAAGAATCTGTACTCATGAATTACTCAATTCAATTGAGTAATTGTTGCAGCCCTGATTTATAACATCATTTTTCTCAGCAATGCGGGCACATATGAACATGGGACCAACACAGATGTCTTCAGCTGCCAAGAGCACATGTAACAGGTCAGCCAGTGTCATAGGTACAAAACTGCTGACAGATGCCCATTTACTTCCCATCCATGTGAGCCTCAGGCTACTCCCACCTCCGTATAAACCCGATACAATGGACATGTTACAATAAAACAAAACACATCAAGCATTGTACAAGTTCAAGTTTGCCTCCCCTGTAAGTATCTGATCGGTGGGGCCAACCACTGAGACCTCCATCTAGAACAAGAAGAGGTATAAAGTGTCCCGCAAAAGTAATGCTGCTCTATTTCGTCCTTATGGGACCCCGGAAATGAATGGACACTGTACATGGCTATTTTCACCATTACCATACAAAATGAATGGAGGGGCTGCTTTATTCATACAGGGGCACAGGACTCCTGTTCTCATGATTGGTGGGGGTCCCAGTGATCACACATCTGCTGATCAGATACTTATGTCTTATCCTGTGTACAGGGGATAAGTTCAGAACTTGGCACAGCCCCTTTAACTGCTTGATGTACTGTGACATCACTGTGTTCTGTATCCATGTACTGTGACATCACTGTGTTCTGTATCCATGTACTGTGACATCACTGTATTCTGTATCCATGTACTGTGACATCACTGTGTTCTGTATCCATGTCCATGTACTGTGACATCACCGTGTTCTGTTTCCATGCACTGTGACATCACTTTGTTCTTCTGTTTCCATGCACTGTGACTTCACTGGGTTCTTCCGTATCCATACACTGTGACATCACTGTGTTCTGTATCCATGCACGGTGACATCACTGTGTTCTTCTGTATCCATGCAGTGTGACATCACTTTGTTCTTCTGTATCCATGCAGTGTGACATCACTTTTTTCTTCTGTATCCATGCAGTGTGACATCACTGTGTTCTGTATCCATGCACTGTGACATCACTGTGTTCTGTATCCATGTACTGTGACATCACGGTGTTCTGTATCCATGTACTGTGACATCACTGTGTTCTGTATCCATGTACTGTGACATCACTGTGTTCTGTTTCCAGGCACTGTTACATCACTTTTTTCTTCTGTATCCATGCACTGTGACTTCACTGTGTTTTTCTGTATCCATGCACTGTGACATCACTGTGTTCTTCTGTATCCATGCAGTGTGACATGACTGTGTTCTTCTGTATCCATGCACTGTGACATGACTGTGTTCTTCTGTATCCATGCACTGTGACATCACTGTGTTCTTCTGTATCCATGCACTGTGACATGACTGTGTTCTTCTGTATCCATGCACTGTGACATGACTGTGTTCTTCTGTATCCATGCACTGTGACATAACTGTGTTCTTCTGTACCCATGCACTGTGACATCACTGCGTTCTTTTGCATCCATGCACTCTGACATCACTGTGTTCTTCTGTATCCATGCACTGTGACATCACTGTGTTCTTCTGTATCCATGCACTGTGACATCACTGCGTTCTTCTGTATCCATGCAGTGTGACATCACTGCGTTCTGTATCCATGTACTGTGACATCACTGTGTTCTGTTTCCATGCACTGTGACATCACTGTGTTCTTCTGTTTCCATGCACTGTGACATCACTGTGGTGTTCTGTTTCCATGCAGTGTGACATATCTGTGTTCTTCTGTATCCATGCACTGTGACATCACTGCGTTCTTTTGCATCCATGCACTCTGACATCACTGTGTTCTTCTGTATCCATGCACTGTGACATCACTGCGTTCTTTTGCATCCATGCACTGTGACATCACTGTGTTCTTCTGTATCCATGCACTGTGACATCACTGCGTTCTTCTGTATCCATGCACTGTGACATCACTGCGTTCTTTTGCATCCATGCACTCTGACATCACTGTGTTCTTCTGTATCCATGCTCCGTGACATCACTGTGTTCTTCCGTATCCATGCACTGTGACATCACTGCGTTCTTCTGTATCCATGCACTGTGACATCACTGCGTTCTTCTGTATCCATGCACTGTGACATCACTGCGTTCTGTATCCATGTACTGTGACATCACTGTGTTCTGTATGTATGCACTGTGACATCACTGTGTTCTGTATCCATGCACTGTGACATCACTGTGTTCTTCTGTTTCCATGCACTGTGACATCACTGTGGTGTTCTGTTTCCATGCAGTGTGACTTCACTGTGTTCTTCTGTGTCCATGCACTGTGACATCATTGTGTTCTGTATCCATGTACTGTGACATCACCGTGTTCTGTTTCCATGCACTGTGACATCACTGTGTTCTTCTGTGTCCATGCACTGTGACATCACTGTGGTGTTCTGTTTCCACACAGTGCGACATATCTGTGTTCTGTATCCATTCACTGTGACATCACTGTGTTCTGTATTCATTCACTGTGACATCACTGTGTTCTGTATCCATTCACTGTGACATCACTGTGTTCTGTATCCGTGCACATCACTTTGTGCTGTACTGGCTTTAGAGCGGCCCTGAAACTGGTTTACTGAACAGATCCAAGCTGGAAATTATGTGTGAAATGCACCTGAGAAGCTTGGAACCTGCAAGAGGTTATGGACCACTCAAAGTGGGTGATCACTCCGGACACCATGTAACTCTTCACCTGTACCAAGTGTAACCCGACAGCCTACCTGCTTGTAAAAGCCTGAGAAGGATAGCGCTGTGTTAACATGGTGCATGGTGATGCAAACTGTACAGAGACCTTGAAGCTATTGTGCACTGAACTGTGGCCTACAGATTTGTGACAAATTGCACGAGGCCAGTAATAGAGCTATCCCTACCAAAAGGAGTGCAGCCTGATACACTATCAAGCATAGTGCCTCTGCCAAGAAATGTAACCAGGTATTGTGACTTCTAAATAACTCTTGTTTAAACCAATAAGCCGGTATCCTCTGTGAGAGACAGCGTAACCACCGCACCAGTTGCCTCAATAAGTAAAAAACTGTTGCAGTTAACCTGCTGAATCTGTATCAGTCCAATGCCATCTTCCTGTAGGGCCCACCAGGAACTTTCCCTGTATGGTCTATGGCCAGTCTCCCTGTTCTACCCGTCCTGACCTTTGGACTGCTTACTGGATTGCTTGTATGCAACTTATCCTGACCTTGGCCTGTTCCTGACTACAGTTTTGCCTGACCCCTCGTGTTCCACAAAAATGTCTCTTAACCTCTGTGTATCAGCAGTCACTTGAACGGGAACTACCCCAAGAGGTACAGGCCTGGTGGTTCCCATGCATAGGGGTCCAGATTCATTTACAGGGGTTAAAGGGTAAAAACCTGGGGGGCCACTTAAATAACCTTTAGAGTAGTCCCAAGTCAGATCCGTTCAGGAGATCCACCTCCACTTCTGTTGGAGTCCATTCAAATTTGTCTAAGCTACTGTAGGTGCCAGCTATAAAACAAGTCTCTGGAAATGCTGTTGTAGAAGCTCAGGCAGAGCGACTGCCCCCCGTAGTTATGTATATAAAATCTAGTAAAAATATATAGTCAGGATGCACAAACAGTTCCTAAAAATGCATTAGTTTCAGCATAGAACATTTTTGTCCCGAGTCTACAGACCGATCTTCTGATTCTTGATTTTTAGCTTCAGATTTTTGTTGTCTTCTGAATGTGAAGGAACATCCAACCTCTATGACTGCCGCCTTCCTCTCACTTATTATTGCCATATAGTTTCTATACTAAAATAATCTGCAACAAGTTCCTCCAAATTCTATGTGATGGTCATTAACACGTTCTTGAGCTGCTGTAAACTACTGTGCGCCCTCTTTGGCCATGATGCAGGGCTTCACTTCTTCTACATGGTTCCTCTAAAGCTAACCACATCTCCTAAACCGGATATCCACTGTGACAATTGTAATCCTATGCAGAACTTAGATGAAATAATTACAGTAGAAGCTTACTGCCAAAGAGGGCCCCGTGCTCAGCATCTCATCCATAAAGTGGTCCCCAGGGGCGTATTAAGTTGACTTTAGGCCCTGGGCTGTTTCTCAAACCTGAGTCCCCTTCTACCTATCTCTGACCAGATTAAGTAAATTCGGACCCCAAACTCGTACTTACTCTCCTCACTCATAGTTTCTCTTCAGCTCTGAGAGTCTGAGGTCCTTTAAGACAGACCAATATATTAAGCAATTATCGGGAACATTCTAAACAATCTTGATAACTGCCCGATAGTCAGAAGATCTCTATTTAGACAGCACAATCTACTGTACAGCAACGATGATTTTTGGTGTCAGAAAAACGACTCGATCACCCGATGAAGAAGCATTTTCTTGTTCATTGGGTGATCACCAGGACCTTTCACTGAGGTCAATTGTCAGGAATGAGCTTTTTTTTTTTTTTTTTTTACAAACACTCATCCTCAATAACTGGCCTGATTATCAGTCTATGTAAAAAGACCTTAAAGGGGTTGTCCCATCTAGGACACTGGGGGCATATTGCTAGGATACGCCCCGAATGTCTGATCGGTGTGGGTACCACCTCTGGAATGGAGCCTGAAGAGAGCTGAAGTGTACATGAGTGGCCACCCTCCATTCATTTCTATGGGAGTGCCGAAAATTTGGTGCTCTGGCTCGGCTATTTCCGTAAGACCCATAGAAGTGAATGGAGCTGTGGCCACGCTTTCGCAGTGTGCTTCCTATTGATTTCAATGGGATTTCCGAAAATATAGACCCTACAGGGAAATTTCCCGGTGGGACGATGCCCAGGGCACCACTCAGGCCCTCTTTATGGCCGTAGGCCAGGTAGATAATGTTCCGATGTTCAATGGCCACATGTGCCCTCTTGAACTCAATTGAATACTGTGGTTGGGGCGGCAGTATTTTGTGCTGCCCTGTGGTATTTGGTTCTGCTGGGGTGGTATTCTGTACTGCACTACGGTATTGCAGTTCCTTTGTTTTGTTCTGTTTTCTGTCAATTTGGACCCACCTACAACATGGGGCCACTTTAAGTTCCCAATCCGCCCCTGATCAGGAGCGTTGAATTTCCGCACCAGATCCTTTGGTTCTCCTAGGCTATAATGCATACCTAACAACCGTCCTGGATCCGGCGAGACAGTCCCAGATTTCGGAGGCTGTCCTGCGATCCTGGGACGGCGAGGTATATCCCTCTCTCAACTGTCTCTGCCTCCTTAGGATGCAGATATAGTTGATTGCAGTGGTGAAGCAGGGGCTTCACCATTCATGTGCCGGCCTTCCCCAGCAGCCATGTTCATACGAACGCTCGATCTTGGTAATCGCCCTGTGTAAAGATGCCGCAGATCATCCAATGTACGAGCGTTTTTGTTCCTGTGGCACCTTTACACAGGCTTAGGTTCACATGACGTTTTCCTTTTACATATAATGTATACAAAAAACGTATACGTTAAACGGATGCCATACAGTGTACGTATACATAGCAGGATGGACAAGCGTGGTGTACTATGTTTTTGTATCCTCTTCCACCCCCACCAACATGTATGTTAAACATAGGGCACAATCATAATGTGAACCCAACCTTACCAAGAATGAGCGTTCGTATGAACATGGCTGCTGAGGAGCGCCGGCGGTTATATCAGAATAGGTCATCAATATCTGATATAAGCTGTTTGAAAAGTGATTGCCCCGGCCTCTTCCTCAGCCCGTGATGTCACGTTTATCGGTCACGTGGCCTATGTGCAGTTTATCTCATTCAAGTGAATGGACCTAGGCTGGAATACCAAGAACAGCCACTATACAATGTACGGCGCTGTGTTTGGTATGGTATGCCCTCGCTTAAAGAACTCCCGCAAAAAATTTTATTCTCTGACCTGTTAGAAAGGTGCATGATATAATCTGTAGTGAATGTCATTTTCTTATCAGAGGCTGAAACTGAGAGTTTCCATTTTCTTCTTATTGTAGCTGGGTCATGTGACCAACTCCCTGACCTCCAACTGACCCAGGACAGGAAGCCAGTAACTGCTCTATTCATTCCTATGAGACTGAAAGTGAGGCTCCCATAGGAATACATAGAGAATTAGACTTCCTGTCCACACATAAGGTGCTGTGTGAGTTGGTGGGTCTAATTCCTAGTCACATGAGTTCAGGATGATATAACTAAAAAATTCAGCTACTGGTAAGAAAATGACATTCACTACTTTTTGATTACATCATGTACATTTCTAGCAGGACATGGAATAAAAATTTTTGCGGGAGTTCTTCTTTAATGATCGTGGGAGGGGGGGGGGGGGGCTGGCCCCTGCAGAATAAAGGGATACTCCGGCTTTCTTACAGAGTTTGGTCACCTGTAAAGATCTCCAGTCTCTGTGTGGGTCCATCGTCACTAACACAATGGATGATGGATCGTAGATGGTGCAATTTTCAGGTGGATCATCCATGAAGCATGGTGAGCACTCCCTCTTTATTCACTGCTACAGCCCTCCAGTCCTGGATTATGTAAGTTCTTGTGTCGTCAGAAGGGTAAGATGAAGCTCCAGGTCTCCAGAGTACAATTTTGTAAGATGAACTCTACCTACCAAGTGGCATTTATAACACTGGGGTCTTCTGATGTGACAGAAGGACCTCAGTGTCCAAGGCCTGTAGGTAACTGCTACCTCTGCACCATCTCTATAGTACTGTCCTGAGATTATGGCCAGAGGTCGTGTGTGTGCTGGTCGTCCAGGGCATTGTCATATTTCGCCATGCACCCTACATGTCTCATTTACATTTAGGATTTTTGTATCTTATTGATTCTTTTTTTATTATTTTTTTTTCATTTTCTTAGAGCTCGTTTAGAAAATAAAAGGTGGAATCTAATTAATTGCTATGGACCATTATATATTATATAATCTAATTTAGTTATTATTATTATTATATATTATTTTTAAATGGAATCTGTCAGCAGTTTTGTCCATACTAAATTGCTGACAGTACTACGTAGGGGCTGGGGAGAGCAGGACAAACATACCTTTTGAGTCTTTATTATCAGGAGTATTGTGTATATCAAGTTTTATTCTGCCAGAATCTGCTTCTGCAAGTGCCCAGGAGGCAGAGCTTCTCTGTGAACAGCTCTTGAGCTGCTGCCTAACCCCTCCCCTCTGAGTGAGAGCAGAGGGAGGGGTTGTGATGCAACTCAATGCAGAGAACACGTCATGGTGAAGCTCCGCCTCCTGGACACTTTCAGGTGCAATATCTGGCAGAATAAAACTTGATATACACACTACTCCTGATAATAAAAGCTCCTCAAAAGGTATGTTTGTACTGCTCTTGCCAGCCTCTAACTACTGCTGTCAGCAGTTTAACCCTTTGAGCCCCGGATGTTTTTTCGGTTTTGTGTTTTCGTTTTGCGCTCCTTGCCTTGATACAGCCATAACTTTTTTATTTTTCTGTTCACATTGCTGTATGATGGCTTGTTTTTTGCAGGACAAGTTGTACTTTCCAACGCCACCATTTAATATTGCATATGGTGTAGTGCGAAGCGGGAAAAAAATTCCAAATCGTTTTTTATTTACGGCGTTCAATGTGCGTTAAAACTGACCAGTTACTTTCATTCTACTGGTCAGTATGAATACGGCGATACCTAATATGTATAGTTTTTCTTGCATTTTGATAGTGATAAAAAATTATAAAGTTGGACTTTATGTTAGTTCTTGACCCCTATAACTTTTTGGTATTTTTGTGTATGGAGCTGTATGGGGGCTCATTTTTTGCGGGGCGATCTGAACTTTTTATTGATACCATTCTGGGGTGTGTATGACTTTCTGATCGCTTTTTATTTAATTGACGCTTTTTTCTGTTTCACTTTTTTCCGTATGGGAAATATTTTTTTTTTAATTTTTATATGGGCGTTTTCGCACACGGCGATACCCATGTGTATTTTTTCTATTTTTTTAATACTTTTATTTTTATTTTCGGGAAAGGGGGATTTGAACTTTTACGTTTTTTTTTTTTTTTTAAACTTTATTTATTTTACACTTTTTTTATAGTTCCCATAGGGAACTATAACTAGCAGTCATCTGATTGCTTATATCATAGACTCCAATGCACTTACATTGGAGTCTATGAGGATTTCAATGCTTTCCTATGGAGCTTTATTACAGGCAAGGGCTCCATAGGAAAGCCTATGCAGCAGCCTCCTGTCATTGACTATGACAGGGGCTGCTGCAGGCATGCTCCGGCTCCTCCAATCGCCACACGGGGGAGCCAGAGCAACACCGGAAGCGTTTGCCGCCTTTGGGTGCTGCGGTCAGGCTTGACCGTGGCACCCAAGGGGTTAAATGTCCGCGATCGGCAGGGTGTGCAGGTCACCCGCGGCCATCACGGAGCGGGCGCCATCTTGAAACACGCTCCCAGCGCCGTACTATTACGGCGCTGGGCGCGAAGGGGTTAACATGGTCAGAACTGCTAACACAGGGATTAGCAACCTTCCGCACTCCAGCTGTTCTGAAACTACAACTCCCAGAATCCTCTTTTCACTTTTATGGGAGTTACAAGAACAGATATGTAAATGTGCATGCTGGGAGTTGTAGTTTCACAGCAGCTGGAGTGCCGAAGGTTGCTGAGCCCTTTGCTAACAGATTCCCTTTCAATAAATATACTTTTTTTTTTTCAATCATTTTATATATTTTTTCAGTTTTTTTTATTTTTTAATTTACATTGTCTCCCATAAAAGACAGGCGACATTATACATTTTATTTATATTCTATATTTTCTTATGGTACAGCAGCTTCAGTTACATGAAAATCCGAGCAGTGCTGGGTGCGCGGGCTCTTCAGTATAGTCCCTGTGCACTGACATACAGGCTCTGCTGGATGGAGCTGAGCTGCAATACTGCACACAGCCTGTGGACAGGAGTGGCGCTCTTTTTTTTTTTTTTTTAAATGCATCATCATACTAAAGCAGGGATCAGCAACCTTTGGCACTCCAGCTGTTGTAAAACTACAACTCCCAGCATGCTCCTTTCACTTCTGTGGGAGATGTAGTTTCACAACACATGTCGTGACGGGGGTTGCCGATCCCTGTACTAAGGATTCTTGCTCAGATAGAGGCAGCTGTTTAGTGTCACAAACTTCTTAACAATGACGCCATAGAACAGCGTCCGGCTATTGCGAAACTTTAGCTTCCAGCATGTCCTTTCGGGCTTCAGCTGTCGGAGCGTGCTGGGAGTTGCAGTAAAGTTGGAGAGCACTGCTGTAGTGAATCTTATTCCTATGCTTGTGTTCTGATATTGTAGGACAGGGGTAGACAACCGCAGGCATGCCAGCTGTTGTGAAACTACAACTCTCAGCATGCATACTTGCTCTGCTCTTCTAAGAAATCTCATAAAAATGAATGGAGCATGCTGGGAATTGTAGTTTCACAACAGCTGGAGTGCCGAAGGTTGCTGCCCCCTGTAGTAGGAGATCGCCCCTGCTCATACCAGGAGCAATAGACAGACCTTGAGGAGTTGTCATTCATGCAATTTCCCCATATGCACTCATGACATTCTTGTGAAAGTCAAAACAGGAAGCCCCAGGGGTGAAATGATCGACCCGCTTCTGCAAATCTGTGACATTCTGTGAAGATCCTACATGAAGATGTTCACAGAGGAGCCGCCATATAGCGGTTTTATGTAAGGCGCAGCCGTTGTCCTGGAAGAAAGGAGCTCAGCTCTGCTAAATCTATTCTGGTGCAGAACAGTAGAGAGGGAGGCGCAGGGCAGTCACTGATAGGAAGGCTGTGGCCGTGCTCCAGGGAAGGAGGAGTCAGAGGAGCAGGAAGAGAACGCAGAAGCTCTGGAGTCTGATCAGGATGTGGCCCCTTCTGCTGACACTCACCTCCCTTATGCCCGTCACCTACTGCAACTCTACTGCCATGAGGGGTAAGTTACAGTGAGGGGTAAGTTACAGCCTCCAAAACTGCATCAGGAAACCTGACCCTGTGGCTGTACTCAAGCCCCGAATAGGGGTGCCCCAAGAGACTGCAAGGACAAGACCCACCCCTTTTACAGTAGGGAAGGCAAACTGATTTCAGCTCTTAAGCAGTAAACATGTCTGAGACGAATTATCGAAGGGGGGCCAAGAATTACAGGGGCTTCACCAAGATGACATGAAACAGGAGGGGGGACCCCAGAAGGGATAATATGCTTTAGGGGTTACCTCGTGGTAAGCTGACGATTATTGGTATAGACTGGCCTATGTTCTAGAGGGTTAGAATAGTTGTGTAGGTGATGTAGCAGAGCTGAGTTTGTCATTTGGGAAAAGTCGTCTGAATTGTGGTTTATATAGGACTTCTGGTAATGGGATTATATATATATATATATATATATATATATATATATATATATATATATATACACTATTTGGCTTTCAGGTGAAATTTATGGATATATCATGAAAGTTGGACATTTAAGTAGAAGCAGCAATGGTGATTTTCTCATCTCAAACAATTTATTGAAACAGAAGCCAACACCAGTGCTGGGTATACCGCCACAAAAATGTCAGTGTCTCAATAACTTGTCATGTGGCCTTGAGCATCAATTACAGCTTGAGAACGACGTCTCCTGCTGTTCACAAGTCGACTTATTGTCTGCTGAGGCATGGCATCTCATTCTTCTTGAAGGACGGCCTTCAGGTCATTGAGGTTCTGGGGTACAGCGTTACGAGTCTTTACATGGCGACTCAGCTGATCTCATAGGTGTTCAATGGGATTCAGGTCTGGAGAAAGTGCAGCCACTCCATTTGAGTCTCCAGCAGCCGTTCCCTAATGATGCGACCTTGATGAGCTGGCGCATTGTCCTCCATGAAGATGAAATTAGGCCTGTGTTGTTCATGCAGAGGCACAATGACTGGATTAATGGTGTTCTTCAAGTAGTATGGACTTGTCACTATCATTCACACAGTGTAGGGCAGTTCTGTATTGACTAGACACACCGGACCACACTGTAACACCACCACCACCAAAGGCTCGTCTGGTGACAACAGTGGCTGATGCATAGTGCTCTCTTTGATGTCTCCAACGTCGTTGGTGGCCATCATTTTCTGCTCAGCGTGAATGGACTTTCATCAGTGAACAGCACTGAGGCAAGACCATAACGCCTGTGCCTATGGTGTGGTCAAGAACTCTTACAGGTCTTCTAGCACTCGCAGACCATGCTGAAACTGTTTCAATGGTCTGACATGACACTTGTGCCTCTCACCTCCCTTAGATGTGCCTGGAGTTGTGTGGCATTCATCATCCGTTTCCACAAGGCATTGTTCACAATGAAGCGGTCATCAGTGTGGGATGTGGCCAAAGGACGTCCACTTCTCTTCCTTTCTGTGACTCTTCCAGTCTCTGTATCTCTGATACAACCTGCTGATGACACTCTGTGACACTCTAAGCTCAGTGGCCACATCCTTCTGAGAACATCTTGCTTGAAGCCTCACAATGGCGAGGTACTGTTCATCAATTGTTACGTGTCGTCTTGGTCTCATGATGTTAAAATATGAACAGCATGATGAGGAGGACTGTTTAAATACCAATTCTAATTGAAGGAAATTTATTTGGCGATTCATGGATCAAACACCTGTTGTGAATTTTGCCGTTAAAGGGTTTCTGTCACCAGAAATGACCCTATTAAACCAAGTGTCATTTGCAATGAGCAAATGACACTTGATGCCAGTAATGTTACTATTATAGTCCTCAGTAACGCCGTTTTGCTAAAAATTACGATTTTATAATATGCTAATGACCTCCCCTAGGTGCAGTAGGCGTGAACCTGCACCTAGGAGAGGCCGTAATTATGCCTCTTACCACGCCCCCGGTCGCGCTGATTGACAGGGCCGGGCAGCCAGCTCTTTCGGCTCCCGGCCCTGTACGATCCGAAATCCCGCGCCTGCGCAGTAATGAAGCCGGGACCTGGGCGGGCGCCGGCTCTCTAGGCGCGCTGATCGCAATGCGCAGGCGCGGGATCAGCGTGCGTTGAGAGCCGGCGCCCGCCCGGGTCCCGGCTTCATTACTGCGCAGGCGCGGGATTTCGGATCGTACAGGGCCGGGAGCCGAAAGAGCTGGCTGCCCGGCCCTGTCAATCAGCGCGACCGGGGGCGTGGTAAGAGGCATAATTACGGCCTCTCCTAGGTGCAGGTTCACGCCTACTGCACCTAGGGGAGGTCATTAGCATATTATAAAATCGTAATTTTTAGCAAAACGGCGTTACTGAGGACTATAATAGTAACATTACTGGCATCAAGTGTCATTTGCTCATTGCAAATGACACTTGGTTTAATAGGGTCATTTCTGGTGACAGAAACCCTTTAAGCTCCTCGTTAGAGAACAGCAAGTTGTGCAAAAAGTACAGAAACATTGAACAGTTGGACGGGTGCATTCAAGACTGTCACATTAAGTTCAGCTGTAAAGGTTAGAGGGCATTTTAGATTCATCCTGAAATTTCACCCACAAGCCAAATATCCCTAACTTTATGTGATTAGTATGTGCACTTGCCGTCTCCCGTCTCTCTTCCTGTCCACTGCTGCAGTCTATAGCAAAGGCCATAGACAGCAGCAGCGGACAGGAAGAGAGACGGAAGACGGCATGTGCCCAGAGCCCGCATTGTCTCCTCATACAGCTGATGGAATGTCGTGCTGAATGTCGGATTCCGGATGATCTGATATTGATGAACTATCCTGAGAATAGGTTATCAATGGTAAAAGCCTGGAAAACCCCTTTAAACGTGAGAATAAGAAGAAGAGAAGTAGAAGAATTCCCCAAAAATGTAATAAAAAATTAAAAACAAAAAGATCAGAAAAGCTATATATGTGCCAATATATATGTGCGCATCTACTCTGCCGTTTAGGCTCTATTCACACGTCCGTATTTTGTATCCACATCCTTTCCGCAATTTCGGACAATTATGCGGATAGGATGCAGATCCATTCATTTCAATAGGTCCCGGAAAAATGCGGACGGTACACCGTGTGCTGTCCGCATCCGTGTGTCCGTTCCGACTGTCCGCATAAAGAAATCCTCTTGTCCTACTGCTATCCCGATTTTGCGGTCCGTAGCGCAATACAAGTCTATGGAACCTCCAAAAATGCGGAAGACATGCGGAAAGGCATCCGCATGTCATCCGCATTTGCAGATTCCGTTCCAGGAGGGTAGAAAAAAAAAGTTTGATTCCTCCTTCCGTTTTTTGCGCAAAAAACGGATGACATATGGATACATCCTTTCCGTTTTTTTGCGGAAAAACGGAACGGATGTGCTTGAAAAATAGTTTTTTGCGAAACAACGGTTTTCTAGGATGTGCCTTAGGCCTCATTCACACGTCCATATTTTGTTTCCTTGTCCGTTCCGTTTTTTTTGCGGAACGTATGCATTCCATTTCCGTATGTCCGTATTTCCGTTCCGCAAAAAAGATAGAACATATAGAATATTCTTGTTTTGCTGACAAGGATAGGCATTGTTAGAATGGATCCGCAAAAAAGTTTTTTTCAAGTTTTTTCAATTTAAAAGCAGTAATACATCAAAAATGATACAAATCTGGGATCACTGTAATTGTACTGACCCACTGAATAAAGTTATTGTCATTTCTATTGAAGGGTGAACCCTGTCAAAAAGAATCTGACATACAACCACCCCCCCCACCCCCCCCCCCCCGCGAGACAGAAAAAAGGAACAATGATTGAATTTTTTTTTTGTTTGTTTTTTTCTTTTACCATTACATGTCACAGAGTCATTTCTCAAAAACTCGACCAACAACAACCAAGTCCTCCTCCATCTGTGTCAACAGAAAATAAAATACCTGGTGTAAAGGAAAACTGGCTTTGTTGTTCATAGAAACCAATCAGATTCCAGCTTTCATTTTCCAAAGGAGCTGTAAAAAAGGAAAGGTGGAATCTGATTGGTTGCTATGGGCAACTAAGCCATTTCTACTTTATACCAGTTTGATAAGTCTTCCCTTAGGCTCTAGGAAGGTGGGGGGAGAAAAATCAAAACAGTCACAACGGTCCTGAAGGGGTATAATTCAGGTGTACCTTAAAGGGACACTATCGCGAAGAAAAAATTTTTGATATGTTTTACAACATAACAAAAGCAGGTTTTAACATAATGTATTTTTCAAATTGTGTAAATGTTTTTTTTTTAATTCAGTTTTCTTGCCTTACATGGGGGCTGCCATGTTGGAAGTAAAGTGTGACAGTCTGGATTTACAACACAATGGCACCTCAGGCATGTACATAGGCTTCCTCAGTCGCTGCTGACCCTATAGAGAATGAATGGAAGATGTGAGCCCGCCCCTGTGATGACACCAGTAACACACAGCCAGGTCCTCCCTCCTTGCTGCTGGGGACTCAGAAACAGAGTAGATAGAGGTTCTTGGGGCTGTAGGACCTTAGTGATGTAATCGGCCATGTGACCAGTGGGGGAGGAGACTGAGGAGCAGAGATCTGTGTTTTTGTAATGAAGCCATTGTCTCATCTTATCTTGCTGAAGCAGTGATGTCACCGCTGAAGGTGTGAATTGGTGATGTCATTGGTACCACCCACTTTTTTGCAGCATGCCTACTTACAGGTTGCTCAAAGCCTCATTTGGCCAGCAGAGCTCCCCCTGGTGACCAAAGATGGTAAATATGGTAAAATCTAATATTTATTTATAATATTTCACACATTGGAATTTTTATTTATTTATTTATTATTTCTTACAAATATATAATAGATTTTTTTAGCATAAATAAAATATAGAACAGGTTTTTGTGATAGATTCCCTTTAAAGGGGTTTTCCAACAATTAACCCCTCTCCTCCAGACATGGGGTGGGAGAAGTGTCCGCTGGACAGACCCCCTCCGGCTTCTTCCCACCCCAACGATTCTTGATTGACAGATTTCTCCCTATACACAAATATAAGACGATCCTCATATGCCCCCATAGAAATGATCTAGAACTACCCCCCACATGCCCCTCAGAAGGGATTCCATAAGTCCTTATTCTTCCCATTAACAGATGTCCTGCTGGATTCTTCTCTAGTGCCCTCTAGGACAGTTCAGGCAGAAATTCTGACCCAAGATGAAGGAAACCCTGGCTACTCCGCTGGTTGAGGGGGGTGGGGTGCAGACTGTGGCGGCTTTTTCTCAGATCATAGGACGCCTTCGGGCAGTTCCTGATTTTTGCCCGGTCACATTGTCATTTATGATTATGTATCTGTGATTACAGCACTAGGTGATTTCCAGCGATGTACATACCTTGTCCGTGGATGCTGTCATGTCACCTGCGCTATCAGTACCTGGTTTATGTCGCCGCGATCTTCTGCAGGTGGGGGTTTTCAGTGGGACTAATACGTATGTGGATGCCTGCTGCAGTTTCCAAATGCAAACCACGCCGAAAAGGAATATGTCGCTACTGCAAGGATATTCCATTAAAAACAATGGGGGGTAGCTTGTGAGCAGAAAATGCGCTGAAATCCACGCAGAAATATGCCGTGTGAACATAAGCTTCCACATATGGATTTTACTACAAATTTATCTGTGGAGTTGTTGCAGATTGTACGCCATGCATCCCAAAAGCTGAAATTGAAATATACGCTGCAGAATCTTTTTTATTTTTTTCAGTGTACGGCCGCTTTTACACGGGTAGTATTTGATCAGTATTTTGCATCAGTATTTGATCAGTTTTTGTAAGCCAGAAACAGAAGTACCTGAAGAGATAAAATGTAATGGAAATATTTATGCCTGGTCCAAATACTGCTGCAAAATACTGACCGTGTGAATAAGGCCTATGGATGACATGTTTTTCAGCCCCATTCACATTGCTGATATAGTAAATTGCTCACAGCAATAAATCTCTGCCCTGTAGGGGTGAGTAGGGGGCAGTCAGCAGCTGGTAATGCAGGGGCTAATTTGGCATTTGTGGGGCCCCAAGTGAATATCTATCCTGACCTTGAGGAGACTTTTACATTTGGAGCACCAATGATAGCTTGATGGAAAAGAAATGTAATATAATATTATATTAATGTACAATATCTATCTATCTATTTCTATATATCTCCCTCTTTCTTTATCTATCTATCTAGAAAAAAATAATTCCACGGCACTCTCAAAGCTGTGATTAAAGTAGGTGTTCTTTATTCACTAGAGCGACGTTTCAGTCCTCTTACTGGGACTTTTTTCAAGCAGTGATATATTATTATTATATCACTGCTTGAAAAAAGTCCCAGTAAGAGGACTGAAACGTCGCTCTAGTGAATAAAGAACACCTACTTTAATCACAGCTTTGGGAGTGCCGTGGAATTATTTTTTTCTATTTTATTTGGGAAGTTGGATCACCTCCTGAGCCGCTGGCACACCATATTACTCTGTCACAGCTGTGCTGCTTCCATTTTCTCCTTTCTTCTTTCTATCTATCTATCTATCTATCTATCTATCTATCTATCTATCTATCTCTATATTTATCTCTATTTCTCTCTCTATCTTTCTATCTATCTATCTCTCTCTCTTACTCTTTCTCTTATCTATCTATCTATCTATCTATCTATCTATCTATCTATCTATCTATCTACTTACACTTAAATGTTTTCTTGTTTCTAGACCTTCCTGCACCAGATAACGTCCACATTGATTCCTACAACATGAAGCACATACTGAGATGGGATCCTGTGGAAGTTTCGGAGGAGCGGCTGCCTGTAACGTACAGGGTAGAATGTATTCTGTAAGTGATGTAGGATACATATTATCGTCATTATGGATGCAGTGGGAGATATTCTCGTGCATGGCTCCTTGTAAGGACAGACATTAGGCAGCGTTTATATTACACAGTCTGACGACTACCAGTGCTCTTCCTAGTAATTGCCAAAGGGCCTGGATTCCAAATGCGCTAGCTTCCTCAACAGAGACAGCAAAATTCTCTCCGATCCTCCCAAATATACCTCCATATCTAACTTACTACATATCCTGCGTCCCACATTTATAGAATGATTTAGGGGTTAGGCGGACCATATATATAGCAGGTGTCGGGGTAGATATTGAGCAGTAGTTGGAGGAGTCCCATGGTTTGAAGTAATGGTGTATTGCTGGGATATGCCTTCACTTGATGATTGGAGGCGGTTCGACCCCTGGGATCCCTAGAGGTCCTGAGATTGAAGGGGCTATGGCGCTGGTGTAGCACTGTATCCCCTTCTCTTACAGGTCGGCGCTCCTGACCGCAGGAAATTGCAGCCATCCCAGTTCACCTGATGTATTACACCATAAGATGGAGAATATGGTTTAGAATTGTGAAGGGGTTAACAATGGTGGTCTAGGGCAGAAAAGGGTACCTGTTATTTATTTTATCTACTCTGCATAGGAAGGTCTAGAATTCTTCTGTTTTTCTGAGACCCCCGACCTTCTACTCCTCCGTTTACTGTGCCCGATTAATGTTGCCCGAACTGGATTTCAGTGGGACCAGCTGACTATCTGCAGCAAGCCCGCAGGGGAAGCTTGAGCAGGGAGGATGGGAGTCCTTGTGGTGGGGAGGATGGGAGCAGCGGTATTCAAGGGGGCAGTCCTCACCCTGGCACTCTCCGGGTCGTACAATGGTTGGAGGGTTGCAACTCTTCTTTCCCTTGCGGCTTTGAGGTCTCCTTCCTGGTGGTGGCTGAGGTGCCCTTGGTGTTAGGGGGATGAGCAATAGGGTACAAGGCAAGAGTGGAGGTCGGCGGACCATAGAGGCCATGACCAGGCCTGTTTGATTTTACTGAATAGATGATAGGAGTCACAGTATATATCCATACGGCAGGCACAGTCTTGAAGTATTTCACAGAGTAGGCTTTTCACAACAGACTGTATTTAGAAGGTGATAATGATGGTAGTAGTACTCCCTGAGACAGTTACCACAATGCAATCACTCTCAATATACGTTCTGCGGTGCCCAGTTGTAGGATTCAGTCCTAGATGGGATGGCCAGTTGGTCTCAGAAGGGTTCAGGGCAGCAGAAGCAATAAACCCAGACCACGGGCAGTAAAGTCTATTGCCATAAACGTGCGGTTTCCTTACTGTCTCAGTCTAGGGCGGCCTTAAATTGGTCCTCAACCATCTGTAAATATTCAGTGATTCCTTCACTCAGAGGTTAATCCTTAGTAAAGTTGCTCTCTCCACTCTCAGGTGGTTTTCCTGGATAAGAATTCAGTTTGGCCTACTTTTGCAGCAGTACACAGCAAACATGTCCTCACTCTAGCTTTGCTGGCTAGGAACTCCCTACTCTACAAGCCAGGGGGCAGGACCAGCCTGTCTCCTGGCAACTAGTTAAGAACTGCCAATTTAACCATTTGTTACATACATATAACCATATGGGATACTCGGTACACAGACTGTTTCAGTAAACCTTTTAAAGTGTGAAACACAGCATTAAACCTTTTACACTTGGTATTAACCCTTTATCAGTGATGGGTCACTGTATATCTAATGTGTATGGGAGCCTCCTGACTCTCCCCCCAAACAGAAGATAAACGGTTGGCCAGTTGGATTTCAACAAAGTTCTTATGTTGACATGGCCAACGTTTTGGTCTAACCCGGACCTTGTTTACGGCTGGTTAGTCTGGTTGCAGCATGGGGAATGGATGGCATCCTGTGAGGGTGTGACTGTTAACTTGCTTGTTGTTTATTTCCAATGAAAACCAGCAGAATTATGAGTGCAGCTCTGGAGTATAATAGAGGATGTAACTCAGGATCAGTACAGGATAAGTAATGTAATGTATGTACACAGTGACTCCACCAGCAGAATGGTGAGTGCAGCTCTGGAGTATAATACAGGATGTAACTCAGGATCAGTACAGGATAAGTAATGTATGTACACAGTGACTGCACCAGCAGAATGGTGAGTGCAGCTCTGGAGTATAATAGAGGATATAACTCAGTATCAGTACCGGATAAGTAATGTAATGTATGTACACAGTGACTGCACCAGCAGAATAGTGAGTGCAGCTCTGGAGTATAATACAGGATGTAACTCAGGATGAGTACAGGATAAGTAATGTATGTACACTATGACTGCACCAGCAGAATAGTGAGTGCAGCTCTGGAGTATAATACAGGATGTAACTCAGGAGCAGTACAGGATAAGTAATGTATGTACACAGTGACTTCACCAGCAGAATATTGAGTACAGCTCTGGAGTATAATACAGGGTATCAGCTTTTATATAGATTTCATTTACACATAGAATATCCAGTAAACCGCTGCTCACAGTTGGACATTTAATCTACATTTTTTGGACAGTGTCCTCCTATTTTATACTTGTCCCCTTTGTCTGTATATTCCAGGTGGAATGGCATTTATCTGATGTGTGAGAACATCACAGAGACACAATGTGATTTCACAGACAAAATAAAACTTTTCTGGAGAGGCGTTTATGCAGTGCGGGCGGAGGTGGGAGAGCGGACGTCTGCCTGGGCCAAAACGGGTCATTTTCAAGCAAATGTAAACAGTAAGTGGAAATGATAATTTGACTTTCTAGACGTTAGACGGCGATCTGTCTTCTGCCTAGAATAAATCTAGCCATCTCCTCTGAGTGCAAATTTCTTTGTAAGGGCATCAGGGCAGGCTATTATGGTTGGAACATTAAAGGGGTTTTCCACTTTGGACAATCCCTTTTATGTTAGATGGGTCCCTCATGATGCTGCTAAGTCCCCAGCAATATACTGTAGCAGAAACCTGGTAGTAAGTAAGTGTTCCATTTCCCTACAGCACCTCCACAGGACAAATGAAGAATTGCACTGTTCCCATTTAGATTAGTGAGCTATCCCTATAATGCACAGATGCATTGGGTCTTCCAGAGCCCTTGGACCCTGTCAGGGGTGCACCTAGCCTTTCTGCTGCCTGAGGTGAAAACTGAAACGCCACCCCTCCCTCCCCAATGCCAATTTCTGAACCTAACCCCTTCCCTTCAGTCTATGGCACTTCGGCTGCCTCTCTCTTGCCCTTACCTGGTGCTGCTTGAGGCGATGGCCTCACCTGGCCTCTTTGGTGGTGCATCCCAGGACCCTGGGTTAACATCTAATTTCCTAATAGAGTATCCCGGGGAGGTTATTCGGTTGTCTCCAGAGTTGCCCTCTGCTGTATTTCCTCAGCTTTTACGTACTGCCTGAATTTTTTTGGCTTTTTTTGCATGTTTTATGTGTTGTCTTTGCTCAGCCTGCTATTTTTATTCTTGTAATTTACATGTCGTCGTCTTCTACTTTTTTTTTTAGCAAAAATTGGTCCTGTAAAGTCCCTAGTGGTGGAGCCCCATGAAAACACAGTGAAAGTAGATTTTTTACCCCCGTTTTCACCGATTCTAAATAATGTTAGATACACGGCGTATTACTGGAAGGAGGGCTCTGAGGATAAGGTACGTGTTTAATGGTTGGGTCTGAATAGTAGTACATAGGAAGACATTATATGACGATATCTGGATGTGATTTAAAAAAAAGTGCACTCATAAAACTATACTGTGCCAGTATTATGTGCAGTGCATAATTAATACTGGCACACTGTGCCAAAAATCAACAATGGATATACAGTGCGCAAATAAAATTGTGCTGCATTAATAGTATATACAGTGTAGAAATAATACCACCATGCTGTGCACAAATAACACTTTATAGTGACAATAGTATGGTGCATAATTAATACCGTCATATTGTGCCGAAAATCAACAGTGGTTATACAGTGTCCAAATAGAATTGTGGTGCAGTAATAGTATATACAGTGTAGAAATAATCCCGCCATGCTGTGCACAAATAACACTATACAGTGCCAATAGTATGTATGGTGCATAATTAATACCGTCATACTGTGTCAAAAATCAGCAATGGTTATACAGTTCTCAAATAAAATTGTGCTGCAATAATAGTTTATACAGTATAGAAATAATACCGCCATGCTGTGCACAAATAACACTATACTTTGCCAATATTATTTGCAGTGCATAATTAATGCTGTCATACTGTGCCAAAATCAGCAATGGTTATACAATGCCCAAATAAAATTGTGCTGCAGTAATAGTTTGTACAGTGTAGAACTAATACCGCCATGCTGTGCACAAATAACACTATACAGTGCCAATAGTATATATGGTGTATAATTAATACCGTCATAATGTGCCAAAAATCAACAATGGTTATACAGTTCTCAAATAAAATTGTGCTGCAATAATAGTTTATACAGTGTAGAAATAATACCGCCATGCTGTGCACAAACAACACTATACTTTGCCAATATTATTTGCAGTGCATAATTAATGCTGTCATACTGTGCCAAAATCAGCAATGGTTATACAATGCCAAAATAAAATCGTGCTGCAGTAATAGTTTGTACAGTGTAGAACTAATACCGCTATGCTGTGCATAAATAACACTATATAGTGCCAATAGTATGGTGCATAATTAATACCGTCATACTGTGCCACAAATCAACTATGTTTATACAGTGCCAAAATAAAATAAAATGAATGTTCAACCTGCGGCCCTTCAGCTGTTACAAAACTACAACTCCCAGCATGCCCTAATAGCTGTAGGCTGTTCAGGCATGCTGGGAATTGTAGTTTTGCAATAGCTGGAGGGCCACAGGTTGGGGATTCCTGGTCTAGCAGCTGGATGAGACAACCCCTTTTAATTGAATAATAACCCATTGATGTCATTCTTTGCTGTTTCTGCATCAGTATTTACTGGCTCTTGACGTACTCTTATAACCCACAGATGGAGGTTCCTTCAAGGACGCCCACACACTTCGTCCTGGAGGACCTGGATGAGCTGACTGTGTACTGTGTGCAGGTGAAAGCCTCCACTGATTCTATAGAAGGTCAAGCGAGTGATCCCAAATGTGTGAAGACAATGAGTCGAGGTAATGCTGCCCGTGTGAGTGAATCACATGTAATATTGTGCCCCGCTGTGCCCCCCATCAGTAAGAGGTGAAATAGCGGTGAAATCTGGATCCGCCAACCTAGCACCCAGCAGTCTTATAATTGCTGGTCTGCAGCTGTAGGCAGCATTACTACTTGCTGGGCGGTATACTTGGTACTCGGCACTCAGAGCACCATGTTTATAGTAATCGGGGAGGCAGGGGGCAGTAATAATCCCTTTGTGCCTTCTCTATGAGGACTCTGGCTGTCAGAGACCTGCACAATTTCAACACAGTTGCAGGCATTGCAGAGCTTGTCCATGAGAGGTTAAAGGGGCACTCCTAGACAAACTGGTATTCCTGGGGCAGGACTTATTTTTTAAAGGGCATCTGTCAGCAGTTTTGTACCTATGACACTGGCTGACCTGTTACATGTGCACTTGGCTGCTGAAGACATCTGTGTTGGTCCCATGTTCATATGTGTCCGAATTGCTGAGAAAAATTATGGTTTAATATATGCAAATGAGCCTCTAGGAGCAACGGGGGCATTACTGCTACATCTAGATGCTCTGCTGTCTCTGCAACTGCTGCGCCCTCTTGGGCACTGATTGACAGGGCCAGGAGTTATGAGGTTTTCACTGCCTGGTCCTGTCAATCATAGTGCAGAGGGTGCAGCATTTTCACAAAAAGCAGAGCTTCTAGGTGTAATGGTAACGCCCCCGTTGCTCCTAGAGGCTCATTTGCATATATTAAAACATCATTTTTCTCAGCAATGCAGGCACATATGGACATGGGACCAACACAGATGTCTTCAGCTGCCAAGTGCACATGTAACAGGTCAGCCAGTGTCATAGGTACAAATCTGATGACAGCCCTTTAAATTCCTGTGTCATGCTCCGCCCCTGAAGGCGCTGCATAAACCATAGCCCAGTGAATGAGTTTTTCGTGGAGTGTTCCTTTAAACAACTACATAAGGAACCTACTATATCATCATAGAACACTTTTATTTTAAATAAAATAAAAAATATACTTAAAGATAGGTAATACATTGCAGCTCTATCACCCAGGACCCCGAGCGTCTTTATCTGAGTTGAGAGGATGGAGCCCCCTCCCCAAAAAAAAAACAAAAAAATCCCCAAAACATATAACTAACGTAAAACTGAATAAAAACTCTAAGAACAGGACAAAAGAGAACGAAAAATTGTTTAGTTTTTTTTTTCTATTTTTTTTTTCTATTCAGATTACAGTGCAAAGCAGTTGGCTGTGACTGCCGCCTGTGTTATCATTGTCTGCGGGATCGGCTTGGCGGCTGGATTCGTAGTGTATAGAAATCGGGCTCTTCTGAAGCGTTTGCTGTACCCCCCTTTCAGGATGCCGAATCACATTCAGGAGGTAAGTGCTACTTCTGATATAAAGCCTTATAGCAAAAACTCATTTTTGAAGAAACCTGACACCATTGTTCGGTTTTCCTGTAGCGCCTCCACAGGGTAAACTAAGCATTACACAATGTCTATGCACATCAATGAGTTGCAGGACAAGACGGGTCCTCCAGGGTGAGAGACGCTCTTTATAACTATTCTCCCCTCTGGCTGAGAGACGATGACCCTGAACAGAAAACTCCCTCCTTCGCTCCTTTCAGTTAACCCAGAATTGGGTTGTTGAAAAATGGGTTTTCTAAACCTGACAACCTTTTTAATAGGTTTTTCAGGAGTCCTTAGGATCGGCATCAATATCTCATCATCCGACAACTGGCACCTCCACTGATCAGCTGTTTGAAGGCCACAGCTTTCTAGCCTTCACACAGCTCATTTGAATGGGACTACTGAGTTACACCCTAGTCCTAGGAAGAGGTTACAGAACTCACCGAAGTGCCACAACCTCTTGGAACAGCTGGGCGGTGGTGCCGGGAGTCGGACCCCCACCGATCAGATCCTGATGACCTATCCTGAGGATAGGTCATCAAATTCTACGCCCAGAAAACCCCACTATGCCTTTATAGCAAAGCCACAGAACATACAGTGAGTTCCTGAGACCCTCATCTACTGGAAGAGTCCAGAAGAGTCCATTGACTCTCTTTTACCATTTGGGGGGCATATTATCCATAGTCTGGAGATAAGTTCTTTTCTTCTTTAAAGGGGTTCTCCAGGAATTAGGAAAATGAAAATACTTAAATATTACTTCATTATAAATATATTCCCAAATACCTTACATTAGTTATAATGGTTCGTTTTGTCCGGTAAGCAATCATCATAGAAAATAAAACGGCCGCCATCCTACTAGTCCACGCAAAACCTGTCCTAATTACAGCGGAGGACAAGGTAAATTGCTGCGCCATCTTCCTCTCTTACTTGTCAGGGATTATGATCCTGAATACAGTTTGATCTCCAGATGATTCTCTGTGGGAATGGAATTCATTAGGAGACATGAAGTACAGAGAGGAGGGTGGGGATGTGGCTAATGAGCAGCAGCTCTTGTATGGAGTCTCCATTACCACAGTTTGTCCTGTCCGTCCTCACTATACTTCATGTCTCCACATGATCTCCATTCTTACAGAGATTCAGAAGCAGATATTATCATCTGTATTCAGGATCATAATCCCTGACAAGCAGAGAGGAGGATGAGGCAGCTTTTTACCTCAGTGTTGTGAAGTAACGTGTCCTGCTGTGTGATTAGGACAGGTTTTGTGTGTACTAATAGGACGGCGGCCATTTTATTTCCCCTGATAATTGCACCTCAGCTCTCTGCGTCTGCTTTTCCACAGTTGTTCCGATCCCTACTGCTGTCTACTTCCCGGCCCACCCTAATTCTACAGTACTAATTGGTATGATGTTGTTTTTCCAGTTCTTGGAGAATGTTCCTGAAGAATCCCACGAGGAATCGATTCACCCAAGTGATAAAGAAGAACATTACAATGAGATTTCACTTTTAGAATTATCGTTCTGCCTGGAGGATGACCAGCTGTGTTCTGACCCAAACCCGGGGTCTACTGAGAAAACCTGAAGAAGTTCTGACCAAGCAACTGACGCGACTCACGCTGATCTGTACAGCTATGAAGCTGGTGTAGATGCCACCTCACGTTCGGTGCACACGACCTCTGGGACTCCTGCCATGTAAACTCTTGTGCCAAGGAGTATCTATAGTAATAACCTGACTTTAGGAATGACTCCTCATGGTTATGGGTATCCAGATACCCCGATGGAAGGTGTGGGACTCTTCATTTTTTATAATAACTCAGGTTACAGTCTGTAGTCCCTGTGATTCGCAGGCTTTTATGTTTGTCGATTGATCCATTACTCCTCAGTGGTTTACATTTTGTGGACTACATGCTGGGATCCTTTTGTTTGGAAACTTATGGAGCTTCCTGCACCTTAAATGTAGGCTTCCAGCTAGCAATGGCTGCCACTGAAGGACAAGGGGTGAGGAGGTGTGAGGAAATGTTTAATGCTTGGGGTGCCATTTTGTAGAGCCTTGAGTTGCTGAGGTCCACCAGCTGGAAGGAGAAAAGCCATGCTGAGACATCAAGTGGTGATGAACAATAGAGTCGTCTGCCAGCTCCTGCTTGATGATGGAACTCTTAGGGAAGAGTATGTAGATATGAGGCAGACTGAAGAGTTTACAGAAGACTTCTTGGAGCAGCTGGCGTCCCGATAGACCTCAACTTTACCAGAAGGACTGGGACAAAATTTAAGGAGTGATTAATGATTAACACTAGGCTGCAGACAATAAGTGAAAATGAGCATCAGTATAGAGTCTTTTCTAGAAGGTACCTTCTTCATGAGTGTAGATTCAAGTGTTAAAGAAAGGGAGAGGCATGGTCCAAGGATGTGATTCAAGGCAGGAGATTCTGTTGCCAACTATTTCTTCCCCATACATAGTGTGCCCTATGTTCTCAATAGGGCGAGGAAGCCATTGTTGGACACCTTTGGCACTGGCTTGTCTCCCAGGAACAAAGGGTTCGGTATATTGAAGTCCACCATCGGCTGACAGGAGAAAGTCGGGACACCACCAGACATATTAGACGGTTGGCCGGTTGGGTTTAGCCAACATTCATCTAATGTATGTGGCAAACCTTAGTGTTATTCTACACTTGGGGAAAGTGTGGGGATGGTAGAACAGATGGTATTATCTCCTGATCTGCTGACTTGGAGTTACCTGTTCTCTAAGTAGATGCATCAACATTGGGAGAAAGTATACAGCGTAAGGAGGTGAGCAGATGCTGGGTTATGTAGGTGTTTACCGGGGAAGCCATCATGGTGGAGCCTCTGTCTTCACTGAACCTACCTCCACTATGTATAATAAACCTCAATGTGGAGTGAGCTTGGTTATAAACTCTATATTGAGGTGATCAAACTCCTCAAGTTTTATACTTACCTTCCTCGGACTGGAGAGACTTGTGTTTTTGGTCCACAGCCTCTTCAGAATCACTGGAGCAGTGTTATCTGTCCATCCTGCAAGCTGATATATGTAGGAGAGCATTATTCAGTATTATAAGAGGCCACGCCACTGGTTAAAGACCTTATGTCAAGTGCGCATTGCCTCTAAGGAGAGGGGAACCTTGACACATAGGTACTTAATACTTAAGTGTTGTCATGGGGTCTCGCTAAGGAGCAGTATTTTAATCTAGGTCATGATTCATTTCAGAGGTGGCACTTTAAGGGAAGTTGGGATATTCAGCGAGTGCCATTCAATCACTAATCAATCATTTTGTTAAATGTGTATTTTAAAGGGGATGTTTCCAGTGAGGTATAGCTGGGATTAACTGGTTTATTAAGGCAATGGAAGTGACGATATAGCGGTGGTTTCTTATGACAAGTGACCTTGTCGATGCAAGTCAAAATGGTTGGTGCCACCGTATGTCTTCACTAAATGTAGGCATCCCTGGATCCCATTTCCATATGCCAAAACAGATCATTACATGACGTACAGTATGAATAGTCTGGGAAAGAAATTGCACTATTACAAGGGGAAAAAAAAGTGTCAGGGGGCCAGAAGGCCAAATTGGTTGGCTGATGCCGACCGCATTGCTGCTACGGGGATACGGCTCAGTCATTCTGCGCTCTAGGGTACCTGCACACGGTGCAGATTTGTATGCATGAAATCTTCACTAAAACTACTATTTATCATAGATTTGGTGCCTTTTTGTGCAATTATAATTTTTTATGTGTTTTTGATTTGGATTTTCTGTTTAAAGTGTAACTGCCGTTTCACTACCAAAAATGAAATTCCTAACATATGTGATTCTGAAGGGCAAATATATTCATGAAGCTGCATTTTTCAGTTAATTTTACCTTTCTGATGTCTGTATTCAGCCCTTAGCAACCCTATTTCTCTGTGCCTCTATTTCATCAGCCCCCTAAGATGGCCACTGCTGCTCTTCCTGTCGTGACGTTTGCCCTGTCCCTGAGGCCATCCTTTATTTCCCTCACTTCCCATAAGCCTTTGCTCTTCTCACATGAACTAGCAGGACCAATTAGAATGCAGATAACTTCTCCACTACCCCCAGAGCAGTGTGTATCCTCTCACATACAGCTAACCAGAGACAAAGACCAATCAGAATGCAGATAAGCTCCCTCACTACCCCAGAGCAGTGTGTATCCTCTCACATACAGCTAACCAGTGACATACAAGACCAATCAGAATGTAGATAACCTTTCCCACTACCCCAGAGCAGTGTGTAACCTCTCACATACAGCTAACCAGGGACAGACAAGACCAATCAGAATGCAGATAACCTCCTCCACTACCCCCAGAGCAGTGTGTATCCTCTCACATACAGCTAACCAGAGACAGACAAGACCAATCAGAATGTAGATAACCTCTCCCATTACCCCAGAGCATTGTGTATCCTCTCACATACAGCTAACCAGAGACAAGCCCTGCATAACAGGGCAATAGAGCTCTCATTCTGGTCTTGAATTAAAGCCTGGACTGTCATCTTTCAAACAAGCCAAATTGCATGTTTCTAGCTAGTAGCATTCAGGAGATGTAAAGCAGCCTCCCCCTCCACTTTCTGCCACAGCCCAGCTTCAGGCACTCAGGGCTGAGCTCCTCCCCCCAGAGCTCATCCCTCTCTTATTATGAGATAGAGAAGACAACCTAATCATGGCAAAGGTGTGAGAAGAGAGCAGCTGAATAGGAAAGTAGCATGCATCTGTGGGGGTTATTAGCATGTAAAACTAAAAATTTTAAAGCACAAAAGCACTTATACAGCAGGGTGTACTATACCATTAGGGGATAAAAAATGAAATGGCAGTTACACTTTAACAACCCCATTGAAATAATCCACAATGTGTGCAGGAAGCCTAAGGCTCGGACTACACAATGACATTTGTTGCACCAATATTTGCCGCAGTAATGTTGTACTACATTTTTTGTAATGGTAGTCTATGGTGTTGCACTGCGTCATGCAACATTCTGCGACTGCGACACAAATATCCATCCAAGTTGGATTTTTGTGCGACTGTCGAGTCGCAGTCACAGTGCGACACCATAGATTATCATTACAAAAAATGTTGCACGCCATTTGTGTGACATGAATGTCACCGTGTAGCTCTAGCCTAAGGGTTCACGCATGTGCGAATGTCCCTGATGTGGGTTATCCGCACGGACGGTTATGCTGACGACTGTGAAGACCTGACCTTGTTCTCCGTCTGTTCAGAACTGCAGGGTGAAATCTTTTGAAGGACAAATTTAATGGAACTGTGATTTTGTACAATAAAGCACTAATCATCAATAAAGATGTTTTCTATATGGCGGCTGCTGGGACAATTTTTAAAAGCCATTAGATAGGAGTGCACCCGTCTAATGGCCGTTAAAATCAGGTACAGTATTGGAAAATGGCCTTTTAGGGGTTGAAGTTTTTTTAAAAAATTACCTCATTCACTTGCACGCTCATAAGCAGTTGATCCCCTCTTAATGCGGAAGGACCTGCACTGCCTGCTGATGTCATCAGGCTGGGAGCTCAGGTCCTTCAGCAACAAGAAAGCAGTGTGAAGTAGATGACGTGAGTAATTTATTTTTTTGGCTTAAAAAAATTGCACATCATAGGGGCCATCATGTATATACTGCATAGACTTGTATGGAAGCGATTCTTCCCATAGAAATGAATGGGGCGGTGAGGTGTAGTTACACCTACTCACCACTACCCCGTTACGGCCAGCATGTAAACAATGAAAAGGGAGGCAGCGCTGATACGGCGCATGCCTCCTCTTCAAACAGCTGATCGGCGCGGGTGCCGGGTGTCGGACCCCCGCCGATCTGATATTGATGACCTATCTTGAGGATAGGTCATCAATATATATAACTCGGAAAACCCCTTTAAAGCACATTCTCCAGGAGGCATTGCAATTAGCTACTGTTAACCCTTTCTTCCCTTCCAGTGATGTTATGCCCCCACAATTTCCTTCTCCACTGCCTAGAGAGAGAGATATAGCGATATACTTCTATGAATCCGGAATGAATAAATGAAAGGTGTCTGTCCGGGTCACTATGACATCACAACATTGGCACTGAGAGGAGGAAGGAAGGAGGGGAGCTACTGAGCATGTCCGTCCACTACTGAATGCAGGAGAAGGTGGACCAGAAGGATAAAAACAGCAGGGGGCTTCTCGACCTTTTGACTAAGACATACCTCCAAACTTTGTAAACCACCAAAGAGGGACACATTTTTTCCACACTAGGCCACGTCTCTAACTCCGCCCAAAACCTAACTATACACCTAATCCCACCCAGTCCCCTTAATGCCCCCACATAGTAATTATTCCCCCCATGCCACCACACAGTATTTATGGCCACATTGTGTGTTCACAGAATTATGCCCAGCTGTGCCCCCAGTAATATGCCCTGTTATGTGCCTCCAGTAATATGCCCACATTGTGCCCCCAGGAATATGCCCACATTGTGCCCCCCAGTAATATGCCCACATTGTGCCCCCCAGTAATATGCCCACATTGTGCCTTCCAGTAATATGCCGACATTGTGCCCCCAGTAATATGCCCACATTGTGCCATCCAGTAATATGCCCACATTGTGCCCCCCAGTAATATGCCCACATTGTGCCTCCCAGTAATATGTCCACATTGTGGTCCCAGTAATATGCCCAGATTGTGACCCTCACATAAAGTAAAAAAAAAATAAACGCCAAATACTTACCTTCTCTCTAGCAGCAGCAATAGGACATCAGCTGCTCTAGTCTGTGAAGGGGACGGAGCCTAGGCTGACTGCCACCCCGCCCCCCACACAGACCAGAGGTGTGGAGAGCTGGCAGGGGGGAGGGATAATGAAGCAGAGAGCCGATGCCGCCAACGAGGTGCAGAAGTGACCCAGGAGTGGTGACCCTGGGGTTCCTGAACCCGCTGAGTGACGGCACATTTGCACGCACTTCACTTTCTCACATTTTAAGAGCACTCACCTCTATTCTTTGCCCAGCCAATTAGGCCTGGTGTAAGGAGGAGGAAATTTTATAATTCCGGTCGGATGTCCAGGCTGAGCTTCAGCACACGATCACTTTATTTATTTTTTGTGTTTACTGTGTGTTCACTTTCTACGTCACAAGGATTTGTAAGGGTTGCGGTGCCCTTATGGGTTACCCCCCTTTAGGTCTAAGGGGAGGGTGTTTGGCCATCTGGTTTCTCACCCCCCTGCAAAACCCCTTGGGCTCTCCCTCCGGGGAGAGTCCAGCCTAGTATTGTTGAGCTCCTAGGCTGGCAGCCTAGGTGGAGGTCGGAGAACAGTTTGGCGTACTCCCGGCTTCAGCGGGGAAGTGCCTTTTGTCTCGGTCCATTGCAGGTGCCTTCTGTGCCCCGGAGGGACTGGGAAAGGTTTATGGGGGACCCTTCTCTTATGGAGAGGGCCTGCGATAGCAACCTTGTGCAGGTTTTCTATTTGGCACACTGCATGATTTTGTTGCACGGGTGTAGAAAACGCACTCCTCGGGCTTTTAAAAATAAAAAAAGTATAAAAACAGCAGAGAGAAAATGTAATGTATATTTAAAAAATCTAACAATATTTTATTGCATGTACATTGCAGTAATACTCCATTTTAAATGCCTAGGAATACATTTGGTGGGATAAACCCTTTAATTAAAAGGAAAGGGCTAAGTTCTGGTTTCCACTGCAGACCTGAAAATGGAAGAAGGTTTCTGCTGCAGCAAGAGGCCTCCCGGCAAGAGGTTCACTTCTATGGGGCTGAGCGCAATACCAAGCACAGCCACTATACAATGTATGGCGCTGTGCTTGGTGAGTTGCAAGAAGGCCGTGGCGCTCACAGAAGCGCTGATGCCTTTTCAAACAGCTAACCCGACTAATCAGATACTGATGACCTATCCTAAGGATAGGCCATCAGTATGAACATCTCACAAAACCCCTTTAAGATGCAAAACAGAAGAGGAACCTGCTGCAAACCCGCTGCGTCTAGACTTGCACTGACTGCGCGTGTATCTGAAGAAAGTAAGTGTATGACTGCCCTAGAGATGTGTGTGGGTGCACTGCACTCCAGACCACGTAGGTGCTCCATAAGTGACTGCAATTGTTTTGTAGACATATTAACTTTTGCATACCGGTACTTTTTGTTTTTATTCCATTTTATTGAATTGTTCTAACAATAATTACAAAGTGTTAATAAATTAAAAAGAGCATTGAAATGCTTGAAAAAAAAACCAACATAAGGTTTGCGACAAGGATTTACAACATGTTAAAAGAATTGTACACATCTAGACAAACAGCGCCAAATCTGTCCACAGGCTGTGTGTGGTAGTGCAGCATTTGCATGTTTTTCAACGCAATATAGTCCATATATACAAGTAAGTGTATGAAAATAATATAGAGGTATATAGAACGGCTGTGGCAGTGGTCTTCAGCTTTTGCAAAACTACAAGCTTCTGGTGGGAGTTGTAGTCTTGGAACAGCTGGAAAAGCAAAAATTAGAGACCTAAGTGCTATTGGCTTTAGCGTCCACCAGGATGCCATAGACCTCCAAGGAGAACAGAACATGTAAGAAGAAGACATCTGCACCCTATGAGATGGCAACAGCAACATAGCATACTCTAATGAAAGTGTCTCCACAATCAAATCCACCGGTCCTTTGGTCTTCAGACTCTGGTTCCTGCTGCTTTCCACTTCCTGTCTTGGCTTGAATGCCAAGAAGAGGCTGAGACCACCAGGGCCAGTGATTGCCATTCCTTGTGTTTCAGTAAGCGGAGAGCAACGGGGACCTGACCAGAATAGGAATGGTAGAGGATCGGTGGAGCAGAGTAAGCCTATTTTGATATTTTTAACATTGTCTTACCTATATTGAACAAAATTTTCTCCTTGGAAAACCCCTTGAAAGAACACCAGAAAAATATGGTATATGTTATGCTTAGTGCAAAGACCGAGGGGGCGGAGCATGACACAGATTCAAAGGACAGCAAAGCTACTCATGCACTGTCCTGAGACCCTAGAGCAGGGATGCCCAACCTGCGGCCCTCCAGCTGTTGCAAAACTACTAGCATGCTTGGACAGCCTACAGCTATTAGGGCATGATGGAAGTTGTAGGTTTGCAACAGATGGAGGGCTGCAGAGTGTTCCTAAATACAGTATATAAGAGCACATATGTGAGATTTTGCTTATCAAGAGGAACAAGGGACGTCAATCTGAGTATCTAAGAAGAAGGGAGGCAGCCTTAGTTACCTCACCTTGCCAACATATACCTACCTGGACAAGGTGACCTTCAGAGGTGACGCCACCCATACTTACCAACTTCGCAGTTGGTAACTTTCGGACAAATAGGCCAGGCCCCTAAGATCAACTCCAAACTGAGTGGAACCACCCATTTATGGACTGGTCTTACACAAGTCCCAACCATTTTAACCCGGGACAGCCAAATTTGCAGGGACTGTCTCTGAAAATTAGGGGCAGTCCCTGCAAATTTAGGACTGTTGGCAACTATGCACCACCACAAAAATGTTGAAATAAACTGTAATAAAACTGTATGTAGTTGTAGTTGTTTCTACGCCGCCCGTAGAGGAGGTCCTCTGGCATTTCTTGATATTATTTAGAATAGGTGTTTTCAACATTTAGGCCATTTTCAGATTTTTGGAATGCCCCTTTGAACATATTAATGTAAAAGACTATGTAGGAGGTCAACAAAAAAAAATAAAGTAAGTAACAAAAAAGAAAATTTTGGAGACACAATCTCCAGGACCAGTGTTCCTCACCCCAAGTTTTCCAGCAGTAGGTCATGTACTGAACGTTTCCCTAGGGTTGCCTCACTGTGACAACTCCTGTTTGGCCAACAGTCTACCTTGCAGGCAGCTATACATTTTTTCCTGCAGTGACTCCTACAGGTGAAACATAGTATTACTAATGTCTACAGGAATTGCTGTCAGGCTGCATCCTTCTCCTCTGCCTCTTCCGATATAAATGTCAGTTGCTCACACGATTCTCCACATTCCTCTGGCGGCTGGGGAGGCAGGTAAGGAGCGTTGTAGAACGGCTTACTCAAATACTGCAAGAGAAATAAACCTAATAAATATATGCACTGATCTCTAACGAAGAAATGCTTTGATCACATAAGGACTGGAAAATCCAGACTGGAATATCTATTAATTCTTTCTATACAAATTTTTGATCTTCTGGTTTAGCTCTGTTGTTTACATTTGAAGTCTTGTTTATATCTGGAAAAACTGCTTAGTCATTCCCATAGACTTGTATTGAAACTCAGCATACTGAAATTGCAAAAGTGTTTCTGCTTAGGCTGTGCTTCTCCGCTCCACCCCTCCCACTAGAAGGTTCTAGTTCAGCTAGTGGAGAGCAGTCAGAACCCCTAGCTGTCTACAGATAGGGACCAGTGTTTAGTAGAGGAGACTCTGCCAAGGTTCATGTTCATGAGGGACCATAAGAAGACACTAAGATGGGAATACTTTGCCACAGACCCTGGGCATCCAGCCCTGTGACCAGAAAGTCAGCAGAACGACTGTGTCTGTCTACCTAATCTAGTCAAAATCTCAAAGAAAATCCACACTAGTAGATATTGTCCTTGGGTATGAACCTTATTGAGTTTAGAGCCAGGTACAAACCTCTTTTAGATGTTGTGGGAAGGTAAATGATGGATAGAATAGATATCGTGTCATCTTATACACCTTGAATGAGATAAAGGTCAGTAGAAGGGTAAGCACGGCGATAAGGGCCATGGATCCAAGGAACACCACGACTATTTTCCATGATGATGTCTTTCCTAGAAATGGAGCCCAATGTTATAAAAGCAGAAATGTTCAAAACTCAAAAAATTAACAAGACTGGATAGAATATGGACCCTAGAGTTAGTCGATGAGCCATATGTATGTCTGTCTCCTAAAGATCAAGTAACATTGTGGACAGAAATATGATCTTTGCAGCCCTCAGGGGCTGAGTGCTGGGAACTACTGGTGAGTAGGAGAGTAGGAATGTTGGGTAACTGGTTGTATATGCCCAAACAGCCCAGCGTCACCACACCGGTGGTTTATGTTAATCTGTCCGTGTGCCAATTATAACATCCAATGAAGGAGCTTATGTTCTTCTTAGGACCAGTTTCATAGGAAATTATGCCCATCACAATACCAGGGGAACAGACTGTGGGCTCTACCTGGACATTGGACAAAAAAAAAAACCTGTGGAAATGCCAATAAAAGTCCAATTCAAAAACAGCTTTGTTGGTTTATCTAATATATAAAGCTGAGTGTGTGTATGTATGTATGTATGTCCGCTAAAGGAATCCGAACCGTTGCATTTACAATCACGAAATTTGGCACACAGGTACATCAGGTGTCCGGGAAGGTTTTATACCGGGTATCAGCTCTCTAGATGTACCGTTCCCGAGATATTTAAAAAAAATGCAAATATGGCACATCACATGTCTTTCTCCTCATATCTCAACTGCCATACACACAGTCATATGACCCTTATCAGCCAATAGAAGCTTGCAGGCCCTTAGTCTCCACATACATACAGTTTTACACCAGGTTTCCATAACAACCCAGGCAGGGCACTGTGGGGTGCGCGGCGGGGGTCTGGGTTAAGTGTTAAGGTTATTGTAGATGTCACTGTTATAGGGGATATTCTCTATATCTTTTAACGACACACACAAACATTAAATGAAATAGATTAAATATAACAGGACGAAGCAACCTTCAGCTAATCAGATCTAAAGTCAGAAATCATGGTGGTCGGATCTACACATTTCACACAGTCAGTTGTCCTAGAGGTCAAGAATTTAGACACCTTAATTTCTGAAACGCGTAGACCGGCTCATTACCTTGCCTTTATTTGTGAAAATCTATCTATGTATCTATGTATCTATGTATCTATCTATCTATCTAATATCTATAACTGTATTTATATTATCTGTACTATCTATACTATCTATCTGTCTGTCTATCTATCTATTATCTATATCTGTATTTATATTATCTGTACTATCTATACTATCTGCAGTACTTCAGACCTGTGGGTATCTGCTAATGTAATCTGTTGTTATGTTATGCATTGTTCTGCTATTTGCCATTTAATTGCCACTTTGTACCTACTAATACTGTATGGGTCATACTTTTACTTCTGGCCTGATTCTTCAAACTAGCTTTCCGCTGCACCGTCCCCAGGGAGCAACAGCCTGAGAGAGTACACTGTGACTCAACACCTCATCAGGATGACTACCACTCCTATCCTCTGCACCGGCTCCTCAGGGGCTCGCTGTATATCTATCTACTGTATCTATCTATCTATCTATCTATCTATCTATCTATCTATCTATCTATCTATCTATCTATCTCTTTTTATCTAAATATTTACACCAAATACTAACTGGAATTTGTGGTAAGGTGTACGCAGAGGTCACATGCAAGATGAAATGAAGATGAAAATTGGAGACTTGGTGAAGACGTTAGTGTCCTTGTTTAAACCTAAAAAACGTAACCAGGCAGCAGTGTGTATACAGGCGGGTGTATATGGCGGTGTAATACCTCCAGTGTAATGATTACTTACTGTCAGTGGTTTCCTTGCAGATCACAGGGCTGAAATGACCGGCTTTCTTATACTGAGACACATAGGCCTGGACCTTCACACAGTACATGGTCCATGGTTCTAAGTCCTGCAGAATGTCTGTGTTTTGTGACGTATTGACAACTAAAACCTAGAAAAATGTAAAGACAAATGATTAAAAAAACATTTGAATGAAAACCAAAAAAAATATATGTCCAAAATGAGTTGACTCTTTGAGGTTGAAGTTCAGCACCAGAACAGGTTCTCAACAATGACCAGAAGCCTGGATATGGAGCTAAATCTGCTGGAAAATGATGACTCTATGGTAGAGCGTAGTGGGCATGCTCTGTGCAGAGCTCACTGTGCAAGGAGAGGGAGGAGCAGCTGAACTGTTCTCATTACACATGTCAATGGTGTGATCTTATGTTATCTGCCTCACATTTTAAACAGATGTATAAACTTTCATTGTAACCTTACCCTCTCATGATAATGAGATGACTGCTGCCCCACCCCCCAGTGTACACAGCACAAGCTGAAAAATGTAATTCACGGTGTATACATTTCTATTTAATGCAGTTCACCGGTAGTCAATGTGAACAGATTATAAGAGACTTAATCACACAGTACTTACATGTGCAGGGTCAGATTCCTTCCAGTATACCACCCTGTACAGAAGCTCGCCGTATTTCTCCTTTAATGACCCTTCATCAGTCCCTACAGCTGGACCATCGAAACTGACGTCCAGGAATCCTGACCTTGAGGAGACTTTTATATTTGGAGCACCAATGATAGCTTGATGGAAAAGAAATTTAAAGAGGCTCTGTCACTACCTCCTAACCTATGTATTAAAATACATAGGTGGGTAGTGGCCTCACAATGAATTCAAATCATTCCTGTAATTCCCTTGTAGATGCAGCGGTTGATGTGTAATTTGAAGTTTAAAAAGTATGCAAATGAGCCTTCGGAGCAACGGAGGGCGGGCTATTCCGTTCGTAGCACTGTATCTTCACCGCCCTCCCGGGTCCTAGGCATGCCCTCCAGTGTTTAGAAACTCCCCTATCCTTTATGATTGACAGCGCTAGACCGTTCGGCGCATCTGAACGATGTCCCAGGCATGCGCAGTAGCACTTGCAGTGCCGAACACTGCAAGCGCTTGGATTCAACTGCGCACGTGCCGTCACTTCGCCGAGCTCGCTCCTGGCTCCTCTCATCTGATAAGAAGCGCGCGCCGTCACTTCCGGGTTCGGCGAAGGGAAAAGCCCGCCCTCCGGTGCTCCGAAGGCTCATTTGCATACTTTTTAAACTTCAAATTACACATCAACCACTGCATCTACAAGGGAATTACAGGTATGATTTGAATTCATTGTGAGGCCGCTATCCACCTATGTATTTTAATACATAGGTTAGGAGGTAGTGACAGAGCCTCTTTAATATAATATTATGTTAATGTTACTCTAAACTAGCAAGAGGGCTGGCGTACAATTAAGCCTGTCGCACGGCCTGCTGGATGAAGCGTCAAACTTAGGCCCCATTCACACGACCGTATGAATGGGGCCGTATGTATTCCGCAAAATTGCGGAATACATGCAGCCCCATTCACTTCTATGGGAGCGCACAGCTCCGCATAAAAAGATAGAACATGTCCTATACTTGTCCGTACGCACGGACAAGTATAGGCATTTTCAATGGGGCCGCAGGGCGTGTGTTCCGAGCGCTGTGGAACACACGCTGGGCGGCCCCCGTATATTTGCGGGTCCGCAATAATGCGGACCCCCAAATATACGGTCGTCTGAATGAGGCCTTTAGGCTTCATTCACACGACCGTATGTGTTTTGCGGTCCGCAAATTGCGGATCTGCAAAAAAAACGGATGACGTTCCGTATGGCATCCGTGTTTCTGTTTTTTTTTCCGGATCCATTGTAACAATGCCTATCCTTGTCAGCAAAACGGACAAGAATAGGACATGTTCTATCCTTTTTGCGGAACGGAAATACGGACATACGGAAATGGAATGCATACAGAGTACCTTCCATTTTTTTTGCGGACCCATTGAAATGAATGGTTCCGCATACGGTCCGCAAAAAAAAACGGAACAGACACGGAAACAAAATACGGTCGTGTGAATTAAGCCAAATATACGGGGGCCGCCCGGCGTGTGTTCCGCAGCGCTCGGAACACACGCCGTCCGGCCCCATTGAAAATGCCGTGCGTACGGACAAGTATAGGACATGTTCTATCTTTTTATCCGTGCCGCGGCTGTGCGCTCCCATAGAAGTGAATGGGACTGCATGTATTCCGCAATTTTGAATGGGGCCTTATGTAGAGGTCTGCTTCTCTACATTAGGCCCCTTTCACACGACAGTATTTTTTGCGGACTCCGATCCGCATTTTTCACATGAAAAATGTGGACCCATTCATTTCTATGGGTCCGCAAAAAATACTGAGAGCATACGGTGTGCTGTCCGCACCCGTATGCCCGTTCCGTAGCCCCGCAAAAAAGATAGAACCTGTCCTATTCTTGTCCGCAAAACGGACAAGGATAGGCACTGTTACAATGGATCCGCAAAAAAACGGATGCCATACGGACGGCATTCGTTTTTTTTGCGGATCCGCAATTTGCGGCCCGCAAAACACAACGTTCGTGTGAAACCGGCCTATGGTGCATCCTGTGGTAGCCCGGAAGGACTTGAGACCGGCTTGGAAAGCGCCAGTCTTAATAAATGTCCCCACTATGTGGCAGTATTATGTATGCTAAAATTTCAAGAAAGAAACAGGACATAATTTACTAGAAGGGCTGGTTTACTTGTTGTTTAGAGTTTCATTTGCTATAAAACTGGCCCAGAATACGTGATAACCAAAACACTCGGCTATAATGCTGGAGTAGGTGCTAGAGTGGGTGCTGGAGTGGGTGTCGTCCTGGATGGATGTATAATACATAGGAAACAACTTACTTTCATTAAAGGGGTCAAAATAAATAGTTGCCCAGTCAGATGTGCTGAGGTTTAGCTGCGCCTGCACTCGAACATAAGACTCGTATGTAATAACGGAAGCCTCGCACCGCTGCTCCTGAGTCACACATATCGTCTTATAGTCAATCTTCAAGGCTGGAGCTCTAGAAAACAAGTACATATTAACATGGTGAGCAATGTGACACCAATGATGGAGCAGACAAAGCGAATTTATCAAATATGTTACCACATGTACTTATGTATCATAATATACTCGAAGATTAACATAGAAATGACTGTAAATAATACCGCTATATGCTGCACACACTGACTATGGCGGCGTATTCTCTGCTCCCTTTAATGGGAAGGAAACAGAGGAGACAAAGATGCCCCCAACAAATCATACACGATAAAGTTATGATATATATATACTCATATATCGATATGAGTTATTATGACATCACTGGTCGGGGGGTGACGCGGCTGTACAGGTGTATCGATGTAGGCAAAAAGTATGGCGCTGACCCAAGTGTCTCTTCACAGCGTCAGCCCGTGTCACCCAAAAGTAGTCAAGCAGTGGCAGAGCGGAGTGGAAGGGTGGCCGATTGCTCTCCATTCACTGTTATGGGACTTTCAAAAATACCAGAGTGAGCTTGCTCGATTATTTTTGAAAGTCTCATAGCAGTGAATATAGAGGGGGCACTGCGCATGTGTGGCATGCTCTCCATTCATGGTTGGGCATTCTGGAGATAGGAGAGAAAGGACCTCCATCCATTGAACATATCCTGCCCCATTCAAAGCGGGAAGACTGGCTTAGCTATCAACTTTGTTAGGTCCACCCAGCGCAGGGAATGTGGCCTCCATATGAATATGCGCTTCCATCCTGGCACAGATGGACTGTGATGTCACTGCTCTGCAATCAAGGCATCAGGAGCTGACCTTCCCCGGTGCCATAATGGAGAAAGCACAGCCAACATGGCCGGGGATGAACCATCAGAGCCTTTACTATAAGGTGACCTCAACTACGCACCACACCACACTACACTATTACTGTGTTAAGGACCTGCATAGTAGGGTCATGTGACCAACAGGTCCTCCTGCTTGTAGTACAATGCAATGCAAAGGCATTTTGAACACCAGATAGATGGATAAATAGATAGTTACACACAGCAATTGCCTCCACAGTATGAGGACAAGCAGTCGCTATTGGGATCCCATAAAGCTGCATTGTTTCTGGATACCAGATGGCTGCCTAGAAATGATAATTTAGGTGCTTGCACGAATGACAGGATCCTCCAAGGAGCAAGTGTTTTGCTTGTTCATCAGGGGATCTGCTACACGTTTACATGGGCAGATTGTTGAGAACGAGTGCTCGCAGGAACATTGGTTCCTGAGATCATCTGCTTGATTATTGCACCGTGTAAATACACTTGAACTCTTAGCAGTAATCTACTGGGTCACTGCAGACAGATGGAGGGATAGATAGATAGATAGATAGATAGATAGATAGATAGATAGATAGATAGATACCCTATTTTCTTGCCCCATTCAAATGGCAGTGGTCCCTCAAGATACGATATTAATTGGTTCCAGGAGGACCATTGTATGTTGAAACCATTGTATGTTGAGTAATCGGTTCCAATGCCCCAAAATGTCATCCAAGATAAGAGAAAATGAAGATTTAAGAAAAATAAGAAGATAACTAAGAGATATAAAACAAGTCCTTACATATAACAGTCAGGAATAGCTGATAACTAGTAACTAATACAGATATTGTACCAGAGAAGTGACCTGGATTGGTTGGATATGAGTCTGAGACATTGTATGTTGAGTCTAGTTTCAACTTACGATGGGTCAGAAAAGACCATTGTATGCTGAAAATATTGTATCCTGAGGCCATTGTATCTTGAGGGATCACTGTATAGTGAATGACTGTTTGTATACACTGATATTGAAGCTTCCCCTTGTCCATTGTCGCAGAGGTTCTGCAGCACTTGGGTTTGTAGCTGAAGCATTGGTAGCAATACCTGCAACGTTACCTACATTTTATATTGTACAATATAGATCACGTCTCCCCCGAGGTCAGCTGGCCAGTTCCATCTCAGAGTATTCTTAAAGTTGAAGGATTCCATGGTGACGTTGGTGGGAGCTGGAATCATCCCAAATCCTGTGAAAACAAAGAAATGAGTGTATGAGTATTATCTATAAGAACAATCCAACTCAGTGGGAGAGATTTGTCATTGCTGGAATGGATCTATTTATGAGGTGAAGAAATGAAGCAAATTTTTGTGCCAAATTTTTAAAAATCATCAGATAACAATCATCCCTGGGCGCAAAAAACCTGTTGGAATAAAACTACGCGTTTCGGGGATTTGCTTCCCCTTCTTCAGGTAGATCTTCAAGTTAATAGAAGCCCTGTAGATCTTCAAGTAAATGGAAGCTCTGTTGATCTTTAAGTTGGTGGAAGACCTGTAGATCTTCAAGTTGGTGGAGGCGTCCTAGATCTTAAAGTTAGTGGAAGCTTTGTTGATCTTCAAGCTCTTGGATGCCCAATAGATCTTCAAGTTGGTGAAGGCCCTGTATTTTTTCAAACTGGTAGAGGCCCTGTAGATCTTCAAATTGGTGGAGGCACTGTGTATCTTGAAGTTGGTGGAGGCCAGTAAATCTATAAGTTACTGGAAGCTCTGTTGATCATGAAGTTGGTGGAGCCCCTGTAGATCTTCAAGTTGGTGGAGGCCCTGTAGATCTTCAAATTGGTGGAGGCCCTGTGTACTTGAAGTTGGTGGAGGCCAGTAAATCTATAAGTTACTGGAAGCTCTGTTGATCATGAAGTTGGTGGAGGCCCTGTAGATCTTCATATTGGTGGATGCCCCATAGATCTTCAAATTGGTAGAAGCCCTGTAGATCTTCAAATAAGTGGAAGCTCTGTTGATCTTTAAGTTGGTGGAGGCCCTGTAGATCTTCAAGTTGGTGGAGGTCTCCTAGATCTTAAAGTTAGTGGAAGCTTTGTTGATCTTCAAGCTCATGGATGACCAATAGATCTTCAAGTTGGTGGAGGCCCTGTATTTTTTCAAACCGGTAGATGCCCTGTAAATCTTCAAATTGGTGGAGGCCCTGTGTATCTTCAGGTTGGTGGAGGCCAGTAAATCTATAAGTTACTGAAAGCTGTTGGTCATCAAGTTGATGGAGGTCTTGTAGATCTTCAAGTTGGTGAAGGCCCTGTAGATCTTCATATTGGTGTATGCCCCGTAGATCTTCAAGTTAGTAGAAGCCCTGTAGATCTTAAAGTAATGGAAGCTTTGTTGATCTTTAAGTTGGTGGAGGACCTGTAGATCTTTAAGTTGGTGGAGGCCTCCTAGATCTTAAAGTTAGTGGAAGCTTTGTTGATCTTCAAGCTCATGGGTGACCAATAGATCTTCAAGTTGGTGGAGGCCCTGTATTTTTTCAAACTGGTAGAAGCCCTGTAGATCTTCAAATTGGTGGAGGCCCTGTGTATCTTCAAGTTGGTGGAGGCCACTAAATCTATAAGTTACTGGAAGCTCTGTTGATCATGAAGTTGGTGGAGGCCCTGTGATCTTCAAGTTGGTGGAGGCCCTGTAGATCTTCATATTGATGGATGCCCCATAGATCTTCAAATTGGTAGATATCTTCAAGTTGGTGGAGGCCAGTAAATCTATAAGTTACTGGAAGCTCTGTTGGTCATCAAGTTGATGGAGGTCTTGTAGATCTTCAGGTTGGTGGAGGCACTCTAGGTCATTAACTTGATGCCCTGTAGATCTTCAACTTGGTGGATGCCCAGTAGATCTTCAAGTAAGTGGCAGCCACGTAGGTCTTCAAGTTGGTGGAAGAACTGTTGATCTTGAAATTGGTGGAGACTCCAAGGCACTTGACTTGCGTGCACTTCTTATATTCTGGCCCTGACTCTGTCCCCAAGCTCAAGGGAACTTAAAGGGAGAGGCATACGTTGCAGCATGTCACAAAGAACGTTTTAACTGATATCCCGATTCATAGCACCCATGTGTGCAATGGCCTATTCCAGATCTGACACGGGTCCCTAGCAAACCTAAGGCCATAGCAAGGGTTTTACATGATTAGACAACATGATTGTCTTCTTCAAAACACAGTGCCACCCCTGTCCACAGGTTGTGTATGGTATTGCAGATCAGCCACAGTCACTTCAACTTAGAGGAGCCGCAATACCAGACACAACTCAAGGACAAGGGTGCTGCTGTTTTTAGAAGAAAGGAGCCATGTTTTCTTATCCTGAACACGCCCATTACTCACTGTAGCGGCATGTCATGCTTCGATCAGCACGTATATTGTATTTAATGATTGTGTCACCTTATCAGTGTCATGTGCTCTTCACCAGCTGGCGTTAGCACGGTGGAGCTCGACAACTCACAACACGAAGGAATGTCTCTCACAATAACCATAAAACATGTCATAAGAACAAAGGTGAAGATGTTTACGTCCTGCCTGGAGAAAGTTTATAATTATTATCTGACTTCTCTCATCCTCTGGAGCTTTATTAGGTTTCCATAAAGTCTCTGCATAGTCATAGATTTAACAATTTATATATAGTACTGTTATGTAGGCACTGTGTGGCACTATTATTTCGCAATGTACATATATTATTCGTATGTAGGCACTGTATAGCGCTATTATGTGACAATGTACCGTACATATGATTATTATGTAGACATGTATAGCGCTATTATTTTACAATATACATATAATATTATTATGTAGGCACTGTATGGCACAATTATATGGCAATGTATGTATAATAATTAATATTTAGGCACTGTATGACACTACTATATGACAATGTACACATATGATTCTTATGTAGACATCGTATAGCACTATTATTTAACAATGAACATAGAATATTATTATGAAAGCACTGTTTGGCACTATTATTTGACAATGTATGTATAATATTATTATGTAGGCACTATATGGCACTATTATATGACAATGTATGCATAATATTAATAGGTAGGCAATATATAACACTATTATTTCACAATGTATATATAGTATTAATATGTAGGCACTGTATGGCACTATTATATGACAATGTATGTATAATATTAGTATGTACTCACAGTATGGCACTATTATATGACAATGCACATGTAGTATTATTATGTAGTCACAGTATGGCACTATTCCCAATGTACATAAAGTATAATTAGTATGACACATTTCACAATGTATATATATATATATATATATATATATATATATATATATATATATATAGTATTAATATGTAGGCACTGTATGACAATTTATGTATAATATTATGTACTCACCGTATGGCACTATTATATGACAATGTACACATAGTATTATTATGTAGGCACTGTATGGCAGTATTATTTGACAATGTATGTATAATATTATTATGTCCGCACTGTATGGCACTATTATTTTTGCAGTATCACTTAATTATATCCCTCCACTCCCCTCATTTCCAGTAACTCAAAGAATGTCTATACATTTTTTGCCTTCAGCAATCCTCATCTTGCCCTAATGGCAGAATGTGACACTAATAAACACAATGCTTCTCTGTGGCCATCTTCTTCTAGGCTTATCAAGCGAACAATAGAGCAATAGTACAGCACTGCTAAAATGAAAAAGAAAAACTGCCAAAATTAATTTTCTGTGAATATTGGGGGACATTTATCAAACTGGTGTAAAACAGAACTGGCTTAGTTGCCCATAGCAACCAATCAGATTCCACCTTTCATTTTTCACAGCTGCTTTGGAAAATGAAAGGTGGAATCTGATTGGTTGCTATGGGCAACTAAGCCAGTTCTGCTTTACATCAGTTTGATAAATCGCCCCCATTAAGTTTTGAAAATCCCCCTTTCTGATTAAGGTGTCCCTTTAAGTGGAGGCGCACATATTCTGTGTAGACTCCTACTGTCTAAACTTATTTCCTGGAAGCAAAGACATTTTGTACGCACAGGATGCTCTGCGTAGTGGTTGATATACTTCTGCACTGATGGCGTATGTTCACATAGAATTTCTGTGACGATAAACCGGATTGAAAAAAATGTTACACCGAAGCGAATGAGATCATCGGAAAACGTATGCGATGTCTCTGGCCTGTATGGATAGGCATTCCATTCAGTAGTCTGAAGACTCTGGGAATTTCTAAGGATCTATTCACATGGGCATAGTGAGTGGACAATGATCGGGAATCCAGTTCTGATAATTGCCCACTTCGTAGCTACAGTTACAAGATCGCAACGATCAGTGATGTATGGGTGCCCAAGAGCTCTATCTTACTGTATATAAATTACAGGGGTTATCCCATGATTAATGGAAGAAATGGAAATCAGACGTCATATAGTACATGACAATCTCTTTCTAACAAAGCTAGAACCAGCCCTGTACCTCACATGGACCCAGAGATCTCCTCATTCATTGCTCCAATTGCTCTGCTAGATTTATTTTAATCTGGCAGCACAGAGGGCGTGTCCTTTCTACTGCAACTGGTGGCAGTTGAAGGATGGAACTGAGCATGTGAATCCACCTCAGTGAGCAGGACAGAGAAATTAGAAAAAGAGCAAACAGCAGGTGGCACTATACAGATATATTTCATTGAATAACTGAATTTAATTACATGCATTTACAAACATATTTAGATCCAGGTGCTGGTTTGAAAATTTTTTCGTGAGACAACCCCTTTAAGTATTTTAGTTGGAAGCCCTGTTATAGACTATGCATTGGGGCCCAGCAACTTCAAGCTTAAGCTGGCCATACAAATAGATTTATGTCAACCATACCCACCGAATTCAGCTGGAGCTGCCAACCATCCATATGGAGGCCCTCCGACCAACTCCCCGTGATGGAAGATGTCAGGCAAAAGAAGGATCAGGTTGTGTGATTTCAACATGTCCGATCCTTTCGTATCTGGCAGTGGCTAACTCCTCTTTCCCTTTTGAGAAAACATGCATGCTCTGCCAAGCTGAGCATGCATGTGTACAGGAAGGTGTCTGAGATGTTTCTGGACTGGGGCTAAACTCATCAGTGGAGAAGATTGACAATTATCGTTTTAAAGCTACAACCGGCGACCAGCAGAAGCTATGCAAAATTTATTACAATGGCATGCGCGGTATGAAAAACTTAAAGGGGTCCCATAAAGACAACTTATAAGTGTCTGATCATTGGGGGTCCAACTGCTAGGGCACCTGCTGATTACAAAAGCAGGGGCCTGTGGCCACCTCCCCTTGTTTGAATGGAGCGGCAGTCTCGCATGCATATTGTCATACGTACTTGTACCCCATTATCGCTGCCAGTCCCATAGAGTTGAATGGAGCAGCGTGTCTGTCGTGGGGAGAGGGGGCCTCGTTCTCTTGATCCCGGGGTCAACCCCCATCAATCAGACACTTATCCCCCCTTCTAATTTATCTTAACGGGACAACCCCTTAAAATCCTGGTGTCAAGCTCCACCCCTACATTAGGCATATCACAGCGGAACAGTTTTCCCTGGAGCATTCCTTTAAATGATGGCATAAGATTAGTGTCCAGGGATCTTATGGCCCAAGGTGCCAAGTTAGAGACCCCCCGCCTAACAGAAACGTATCCCCCCTCTCCTATGGATAGGAGATAAGCTATATTAATGGAACAACCCCTTTAATTCCATGTGACGTTCCGCCCCTTCATGCCTTGAATTAGTCATAGCACGGCGCATGAGTTTTCCTCAGTGAAATACATTAAAGAACTCCCGCAAAAAAATGTATTCCATGTCCTGCTAGAAATGTACATGATGTATCTGTAGTGAATGTCATTTTCTTACCAGTAGGTGAATTTTTGAGTTATATCATCCTGAAGTTTCTTATCTGTGTCATGTGACTAGGAATTAGACACACCAACTCACACAGCACCTTATGTGTGGACAGGAAGTCTAATTTTCTATGCATTTCTATGGGAGCCTCACTTTCAGTCTCATAGGTATGAATACAGAAGTGACTGGCTTCCTGTCCTGGGTCAGTTGGAGGTCAGGGAGTTGGTCACATGACACAGCTACAATAAGAAGAGAGTGGAAACTCTTAATTGACATTCACTACAGATTACATCATGCACCTTTCTAACAGGTCAGAGAATAAAATTTTTTGTGGGAATTCTTCTTTAATAATTATATTAAATTAGTGTTCTGAGATCCTACTCCCCAAGGTGCCCAGTTATAGATCCCCCCGTTGATCGGATACTTATGCCTTCTCCTATGGATAGGCTATACACTATCTTAATGAGATAACCCCTTTAAACCCTTGTGTCAGGCTCCGCCTCTTCATGCCCTGTATTAGGCATAGCACAACGGATGAGTTTTCCCTGGATCGTTCATTTAAGTGATTAAAAAAGATTATTGTCCCCGGTATCCAATTATAGGACCCCATTCTGATCAGACACTTAACCCCGATCCTGTTGTTTTAATTGGACAACCTCTTTAAATTCCTTTGCCACGCTCCGCCCTTTCAGGACCTGCATTAGACATAGCACAGCGCATTTGTTTTCCCTGGAGAATTCCTTTAAACGATTAAATAAGATTATTGTCTTACTTACCTAGTTGCCCAGTTATAACCCCCCATCCAATAAGACACTTATCCCCAATCCTATGGCTGGAGGGTAAGTTGTCTTAAAGGGACAACCCCTTTAAGGTATCTTACAAGTCTTAGGCTAGGGCTACACGGCAACACGTGTCGCATGACAAAAAGAGTACAACTACATTCAACATTTTTTTCAATGATAGTTCACGGTGTCGCTATGCTGCGACTGTGACACGACAGTCACATAAAAATTCCGATGGATTCTTTGCGACTGTCGTGTCGCAGAATGTCACGTGTCATGGTGCGACAACATTAACTATCATTATAAAAATTGGCACACGACAACTGTCGCTGCGTAGCCCTAGCCTTGCCCTTTCAAAAAATCCATAGAAAACATCTAAAACACATAATAAATCTGGCGCAGAATTCTGCCGCTCATGTAAAGTGAACAACGCTATCATCAGTCTCAATTCACACAACAGGGAAAACCCCGGACGTGTCCCCTGTGGCCACCACATTCACAGGTACTGTATTGTAGAACTCACCTGCAGTCCAGCAGCAGATGAAAACAATGAGCCCATAGTACTGACCCATGATCGGCTCCGGAGCCCTGCGTGTGTCACATTACTGTACGCACCGACACCCTCTAGAACGACAACTCGTTCACTTCCTCATTTTTAGCTCTGGGGAATACACACAGTTACAGGAAAAGACTACAAAACAAGTCACACGAGGGAGGAGACTGCTGACGGCTCTCTGCAACCTCCTGCTATCAACCCTCAGGTCGTGCAAGCCTAGGCGAGAGCATGGAGAAATTCCACAATGACGAAGGAACGAAGAGGTCCTGGCACCTGAACGGACCCTTCCAGCTCTCGAGCAAGTGGTGTTCTTACCACACAGTCAGGCAGCGCAACGTTGCTGTGAAGCCAAGATCCATACCTGGTTGGTCTTATCCTCTTTGGTTAGAGAACCCGTTCAGGACTCCTCTTCACCTTCTGAGCCATGGCTACACTCAGTGTCGGACTGGCCCGCCAGAGTACCAAAGGATCCTACCATACTGAGCCCAGGAAAAATGAAACAAAAACTTTTGGAGCTGTTTCCGAAGCCACTAGGGTTCTCTAACCAAAGAAGATGAGACCAACCAGGTATGGATCCTGGCTTCATAGAAACGTTGTGCTGTCTGACTTTGTGGCACGACCGCCCCTTGCTCGAGAGCTGGAAGGGTTCGTTCAGGTGCCAGAACCTCTTTGTTCCTTCATCATTGTGAATCAAAAGCTGGTAGACTTTATTGATGATATGGGGTTTGGGCCCCAAGAATAATTTTCTCTGGTGGGCCTGAGGAACCCAAGTCCAACCCTGGGTACACTTTCCTTCAAGGAGGGCAAAGGTCCGGTTCACTGCCCTTGACTTGCATGTAAATACCCCGACCAAGGCAAAATGGCTTGTTGGGATCACCACTGGCAACCAGCAGCGGGGGCACACTCCATGGAAGTCCTGCAAGCTACACTTCTATGTTAGCATCCTAAGGACAGGCCATTAAAGGGCATGGGCGGGCACATATGAACATGGGACCAACAAAGATGCCATCAGCTGCCAAATGCACATGTAACAGGTCAGCCAGTGTCATAGGTACAGAACTGCTGACAGATGCCCTTTTAGTACATGCATCTGCACAGGGGAAGGGGGCTAGTACATGTATGCATGCGAATCTAACTTCTGATGGAAGAAACTATTTGCATATCTGTGAATGAACTCCAGTATCATATTTGCACATGGAAATTCATCCAGGTACAGACAATGCAATGAATGTCCCGAGCCCCAGTGTAAAAGCCACATCCGGACCCTGCCGCCTGACTGATAATAACGTCACTATAAAGCCGCCATATGTAAAACCTAAGAGGGGTGACTGTGGACTAAAGGGGTACTCCTGTCTTCCCATGATTACCTTGGTTGGAGGACCTGAGGACTGATGTTACTCGGGGGAAAGAGTCAGGTTGCTGCCGTAGTTTTAAGAGATTTTCCAGGAGTTTAATATTGACAGGATAGGTCAGGGGTCAGCAACCTCTGGCACTCCATCTGTTCTGAAACTACAACTCCCAGAATCCTCCTTTCACTTCCTTGGGAGTTAAAAGAACTAGAGTATGAGTGCATGCTGGGAGTTGTAGTTTTATAGCAGCTGGAGTGCTGAACGTTGCTGATCCCTGGGATAGGTCATCAATGTCTGATCAGTGGGGGTCTGACAGCCAGCACCCTCGCTGATATGCTGTTTGTAGAGACTGTGTTGCTCTGGTCTCTTCCTAGGTCATGTGACATCACGTACATCGGTCACATGGCCTAGGCGCAATGCAGTACCATTCAAGTGAATAGGTCTGGGCTGCAATACCAAGCACAGCCACAATACAATGTACGGCGCTGTGTTTGTCGTGCTGTTAGGAGGCCACAGTGCTGTCGGAAGCCCCAAAGCCTCTTCAAACAGCTGATCGGCTTGGGTGCAGGGAGTCGGACCCCCACCGATCAGATACTGTTGACCTATACTCCCCGAAAACCCCTTTAAATAGTTTGGCCAGGGCCTAGTCCACATAAGAGAGGTTTAAGGGAATTTGGAGAGTCAGTAGTACTACAGGTGAGGTGCTGGAGGTCTTCATAAGGGTCCAGTCACATGTCCGTAAATTACGGATCCACAAAACACGGATACTAGCCGTGTTCATTCCGCATTTTGCGGACTGCACATGGCCGGCCCTATGATAGAAATGCCTATTCTTGCCTATAGGACATGCTCTATCTTTTTTGCGGGGCCACGGAATGGAACTACAAATGCGGACAGCACACGGTGTGGTGTCCGTATCTTTTGCGGCCCCATTAAAATGAATGGGTCTGCAACCATTCCGCGGACCCAGAACTACAGACGTGTGAATTGACTCTAAGTGATAGACAGGGTTCACCTGAGAGTGGTGATCATGGGGATCTGGAGGATCACAATGCGTGGCCCCTCTGTATATATTAGTGAAGGAGGCCACCTGCCAAGGGTGGGCAAATCGTCCTGAGTGGGGAAACCCTTGGAGAGGGGGTGGCAGAGTGGACGGTGAGCTGATTATGGCACTTAATTGTGGTTGCTAAAGTGTAACGTCGGGCCCCTTGAGGGGCCTGATAGAGAGATTGGGGGGAGATTTATCAAAACTGGTATAAAGAAAAGCTGGCTTAGTTGCCCATAACAACCAATCAGACGGATCCTTTTATTTTCCAAAGGAGCCCTGAAAAATGAAAGCTAGAATCAGATTGGTTGCTATAGGCAACTGAGCCAGTTTTCCTTTACACCAGATTTGAAATCCCTTATTTGCCGGGTGTGGAGAGATTGGTGAAGTAACATAGCCGTGGTGGGGTCTCTATGAGGATTTCCGGACAGCAAAGCACCACCGTGTGTTATACCCTCCATGAACTGCTGAACCTCTTAAAGCGACAGTACCATTGTATTGTAATAGATCCGGTGTAGTTTATCAGCCGCACCCTTATCTACCATTGTCCTCTTTCATAAAGCGGAAACCAGTGAGAGGAGCCGTATCCAGCCTCCCACATTACACATTGTCACTAGTGAGCGTTTCGCAATGTTTTACTGGAAGACGACTCAATAGAACGCCAACCAGGAAGCAGCGCCTTGTGAACATGACGGTAGAGGAGTTCAGGGGAAAAAAAACAAGAAAGGAGCGCCCCCTAGTGCAATTCAGTCACACTACAAGGAGCAAAGCACAAAACCAAACAATACAGAAAAAAAACACTAGAAATGAGGCTGTCAGTGGCTCCGCTTCTTCTTCTGGAGGGTCTGCTGTAATAAAAGTGCCGCCTAACGTATGTGTTGAAGGCAGCACCAAGATAGGCCGACACCCAATGCCTGTGACCACCATGGATCCATTATGTAGCACTATTATTAGATTATTTTATGTATGGTGGTATTAGGGCAGTAATATGTGATCACCATGTTGGTATTTTTTGGTCATTGTATGGTGGTATTAAGTGGTGACTGTTAATATTATTTGAGTACTTGAGGGTATTATGTGGTCGCTCAGCCTCTAATTAGTATTATTTAAGCACTGTATGGTAGTATTATGTGGCCATTCTGTGTTGGGATTATTTCAGCAATGTATGGTGGTCACTATATGTTAGAATTATTTGAGCACTGTATGGTGGTATTATGTGGTCACTATGTATTATTTGAGCACTTTATGGGTGTATTATGTGGTCACTATGATTATTTGAGCACTTTATGGGGGTATTATGTGATCGCTCCATGTTAGTATTATTTAAGCACTGTATGGTGGTATCATGTGGTCACTCTGTGTTGGGATTATTTCAGCACTGAATGGTGGTATTATGTGGTCACAATCTGTTAGTATTATCTGAGCACTGTATGGTGGTATTATGTAGTCACTATGCTAGTATTATTTGAGCACTGTATGGTGGTATTATGTAGTTACTATATATTAGTATTATTTGAGCACTACATGGTGGTATTATGTATTTACTCTATGTTGGGATTATTTGAGCACTGTATGGTGATATTATGTGGTCACTCCATGTTAGAATAAGTATATAATACCACCATACAGTGCTCACATACTACTAACACAGAGTAACTACATAATACCATAATACAGTGTTCAAATAATACTATGTTAGTAGTATTTGAGCACTGTATAGTAGTATTATGTAGTCACTCTATGTTGGTATTATTTGAGCACTGTATGGCAGTGTTTAGGCACTTTTCACATGACTTTGCAGTGTGCACACCAGGCTTCTTTGTGGAACATTTCTCAGTGGAAACCTTGGTGCACGAATCCCCTATAGGCAGCAATAATAAGAAATGTTTGCTGTGTGCTATATGTATTTTTACTGGATGCCACTGTATGAAGTAGTGCAGTTCGCTACATTATTCCATACAGTAAAAAAATAAAAAATAAAAAATGGAAACCAAGGCAGATGCCTACCCAACAACACATAGGCCCATGGGTCTATGTAATATATGCCCTGGGAGCATTCTCAGTGCATACAATAAATGTACAATGCAGGTGTGAAAGGAATCAACCGTCCTCTTTAAACCAGACAACCAGCATGAGCACACTAATAAATGCTTCCCTACATACAGCATATTATAAACCACCACTAGGGGGAGCTTAGTGCTCAGGAATTGACTGGGATGTAGAGATGAGCGAGCATGCTCGTCCGAGCTTGGTGCTCGTTCGAGTATTACGGTACTCGTAAGTGCTCGCTGCTCGGACGAGTATCTCGCCATGCTCGAGGAAATGGCATCTCCCGCATTTTGAATTTTTGGCGCCTATAACTCAGCCAATCACAAGCCAGGAGACTCTGCAGTACACCCAGCATCACTTGGGGCCTTTACATGTCGATAGCAGGGGTTGGCTGGCCTGATCAGGTGACCTTGGAATATACTAGTGACTGGCCGCGGTGCTCGGCTCAGAGGCTGTCTGGATGTCGTTAGGGACAGATCTGCTGCGTTTCAGGAAGAGTGTTAGGGCCTGGATTTAGTTCTCTGTTAGGCAGGAGTGATCTCAAAAGAACCCAACAGCCCTTCTAAGGGCTACAAGACACTTTTTTTTGTCTCCTGGCTGGGCTGGCTGGCACTAGTAGTGCAGCTATCGCCATATATAACAAACTTTGTTTTTTTGTTGTTTTATTTCAGTGATACAAATCCAGTTCATACAGCTGTGTGGAACCATTCTGTGTGTCACAGTTCAGCTGTCCACTCACCACAAACCACAATCCGTATTTTCTGTCCAGGTGACCCATACTGTACGTCACGTAATCAAATACGGTCATTTGCTTTCACTGATACAGCTACATTAGAAAAATCTGAGTGCGACATTTGTCTGGGTTGCACTTAAGCAGACCAAGTCTGCCTAATCTAATAGTTTCAGTGTAATTGTTCCATACTGCACGGTACGTAATAAAATACGTAATTTTGCTCTAACTTATCCACCTATATACAAACCACAATCCGTATTTTCTGTCCAGGTGACCCATTCTGTACGTCACGTAATTAAAAAAGGTCTTTTGCTCTCACTGATACAGCTACATTACAAAAATCTGAGTGCGACATTTTTCTGGGTTGCACTTAAGCAGACCAAGTCTGCCTAATCTAATAGTTTCAGTGTAATTGCTCCATACTGCACGGTACGTAATAAAATACGTAATTTTGCTCTAACTTATCCACCTATATCCTATATATTAACTTGTTCAGATTGAACAAGTTTGTGGGTTTCAGTACAGCAGGCCCATTTATTTTTTTTTTGGTATATATAATACACTTATATACAGAAAATGTTGAACCCCAGGGCTAAGGGTCGAGGGCGTGGGCGTGGGCATTTAATTACTGCAGGGGGCAGAGGCCATGGTCCTGGGCAGGGTGAGACAGTACCTGCTGATGAGGGAGCAGGAGAACGCCGCAGAGCTACACTCCCTAGCTTCATGTCTCAACTTACAGGGACACGTGGTAGAGGACTGTTGAAACCACAACAGGGCGAACAGGTGATGTCGTGGATTGCGGACAATGCTTCAAGTAATTTGTCCACCAGTCAGTCTTCCACGCAGTCCACCCATGTTAGCCAAGGGAGCACTCCTCTGGCTCCTCCACCTCAACCTCCTTCCCCCCAGTCTGCCCCCTCCCAGGAAAATTTGGAATGCGATCCGGCATACTCTGAGGAACTGTTTTCTGGACCCTTCCCAGAGTCACAAACCACTTCTCAGGTTGCTGCTTTCCCGATGCCCAAGTTTTCCAACTGTCGCAGTCTGTGGGTGATGATGATGATGACAATGTTGACTTAGTGGAAGAAGTGTGTAAAGAGGTGTCGGACGATGAGGAGACACGGTTGTCAGACAGTGGTGAAGTTGTTGTCAGGGCAGGAAGTCCGAGGGGGGAGCAGACTGAGGAATCGGAGGATGACGAGGTGACTGACCCAAGCTGGGTTGATAAGCCGAGTGAAGACAGTGCTTCTGAGGCGGAGGCGAGTGCTGCACCAGAACAGGTTGGAAGAGGCAGTGGTGTGGCCAGAGGGAGAAGCAGGGCCAGAGCTGGTGCATCAGCAGCAACTGTTTCACGTAGTGAAGCTCCCGTGGCGAGGCCTAGATGTTCGCAAGTCTGGAGGTTCTTTAAAGAAATTGAGGATGACCGACGGACTGTGGTGTGCAACCTGTGCCACACCAGGATCAGAAGGGGTGCCACCACTACTAGCCTAACCACCACCAGCATGCGCAGGCATATGAGTGCTAAACACCCCACTCAATGGAACCAAGGCCGTTCACCTCCTGCGGGTCACACCACTGCTCCTTCCCCTGTGTCACTCGCTGCCTCTGCTAGTCAACCCCCTGCCCAGGCCCCCGGCATGAGCGCCTCCCGCCGGAAAACCACACCTTCGCCTCCACGATCCTCCACATCGTCATGCCACATGTCCAAGCCCTCAACGTCCACATCTCCAAATTGCTGAGCCTGGAGATGCTGCCCTATAGGCTGGTAGAAACCGAGGCCTTTCGCAATCTCATGGCGGTGGCTGCCCCTCGGTATTCGGTCCCCAGCCGCCACTATTTTTCCCGATGTGCCGTCCCATCCCTACACCAGCACGTGTCACAGAATATCATCCGTGCCCTGACCAACGTTGTTTCTGAGAAGGTCCACCTAACCACGGACACGTGGACAAGTGCTGCCGGGCAGGGACACTATATATCACTGACGGCACATTGGGTTAACTTGGTGGAGGCTGGGACCGAGACTGACCCTGGGGCCGCTCATGTGCTGCCCACACCGAGGATTGCGGGGCCTACCTCGGTCACGGTCTCTCAGACGTACTATGCCTCCTCCTCCGACCCCTCCTCCTCCGAATTACCATCTGTGGGCACGGCGCCTTCAGTCGGTAGCTCTAGGCGCAGCAGCAGTGCCGTGGGTAAGCGCCAGCAGGCGGTACTCAAACTGCTGACCTTAGGTGACAAAAGGCACACCGCCCAAGAGCTGTTACAGGGCATCACGGCGCAGACCGATCTGTGGCTGGCACCACTGAACCTCAAGCCAGGCATGGTTATGTGTGACAACGGGCGTAACCTGGTGGCGGCTCTGCAACTCGGCAGACTGACACATGTGCCATGCCTGGCCCACGTGTTCAATCTCATAGTTCAGCGGTTCCTCAAGACATACCCTAATCTGTCTGATTTGCTCACCAAGGTGCGCCGCATCTGTGCGCATTTCCGCAAGTCGACCACAGATGCTGCCACTCATCGCCTACAACTGCCCGCTCACCGACTGTTGTGTGACGTGCCCACGAGATGGAATTTGACATTAAACATGTTATCCAGAGTTTACCAGCAGCGCACAGCGATTGTAGACTGCCAGATGTCAACTTCCACCAGAACTGGTAATCAGGTCAGTCAGATTCCTCAAGTCTACAATGAGGAGTGGACGTGGATGTCTGATATCTGCCAGGTGTTGAGCAACTTTGAGGAGTCAACACTGATGGTCAGCGGCGATGCCGCCATTATCAGCCTCACCATCCCGCTGCTTTGCCTGTTGAAACACTCACTGCTCAGCATGAAGTCGGAAGCTTTGTGCTTGTCACAAGAGATGGTGGAGGAAGATACGTTGCTTGATAGCCAGAGCACCCTCCGGTCTGTTTCTCAGCGCGTATCGGAGGAGGGGGATGAGGAAGAGGAGGAGAATGTCGGCGAGACAGTAGAGGGTACCAGTGCTCAGTCCTTAACTCTTGAGTGTGTATGGGCTGAAGAGAAGGACTTTGAGGAGGAGGAGGAGGAGGAAATGGAGAGTCAGGCCAGTGAGGAGAGGGAATTCTTGCGTGTTGGGACTCTGGCGCACATGGCAGACTTCATGTTAGGCTGCCTATCCCGTGACCCTCGCGTTAGAAGCATTTTTTTTCAAACACCGATTACTGGGTGTTCACTCTCCTGGACCCACGGTACAAGCAGAACCTTTCCACTCTCATCCCTGTAGAGGAAAGGAGTATGAGAGTGAATCAATATCAACATGCCCTGGTGCACAAGCTGAAACAATTCTTCCCATCTGACGCCGCTAGCGGCAGAGGGCGTGGTTCTGTGGGCCAAGTAGCGGGGGAGAGGAGGCGAGCAGGCAGCTTGTCCAGCACTGGCAGGGGAATGCTCTCCAAGGCCTTTGCCAGTTTTATGTCACCCCAGCAAGACACTGTCACCTGTCCCCAGTCTCGGCAGAGTAGGGGGAAGCTGTACAGAAAGATGGTGAGGGCGTACCTAGCTGACCATACCAATGTCCGGACCGATCACTCTGCTCCATACAACTACTGGGTTTCAAAGCTGGACACGTGGCCTGAACTGGCGCTGTACACCTTGGAGGTGCTGGCCTGCCCTGCCGCTAGTGTGTTGTCAGAGCGGGTATTCAGTGCAGCTGGTGGCGTCATCACCGATAAGCGTACACGCCTGTCAACTGACAGCGCTGACAGGCTGACGCTTATTAAAATGAACAAAGCCTGGATTTAACCGGAATTCAAATCTCCTCCGGGGGAAAGCAGCTAAAGATTAAAGGGGTTGTCCGGGTTCAGAGAAGAACCCGGACATACCTGCAATTTCACCCAGGCAGCCCGCCTGAAGAGGACATCGGAGCATCTCATGCTCCGATGCCCCCCCCTTGCCCTGCGCTAGATCGCGCAGGGCAAGGTCTCTTGTTTTGTAAATACTCGCTGCCGGGCGGGTACTTCCGCCCGGCAGTGAGTTCGGTGACGTCACCGGCCTTAATGGGCCGGCTTTAGCGCTGCCCTAGCCGTTTTACTGGCTAGGGCAGCGCTGAAGCCTGTCCATCAGCGCCGATGACGTCACCGACTCACTGCCGGGCGGAAGCCTCTGCCCGGCAGGGACCGGTACGTCACCGGAACCCGGCGAAATTCCTTTGCCCTGCGCTAATTAGCGCAGGGCAAAGGAGGGCATCGGAGCATAGGATGCTCCGATGCCCTCTTCAGGCGGGCTGCCTGGGTGAAATTGCAGGTATGTCCGGGTTCTTCTCTGAACCCGGACAACCCCTTTAACATTACTTATGTATCCGATTCCTCTCCTCTACTCCTCCTTGTCGTCTTTGCCTAACGCTGACCCAAAAAACGCAATTTTTTAGAGGGCCAACTGGCACTCTTTTACCACAATTTTTCCGGAGGGCCCCCTACAGGCCCTCTCTCTAAACAATTTTTCCGGAGGTCCACCAACAATGTTTCAGGAGCGTCAAACAGACAGTCCAAAACAATTTTTCAGGGGGCGCAAGTACCGACATTAAAAAATTTTTTTTTTTGCTGAGGGTTGACTTTATGAACTCCGAAAAGAAAAAATTTTTTTGAGGCTCAACAAAAGCAATTTCACTGCATTCTCAGTCGGACAAAGTCATTGGTGGTGTAACCACCATGCTGTGTCAGGCTTATGCCTGCATCATGTGGCTGGGGATAGGAGAGCAGTGCCAGCATGGGCATGGGTGATGGACCTTCGTTGCACCTAGTTGGGTGCTTCCCTAACATGTGCCAGCAAATGTGCCTTGCCCATCTTGGTCTGGGTCAGCACAATTGCCTTGAGGGTCACCACCAGGCTGTTGCCCAGAATTTGGCATAATGGTACGATTAGGCAGCCTCAGAGGCATCCATGCATGCTGCCCCTGCTGTTTCCTGTCCATTTCCGTGGTGTTTCCATCATTTTCTGAGGTTTCCAGGTTTTCACCCAGCCTTCCCTAGGCAGAGCCTTGGTCCCCTGCAAAAATGCTCAAGTCTCCCATTGACTTCAATGGGGTTCGTTACTCGAAACGAGCACCCGAGCATCGGGAAAAGTTTGTCTCGAATAACGAGCACCTGAGCATTTTAGTGCTCGCTCATCTCTACTGGGATGGAAACTATACTTCTTTGCACTGAGCTCCCCCTAGTGGAGGCTGAATGAAAATGCCTGTTTTCTTGTCGGAAACAAAAGAAGGAATTCAGCAGGTATGCCTGTGTACAGGGTATGGTGGAGGCAGTGTAAAGTACTAATAATTAGACAACTGTATGAAAGTTAAAGTTATGCTGGCCTCATATCATGTGACGCTGATAGATACCGTATGGTCATTTGTACTTTGTATGACTGTACACTAGGGGGCGCCAACAAGGTACTGCACAGGGCATTACCCAGTGAAAGACCAGCCCTGACCCTCTTTTGGGTACCCTAGAACCTGGCCCTGTGGACAGCTGACATGGATGGGAATGTTTGCTTATTATGGCACTATACTTTTGTAAGGGGCTCGTTCACATATCCATGTCCGTTAGACGTGGCTTTCCAAATCAGTTTTTACAGACCCATAGACTTCAATGGGAATGACAGTCTATATGATTTCTCAACCGCCCCACGATTCCACAGTCAATGGAAAACCACTGATGTGTGAACAAGCACATTAAAATCAGTGGGTACGTGCGCTGTCCATGAAAAATACCGCTAGCACATGTCCTTGAAATACGGAAATGTGAACGAGGCCTTAGTCTTGCAAAAAGTGGCTTTGAGCATTCATGAACTTTTGCACTCAAATCCCAAAAACACTTGAAACTACTACAGTCCTCAGTGGCGGATTGTGGATGTATTCTCCCAGCAATGTGCGTAGGACCCCACAGACTTCTATGGTACAACACATCAGTTACCGTTCTCCTCTAGAAGCGCCTTAACTCTGTAGTGTTATGAATCTTGGCAGGAACCGCAGAGTCATTTCTTGATTTTTAATACCCTTTATTAAATGCTCTGTCACCACTAGGGGGAGCTCACTGCACTTTTAAATAGAGCTGTATTATTTCCTAGGCGGTCTGGCTGCAGGATTTTATCAAGGTGCTCCATGGCTATGTTCAGGTGGGGAGGGGTGTTGGTGGATAGGTTGGTGGCAGCAGTTTGCCCAATACTTCTGGGTACGGATCAGTGCGGGTCCGGGGCACATTTCCCTTCTTCCAGGAAAACAAATCACTTCGTTCATTACAGATGACGCTGCATTTTTCAGGTCCTGCAGGAACGATTTGGAAACTTGCTGATGACCTGGGGGTTGCTACGTGGGCCGCCCCCTGCACAGAAGTGAAAGCATTGGACGGCTGCCATGTCTAGTTATTAGGCTGTGTCCAGACCTGCAGGTTTCTGGGATTTTACATTATCTCCATTCCAGCTTCGACAGACCGAGGAAAAAGTAAAAAATGATTCCAATATACTTTCTGTACCAATTCTTCGCCCTTTTCAAGATCTCTGCTCGCAGTCCTTCAATGGAAACCTTCCTAGCTTGCTTCTGGCGGATAAAGTTCTGCCCTGGACACACACGGGCACCATTCTTAACAGTTATCAGAGTTGGGCACATGACCAGGGCAGATTTTTATGCCCTGGAAATTCCATTCAATGACAGCAAGCTCTTGAACACCATGAGGAACTGATACAGAATCACTTCCTGGTTGATGGGGGCCCCGACTGCAGATATTCTTTGAATGAAGGGGCCATAGTTTTCACCCGAACAGAAATGCTCCTGGCTGCCTGCTGTGAATGGAGCACTGCTGTGCAGGAGGCTCGCTCCCTTAGTTATGTCAGACCCCCACCAATAATATGATTAGAAGAGGAGAGTACAAGCTTAAAGAAGAACTCCTACAAAATTTTTTACTCCATGTCCTGCTAGAAATGTACATGATGTAATCTGTAGTGAATGTAATTTTCTTACCAGTAGCTGAATTTTTGAGTTATATGATCCTGAAGTTTCTTATCTGTGTCATGTGACTAGGAATTAGACCCACCAACTCACACAGCACCTTATGTGTGGACAGGAAGTCTAATTTTCTATGCATTCCTATGGGAGCCTCACTTTCAGTCTCATAGGAATGAATAGAGAAGTGACTGGCTTCCTGTCCTGGGTCAGTTGGAGGTCAGGGAGTTGGTCACATGACCCAGCTACAATAAGAAGAGAGTGGAAACTCAATTTCAGCCTCTGATAAGAAAATTACATTCACTACAGATTATATCATGCACCTTTCTAATAGGTCAGAGAATAAAAATTTTTGCGGGAGTTTTTCTTTAAAGGGTTTTCTGATCCCTTTATACTGATGTCCTGTCTCGGCGGGGTTCCGACTCTGTGTACCCCACCAATCAGCTTTATTGCAGTAGCTCTGGTGACGGAGAACTCCAATTCCATTTAATTGAATGCCGCAGTATCCAGATCCATCCACCACACAATGGATGGAGCTGTGGAGTTCTGGCACCGGAGCTTCTTGGGAACAGTTTTTGAGCTGGGGTGTGAGGTGTTGGACCCCCGCTGACCAGAGATTGATGACCTGTCCTGTGGATAGACCATCAACATAAAAGCACCAGGAAACCATTTGAAGGAAAGTTAAAGGGGTTGGCCCATGTCACACATTGGTGGCATATTGCTAGGACCACCTCTGGGACCCCCACCTATTTTTAGAACGGGGAACCCAAAGAAAAGGAGAGCACACAGTTCAATGGGTGCACTCGGCTATTTTTGGATTCCCATAGAAGTGATTGGATAGCACACTCTGCAAGCGCAGCCACCTCTCCATTCACCTCTATGAAAGTACCGTAGGTAACAGAGACGGTGCTCGGCTATTTTTGGTACTACCATAGAAGTGAATGGAAAGTGTCCTCTCTGTGTGAAGGTAGACTGACGTTCCTCTAATTTGGCCAACTGACCCGACTCTTGAGGACCCCTTGAGTCCCGCCTTAACAGGTGCACCCTTGTTCACTTTGAAGGCCCCATCCTAGAAATAGAGGAGGGTCCCAACACCGGACATTGGTGGCACTTCCTAGAGATAGGCCAACCCCTATAAGATTGACTGTAATAACCTTCAAAACACTTGGACCCCCTGATGGCCGTTCTTGGCCAGGGATCTTGCACATATAAAATGGAGCAAATGCTCTCCTGAGAAGGACTGCTGGGACTGTTCGTATGTCTGGTCTGTAAAGGGTTAGACTGACCAACCCTCCACCACAGACCAAAAATCATGAGGACGTTCAGTCCTGTTTTTTTTTTTTTTTTTTTTTTAATTTAAAAATATAATGTATCCAGGAGAATGTGTATATGTATTACGGGTAATTTTTTAGGGGATTGTGTGTTCAGGGGGTCTGGTGTGTGACCTGCATCCATTCTGGGATGACCTTTAGGGCTCATGCACACGAACGTATTTTCTTTCCTTGTCCGTTCCGTTTTGTTTTTTTTCCGGACCGTATGCGGATCCATTCATTTCAATGGGTCCGCAAAAAAAAAACAGAAGGTACTCTGTGTGCATTGTTTCTGTATGTCCGTATTTCCGTTCTGCAAAAAAAATAGAACATGTCCTATTATTGTCCGCATTACGGACAAGGATAGGACTGTTCTATTAGGGGCCGGCTGTTCCGTTCCGCAAAATACGGAATGTACACGGATGTCATCTTCCGTATTTTCTGCGGATCCGTTTTTTCGTACGGTCGGTGCATGAGGCCTTAGATGCACTAGTTGCGATTTAAAAATGGCTGATGTTGGGGGCTATGACTTATACAAGGCTACCTGCACACGACATGGGATGTACGTTTTTTTTTTTTAGCAGCCATCACATGTCCATTTTAAGACTGATGGTCGTCTATGAGGTTATTTACACGCCTGTTTTTTTGACGGCCAGTCAAAAAATAGACCATGTTCTACCCTGCCTGTTTTTCACTGACCGACTGCCTCATACAATGGAATGGGTCGATTTTTAATGTCCGTTTCTCAGAAAGGCATCAGTGAAAAAAAAAAGTTAATCAAAAATGGACGGCTTATCCACTTTTAATGGATGTTTTTGTTTACCGTCGTGTGCATGTAGACTAAAGGTGTAGACCACAATGAAAGCTTTCTGGGACAGGAATCAGATTTCTGGTGAATATGTAATGAAAACATGGACATAAGTGACGAGTATAAACGCCGCATTTCTTCTACTTTTTATTTTCAATAGCTTTTGTGTATCTTAAAGAAGAACTCCCGACAAAAATTTTATTCCATGTCCTGCTAGAAATGTACATGATGTAATCTGTAGTGAATGTCATTTTCTTACCAGTGTCTGTATTTTTGACTTCTATCATCCTGAAGTTTCTTATCTGTGTCATGTGACCAGCAATTAGACCCACCAACTCACACAGAGACTTATGTGTGGACAGGAAGTCTAATTCTCTATGTATTCCTATGAGACTGAAAGTGAGGCTCCCATAGGAATGAATAGAGCAGTTACTGGCTTTCTGTCCTGGGTCAGTTGGAGGTCAGGGAGTTGGTCACATGACCCAGCTACAATAAGAAGAGAGGTTATTACTCACAGAAACAGTCACTGATAAGAAAATGACAATCACTACAGATTATATCATGCACCTTTCTAACAGGTCAGAGAATAAAAATTTTTTGCGGGAGTTCTTCTTTAAAGGGGTTGTCCGGGTTCAGAGCTGAACCCGGACATACCCTTATATTCACCCAGGCAGCCGCCTGAACAGTGCATCAGAGCATCTCATGCTCCGATGCCCTCCCTCGCCCTGCGCTGGATCGCGCAGGGCAAGGGCTCTTTTGTTTACATAACACACTGCTGGGCGGACGCTTCCGCCCGGCAGTGAGTTCGGTGACGTCACCGGCTGTAACGGGCCGGCTTTAGCACTGCCCTAGCCGTTTTACTGGCTAGGGCAGCGCTAAAGCCCGCCCATCAGCGCCGGTGACGTCACCGGGCTCACTGCCGGGCGGAAGCCTCCGCCTGGCAGAGCCCGGTACGTCACCGGAACAAATGCCTTTGCCCTGCGCTAATTAGTGCAGGGCAAAGGAGGGCATCGGAGCATCCTATAGGATGCTCCGATGCCCTGTTCAGGTGGGCTGCCTGGGTGAATTTAAAGGTATGTCCGGCTCTGAACCCGGACAACCCCTTTAAATAGGGTTAGGCAATGTCTGATTTACAGTCTGCAGAATACGGATAGTGTCCGTGTGGCGTTCACATTTTTTTTTTTTTTTTTTTTTTACTTCAATGGGTTTGTTCCCATTCTGCGGACAAGTAGAGGACATGTTCTATCGTTTTGCGGAACAAAGATGCAGAAAGCACACAGATCATCCATGAGTTTTCTGCATCTCCCTTCCGCAAAAAGACAGAACAAGTCCTCTACTTGTCCGCAAAATGAGGACTATGGAACCGCTGAGGTGAATGGGACAGCAAAAAATGTGTATGCAACACAGATGGCGCATGGGGTCTTAGGCTTTCCCTTTCCGCTATTGAGATCCGTCATAGGGTCTCAATAGTGGGGAAAACGCTTCCGTTTTGTCTCCATTCATTGTCACTGGGGACAAAACTGAACTGAACGAAACGGAGTCACCAAAATGCATTCCGTTCCGTTTGGTTGCGTTCCCATCATGGACAGATTAACGCTGCAAGTAACGGTTTTCTGCAACGTGATGTGGTGCGGAGCAAGATGGATCCGTTTTGACTCACAATGTAAGTCAATGGGGACGGATCCGTTTTCTCAGACACAATAGATAACAGATCCGTCCTCCTTTGAATTTCAATGGAGTTCATGACGGATCCGTCTTGGCTACGTTAAAGATAATACAACCGGATCTGTTCATGATGGATGCAGATGGTCGTATTATCAGAACAAAGGCGTTTTTACTGATCCATGATAGATCCAGCAAAAACGCTGGTGTGAAAGTAGCCTTATCTGCAAATGTAATACTGATCAGTATCTGATAGGCGGGGGTGCAGGGTGTCAAATCACTGTTTGGCGGTAGCTCCAGCGCCCTCCAATACGCAGTGGACAGAGCTGGTAACTGCAGCGCTGCTCCTGCTGAAATGAATACTGCAGTAACCAAGTATGACTATTACACAATGCACAACGCCCAGTAGTTCCGGCACAGGGGAAGTGCTGGGGGGTCAGACCACTGCCAAACCGATATCACCAACTATTTTTAGGATAGGTCATCAGTATTAAAACCCAGGAAAACCCCTTTATGGTTCCACGTTACAGTCTGATGCAGTATTGCATGAAGGCTCCCATCGGAAGTTAGAACAGCAGGCAAACATTGGTCATCAGGTTTGTTTTACTGAGCCCCAATGAAATGAATGACAAATGGTGGCAAAATGTGCAAATATTGAGGTTACAGAGGAGCAGAGCAAGTAGATGGCGGTGCATATATTTATACCTTGTATAGTTATGATGGATGCATACTGTTCGACTCTCTACCGGCTGCAGATTTCATCTTCATATGTGGAGTTCATTTTGTATATAAAAAAAAATACATAAAATAGATCCATAGGTAAAGCATACATTACACACATGATCCTGGGAGCAGACGGACCGCAGTCCTGTCAAGTAGGGGTTGTATAAAAAGTGGTTCTGTACGGATGGGTTGTATATACAGTACGTGTCTGCACCAGTCAGCCATGACATTGAAACCACCGACAGGTCACCTGGACTTTGGTTGTGTCAATGGCACCTGGGAATCAGTGAGATACATCCGGCGGCAGCATCAGGGACACATTGTCTAAATATTAGACAGGATTAGTTAATCTGCCCCACACTACCTTTAAAGGGGTTGTCAGAGTTATAATTTTATATATATTTCCTCATTTCCCTGGTTCTCTTCTGGTCTTTGTTTACCTGCAGTAACAACAATCTCGGCCCCTCCCCCTGCTCTGCAAAGGGCCCTGAGTGACATGTCTTCCTGCTGGGAGACTCAGCAGCATGTTGTATGTGTAGGACTACAAGTCCCAGCTGTACAATGAAACTGCTGATGCACACACGATCTTCTTCCTACCTATTCTTGTGCAATGCTTTGCAGAACTCCTCTAGTCTGTCAGCTCCTGTGCCCATCATTTGTCTCCTCACTGCCTGCGGCTACTCAGTAAAGCCTTCAGCCTTGAGTCTGTGCTGCTGAAGGGGTTAAAGTTTTTTCTGAAGAATCCAGGGAGAGAGCAGCAGCAGCAGCAGCCGGCAGTGCAGGGGGCGTGGCCAGCAGTGACATCTCATGTACAGACACATATCTGCCCTCTCAGGCTTGCGCACGAAACTTTACAGAGCAGGGAGAGAAGCTGACATCACAGGTCATGTGACCGTCAGTGAAATCTGAGAAAGGGGCCACTGAAGGTAAAGTAAGTGCATAGTAAAGCTGTTACATTTGATTAGTTAGAAACATACAAAGTAAAATTACTTGGACAACCCCTTTTAAGGACTCGAACGGAATTTTTGGTCTGTGTCCAATCCGCATTTTTTGTGGATGGCACAAAGACCAATTCATTTCCGTGGAGCCACACAAAAAAAAACAAAACGGACTGCACACAGATGTCATCCGAGTGTTGTCCGCATCCATGAAGCAAATTATAGAATCTGGCCTATTCTAGTCAGTTTTGAGGACAACAATAAGCTTTTTTGCGATTGTGTGCAGGAGGCCTAAAGTTCATGTTCTGGAGGCAGGAAAAAAAATGAGCAAGCGTAAGGATCTGAGCCAAATGTGTGATAGTGAGGGCACCTCCCAAACGGCAGGCGTTTCTGGTATGTAGTGGTTAGCTACCAAAAGTGGTCAAAACATGGACAAGTGACTGGCCATATTGCGACTTACAGGACTTAAAGGGGTTGGCTCATCTTACACCGCTATGTCTGTTAGGAGTGGAGGTGGGAACCCCAAGTATCTCTAGAACGGGGCCCCCCAAAGTGAAGGAGAGTGCACTGTGCATGTGCGGCCTGCTCCCCATTTGTTGCTGTGGGAATCCTGTAAGTAGCCAAGAGGCAATTTTGGAGGTTCCATAGCGATAAATGGAGAGCGCACCCCCCTCAGGTGTGGCCACAGCTATGGAAAAAGCAGAGATGGTGCTCAGATATTTTTGAAACTCCCATAGCGGTAAACAGAGGTGGGACCCACACCTATCTGACATCCTAGCGATAAGCCATCAATGAGACAACCCCTTTAAAAGGATATGACGCCAACGTCTTGGCGCCAGGACACTCACAGATCTTGCATAGTCCATACCTCAATGGGTCAGATGTGGTGGCATGAGAAGGACCTACACAATGTCATGGCTGACTGGTGCATGGTAATCCTGATCTTAGTGCTACAAACATAAAATCTTCTTGTGTAAAAACAAGCCGTAATGTATGCAGCATGGCATAAAAGTCATCTTCTCATGTAGCCCGATATCAGGTTACTATCAGAGTCATCATTCTCCGAAATGTCCTCTTCCTCCTCGTAATCACCGGAGTCCTCCTCTTCCAGGTCATCAATGTTTAAACAGATGTCACCATTGCGCTGGTCCAGTTCAATCTCAATTCCGTCTGACTCCACCGAGACTTCCGCCTCCTCCTGTGGCACTTCTACACGTCTGAAACCCGTCCAGACCTCGGCAGGGTCCGCTATGGACACCGTGTTCAGATTGATGTTGAAGACCCCACTGGTGTCGAAGGGGAGGTTTGAGGAGTCTTCCCTGACACTGACTGGTGGACAGACGATGGAAGAGCCTCCGAGGGCAGATAGAGGAGAGGACACCCTATCTCCTCGACGTCCTGCCGAGAGGTCTTCCTCAGCAGAGCTGTTTGCTTCTCCGCTTGACCCCGTGGAGGACGAGACAGCTGAAGGAAGGTCTCCACTGGTCGTAGTACCGCTTGCGTCACTGTCCACAAGTCGCTTTCTGCTTGTGTAGCCTTCTTCGAAGTTCTTCTCACTTTCTGGCTTCTGCTCCACCTTAAATTTCTGGCTAGTTATGTCCACAGGAATAGAGAAAGCCGGGGAGGTAAATTCACTTCCGGCAAAGAACGAGCTCTCGGAAGATGGCAAGGATTTCTTAAAGAGAAAGAAAATTGGATTACAAACATGGCAACTTACACGCCTGTCTGGTGAACACGCATCGGGGTCATGTGACCAGTAATAGCCAATAAATCCTAAAACTGAAGATTAACCTCGCAAATTGGTGAGGGGCATCATCCAAATTGAAAGAGTACCCGTCGCATCTCCTGACTTATCCGTTTTAGTAACTACCTGCCTTCCCCATGTAATAACAATTCTGGAACATCTGTTCTTACGGCTCTATGTTGTGCCATTCCTCTATTATTCCTACTAGATGCTTATAAATGAATTTCTAGCACTCTGCAATAAAGGGCCAGGTGGGGAGTTACCAGTTGTAGGTGTGTCCCCCACACTATTCAATCAGAACTGCCAGTGTCAGACTGTGCAGGGACACCTCCCCAACTGGTAACACCCATCTGGACCTTTACTAACAACTGATAGTACTTCATTCCTACACTTCTGGTAGGAACCATAGACTCATAAGAAAGGATGCTCCAGAATTGTTGAGGAACATGGGGAATGCAGGTAGCTGCTAAAACCGACATGTCAGGAGTGGCGACAGCTCCTCTTCTGACTGTCTCACCACCAATACCAGTGGTGGGGCCTGCACCTATATGTAGTACGGAGCAGCCAAAGTGATGGAGAGCGCATTACACATATAATGAATGGAGAGCACTGCGTGCAAGTGCAGCCACCACTCCATTCACTTCTATGGAATAGCCAGAATTTTTTTTTCTTTTTGGCACACCCAAAGAAATGAACGGAGAAGAGCTGCACGTGCGCAGTGCACTGTTTTTCACAATGGGTGCTCTGTTCTAGAGATAGGTGCAGGTCCCAGAGGTGGAACCTGCACCTATGAGACACTGGGGGCATATCCTAGAGATATACCTCCAAAGTCTGAGGTGAGACAACCCCTTTACACCAGACACAGACAAGCGAGTTCAGTGTGAGAAACTCGCAGCGTGCGACTTCCCGTTTTGACCTTCGCTCCTCTGACAGGATCACACAACGTTATAATGATTTATAATTCTGTGTGTCAGTGTAATTCAGTAGATTCCAGGACTCTCAGGGTCACAAAGCACTATAAATCATTATAATGCTAGGCGATGCTGTCAGGGGAGCAGAAGTCTGAACGGGAACACTGCCACACACCGCTAGTTTCTCACACTGAACTCGCTCGTCTGTGTCTGGCCTTAACGTTTCAGCGGGTCAATATACATGAGTTTTAGGGTTTCCTTGCATACGAAAATTGATTCCCTTAAAGGGGTTTTCCGAGTTATATATATTGATGACCTATCCTCAGGATAGGTCATCAATATCAGATCGGCGGGGGTCCAACACCCTGCACCCCCGCCGATCAGCTGTTTGAAGAGGAGGCGCACGCTGTATCAGTGCTGCCTCCTCTTCACTGTTTACATGCTGGCCGACACAGGGGTAGTGGTGAGTAGGTGTTATTACACCTCACCGCCCCATTCATTTCTATGGGAAGAATCGCTTCCATAGACTTGTATGGAAGCGATTCTTCCCATAGAAATGAATGGGGTGGTGAGGTGTAATTACACCTACTCACCACTACCCCCGTTACGGCCAGCATGTAAACAGTGAAGAGGAGGCAGCGCTGATACGGCGCGCGCCTCCTCTTCAAACAGCTGATCGGCGGGGGTGCCGGGTGTCGGACCCCCGCCGATCTGATATTGATGACCTATCCTGAGGATAGGATATCAATATATATAACTCGGAAAACCCCTTTAAATATTTTGGCTGGAATACCATCACATTTATCACCTATGTACTAGATGACAAATGTTAGACAGGTTTGAGGTCTGACACTCCCTAGAATGGGGGTGCTGATACCCCACCTCCCTGTTTGAGCATTTGTGTTGCAGCTCCAAATTCTATAATCGAGATAGTGGAGAAGGAAAAGAGGACAACTCAAGTTACCAAACTGCCCCTGCGGTACCCCGGATATACAAAATCATTTGCTCTCCTAATTTATCCTTTGCATTTCCCTCCAGATCATTTTCAGGAGATCATTATGCATAATCTAATGTTTGGATGTTTTTTTTATCTATTTGACATTACAGTCACCCCCAAAAAGTTTTTTTTTTAATGTTATGTTTTTATGTTAAGAGTCCCTGTATTTCACGCAATTTCATTTCATTTAATAGAGAATGGTGTAACTAGCAAATTTTTAGTGAGGTCACTGCATATAGCACTGGCAGAAAGGAGACACTCCCTGCTTGTGAGAGAAATGCATCTAGCTGTACAGCTGAAAAGAATAGTATGGCTGAAAGAGACTTTATGGGAGTCAAACGTAACTGTCCCTTCACAGTTGTGAGTGTACAAAGAAGGACAGGCATTATGCCATTATTGAAAGCTCAGGTACGCTTTAAGGGGATCGTTTTCTCCTCCAGAGATATGACATTTATAGGTTTTCCAAGTTTTCCATAATGATGACCTTTCAATTTGTGATCAGTGGGGGTCCGACTCCCGGCTTTCCCACCGATCAGTCGTTTGAAGAGGATGCGGGGCCTCTTAGGCCTGGTCACATGGCCTAGACGCAGCTCAGTCCCATTCAAGTGAATTGGGATGTGCTGCGATACCAAGCACGGCCACTATACAAAGGGCGGCACTGTGCTTGGCAAGCTGGGAGAAGGCCACAGCAATAACCGTAGTGCGGCAGCCTCCTCAAAAGGCCAATCTGCAGGAGTGTGGGAGTCTGTCCCCCATTGAATGCCTATCGAGTCTGTGAAGTCACGGACATAAAGAACAAAAAATTTAGGGGGAAATTTAGAAGTAATTATTTCTTGATTTTGCATTGCAGTAAATTGTGGCACGTTTATCTAAAAGTGATAAATTTATTGCATCTTTAAAGGTAAGACTTGGGTCTTCAATTTTTTCCCTTGCCCCAAAACCACGCAAAACACCCATACGTTTTCTGCTGATGCCAATACTGAACATTCCCCATGGTGTCACATGTCATGTATGTGCTCTGTTATAAATACTATTATAAAGTACATTTTTCTATGCAGATGTAATTATTTGGCAAGAAAAATTCCCTTTTGTTGACCACTGGTGTTATCTGAAGTGAAGTGCACTCCCTATGACCTTGACATACCGGGCTGCGGTCTCACTTTGATCCCGTGCCACGGACCAGGGAAGGCGAATACGAGATAACTATGAAGTATTGTGGTTAGTAATTATAACTCGCACACTGTCAGACAAGGTGAACACAAGGACGAGTCAGTCTGAACAACCATCTTTATTCTTGACTCCAACGCATCAAGGGAGAAAAAAAAAAAAAAAAAAAAAAAGCAACTTTCAAGAAAAAAAAGTCCTACCACTATTTCTACAACTCCTAAGCAGAGCTATGCATCTCCATGGTAACAGACTACAAACGCACCTGTGGGGCATTGCAGGAGCAGGCACTTCTTTTATGACGAGGTGCAGACTTTGTGCGCCCCTGACTGGAGTGGATTTCAACCATGATTTACTACAGGAAACTGGCATAAGGGTCCATTCACACGTCCGCATGAATGGGTCTGCATTCATTTCAATGGGGCCGCAAAAGATGCGCCCTTCTGCGGCCCCGCAAAAAATATAGAGCATGTCCTATATTTGCCTATTTTTGTCCTATTCAGCCACAGACAAGAATAGGCATTTTTTATTATCGTGCCGGCAAAGTGTGGGCCGTAAAATGCGGAACGCACATGGCCGGTGTCCGTGTTTTGCAGATCCGCAATTTACAGACCGCCAAACGCTTGTGGACGTGTGAATGGACCCTAAATGAATATTCCAGTACTGACCCCTTTTCTTTCTTTAGTGTCAAGGGTGGTGTAGAAAAGCCATGTGCGCCTAAATTTAGAAGCACCAGCGTTTAAAAAATGCGGGCATGCAATGTTTTTATTTCAGTTTCTACTATAAGAGGTTAAAATAAATCCTCCACTGTGCATTTTCCCAGGACCCAGATGACCCGCAATCTGATGTTGGTGGATCATTGGCTGTATTGGTCGCACATACCAGTTTTGCGGGTTTCAGCTTATCTGCAGCTCTTGGCCTTAAAGGGATTTTCCAGTTTGCTTTAACATCCTTTAAAATAATGATTTACAAAGGTGTATGTAATTTGTTAATGTGTTTTTTTTCCCTTTATTGCACCTATCCCCTGTTGTGGGCTGTGGTCACATGACCATGTCCGTGCAGCTCGATCTTATTTCCTGTGAGGTCATATCCATGGGTGGAGCCCTAATAGTGAAGTGTCTATGTAACCAGCAGGATGGGAGGAGCTATAAACTAGCTGAGCATTGTTAGGGGCAGTGATAGGGGAGTGTCTATGTAACTCGCTGGGTGGGAGGAGCTATAAACTAGCTGGGTATTGTTAGGGGCAGTGATAGGGGAGTGTCTATGTAACTAGCTGGGTGGGAGGAGCTATAAACTAGCTGAGCATTGTTAGGGGCAGTGATAGGGGAGTGTATATGTAAGCAGCAGGATGAGAGGAACTATAAACTAGCTGGGTGTTGTTAGGGGCAGTGATAGGGGAGTGTCTATGTAACCAGCTGGGTGGGAGGAGCTATAAACTAGCTGGGTGTTGTTAGGGGAGTGCCTATATAACTAGCTGGGTGGGAGGAGCTATAGACTAGCTGGGAGTTGTTAGGGGCTGTGCTGGAGCTTTGACACAGGAAGGAGAAGTGCATCATGGGTTTGGTGGGATACAGGAACAGGAAGTGCTACCTACAGGATGGAAACAGACCAGAGGGATTGGTTTACATGATGAAAACGTTACATAGTTAATACGGTTGAAAAAAGACATAAGTCCATCAAGTTCAACCAAGGGATAGGTGGTGATGCGAATCCGAGTAGGAAATGAGACTCAGATTTCTATACGTTTCCATAAGCATTAATGTCATTTACTTTTAAGAACTCCTCTAAACCCTTTTTAAACCTGTCCACTGTTCCTGCTGTGACGACGTCCTGAGGAAGTCTATTCCACAGTTTCACAGTTCTTACAGTAAAGAAGCTTTGATGCTTCTGGAGACTGAGCTTCTTCTTCTCCAGTCGTAGGCAGTGCCCCCTTGTCTTTTGAGGGCATTTTACATGGAACAGCTTTTCACCGTATTTTTGTATGGCCCATTTATATATTTGTATAGGTTAATAATGTCCCCCCTTAGACGTCTCTTCTCAAGACTAAGTAAAATAAATTCTTTTAATCTTTCTTCAGAACTAAGACCCTCCAGGCCCCTTATCAGTTTAGTCGCTCTCCTCTGCACTTTTTCCAGCTCCAGTGCATCCTTTCTATGGACTGGTGCCCGGAACTGAACTGCATATTCCAGATGAGGCCCCACCAAGGCTTTGTAAAGTGGTAATATTACATCCCTGCCCCGTGAGTCCAGGCCTTGTTTAATGCATGACAATATCCTGGTGGCCTTAGAAGCAGCTGATTGACATTGTATACTGTTATTTAATCTACGATCTACAAGGACACCCAAATCCTTCTCTATAAGTGACTTCCCCAGTGTTACCTCCCCTAGGACATATGAGGTTAATACTACCAAGATGCAGAACTTTATATTTATCCACATTGGAACTCATTTGCCAAGTTGATGAACGGGTCAGGACTGGAGTATCCAAATGGAAGAAGGAGAACGCATGCAGAAGATGTACATGTGGTAAGAGACTACATAAGCATATAAAAAATCATACTAATCCCAGAAAACCCTTTTACGAATGGTACTTGGCACAGGGTATACAAGTAAGATGCACCATTAAGATCAGACTGGTGTAGTGCTGTCTATGTACACGTGCCAGGACATTAGCGGTCTCCTGGATGATTGCCCTATGGTCGTAGTAAATTGCGCAGATGTCATTTCACTCCACCATTGCTAACAAAATAATACATGACATAAAATACATGACAAAATAATACAAAACATGAAGACAGAACCTGTAAAAGAAATACAATACGTACCAACACTTTTGGGATTGCGGTCTTGGCCCTGCAGATATATCCGGCAAAGTCCAGTCCGATTAAGCAAAAAACTAAACCAATGAGGAGCAGAACTCCGCACACCGCCAACACGATCACATACACCATACTGCCCCCTGTAACAACAAAAAAAACAATATGTTGTAGTCCACAGGGAGGTTTTAAAGCATAAAAATATACATCCAGAACATCACTGTGTCTAGCTGTACGCCGGCAGTCCGACAGAATAAATGGGACGGCAGCGCGCGCACACGTCCAGCGCTCTGACCCTCACCCATGTGGATAGGGTATAAGATTGTGATCTCATGCGCAGTGGAGTCCTAGCCAATGCTCTAACCATACAATATTACATATGCCGGATCTAGGATTTCCGCCTACCGTGGTATTCTGTCACCACACATTTCAGTTTGGACGGTACCGGAGGCTTGTTATTTAGGTTTGAAGTTAAATTTACAGACAGACAGTAGTTGGCGTTTGGTAGCAGGTTGGGCTGGATAACTGTATAATTCTCTGTATGGATATCTTCCTTATGGAATGAGACCTGTGAACAAGAAAATATAAAGGTGATCGGAGAATAAACCGGCAGCACTTAAACCCCATTTTCATACCACACCGTTCAGGTATTCTGAATTTGGGATCCTCATCACTTGGCCAGAGTAGGGGACGATTACAAAGAGCATCCCTTGCCTTGTCCTGACCTCCATTACACAAACTTCTCCACCCCCCGGCACAGTCATTTTCACATAATCACTTTATCTTAAGCCCCGCCCATAGGGTACTTGAATGTGTGATCATTAGATTGCTTAAATACCACAGACTGCAAAGGATTAATCATTGCAGTTTATGGTAAAACCTCTCTGCCACAGGCAGGGCTTAATAGGAGACTTGCTATGGCAGGCCTGAGAGCCTTCACATAGCAAACTGAACAGCTCCCAGGATGTACTTACTGGGGAAGGGCTGTTCAGGTCACTGGGAGCAGCCTGCTTCTGTTAAATGACCACTCTGCCGTGGTGGCAACTGACTAGGAGTTGACTCTGATCACGGAAGTTGCTGAAGGGTCTGCTGTTTAAAATTCAGGCACCTGCTCAGCTGCCGAGCGTGTGCAATCCTCCGTACATGTACAGTGGATGTCTGGAAGGGGTTATTTTATTCTGTGGTGGTGCGGCAGGGAAACACTTCACTTACAATTAAAGGGATTGTCTTACTACACCAAATACCATTCATTATGTAGATGAAGGTAACGAAAGTCAGGTACTAATGTATTGGGATGAGATTGTCCATATTGCTTCTTTTGCTGGCTGGATTTATTTTTCCATCACATTATACACTGCTCGTTTCCATGGTTACGACCACCCTGCAATCCAGCGTCAGTGGTCATGCATGCCCACTAAAGTAAAAAGCACCAGCCTATGGGCGCTCCCACGCTGCTGACCACCAGAAAAGCCGGCACTATATTGTGCAAGCACAAGCATGACCACCACTGAGGGATTGCAGGGTGGTCGTAACCATGGAAACGAGGCATGTATAATGTGATGGAAAAATGAATCCAGCCAGCAAAGGAAGCAATATGGATATTAACAACAATACATTAGTAAGTGATTTGTATTAACTTTCTCTACATGATAAATGCCATTTGCTAAAGTGAGACAACCCCTTTAAAGAGGACCTCTCCCCTCTCCTGACATGCCTGTTTTAGTAGCTTCATGCATTCCCCATGTAATAACAATTCTGGAACATCTAATTTTATGGCTCTATGTTCTGCCATTCCTTTATTATTTGCACTAGAAGTTATGAATGAATTACTATTTGCCTTCAGTAAAGGAACAGAGGGGAGGTGACCAGTTGGGGCGTGTACCTGCACAGTCTGACTCTAGCCAATCAGTGCTGCCATGTTCAGACTGTGGAGGGACACCCCCCAACTGGTTACCTCCTCTCTGTATCCTTACTGGGGGCTAATAGCAATTAAATTATAACTTCGAGTAGTTATAATATAGTAATAGCACAACATAGAGACATAAGAATAAATGTTCCAGAATTGTTATTACATGGGGAATGCATGAAGCTATTAAAACAGGTATGTCAGGGGAGGGGAGAGGTCCTCTTTAAGGGTCCCTTCCAGCAAGTAGGGATTGTCCCCGTGGACAATGTAAAAGAGGAGGAGTCACAGTGAGTGCACATGTACATGCCCCCACAAGTCTAAAAAGACATAAACCACAAAAGCAGCCTTAGGGTTCATGCCCACGACCATGTGCCCGCCGGGCCCGTATCGCAGGCCCCACATCACGGATGCGGACCCATTCACTTGAATGGGTCTGCAATCCGGAAGGCCGGTGCAGAACGGAGGCACGGAACCCCACGGAAGCACTACAGAGTGCTTCCGTGGGGTTTCTGTCTTTGCCTCCGCCCCAGAGCGGACAGTCAGATGTGGATCGCGGACCCCAGTTAAATGAAACGCTCCGCAATCCGCATGTGGCGGCCCCACGGTCAGTGCCCGTGCAATTTGCGGTCCGCAGCACGGGCCCAGCTGGCATACGGTCGTGGGCATGAGCCCTTAGAAACCGGGTTAAGTAGCAGAACGACATCAAAAAGTGAACCACTGCTCAGTCTACTTACCTCTGTCATGTGCTGCATCTTAATATGGCACTGCAGCACTGAAAAGCCCTCGTCACTAATCAGGCTCTCATACTGCTGGTTGTCGTCATTCCATAAACGAGAGGCAGGAAGCTGGATGGAAACTTTGATAAGGCGGTCGCCAGCAACGACATCCACTATAGGTGGACCCAGTACAGCTGGAAATAAAACACAACAGGAATGGCTCCATTAGTCACACCTCTGACCCATCGATGGACTCCAGAAGACATAGGAGTCTTAGTCCAGGAGTAATTTTTTCAGCCGTTTGCTCTACAGTAGCTCTTCTGTGTGATAGGACCAGAAGGGCTAGCCTTCACCCCCGCCCCCTCCTATACCATCAATGAGCCTTGGGCCGCCACGACTCTGTAACCAGATCACCGGTTGTCCACCCTTGACCAGTTCTGGTTGGTACTAACCACTACACACCAGGAACATCTAAAAAGACCTGTTGTTTTTGGAGATGCTCTGACCCAGTCGTCTACCCATCCCAGTTTGGCCCTTGTCTAGGTCTCCCATTTCCTTACGCTTGCTCATTTTCCCTGCTTCCAACACATCACCTTCAAGAACTGACTCTTTATTTGCTGCTTAATGTATCCCAGCCCATGACACGCGCCATTGTCATCAGATAATCAGTAATTTAAACCCCTTTGCGACCTCCGCCGTACTTGTAAGTCGGCACTTGAAAGATGGCGCCCAGTCGCACTTGCAGTGGGCGCCATTGCCTCTGGGTTTCTGCCTGGGACGGATGTATGCTATCAGTCATAATGCTGATCACATAAATTTACCCCCTAAAATGCAGTGGGCAAAAATGACCACGGCACCTGAGCGATGCAGACGCGGAAGCCGTGTCCTCCTGTGACAGCGTCCCCCGCATTAGACCAGGAAAGCTGTAATATCCTAGTGATAGCTCGGAGACTCAAGCAGGCTCCAATACTGGTATATACCAATACAGGCCAGCAGGTGGCAGCACTCAACTGGTATATAGTAAATGGTGTGTTCTGTGATGGATATATACTCATCACAAACACAATGGGTCAGTAAAAAAAAAAAAAAAAAAGTAACATTTTTAAAAATATAAAAAAATAAAATATAAAAGTTCCCCCCCCAAAAAAAAAAAAAACTGATAAAAAGTGATCAAAAAGTCACAAAACACTTCAAAATTGTATCACTGAAAAATACAGATCGCCCCGCAAATAATGAGCTCTAACTACAAAAAAGTTATAGGGGTCAGAATATGGCAATGAAAAGAAAAAAAAAATACATTTTTTCAAGGTTTTTAAGAAAAACCTATCACCGTAATCAGACTGACCTGAAGAAAGAAGATAACACCGTAACCCCCCCAATACAACTGCTGCAAAATTGCCTTTTTTTCTCCTAATTCCACCCCATTTGGAATTTTTTTCCAGCTCTCCCCCTACATCACGTGCCATATTAAATGGTGCCATTAGAAAGTACAACTTGTCCCGCAAAAACACAATGTGAATGGAAAAATAAAAAAAAGTTACGGCTCTTGGAAGGCAGGGTGTGAAAACCGAAAACGCAAAAATGTAAAAATCTAAAGGTCATCTAAGGGTTCATGTTACGGCTGACTGGTGTACACAGTTGCCAGATTAATACATGTCAATCAGAGCCGTATAAATCCTCATGCAGCTAGCTCCCCCTAGTGGCGTCGGCAGGCAGACAGAATTTCGGCATACTGTTCTACATTCTCGACGTACAACTGAACGGACGTGTGGTCATCCTTTACTACACCCAACTTGGATACCGACACCTTCAGAGTCGTCTGTATGTGTAAGGGCACGTTTCCAGGTGTCAGCTTAGAATATTGCACATCCAATATGTATTTTACTACGAGATCCATGGTGGAAATCACAGGCTTCCACTTGGGTGTGCATCAGGCTAGTCAGTGGCGCCAATTCTCTGCATTTCATCCTAAATAAATCCGCTTGAAAAATTTCCACTGGGGTTGTGGAAACCCAATCCCTATGCATGGGACGATGTGGAACTGTATGAAATCCAATACGTGGGACCGTGCCCTAAATAAGTGGAAGGAGATCATAAGAACCCATGAAGAGTGTGGGTATCTGGGCGCCACTTCTCCATTCAATTTCCCCTGGAGGATGGGTGTCAGGGGATAGAGGGTGTCAGAGGTAAGGTCCAGACTTATCAGGTATCTATGGTAGAGTCTGTGGCTCTAAATGGCTGCCGGATGGACAGTTCTCTGCACGTACTTACTGTCTTCAATTGGCGTCAAGGAAACGGAGCTGGAAGGTTCTGAAGATTTGCCATTCATAAAACTTAAGACTTTGATGTCATAATGGCTGACGACACTGGTAAGGTCCTTGCTCAGGTCACAGCGTCGCGTTGTGACATTGGAGCAATGTTTGGTAACACGAAAAAGCCCTTGGCTATAAAAACAAACAAAAAAACAAACAAAAAAACTCATTCAATTATTTAATCGTAATGGCACAATTAGAAATCTGTAAAATTTTGTAAAATCCTAAGCCTCTGTCACCTTTACAGCTCGGCCCGAAGGGACAGCCGCAGCGCGCAAAGCCTTAATAACTAGCAATGGAAAAAGGAACAGAAAAAACAAACTTCGCTGGAAAAAGTGACAACCTGAAACCACCCACACATTTTTTCCCCTTCCTCATTTAATAATCGATGCCTATGTGACATTTACAGCTCCGCTTCATCTTCTCCGTCTCGCCACAAAGTGCTGATGGTTAGGGGATGCACCCCAGTCACAAGGGGACGGTTATTATGTATTCATACATTTCCAGGAGGAATAAGAGAGGGACTGTACAATGCAGAGAAGATTCACCTAGAATATAAACAGTCTGCACGGGAGGCCGTTTACATCTACCACATGACTTAGGGTACATATCCCACGAGTTACATGCAGATTTGTGGTGGATTGTGCAACAAATTTAACTGGATTTCACTGAGTGCGAGAGGGAGAAATCTGCGGAAAAATCCGTAACATAAATGGACATTTTGCGGATGTAAAATCTGCACCGTAGGTCTGTTCTCACATGGATTTTTTCTGCAGCGTGTAGATTTGCAAGATCTCATCCACTTTGCTACTACTTAGGGCTTATGCATACGAATGTGCGCCGGCCATCCACGGGCACCGACCGTGGGGCTTCCGCATGCGGATCGCGGACCCATTCACTTCAATGGGGTCCGTGATCCGCATCGGACTGTCCACAGCGCAAAAAATAGAACTTGTTCTATTTTTTTTCCTGGTGCGGAGGCACGGACAGAAAGACCACGGAAACACTCCGCACTGCTTCCGATCCGTGTCTCCGTTCCCGCACCGCATCTCGGACGGATTGCGGACGCATTCAAGTAAAGTGATGCGGGGTGCACACAGCCGGTGCCCGTGTACTGTGGACCCATCGTATGCGGGCTGCAATACGGCCACGGCCATGTGCATGAAGCCTAACACTGCAGATTTTCCGCATTGCGTCCGTCCTGTGGGAGCGTACCCCTTTTATATGCACCGCAAAAAGTGACGATGCAAGAGGTTGTCCAGGATTCTGATATTGATGGCCTTTCCTCAGGATAGATTGTGGGGGTCAGACTCCTGGCACGACCACCGATCAGATGTTTACTTGTAGCTCAGAGGAAGAGTTTGTTTTTTGAAACATTAGTTTTTTATTGAAATACCATCAAGTATACATAAGGCAACATGTGATTTACAGGTATCATGGTATTCTTTTTAATTATACAGATTAGACAGTTTTCTATGTCTTTTCATTTCCATTGTATTTTGATGTAATCTGAGAGGCAGACTTCTGACACCTAAGCTACAACAAAACAGAAGATGGGAGGGGTTGTAGGGTGTCAGACCGCCGCCGCCCTGATATTGATAGCCTGTCCAGAGGCAAACTGCAAGACATCATTCAGAATGGGGATGTTGATTGGTGGACATTTCATTTTTACAAAATATTTTTGATTTTATGATGAAAACGTGTGCAGTTTTTTCAATCTACCTTCTGTATCAATTAAAGGGGTTGTCTCATTTCAGTAAGTGGCATTTATCACGTAGATAAAGTTAATATGAGGCACTTACTAATGTATTGTGATTGTCCATATTGCTTCCTTTGCTGGCTGGATTCATTTTTCCATCACATTATACACTGCTTGTTTCCATGGTTACGACCACCCTGCAATCCATCAGTGGTGGTCGTGCTTGCACACTATAGGAAAATATGCCAGCCTCTCTGGTGGCTGAGACCATGAGAGCGCACATAGGCTGGTGCTTTTCCTTATAGTGTGCAAGCACGACCACCACTGATGGATTGCAGGGTGGTCATAACCATGGAAACAAGCAGTGTATACTGTGATAGAAAAATGAATCCAGCCAGCAAAGGAAGCAATATGGACAATCAGAATACATTAGTAAGAGTCTTGTATTAACTATCTCTACATGATAAATGCTATTTGCTGAAGTGAGAGGACCCCTTTAAGATCTCTGCTTGCTTTCATATAGTACAATTAGGGTACAACCACACCTAAAAGGTCCGCTGAGGAAATTTCCTGGATTTTGCTCATAATCTGCTGCTATTTCCCTCTGCATTGCAATGGATAAAATCCACATTTATATCCGCAGCAGAAATTGACATTATATGCTGCAAATCTACACCACAGGTCAAATTAGGCGGCAGAATTTGTCCGTTTTTAACGTCCATTTTGCATCTGTTAAATGGATGGATTTCATTGGTGTTTTTTTTCCCCTTCACATCCCATCCCCTGCAGTGCTCTCAGTACACCTTACAGTGCCTCCAGTATCTATAATGCCCCCCATAGTATCCCCAGTATATATAAGGCCCCCCCAGTGTCATGCTGTATATGAACCACTACAATAGAGCCCGCGTATATAAATGACCCCAATAAGTCCTACCCTCCAATAGTACCACCTTGTATGTATATGGTGCCTCCATAGCGGCACCCATTTTGCTAGGTAAAATTTAAAAAAATAAAAATAAAAAATTGTCTGTTTAAAAAAAATATATATAAAAAAAAAAAAAAAAAAAAAAAAAATCGAGGAGCGCCGTGGACTAGACTGAACACGATGTACAAAAAAGTCAAGGATTTGAAAATCAGATTTGCAGGAACATGAGGAGAAATTACGGTTCACCTGGCTATCTCGGATGGAGGAGAAGGACGGCACGCTGGCATTATGCCATGAGTAGGCTGCAGGTGCTAGGAGAACAATGGTTCTACTGTGAAAAACCCACAACAGGTTAAAAATATAGATTCAGCCAAGCTCCACTTATCATCATCATCATCATCATAGAAGCATTATGTGCGTTGTGATCAACCAACCAAGGCCCCATCACACTGCTCGATGGAGCACATGATTCTCTGAAAGGAAGCATTCCTTCCAGTCAGCGAAGGAAAGCGCTGCGTTTTACAGACCAGGGAGCGGTGAGTACAGCCAGACCCATGGTATGGAGACTTATTGGCAATGCTCCATTGGAAAAGAATATGTAAAGAGGTATCTCCCAAGGAAAGAGAACCATCTTGGAAGTGGCTCCCTACGAGTCTAGATCCAGGCCAGATAGCCATCCATTGTTTTGGAGTGCTTGCTCTCAACGGATGGATATCTGGCCTGGCTATACTCCCCTGTCAAATCCCAAATCAAATCAGAGTCACTTCCTATAGTTGGCACTGGTGAGATGGTTCTCTTTCTTAGGAGGTACCTCTTTGTGTATAGCTTAAAGGGGTTGTCCGAGAAAAGATATTGATGTTATTGGCCTATCAAAAGCAGATCGGGAGGGGGTATAACTCCCAGAACCACACTTCCCGATCAACTTTCTGGGCGCTCAGTAAGTGCCGCGGCCTCTTCCTAGGCTGGTGACATCACCGTACATCGGTCACATGGCCTAGCTCCGCCTCTTTCCATTCACATGCAGATTCGATGAACTCACTGCCGACTTACTACTGTTCTTGATACTTCACTTGGTAGAAGATGGTGGACTCATTGTTGGGATCCTCCCAGGTCAGGATGTGCTTGAAATTTTCAGAGGATAAAGTAAGGTTTCTTGGAGGTAGAAGAACAGCAGAAACTGTATAAATGACAAAGAAAAATAAAAAATAATGATAACATAATTGGAAATGTATGACAATTCAGTAGCTTTTCTACTAAGGGAACATAAGGCATCTACTGAAAGCACCATATGAGGCCTACAAAGCTCCTACAGTTTGTAATCCCCACATGAAGTTTTCCCCCTGCTTGGCGGATCATAGCACCCACTCCTGCTGGTACTAATGGGGGGGGGCACACTTCAAAGGTGGTGCTGCACTGATTGTTTAGTTTTCCCTCAAGTCCAAGCAATGAGGCTCAAAACAAAGGACAACCGGAGCCTTACCGGTGACCACACTACTGGGGGTCTTCGCGTACCTACCCAAACCTGTTTGATCTGAGAGATTTTTCGTGATTATAACGTTTTATTATGTCGCAGGAAATCCTTACGAGATTGTTCAAAAGAAAGGGTGTACAATAACAAGGATATTGAATCAGCACTTTTGCCTCAGAGGCATTTTGCAGAACATTTCAGGAAATTGCTTAACTGGAAATTCTTCATATAACCGGTCTGTCGTGAAAAGGCTCCAAAAACTAAAGCCGGCTGACCGGACTCCTGACAGCTGCCATCAGTAAACTATACTGATATATACTGACACGGGGGGGTTGGGGGTATTGGTGCTTGTTCCTAATCTCTTACTGAGCGGGGCTACAAACAGCCTCCCTCACTTCGGAAGACCGGGCAGATCCATGCATTACACAAGAACGCATTCATTTTAAAGGGTTACTCTGGGAATTAAGAAAATGAAAATACGTAAATATTACTTCATTAAAATATATTCCCAAATATCTTTCATTAGTTATAATGGCTTGTTTTCTTTGGGGAGCAATCATCAGGGGAAACAAAATGGCCGCTGTCCTATTATTACACACAAAACCTGTCCTAATCACACAGCAGGACAAGTTACTTCACAACACTGAGGTAAAGCGCTGCCTCATCCTCCTCTCTGATCTACTTGTCAGGGGTTATGATCCTGAATACAGGTGATAAGATCTTCAGCCGAATCTCTGTGGAAATGGAGTTCATGAGGAGACATGAAGTACAGAGAGGACGGACAGGACAGACTGTGGTAATGGAGACTGCATACAAGTGTTGTAGCTCATTACTACATCTGCTAATGAACTAAATTCCTACAGAGATTCAGAAGAAGATCTTATCAGCTGTATGTAGGATCATACTCCCTGATGAGTAGAGAGGAGGATGAGGCAGCTCTTTACCTCAGTGTTGTGCAGTAACTTTTCCTCCTGTGTGATTAGGACAGGTTCTGTATGTACTAATAGGACGGCGGCCATTTTATTTCTCTTAATGATTGCTCCCCAGACAAAACAAGCCATTGTAGCTAATGTAAGGTTTCTGGGAATACACTTAAAGTAATATTTAAGTATTTTCATTTTCTTTGAACCCCCTTAAATAGGTTTTCCGATATTATAATACTGATGACCTATCCTCTGGAAAGGATGTGATTGGTGTGGCTATGACAACTGGAACCCCTGCCGATCAGCGGTTTGAGAAGGCATAGATACCCTTGTAAGCACCACAACCTTCACTCTGCTTTTCCTGGGCCAGTGACATCACGTTTATCGCTCACGTGGCCAAGTGAATGGGCCTGAGCTGCAATATCAAGCACAGCTGCTTAGAGGAGCTGGTACCTTCTCAAAACAGCTGATCGGCGGGGGTCCCGGGTGTCGGTCCCCGACCGATCAGATACTGATGATCTATCCTGAGGATAGGTCATTAGTAAAAAAAAAAAAAATCTCAGAAAACCCTTTTAATTGGAAGTAATATATCTTTTCACCTGTGGTGGCGCTGCAGGGAAACTGAGCACTTGCTGGCAGTTTACACGCAGCAGATTAAAGGGTTATTCTCATTTTAGACAATGGGGGCATATCGCTAGGATATGCCCCCATTGTCTTATAGGTGCGGGTCCCACCTCTGGGACCCGCACCTATTTCCAGAACGGAGCCCCCGAAGTGAATGAGGGCGCACTGCGCATGCGCAGCCGCCCTCCATTCATTTCTATGGGGCCGCCGAAAATAGCCGAGCACTGGCTCGGCTACTTCCGTCGGCTCCATAGAAATGAATGGGAGCGCACCGCGCATGCACGGCCCGGCTCCCATTCATTTCTATGAGCAGTGCGGGGAGCTGCGCCTGGTGGTGGCCGGACCCCCGGAAACCTGGGGTCCTCCAGGCACAGCGCTCCCTGCTCCGTTCTGGATATAGGTGCGGGTCCCAGCGGTGGGACCCGCACCTATAAGACAATGGGGGCATATCCTAGCGATATGCCCCCATTGTCTAAGATGAGAATACCCCTTTAAAGGGATCACTCCTACCCTATGGTGAAGATGCCTCCATACTTTGGTGTGGCAACACATTATACCTCTGCATAGCGGGGGATCTGAATTTCCCCTGCACGATTGTCATGATGAAAATGTACATTATGATGAATGTCAGACATGGTGCGGTAAACAACAGCTGCCCCTAATGTACATTTTCCTTGCGTGACAATATAGACAGCAGAGATTTATTATTTTGTAGTTGCAATACATATTCAAAGGGGTATTCTCATCAAGTGAGGACATATCCCCAGGCTATGCCATCACTTTTTATATGGTGGGGGATTAAGGTCCGATCTGAGATCATACCCCCAATCTTCATCAGACCTGAGGTCCGATCAAGACTGGGGGGTCCGACCTGAGGTCCGATCAAGACTGGGGGGTCCGACCTGAGGTCCGATCAAGACTGGGGAGGGTCCGACCTGAGGTCCGATCAAGACTGGGGGGGTCCGACCTGAGGTCCGATCCAAGACTGGGGGGGTCCGACCTGAGGTCCGATAAGACTGGGGGTCCGACCTGAGGTCCGATAAAGACTGGGGGGGTCCGACCTGAGGTCCGATAAAGACTGGGGGGGTCCGACCTGAGGTCCGATAAAGACTGGGGGGGTCCGACCTGAGGTCCGATAAAGACTGGGGGGGTCCCGACCTGAGGTCCGATAAAGACTGGGGGGGTCCGACCTGAGGTCCGATAAAGACTGGGGGGGTCCGACCTGAGGTCCGATAAAGACTGGGGGGGTCCGACCTGAGGTCCCGATAAAGACTGGGGGGGTCCGACCTGAGGTCCGATAAAGACTGGGGGGGTCCGACCTGAGGTCGATAAAGACTGGGGGGGTCCGACCTGAGGTCCGATAAAGACTGGGGGGGTCCGACCTGAGGTCCGATAAAGACTGGGGGGGTCCGACCTGAGGTCCGATAAAGACTGGGGGGGTCCGACCTGAGGTCCGATAAAGACTGGGGGGGGTCCGACCTGAGGTCCGATAAAGACTGGGGGGGGTCCGACCTGAGGTCCGATAAAGACTGGGGGGGTCCGACCTGAGGTCCGATAAAGACTGGGGGGGTCCGAACCTGAGGTCCGATAAAGACTGGGGGGGTCCGACCTGAGGTCCGATAAAGACTGGGGGGGTCCGACCTGAGGTCCGATAAAGAACTGGGGGGGTCCGACTGAGGTCCGATAAAGACTGGGGGGGTCCGACCTGAGGTCCGATAAAGACTGGGGGGGTCCGACCTGAGGTCCGATAAAGACTGGGGGGGGTCCGACCTGAGGTCCGATTAAAGACTGGGGGGTCCGACCTGAGGTCCGTAAAGACTGGGGGGTCCACGATCCGACCTGAGGTCCGATAAAGACTGGGGGGTCCGACCTGAGGTCCGATAAAGACTGGGGGGGTCCGACCTGAGGTCCGATAAAGACTGGGGGGGTCCGACCTGAGGTCCGATAAAGACTGGGGGGGTCCGACCTGAGGTCCGATAAAGACTGGGGGGGTCCGACCTGAGGTCCGATAAAGACTGGGGGGTCCGACCTGAGGTCCGATAAAGACTGGGGGGGGTCCGACCTGAGGTCCGATAAAGACTGGGGGGGTCCGACCTGAGGTCCGATAAAGACTGGGGGGGTCCGACCTGAGGTCCGATAAAGACTGGGGGGGTCCGACCTGAGGTCCGATAAAGACTGGGGGGGTCCGACCTGAGGTCCGATAAAGACTGGGGGGGTCCGACCTGAGGTCCGATAAAGACTGGGGGGGTCCGACCTGAGGTCCGATAAAGACTGGGGGGGTCCGACCTGAGGTCCGATAAAGACTGGGGGGGTCCGATCTGAGGTCTGATAAAGACTCGGGGGTCCGACCTGAGGTCCGAAAGACTGGGGGTCTGATCTGAGGTCGATAAAGACTGGGGGGTCTGATCTGAGGTCTGATAAAGACTGGGGGGGTCTGATCTGAGGTCCGATAAAGACTGGGGGGGTCTGTCTGATCCGATGAGGTCCTGAGGGTCGATAAAGACTGGGGGGGGATCTGAGGTCTAAAGACTGGGGGTCTGATCTGAGGTCTGATAAGACTGGGGGGGGTCTGATCTGAGGTCTGATAAAGACTGGGGGGGTTCTGATCTGAGGTCTGATAAAGACTGGGGGGTCTGATCTGAGGTCTGATAAAGACTGGGGGGGTCTGATCTGAGGTCTGATAAAGACTGGGGGGGGTCTGATCTGAGGTCTGATAAAGACTGGGGGGTCTGATCTGAGGTCTGATAAAGACTGGGGGGGGTCTGATCTGAGGTCTGATAAAGACTGGGGGGGTCTGATCTGAGGTCTGATAAAGACTGGGGGGGGGTCTGATCTGGTGAAGGGGGGGTCTGATCTGAAGGGGTCTGAGTAAAGACTGGGGGGGGTCTGATCTGGGTCTGATAAAGACTGGGGGGTCTGATCTGAGGTTGATAAAGACTGGGGGGGTCTGATCTGAGGTCTGATAAAGACTGGGGGGGTCTGATCTGAGGTCTGATGAAAAATATTTTTTTATTTTCCTCCTCAAAAATCTAGGAATGTCTTACAGAATGAAAAATTAAGTATATGGTATTATATTTTTATTACAATTAGGAGGTAGAGAGCAGGTGAGCCCTCAGCAACAATTGCTCTGGTGGACCCAATAAGTCAAACACTGCCTAGGAAGAAGCCACAGCGCTCAGCCTCTTCAAACAGCTGACTGGCGAGGGTGCGGGGAGTTGGAGGGCAGGTCATCATTATTTTATTCCTGGAGAACGCCATTAATAAAGCATTTATGAAACAATTTACTCAGCACAAGACTACAGTGGTGGATACTGTAAAAAGATGGTGAGGGTTTTCAGGAACCTGCACATTTTCGGCATCAGCAGATTATGATTTTTGAGAACTTTTGCCCACAGCAGGCTGGAAACCAGACTAACATTGCACCATTTGCTAGGACAGCAAAATACCCTCCTGGAGTAGACTCATAAGCACATGGCAAGGTGATGCCTAGACTTCTGCAAAAGTATCCGTCCATACTGCACATGGAGAATGGCTGCAGGCGATTGTCACCTCTGTTCTCAGGATCAGTGGGGTCTGGACCATCACTGATCAGATGTTTATGGTGAATCTACCCCTTAAAAAATATCAATGGTGGGAAAGATTCTTTAAAGGGGTTGTCTCACTAAAAATATTCTATATTTTTCAACAAAGGCCTTGAATCTGAATAATTTTGTAATTGCATGTAATTAAAAATGTAGAATAGACACCGAGTTATTCAATAAAATGTATCTGCATAGCGCCACCTGCTGTATGTTCCTTTCCTTATTTTGTTATCCAGCTCAGTGAAATGGACGCACATGCTCAGTTCCATCCTTAAGCTTCCACCAGCCTGATCTACTGTAAAAAGCTGTGACAATTAAAGGACACGCCCCCTGAGAAAGGACACGTTCCTTGGACGGCAAACTTGATATAAATCTAGCAGAGCAATGAATGAGGAGATCTCTGGATCCATGTGAGGTACAGGTCTGGTTCTAGCTTTGTTAGAGATAGACTGTCATGTACTATATGATGTCTGATTTTCATTTTTTACACTATTCATAGGAGAACCCCTTTAAAGGGAGTCTTTCACCTCCAAAATCAGTTCCATGGGAAACCACTATATAGCGTAGGTACCCCAAAACATAACCGTACCTTTCTTACGAAAGGTTTGGTGAATCGGCCATGAAAATCTGACAAGATGGGGTGCCATTTCAGAGACCCCAAATTACCATCTCCGTACGAAGCGCTCACAAAGAGTAGGAGAGGGTGGCAGAGATCTCCATTCCGAAATATGCGACTTACATAAACAGCTGAGCACAGAGGGGGAGCAACTGCGACGAGTTGCGGTTGGTAAGTAAGGGTGCGATATTATCCACTATACAATTGCTCGTGTTTCTGCATTCCCAACCAGTGTCCTGTGCAGGTCTGCTCCAGATGCTGCAAGCTCGATCAGCCGTTTCTGTAAGGCTTCATTCACACGACCGTATGTGTTTTGCGGTCTGCAAAAAAAAGGATGACGTTCCGTATGGCATCCGTGTTTCCATTTTTTTTGCAGATCCATTGTAACAATGCCTATCCTTGTCAGCAAAATGGATAAGAATAGGACATGTTCTATCTTTTTTGCGGAACGGAAATACGGACATAAGGAAACGGAATGCACACAGAGTACCTTCCGTTTTTTCTTGCGGACCCATTGAAATGAATGGTTCCGCATACGGTCCGCAAAAAAAACGGAACGGACACGGAAACAAAATACAGTCGTGTGAATGAAGCCTAAGTCGCATATTTCCGAATAGAGTAAACTGCTGTGGATCTTCCATGCAGAAGTGACAGAAATTGTGCAATGTGTGGATTCGCCCTAAAAAGGAACATGGAACGGATGCAAAAGCAGCGACAAACAAGCAACAAAGTAATAGGGGAATGGAACAATACAAAAAAGAGGAAAGGAGCGTTTACTCAGACTTGTGAACACGCTTATCCCTGTATAAAGGTCAGTTCGCTGTATTTGCAGAAGTACCAGTCATGTGTGCGGCGACCGCCAGACCATAATATGGGAACATAGTAGGGTGCTCGTTAAAGAGCCATTCCCACAAGCAAAACGTACCTACCCACAGGAGACATTAGGTATCTGACTGCTGGGGGCGCAGCTCCTGGGACCCACAACTATCACAAGCCATATCCCCCTTTTGAATGAAGCGATGGTCACACATGCGCGCTGCAGCTGCATTCAACTGGGACTAATGGAAAAGGAACTCCGTGCTCGTGATCGGTGTCACAGCTTTCCCTCGAGTCCAGCCGCCGTGACATCACAGCTTTCCCTCGAGTCCAGCCGCCGTGACATCACAGCTTTCCCTCGGGTCCAGCCGCCGTGACATCACAGCTTTCCCTCGAGTCCAGCCGCCGTGACATCACAGCTTTCCCTCGGGTCCAGCCGCCGTGACATCACAGCTTTCCCTCGGGTCCAGCCGCCGTGACATCACAGCTTTCCCTCGGGTCCAGCCGCCGTGACATCACAGCTTTCCCTCGGGTCCAGCCGCCGTGACATCACAGCTTTCCCTCGGTCAGCCGTGACATCAGCTTTCCCTCGGTCCAGCCGCCGTGACATCACAGCTTTCCCTCGGGTCCACCGCCGTGACATCACAGCTTTCCCTCGGTCAGCCCCGTGACATCACAGCTTTCCCTCGGGTCAGCCCCCTCGGGTCCAGCCACCGTGACAGCTTTCCTGAACATCACAGCTTTCCCTCAGCCACCGTGACATCAAAGCTTTCCCTCCACCACCGGACATCACAGCTTTCCCCAGCTTTCCTCGGCCACCGTGACATCACAGCTTTCCCTCAGGTCCACCATCACAGCTTTCCCTTCACATCACAGCTTTCCCACTGTGACACCGTGACATCACAGCTTTCCCTCAGGTCAGCCATGCAGCCACCGTGACTATCACAGCTTTCCTCGGGTCAGCCACCGTGACATCACAGCTTTCCCCTCAGGTCAGCCAGCCGCCGTGACATCACAGCTTTCCCTCGGGTCCACCACGTGACATCACAGCTTTCCCTCAGGTCAGGTGACATCACAGCTTTCCCTCAGGTCAGCCACCGTGACATCACAGCTTTCCCTCGGGTCCAGCCGCCGTGACATCAAGCTTTCCTCGGCTCAGCCACCGTGAATCACAGCTTTCCTCGGGTCCAGCCGCCGTGACATCACAGCTTTCCCTTCCCGCCGGCCACCCCCCGTGACATCACAGCTTTCCCTGGGTCAGCCACCGTGACATCACAGCTTTCC